>OY728150.1:1442095106-1442695106 GCA_963277665.1 Viscum album
GGTTTTTAGGGTTTTTATGGGGTTTTAGGTTTTTTATGGTTTTAGGGGTTTTTATGGTTTTAGGGATTTTTCATGATTTTAATATTATTAAGAATTTTTAGTGTCTTGGGTTTTTATAATTTGTTAGCTTTTAGGGGTTTAATAGTTATTTGGATTTTATGATTTTTTAGGGTATTTCATGTTTTTTATGGGTTCTTCTTTTTTAAAGATTTTTATGGGTTTTAGGATTTTTATCAATTTTTAGGGTTTTTGGGCATTTAGAGTTTTCTAGGGTTTTACCATTTTTTAGGTTTTTAGGGGCCTTAAGTGTTTTTAGGTTTTAATGGTTTTCTTTGGGGTTTTTAGGATTTTTATATTTGTTTACATTTTTAGGTACTTTTAGAGTTGTTTTTGGATTTTATGGGTTTAAAGGGTTTTATGAACTTTGAGGGTTTTGGGTTTTTTACGGTTTTCAAGGGTTTTATGGGTTTTTATGGTGTTTTCGTGTTTTTAGAGTTTTTAATGTTTTTAGTGGTTTTTAGGGTCTTTATTTATGGGTTTTTAGGTTTCGAGGGGTTTGGAGTTTTTAATATTAATTTTCATTTTTAGGATTTTTTGGGGTTTTAGTAATTTTAGGTTTCTTAGAGTTTTAGGTTTTTTTGGTTTTCAAGGTTTTCATAGGGTTTTTTATATTTTTAAGGATTTTTAGTGTGGTTTTTGTAATGGTTTTTTTGTTTTTTAGGATTTTGAGTGTTCTTAATGTTTTTTGTGTTTTTTCAGTTTATAAAGACTTTATTTTTTTAAAGGATTTTAGGGTTTTATAGGGTTTTTAGTGGTTTTTATGTTTTAAGGATTTAATTTTTTTTATAATTTTTATGATTTTTATCTGTTTTTAGGGATTTTGGGGGTCTTTAGTGTTTTAAGGTTTTTTATGGTTTTTTAGAGTTTTAGTGTTCTTTTGAGTTTTTTTGGTTTTTTATGTTTTTCAATATTTTTTTACCATTTTTAGAGGGTTAAACGGTTTTTAGTGTGTCAGTGGGTTTTTTGGGTCTTTATGGGTTAATATAGTTTTTACGTATGATATTTTATAGTTTTATGGTCTTTGGGGGGGTTTTAGAATTTTTATGGTGTTAGGGGTTTTAAGTGTTTTGGGTTTTTTAAGGTTTTCTTTTGGGTTTTTTGGTTTTAAGGGTATTTTAAGATTTTAATGATTTTTAGGGATTTTTATGATTTTTATGGTATTTAATGTTTATAGGGATTTTCAAGGTTTTAGAATTTTTAGGGTTTTTTTTATGTTTTTAGATATTTTAGGGATTTTTTAGGATTTTGAGGGTTTTAGGGATTTAGGGTTTTAGTATTTTAAGTGTTCTGGGGTTTTTAGGGTTTTTTTGAGTTTTTTAGGGTTTCTTAATATTTCTAGAGTTTTTAATGTTTTTAAGGGTTTAAAGTGTTTTTTTGTTTTTAGTGGTTTTGGGTTTTTATTGGTGTTTGGGTTTTTAAAAGTTTTTAGGGGGTTTTATGGGTTTTTATGGGTTTTTTGGGTTTTAAGTTTTTTTTTGTTTTTAAGGTTTTCTTATGGGTTTTCATGAATTTTAGGGTTTTTAAATTTTTAGGTACAATTAGAGTTAAAATTTTTATGGTTTTTAGGGGTATTAAAGATTTTTTGGGTTTTTAGTTTTTTTAGGGTTCTTATTGTTTTTTGGGGTTTTATTGATTTTGTAGTTTTTAAGGGTTTTAAGGGTTTTATAGGTTGATAATTGTTTTAGCGGTTTAAAGTGGTTTTGGATATTTTTCATGGATTTTAGGGTTTTTAGGGTTTTTTTGGATTTTATAATTTTTTAGTTTTTAGAGTTTTTATGTTTTTTAGGTTTCTGAGGTTTTCATATGTCTCTAGGGTGCTTAGTGTTTTTTAAATTTTTAGGTATTTTTAGGGATATTTAATGATTTTTATGGTCATTTTGTTATTTTAATTTTGAGGGTTTTATGATTTTTAGGGCTTTTTGGATTTTTTTTGTTTGTAGGGTTTTTTTTTTGATTTTTTAAAGGTTGTTAAGGTTGTTTAAATTTTTTAAATATTTTTTGGGGATTAAAGAAGTTTTATATTTTTAGTGGTTTTTAGTGTTTTATGGGTTTTTACAGTTTTTAAGGATTCTATGGTATTTATGGTTTTTTGGATTTTCCAGGTTTTATTGTTTTTCCCAGGTTTTATTGATTGTTTGGTTGTTTTGGATTTAAAGTTATTTTAGGTTTTTACAGTTTTTACTAGTTTTCAAGGTTTTTTATCTTTTTAGGGATTCCAGGGAATTTCTAGGATTTTCATGGTTTTTAGGATTTTTAGAGATTTTTAGGGTTTTAAGGTTTCTAGGGTTTTTTGGGGATTTTATGATTTTTTTTTGTGTTTTGGATATTTCTTTACTTTCTTTGGTTTTATGGGTTTTTATATTTTATTAACACATTTTCTGGTTAAATTGTTATTAGGGTCTTTTTTTTGTTATTATTTTTTAATGGGTTTTATGGTTTTTAATGATTTTAAGGGTTTTTATGGTTTTCAACGTTTTTAGGGTTTTAAGTGTTTTCAACATTTTTAGGTGTTTTAAGTGTTTTTTATTTATATGATTTTCTTAGGAATTTGGGGGTTTTGGGGGTTTTCACGTTACTATATATTTTCGAACTTTTTAGGATCTTTAAACAATTTTCACAGTTTTGAGTGAATTTGATGGTTTTAGGGTTCTTTAGGGGTTTTTGGGGTTTTTGGGTGTTTCTTGGATTTTATTTTTTTTTTGAGTTTTTTATGGATTTTAGTGTATTTTAGATTTTTTAACATTCTGAGGGGTTTAATGTTTTTTTAATGTTGTTAGTTGAATTTAGGTATTTAATTGGTTTCTAGGGGTTTTTACTATTTTAGGGGTTTGAGGGTGCTTAGTGTTTTTTGGGTGTTTTTGGGTTTTTAATGTTTTTTTAGGTTTCTAGGGGTTTTAAGTGTTTTATTTTCGTAATGTTATCTTAAGGGTTTTCAGGGGTTTTAAGGTTTTTTTACATTTTTTATGATTTTTAGGTATTTGTAGTATTTTTATGGTTTTTGGGGTTGTAGGTATTTTGAGGTTTTTTTATTAATTTTTAGGATTTTTAGGGTTTTTATTGTTTTTTTGGGGATTTAATGATTTTTTTTGTTTTAAGGCATTTTAGATTTTTAACGTTTTTAGGGTTTATAGTGTTTTTGAGTTTTTAGGGGGTTTTTTGGGTTTTCGGAATTTTTTAAGGTTTTTTAGGTTTTTATGGTTTTAGGGATTTTAGTGTCTTTTTGGTTCTTCGAGTTCATATGGGTTTTTTGGATTTTAAGTGATGTTATGTTTTCAAGGGTTTCATAAAGGTTTTCAGCATTTTGAAGCTATATATTTTTAGGCATTTTATGGAGTTTTTGGGATTTATTGATTTTTATGGTTTTGAGGGTTTTTATTGTTTTTATGGTTTTTTGGGCAGTTAGGGTTTTTTTAGTTTTATAGGGGTCTTATGAATTTTTTTAGATTTTAAACATTTTTGGGCGTTTAAAGGGTTTTTAGAGTTTTATGATTGTTTTTAGGTTTTTATGGGACTTTAGGTTTTTAATGGTTTTTAGGGGATTTTATGGTTTTTAAGGTCATTACTGTTTCATTAGGGTTTTAGTGTTTTTATATTTTAAGGGGTTTTAAGTGTTTTTTGGTTTTTATTGTTTTATTTTTTTATTTCAATGTTTTCAGGGTTTTTTATGTTTTTAGAGTTTTTTAGTGGTTTTAATAATTTTTGTAGTTTTAATGATTTTACGGATTTTGAGGGTTTTACGGGGGTTTTTTTTGTTTTTATGGTCGTTGTAATTTTTTTGGTATTTTAGGGTTTTTTTTTGATTTTATAGTTTTCTGTTTTTTTATATTTTTCAAATTTTTTAGGTGTCTAAAAGGATTTTTAGAGTTCTTAGTGGGTTTTTTTGTATTTTTGGGGTTTTAAGGTTTTTTGGGTTTTATGGTTTTAAGGGGTTTATGGTTTTTACTGACCTTTGCTATATTTATATTTGTAATGGTTTTAATTTTTTTTTTGTTTTTACTGTTTTATTTGGGTTTTTCAAGGTGTCTATGGGTTTTTAAATTTTTAGGGATATTTAAGAATTTTAAGGATTTTTATGTTTTTTATTGGTTTCAGGGATTTTAAGGGTTTTTTGAATTTTTTGAGTTTTTCTAGTTTTTAGGAGGCTTAAGTGTTTTTATATTTTTTAGGTATTATTAGGGGTTTCCATGCTTTTTTATGTTTTTTGGTATTTTTAGAGATTATTAGGTTCTTTATGGTTTTTAGGGTTTTTAAGGATTTTGAGGGTTTTAGGGTTTTTTTTTGTCTTTTTATGTTTTTATAAGTTTTAAGAGTTACTTTTGGTTTTAAGGGTTCTTAATTTTTTTTAATGTTTTAGGGGTTTAATTGGTGATTATAGTTTTTAGTGATTTTATCAATTTTTATGGTATTTAGTGGTTTTATGGGTATTATGGTTTTTATGGTTTTAAGGGGTTTTTATGGTTTTTAGGGTTTTTATGGTTTTTAGAGTTTTTTGGTTTTAGGGGTTTTAAGTGATTTATTATTTTAATGATTTCTTAGGGTATTCATTTTTTGGGGGGTTTTTACATTTTGGTGAATTTTATTTATTTTTATGAGTTTTGTGGTTTTTTTTTGTTTCTAATGATTTTCAGTGTTTTGTTTTGTTTTTAGGTTTTTTTATGTTTTTAGGGATTTTTTCGGTTTTTTGGGTTTTTAGGGTTTTTAATATTTTAAAGAGTATTTTAATGTTTTAGGGGATTAAATGGTTTTTATAGATATTTGTGTTTTTAGGGTTGTTTATGGATTTTTTAGTGTATTTAATGATTTTTACGGTTTTTTGTGTTTTTAGCATCTTCTAGGCTTTCAACATATTTTTTGGTTTTTAGGGAAAGGATGGTGCTGAGCCAAGCTCTTCCTGACCCCCCCCCCAAATTTATTTGAAAAATATACACAATAGACAAGGGAGTTTAGGGGTCAATCAACCCACACCCAAAATCCCTTAACAAACCCCAAAAACGAAAACCCCAAAAAAGAAAACAAGTCAGTCAACATCACCACCAAATTCAAAAAGAGAAGATACACCAAAATGGTCACCCTCCACACCATATCTACAAGTTTCATCATCAAAGTAGGAATCAAAGTCATCCCATCATTACTCAAAGTCCTCATTAATATTGTGGAGAGTTAGGTGCTCCTCCGTGTGTTTTTCTTGTTTCGGGGAGCACTGCTGCTCCCTTTTATGGGTTTTTTGGATTTAGGGTTTTTTGTGATATAGAGTTTTTATGATTTTTATATTTTTTTAGTTTTTTTAGTGATTAAAATGTTTTTAGAGTTTTTAGTGGATTATTAGGGTTTTTTAAGGTTTTTATGGGTTTTTAGGAGTTTTTAGTGTCTTATTGGTTGTTAGTGTTTTTTTAGTTTTATGAATTTTATGTGTTATTAATATATTTAGGGTTTGTTATGATATTCATGTTCTTTCGGGGTTTTTAAATTTTAAGATATTTTAGATATTTTTATAATTTTATAGATTCTTTTGGTCTAAAGGGATATTTAATTTTTTTTGGCTTTATAAGGTTTTTAAGGTTTTTATGGTTTTTGGTGTTAAGGATTATTTTATTTTTTAGGGCTTTAGTGTTTTTATAGTTTTTAATGTTTATAGGGTATTAAAGGGTTTTCGAATTTTTAGTGGGTTTTTAGGGTTTTTATGGGGTTTTAAGTATTTTATGGTTTTAGGGGTTTTATGGTTTTTAATATTTTTAAACAAAATTAGGGTCTTTAGGGTTTTTAGAATTATTTACGTTTTTTTGGGTTTAATAGTTATTAGGATTTTATGGTTTTTAGGTTATTTTAGGATTATGGGTTTTTACATTTTTAACAATTTTCATAATTTTTATTGGTTTTAGGGTTTTATCGATTTTTAGGGTTTTTACAGTGTTTAGTGTTTTCTAGGATTTTTCCATTTTTTAGGTTTTTAGGGGTCTTAATATTTCTTTTTGGATTTTAATGTTTTCTTTGGAGATTTTAGGTTTTTATGCTTGTTACATTTTTAGGTATTCTAGAGTTGTTTTAGGATTTTATGGGTTTTATGGGTTTTGTGGTCTTTGAGGGTTTTGGGGGTTTTAGGTTTTTATGGTTTATATTTGGTTTTATTGTGTTTTAGGGTTTTTTTTACAGTTTTTAATGTTTTTAAAGTTTTCAAATGTTTTAGGGGATTAAATGGTTTTTAAAATTTTTAGTGGTTTTTAGGGTTTTTGTGGGGTTTTGGGGTTTTTAATGTATCGAGGGGTTTTGATGTTTTTATGGTATTTTCCATTTTTTGTATTTTTTTGGGTTTTTAGCTTTTTTGTGTTTCATTAGGGTTTTCGGTTTTTTAGGTTTTCATGGTTTTTTTAGGGTTTTTAAGGTTTTTTAGGGTTTTTTACACATTTAGGGATTTTTTGTATGGTTTTCGTATTTTTTGTTTTTATGGATTTTTAGGGATCTTAGGGATTTTTTTCTATATTTTTCATTTTTAAGGGTTCTATATATCTTAATGATTTTAAGGGTTTTATAGGGTTTTCCGGGGTTTTTATGTTTTTATGGATTTTTATTGCTTTCTTAGTATTTTATGATTTTTTACAGTTTTAAGGGATTTTGGGGGTCTTTAGTGTTTTTAGGGTTTTAGTGTTTTTTTGTGTTTTTTGGGTTTTTATGGTTTTTGAGATTTTTTTAATCATTTTTAGATGGTTAAATGGTTTTTAGTGTGTTAGTGGTTTTTTGGGTCTTTATGGGTTATTATAGTTTTTTAGGAAACTTTTATGGGCTTTGGGGTTTTAGCATTTTTATGGTTTCAGGGGTTTTAAGTGTTTTTGGGTTTTTAAGGTTCTCTTTTTGGTTTTTAGGTTTCAGGGGTATTTTAAATTTTTATGGATTTTTAGGACTATGTAGGATTTTTATGGTATTTAATGTTTATAGGGATTTTGATGGTTTTTTGGTTATTTGGGGTTTTAGGGGTTTTTAGGGGTTTTAAGATTTTTTAAGTTTTTTATGGGTTTAAAGTGTTATATGTTTTTATGTCTTTCCTAAATATTTTTAGTTTTTAAGGGTTAGTTAGGTTTTCAGGGATTTTAGGTAATTTTTAGGATTTTAAGGGTTTTTTTTTGGATTTTGGGATTTTGGGATTTTAGGGGTTCTCAGGTTTTTAGGGTTTTTTTATTTTTTATGGTTTTTAATATGTTTAATGTTTTTAATGTATTTAGGGGTTTAAATGGTTTTTTTTGAGTTTTTAGTGGTTTGGGTTTTTATTGCTCTTTTGGGTTTTCAAAGGTTTTAGGGGTTTTGAGTGTTTTTATGTTTTTAATGTTTTCTTTGATGTTTTCATAATTTTTAGTGGTTTTTAAAATTTTTGGGTGTTTTAGTGACTTTAAATATTTTTATGGTTTTTAAGGGTATTACAAATGTTTTGGGTTTTTAGTTGTTTTTAGGGTTCTTATTGTTTTTTAGGGTTTTAAGGTTTTTTTAGTTTTTAAGGGTTTTATGGGTTTTATATGTTGTTAATGTTTTTAGGATTTAAAGTGGTTTTAGAGATTTTTCATTGTTTTTAGGGGTTTTATAGATTTTTAGGGTTTTAATGGTTTTAAGGGTGTTTATGGTCTTAGGGTTTTTTGGGTTTTTTAGGATTTTTTTTCATTTTTTCAGTTTTTAAGGTTTTTTTTGTTTTTTTAGGTTTTTTAGGTTTTAATATGTTTTTTCAGGGTTCTTATAGATTCTTAAATTTTTAGGTATTTTTAGGGATATTAATGGATTTTCGTGGTCTTTTGTTATTTGAGTTTTGAGGGTTTTATGCCTTTTGATTTTTATGGATTTTTTAGGTTTGTAGGGGTATTTTTTGAATTTTTAAAGGTATTTAAAGTTGTTTGAGTTTTTTTTAAAACAAAATTGGGGTTTAAAGGGGTTTTATATTTCTTTAGTGGTTTTATATTTTTTATGGATTTTTAAGGTTTTTAAGGCTTTTGGGTATTTATGGTTTTTAGGATTTTCAGGGTTTTATGGTTTTTTAGGTGTTTTAGTGATTGTATGGTTTTTAGTGCTTCGAAATTTTTTAGGTTTTTATTGTTTTTAGTGGTTTTTAATGTTTTTTAAATTTTTATGGATTCTATGTTATTTATATGATTTTCATTGTTTTTAGGGTTTTTAGATATTTTAAGGGTTTTAGGGTTTTAGGGTGTTTTGGGTTTTTTTTAGATTTTATGATTTTTTATTTTAGCATTTTCTTTAGTATCTAGGGTTATATGGTTTTTTAGATTTTTTAACTCTTTTTTTGGTTAAATGGGTTTTTAGAGTTTTCTATTGGTTATTAGGTTTTTATGGGTTTTAAGGTTTTTAATGTTTTTAGGGGTTTTTATGGTTGTTTTGGTTTTAGGGTTTTTTCTGTTTTATATATTTTTATGGGCTTTAAGTGTTTGTTGGGTTTTATGGTTTTCTTAGATATTTTGGGATTTTAGGGGTTTTTATGTTATTATATATTTTAGGAATTTATAGGATATTTATTCATTTTTCAAAATTTATAATGATTTTGATGGTTTTTACGGTTTTATGGGTTTTTGGGGTTTTGGGTATTTTTGGTTTTTTAGGAATTTTAGTGTTTTTAGATTTTTTTTATGTTTTTAGGGTTTTAAAGGGTTTTTAGAGTCTTTAGTGGGTTTTATGTATCTTATTGGTTTTTATGGGTTCCTACTTTAATAAGGGTTTTAGGTTTCTTACAGTTTTTAGGGTGTTTTTGGGTTTTTAATATTTTTTTAGGTTTTTAGGGGTTTTAAGTGTTTTTTAATGTTTTCTTCATGGTCATCAGGGGTTTTATGTTTTTTAACATTTTCTATGATTTTTTTGGGATTTTAGTTTTTTACGGTTTTTAGGATTGTTGGTATTTTGAGGTTTTTTCTAGGAATTTTTAAGATTTTTAGGGTTTTATGGTTTTTTTTTGGGGGACTTAGAGATTTTTTATTTTAAGGGGTTTTAGTGTTTTTAACGTTTTTAGTGGTTTAGATTGTTTTTGAGTTTTTAGTGGGTTTTTTGGGTTTTCATAATTTTTTAATGGTTTTTAGGTTTTTATGGTTTTAGAGATTTTAGGGTCTTCTGTGTTTTTAGATTTCATAAGGTTTTTTGTGATTTTAATTGATGTTAGGTTTTTAAGGTTTTCTTACGGGTTTTTATGGTTTTGAGGATTTTAATTTTTAGGTATTTTTATGGGGTTTGGGGATTTTAGGGATTTTGAAAGTTTTTATGGTTTTTATGGTTTTTATGGTTTTTATGGTTTTTTTGGTTTTTTTGGGTTTTTAGGGTTTTTTAGTTTTATAGGAGTCTTATGGGTTTTATGTTTTTTTTAGTTTTTTAATGTTTTGGGGGGTTTAAAAGGTTTTTAGAGATTTATGTGGGTTTTTATTTTTTTTTGTTTTTAGGGTTTTAAATATTTTTAGGGGATTATATGGTTTTTAGGGTTTTTAAGGTCTTCATTGTTTCTTTAAGGCTTTTTTAATGTTTTTAAGGGGTTTAAAGTGTTTTGGGTTTATTTTTAATTTGGTATTTCAATTTTTTTAGGGTTTTTAATGTTTTTATGGATTTTTAGTGGTTTTAAGAATTTTTATAGTTTTAAGGGTTTTATGGATTTTGAGGGATTTGTGGGTTTTTCTGATTTTTAGGGTCATTATTATTATTTTCTGTATTTTAGGGGTTTGTTTTGAGATTTTATATTTTTAAGGATTTTTAGATTTTTCAAAAAATTTAGGTGTCTAAAGGGATTTTTATAGTTTTTAGTGGGTTTTTTGGTTTTTTGGGGTTTTAAGGTTTTTTTGTGGTTTTATGGTTTTTAAGAGGTTTAGCATTTTTAATGACCTTTATGGTTCTTATATTTTTTAGTTTTTTTAACCAATTTTTAGTTTTTTATGGTTTTATTTTGGGCATTCAAGGTTTCTATGGTTTTTAAAATTTTACGGGATATTTAAGACTTTTAAGGATTTTTAAGATTTATAATGGTTTAATGGAATTTGGCAGTTTTTAGAGTTTTTCTTATTTTTAGCGGGTGTGAGAATTCTTATGTTTTTTATGGTTTCATAAGTTATTTCGTGGTTTTTTATGTTTCTTATAATTTATAGATATTTTTTGGTTCTCTAAGGTTTTCAGTGTTTTTAGGGATTTTGAGGGTTTTAGGGCTTTTTTATGTATTTTTAGGTTTTTAGGTGTTTTTAGAGTTTTTTTTGTTTTAAAGGTTTTTTTAAATTTTTTAATGTTTTATGGGTTTAAACGATGATTATAGTTTTTAGTTTATTTAAGTGTGTTTAAGGTTTTTAATAGTATATGAGTTATTATGGTTTTTAGGGGTTTTTGGGTTTTTATTGTTTTAAGGTTTTTAGCATTTTTTGGTTTATAAGGGTGTTAAGTGATTTAGGTTTTTAATGATTTCATAGTTTATTCATTTTTATGGGTTTTTTACATTTTGGGGATTTTTAGTGATTTTTATGATTTTTGTGGTATTTTTTGGTTTCTAAGGATTTTCAGTGTTTTTGGGGTTTTTAGGTTTTTTATGTTTTTAGGGTTTTTTTTCGTTTTTTGGAGGTTTTGGGTTTTTAATATTATCTAGTGTTTTTTTAATGTTTTAGGGGTTTTAATGGGTTTTAGATTTATTTTTGGGGTTTTAGGGTTTTTATGTATTTTTAGAGTCTTTAACATTTTTTGGGTTTTTTTGGGTTTTTAGAATCTTTTTAGAATTTTATGGGTTTAAAGTGTTTTTAGGTTTTCAAGGTTTTCTTAGGGGTTTTCAGGTTTTATGGTATTTAAACATTTTAGGGATTTTAATTAATTTTTTTTTAGTTTTTAGGGTTTTGAAGGATTTTGGGGGTTTTTAGGATTTTTAGGGGTTTGAGGGTTTTTACAACTTTTTATGTGTTTTAGGACTTTTCAGTGTTTTTTAGTTTTTATGGTTTTCTTAGGGTTTTTAGGGTTCTAATTTTTTTTATGTTTCAGTTGATTTTAGGGAATTTCCATGATTTTTAAAGGTTTTTTGGGTTTTTTGGGATTTGGAGTGACTTTCAGGGTTTTATGGTCGTTAGAGTTTTTATGTTTTTTTTTGGGATTTAGGGTTATTTGGTATTATAGGGTTTTATGGTTTTCAATTTTTTTAGTTTTTAGGTCAAGGAAGATGCGAGGATCGGGATATTCCCGACCCCCCCCCCCCAAATTTTATTAAGAAAAAAGAGACGCAACAGACAAGGGAGGGGAGGGGTTTTTAGAGATTAGGTGGGTTTTTATGGGCTTTATGTGGTTTTAGGTTTTTTATGGTTTTAGGGCAAGGAAGCCTCGGGTTCAAGCTATTCCTGGAACCCCCCAAAATTTATTAAAAGAAAAGTCACAAAGACACTGCAGACAAGGGAGGGGAGGGATCCACCGATCCACACCCAAAGCCCCTTACGACCTCAGCCCGAAGGCCACAAAAAGAATGGAAGAAAAACCAAAAGAAACAACAAAAAGTAAAGAGAGTCCAAAAGGGAAGGCACACAAGGGGAGGATCACTCAACATCGCCACCAAAATCATCCAACTCTGCACCATGATACCCCATGCCCACACCAAATCCGTCACCCACATCAGCAAAATTCAAATCTGACTTAGCACCCATGTCCGTTGAGTCCCATCCAGACACAAAATCCTCTTGCATGCCATGGGTGGATAGCAGCTTCATCCTAGCCTTCTCTTGCTCAGCGGAAATTGAAAGCCTCTCTCGCTTATTCACCTTTAGATTAAGTCTGGAAGCTTGTGAAGATGCCCTAGTTTCCATGAGACGTGGGAGGGTAGAATAATCCCTTTTGACGTCTTCGCCTCAGAGGGGCGGAAGGGGATCCGACTCCAACACCTGACTTCGCACAAGTGACACCATCACTGACAGCCGATGATGCCTTCCCCTTCTTACATTCTGACCTAGGAGTTTCAGCACCTACTCTAGTTATTTCTTCCTTTGCCCTGACCATAGCAGCGTTTATCTGGTGATCAACCTCAGTAATCCTTTCCAAGCCTCTTAGCTTCACCCTCAAGTGGGAACCTTTCCCGTTCAACCCACACCATCTCATGCAACTGCACACAAAAATCTTCAGCAGAGGGAACACCATGAAGGACCATAGCCCTCTGCTGGTCCATGGACGGATCACCAGCGTCGCTAGCATTCCCTGGCAGAGGGCTCAAAAACTGGGAATTGGGAAGATCCTCAGCACCGCTAGTACTGTCTGAGGGAGGAGATAACCCGGGATCCATGTTAGGTCCCCCCACGCTGGGACACCCGGGCAGAACCTGAGGGGAATCACGCCAATTCATGTGTCGCACCCTGGGGATCCAGGACTCCTCTTCCGCCATAGAACTTTCCACAGTTGAAGACAAGCTCCACTCATCCCTAGTCCTCGGGCCCTGAGAAACTACTGCCTCCTTCATGACATTTTCCACCAGCACATCCACCACAGCAGGCTCAGCCAAGGCTACAACCTGGAAGTTGTTTGGAGAAATCACAGCAACCTTAGCTGCTGGAAGGGATCCATTGGTGCTCTCATTAACCTTCAAGCCAGCTATATCATCTCATCCAAGTTCCAGAGCACAGGGATCCTCCACATTTTCTTTCCAGACGCCCATCACAACAGCCTTCCCTAAATCTGTCTGCCTCCTAGGGGAGTCACCACACCTATGAACGCCTTCATTAGAAACATGATTATCCCTCTCAGCCAGTATCACTTCCTCCTCATCAGCATCTCCCGAAACACCAGCACCACCAACCAGACATACAATGAAGCCACTTGAATCCATCAGGGAAAATTCTAAATCACTTCCAGACAACAAAGTAGATGAGCATGGAACATCAGCAACCAAAGGCTGGGAGGGTAATGTCACAGCCACCCCCTTTGTCCCCTTCACCTCCACCAGAGGGAGGATGACCTCACTAGAAGACATGCGAGCCAGAGAACCACCACCCCTGACAGGGACAGAACATCCTCAAGATTGGTCACTATGCCCAAAGCTCCAACAAGAAGAGCAGAACACTAGCCATTGCTCAAAGATAACAGGCTGCCTCCATCTGAGTTCTTCCCCCACTGCAATCCAGATAGCATCCACAGGAGTCTTCGAAGAATCGACTTCAACGTAGGCCTTTGGAGCAACCGGATGACAAAGTGCCCAAGTCCTACTATCTACACAAAGGAACCTCCCCACCAAATTCCCAAGCATCAAAATAATAGAGATATATTGAAAGGGAAGGGGAAGTTCAGGAAATCTCACCCAGGTAGCAGCAGTCAGGGAACTCTGCTTCAGATGAAATTTAAAGCTCCCCCGAAAGAGGGAGAAACGAGCATCATTACACGACAGAGGAGCCGCTGACCAGGCAAGGACGAGGTCTTCCTCTGAGGCAAAACGAATCATGATGTGGGATCAATTGATCAGGTCCAGAGTCTCTCAAGCCTTAAGATTCCAGAAAGCCGATACGAACCTATCAAAAGTGACCACAGGGGGTCTCCACATCGGGAAGCTTGCAACCAGAGTCAGGCGGTGCAGGTCTGAAGCCTCAGTGAACTCCCGAATCGAGAGGGGAATCTACGGAAAACCTTCAAAGAACTCCAGAACATTCAGGAAGAGAACCATTTTCGGGAAAGAGGGTAACAAGTCAGTAGAGGAGAGTGACGAGATGTCCTCTGAGTGAGGGTCCTCCCCCGCAGAGAGGGGGGGAGGTGCTTCATTTTCCATCATATTCAACCTGGGAGGAAGCCTCCATCGTGAAAGACCCGAATCTCCAGAATCTCTAGAGTCTCCAGAGCCGCCATCTAGGGGTTTTCTTTATCTTTATGGTTTTAGGGGGTTTAATGGTTTTTCGTATTTTTTAGGATTTTAAGGGTATTTAAGGTTTTTAGTATTTTATTTGTTTTTTTGGGTTTAATGGCTGTTAAGATTGTTTTTAGGGTATTTCAGGTTTTTATGGGTTTTTACATTTTTAACGATTTTTAGGATTTTTATGTGTTTTATGATTTTTATCCATTTTAGAGTTTTTAGGGTGTTTATAGTTTTTTATGGTTTTACCATTTTTTGGTTTTTATGGGTATTAAGTGTTTTTAGTATTTTAAGGGTTTTTTGGATATTTTAGGGTTATTATGTTTTTTAACACTTTTAGGAATTTTTAGAGTTGTTTTAGGATTTTATGGGTTTTAAGGGTTTTATGGACTTTGAGGGTTTTGGTGGTTTAGGTTTTTCTTAGGATTTATGGGTTTTTATGGTGTATTATTGTTCTTTAGGGATTTTAATGTTTTTAAATGTTTTAGGAGATTAAAGAGTTGTTAATGTTTTAGTGGTTTCTATGGTTTTATGGGTTTTTAGGTTTTTAAAGTTTTGAAGTGTCTTGAGGTTTTTATTTTATTTTGTGTTTTTATGATTTTTTTGTGGTTTCTATAATTTTTAGGTTTCTTATGGTTTTAGTTATTTTTGTATTTTCAAGGTGTTCTTAGGAAGTTTCCAGTTTTTTAGGATTTTTAACATTTTTAGGTATTTTTAGTGTGGTTTTCATTTTTTCTGGATTTTAGGGATTTTGAGGGTTATTAGAGATTTTTTTTTGTTTTTCGGCTTTTAAGGGATTTATATTTTTTATTACCTTTTTAGGATTTCTATTATTTTTATAGTTTTTTTGGGATTTTGGGTGTCTTTATTGTTTTAGGGTTTTTATGGTTTTTTTGGGTTTTTGTGTTTTTTTGAGTTTTTTCGTTTTTTTATTTATTAATATTTGTTTTCCATTTTTAGAGGGTTAAACAGTTTTTAGTGTGTTAGCAGTTTTTTGGGTCTTTATGGGTTGTTATAGTTTTTTAAGATGATATTTTTATTGTTTTTATAGTCTTTTGGGGTTTAAGCATATTTTATGGTTTTATGGGTTTTAAGTGTTTTTTAGATTTTTGAGGTTTTCTTTTTGGTTTTTATATTTTGAGGGTATTTTAAATTTTTAGTGAATTAAGGGATTTTTATGATTTTTATGGTATTTAATGTTTATATGGATTTTGATTGTTTTTGGGTGTTTAAGGGTTTTAGGTTATAAAGGGGTTTTACCATTTTTTAGGTTTTTTACAATTTTTAAGTGTTATATATTTTTCTTCCTTTCCTAGGTTTTTTTATGTTTTTTATGCTTAGAGGGATTTTTGGGATTTTTTATGATTTTGAGGGGTTCTAAGGATTTAGAGATTTGGGGGGTTTGGGGGTTTTTAGGGATTTTTTGATTTTTTAGGGATTCGTAATGTTTTTAGTGATTTTAATTATTTTAGGGGTTTAAAGGGGGTTTTTGGTGTTTTTAGTTGTTTTGGGTTTTTATTGGTCATTGGGTATTTAAAAGGTTTTACGGGTTTTTATGAGTTTTAGGGGTTTTAAGTGTTTTTATGTATTTACGGTTTTCATAAATGTTTTCATGATTTTTAGGGGTTTTTAAATTTTTAGGGATTTTTAGGGATATAAAATATTTTTGTTATTTTTAGGGGTATTAAGGATTTTTTGGGTTTTTAGTGGTTTTCAGGGTCCTTATTTTTTTTGGTGTTTTAGGGTTATTTTAGTTTTTAAGGGATTTATAGGTTTTATTGTTTGTTAATGTCTTTAGGTGTTTATAGTGGTTTCAGTTTTTTTCATGGTTTTTATGGGTTTTTAGGGTTTTAGGGTTTTTATGGTTTTAAGGGTGTTTGTAGTTTTAGGGTTTTTTGGGTTTTTTAGGATTTTAATATTTTTTAGTCTTTATTTTTATAATTTTTTTTTGGGTATTTGAGGTTTTCATATTTTTTTGAGGGTGTATAGGTCTTTTTAAATTTTTATGGAATTCTAGGGCTATTTAAGTATTTTTATGGTCTTTTTGTTATTTGAGTTTTGAGGGTTTTATGCTTTTTATGATTTTATGGATTTTTTATGTTTGAGGGTTTTTTTATTTTTTAAAGGTTTTAAAAGTTGTTTGAGTTTTTTAACATTTTTTGGGGTTCAATTGGGGTTTAGATTTTTTTAGTGGTTTTTTGAGTTTTTATTGGTTTTTACGGTTTTAAGGCTTCTAGGGTTTTTATGGTTTTTAGGATTTTCAGTGATTTATGGTATTTAGGGTTTTCATGATTATTTGGTTAGTAGGGATTTAAATTTTTAGGTTTTTACTGTTTTCTTAGTGGTTTTCAAGGATTTTATGTGTTTAGGGATTCTAGCGTATTTCACGGAATTTCATGGTTTTAAGGGTTTTTATTGATTTTAACGGTTTTAGGGTTTTTAGGGTTTTTAGATTTTTATTGTTTTTTTTGCGGTTATATGGGTTTTTATAATTTTGTGTTGGTTATTAGGTTTTTATGGGTTTCATGGTTTTTAATGTTTTAAGGGGTTTATGGTTTTTCTTGTTTTTAGGGTTTTTAGGGTTTTTAGTGTTTTCTATTTTTTTAGAGGTTTATGTGTTTATTGTTTTTTACGGTTTTCTTTGGGATTTTGGCGTTTTAGGGTTTTTATGTTTTTATATATTTTAGGAAATTTAAGGATTTTTATATAGTCTTTACATTTTTTAGTGATTTTGATGGTTTTTAGGGTTCTTTATGGTTTTTAGGGGTATTGGGGTTTTTGGGATTTTTGGTTTTTTGAGTTTTTTATAGATTTTAGTGTTTTTAATGTTTTTAATGTTCTTATAGGTTTAATGGTTTTTAGAGTCCTAGTGGGTTTTAGTTATTTTATTGGTATCTAAGGGTTTTTACAATTTTTAGGGGTCTTAGGGTGCATAGGGGTTTTTAGAGTGTTTTTTGGTTTCTAATATTTTATAAGTCTTTAGGGTTTTTATGTGTTTTATGTTTTTAATTTTTTCTTTGAGGTTTTCAGGGGTTTTATGATTTTTTACATTTTTTATGTTTTTTAGAGATTTTTAGGATTTTTTTGGGTTTTAGGGTTGTATGTATTTTGAGGGTTTTTTTAGGAATTTTTCAGTTTTTAGGTTTTTTTTGGTTATTTTGGAGGTTTAGATATTTTTTTTATTTTAAATAGTTTTATATTTTTTAAAATTTTAAGGGTTTTAGAGTGTTTTTGAGTTTTTGGTGGGTTTTTTGGGTTTTTGGAATTTTTTATGCTATTTTAGGGTTTTATAGTTTTAGGGATTTTAGTGTGTTTTGGGTTCTCAGAGTTTATAAGGTTTTTTGGGGTTTTAATAGATGCAAGGTTTTTAAGGGTTTCTTTGGGGTTTTTAGGGTTTTGAATCTTTTAATTTTTAGGTAATTTTTTGGGGTTTTGGGGATTTTATGGATTTTGAGGGTTTAAAGGGTTTTTTTGGTATTTTTGGTTTTTTGGGGTTTTGGGGGTTTTTTTAGTTTTATAGAGGTCTTATGGTTTTTTTCTTGTTTTTAAAATTTTTAGGGGTTTAAAATGTTTTTTATTGGTTTTTAGGTTTTTTTTCGGTTTTAGGTTTTGAAAGGTTTTCTGGGGATTTTATGGTTTTTTGGGTTTTTTGGGTCTGTACGTTTTTTTTGGGTTTTAGTGTTTTTAAGTTTTTAAGGGGTTTTAATGTTTTTTGTGTTTTTATTATTTTATTTGGGTACTTCATGATTTTATTTGTTTTTTTTATTTTTAGTGGTTTTAATAATATTTATAGTTTTTAGGGTTTTAGGGATTTTGGGGGTTTTATGTGTTTTTATTGTTTTTAGGGTCATTATGTTTTTGTTATTTTATGTTTTTTTTAGATTTTAGAGTTTTAATGATTTATATATAATTTTTTAAATTTTATATCTGTCTAAAGGGGTTTTTAGTGTTTTTAGTGGGTTCTTTGGTTTTTTGGGGTTTAAAGGGTCTTTTTTGGATTTTATGGTTTTTTGGGTGTTTTATGGTTTTTAATAACCTTTACGGTTTTCAAATTTTTATGGGTTTGTGTGTTTTTTGGTCTTTAATTTTTTTTTCGTTTTTTACATTTTTAGGGATGTTTAGGACTTTTAAGGATTTTTATTATTTTTATCGGTTTTATGAAATTTGAGGTTTTTTAGAGTTTTTAGTGTTTTATGGGTTTTAGGGGGATTAAGTGTTTTTATGTTTTTTAGGTTTTCATGGAGTTTTTCATAGTTTTTTTATATTTTTTTTCATTTTTAGAGATTTTTACGCTGTTTATGGCTTTCAAGGTCTTTTCGGATTTTAAGGCTTTTAGGGGTTTTTTGGTTTTTTTTGATTTTTTGGATTTTTTAGAGTTATTTTTGGTTTTAAGGGTTTTTTAAATTTTTTTAATGTTTTAGGGGTTTAAATGGTTATTAATATTTTTAGTGGTTTTATGGGTTTTAACATTTTTTATGGTTATTAGGCATTTTCAGGTTTTTAGTGTTTTTAAGGATTTAGCATTTTTTGGTATATAGGGGTTTTAAGTGATTTCGGTTTTTATTGATTCCACAGGGTATTCATTATTTAATATTTTTTTACATTTTGGGGATTTTTAGTGATTTTTATTATTTTTTTGTATTTATTTTCGTTTCTACGGACTTTCAGTGTTTTTTGTGCTTTTAAGTTTTTATGTTTTTTATGGTTTTTTTATTTTTGTGTTTTTATTATATTTTAGAATTTATAGATTTTTTTAATGTTTTAGGGGTTTAAATGGTTTTTAAAGTTATTTGTGGGTTTTTAGGGTTTTTATGGATTTTTAGGGTCTTTAACGTTTTTTGTGTTTTTGGGTTTTTATCATCTTTTAAGGTTTTGAGGATCTTGTTTAGATTTTTAATGGTTTTTTGGGTTTTTAGGTTTTCAAGGTATTTTGAGATATTTTTAGGTTTTAGAGGTTTTAACATTTTTAGGGATGTTTTGGGATTGTTTTTTGTTATTATGTTTTTGGGGGTTTTAAGGGTTTTGAGGGTTTTTTAGATTTTAAGGGTTTTGAGCGTTTTTACAACTTTTTATGTGCGTCTGGTCTTTTCAATGTTTTTATGTTTTTAAGGTTTTATTTGTGTTTTTAGGGTAATTATGATTTTTTATGTTTTTTTGGATTTTTGGGACATTCTCTGATTTTTAGGGGTTTAAGGGTTTTTAGGGATTTTGAGGGACTTTCGGGGTTTTTAGGGATGTTAGAGTTTTTTTGGTTTTTTTTGGTTTTAGGTTTTTTTTGTGTTATATGGTTTTTATGGTTTTTAAATTTTTTTAATTTTTTAGGGGTTCAAATTGTTTTTAGATTTTTTAGTGGCTTATAGGGATTTTATAGGTTTTTGAGTTTTTATGGTTTTTAAGGGTTTTTCGGGGTTTTTAGGGCTTTATTGGTTTTTTACTAGTTTTTGGGTTTTATGCATTTTAAATGTTATTAATATTTTAATATTTTCCTTTTATTTTTAGGGTTTTTAGGGTTTTTTACATTTTAAGAGATTTTTAGAGCTTTTTAAAAATTTTATAGATTATTTGGGTTTAAAGGGATTTTTAGAATTTTTATGGATTTTTATGGGTTTTATAGTTTTTAAGTGTTTTTTATTTTTTTAGGGATTTAGTGTTTTTAGTGTTTTTAATGATTATAGTGGTTTAAAGGGTTTTATAGTTTTAGTGGGTTTTTAGGGTTCATATGGGGTTTTAGATTTTTTATGGTTTTAGGGGGTTTTATGGTTTTTAATATTTTTTAGGATTTTTAGTGTATTTAGGGTTTTTAGTATTTTTAGGTTTTTTGTGGTATAATAGTTTTTAGGATTTTATGGCTTTTATGGTATTTCATGTTTTTTATGGGTTTTTACATTTTTAAGGATTTTTAGGATTTTTATGGGTTTTAGTGTTTTTATGATTTTTAGGGGTTTTAGGGTGTTTAGAGTTTTCTAGGGTTTTACCATTTTTTAGGTTCATAGGGGTCATAAGTGTTTTTAGGGTTTTAGGGTTTTCATTGTAGTTTTTAGGTATTTTATATTTTTTTATATTTTTAGGTATTTTTAGAGTTGTTTTAGGATTTTATGGGTTTAAGGGTTTTATGGACTTTGAGGGTTTGGGGGTTTTAGGGTTTCCGTGGGTTTTTTAGGGTTTTATGGTGTTTTAGTGTTTTTAGGGTTTTTAATGATTTTAAAGTTTGTTATTATTTTAGGGGATTAATGGGTTTTTAATGTTTTTAGTGGTTTTTATGGATTTTATGGGGTTTTAGGGTTTTTATTGTTTTCAGGGGTTTTGATGTTTTTATGGTATTTTTCATTTTTAGGATTTTTATGAGTTTTTATAATTTTTTTCGTATTATTTTAGGTTTATTTAAGGTTTTCAATGTTTTCTTAGGTTTTTCCAGGTTTTTATGGGTTTTTACATTTTTAGGGATTTTTAGTGTGGTTTTCATATTTTATTTGTTTTTTTATGGATTTTGAGGTTTCTAAGAGATTTTTTGTGTTTTGATAGTTATTATGGGATTTATATATTTTTAAGGATTTTAAGGGTTTCATAGGGTTTTTTTGGGGTTTTAGGTGTTTTTTATGTTTTTAAGGATTTTTATTTCTTTTTAAGGATTTTTTGATGTTTTAGAGTATTTAGGGATTTTTGGGGTCTTTAGTGTTTTTAGGGGTTTTATGGTTTTTAGGGTTTTAGTGATTTTTGAGTTATTTGGTTTTTATGTTTTTCAATATATTATTACCATTTTTATGGGGTTAAATGGTTTTTAGTGTTTTAGTGGGTTTTGGGTCTTTATGAGTTATTATAGTTTTTTAATACGATTTTTATAATTTTTATGGTCATTTGGGGGTTTAGAATTTTTTTTGTTCTAGGGGTTTTAAGTTATTTTAGGTTTTTAAGATTTTCTTTGGGGTTTTTAAGTTTTAAGGTTCTTTCAAATTTTTAGTAATTTTTATTGATTTTTATGATTTTTATGTTATTTAATGTATATTGGGATTTTGATGGTTTTAGATTTTTAAGGGTTTTTACCATTTTTTAGGTTTTTACAGTTTTTAAGTGTTATACGTTTTTATGTCTTTCCTAGGATTTTTTAGGATTTTTAGGGTTTTTAGGGATTTAGGTTTTTAGGGGTTCTTGGGTTTTTAGGGGTTTTTTGAGTTTTTAGGGTTTCTTAATGTTTTTAGAGTTTTTAATGTTTTTAGGGGTTTGAAGGGTTTTTTTGTGTTTTTCGTGGTTTTGGGTTTTTATTGGTCTTTGGGTTTTTAAAAGGTTTTAGGGATTTTTATGGGTTTTGGGTTTTTGGGTTTTTAGCCTTTTTGGTTTTTATGGGTTTTAAGTGTTTTTAGGTTTATAAGGTTTTATTTTTGTTTTGAGTGTTTTAAGGATTTTTTACATTTTAAGGTAAATTTATGTTTTTTTATGGTTATTATGGTTTTTAGTGCTTTTAGGGATTTTTATTTTTTTGGGTTTTTATGGTTTCTACGGTTTTTTGGTTTTTAGGTTTTTTTAGGTTATTATAGTTTTTAAACATTTTTAGGGGTTTAAATGGGTTTTTATACATTTTATTTTATTTTTTGGGTATATATGGGTTTTTTGGGTTTTTAAGGTTTTCATGGAAAAGAAGATGTGGGACCAAGAAAGCCTGATCCCCAAAATTTATTAATGAAATTTACATACAGAGCGTTATAATGAAGGATTTAAAAAATGGGTGTGTAGCTCACCCATCATATTCGAGTCATCATTGGAGCACAACAATGTGGGATAAAAAATATGGCATCGAGCTTCTTTCAACAAGTGATTTCTTAGAGAGTGCAAATACCACTATGTCTGCCTCCCTATATGCATACGTGACATTGAAAGTGAGTTCCTGGGAGTCTCTGAGGCACTCAATCTAGAGTGGGAGAATTCTACAAAGGACTCCCATTAATTTTTTCTTCAATACCACCATCGCAAGCATCGAGTCTAATTCAATCCAGAGAAACTTCCATCCGAAGAGGAGAAAAAAATTGACCACCTTCACGATAGCCCAGAGCTCAGCCTCATATATACATTTATTGCTGATGAAGTCAAAAAAAATCCTTTCACAAATCCACAATTTGTGGGGAAGACACCACCTTACCCCGAGAATTTGGGTGCACGTGAGGCAACACCGTCCACATTCACCATAATTCATAATGGAATTAGAGGGATCCATAGAAAAAAAATCCCCACCTGTGGTTTTTTTCTCCTACTAGACACTCCAAGCATAGGTAGAGTAATTAAATCAGTGACATCATTATCCATTGAACCTGTTTGGATTCATGATACCACATGGAAAGCCTTATGAATGGATAAAACTCCACCCTGAAAGGAGCTCCTTTTATTGTCAAATATTTCATGATTTCGAGCTACCCAGACATGATCTATGAGGGTAGAATCCATAGTGAGCAGAAGATTGTAAACCTGCTAACTGAAATTCAAAACCATGATGTTGAAAAGTAGGTTCATCAGATGGCAGAGTAAAGACAACTAAAATCCAAACATTTCATGAATGTACATCAAGTGGCAGGATGCATATTTACAGTGAACGAACAGGTGCAGTGCACCCTCCGCATCTCGTATACAGAAATGGAAAGATGAGGTCAGCTATAATCTGGTTTTTTCATCTAATCATAAAAAGTTAATCCTTCTTTCCAAAGAATCCACAGAAGCAGGTTCTTGGAAGAAGGAATGAAGCGCTTCCAGAATTTTGAAAGCCATTATAGAGCATTATTTCCATCCAAATTCTTAGGTTTTAGGTTTTTTAGGGATTTTGAGGGTTTTATGGGGATTTTTAGGATTTTCATGGTTTTCTGGTTTTTTAGTTTTTATGGATTCCAAGGGTTTTTAGTGTATTTAAACATTTTTTAAATGGTTTTATAGTTTTTATTTGATTTTTTAGTTTTTACTTGTTTTAGTTACATTTTTTAGGGTTTTTATGGTTTTAATGGTTTTTAGGGTTTCTAGGGACATGTAGGGTTTTTGTGCTTTTTTGGCTTCTATGGGTTTTAATGTTTTTTAGTTTTTAATGTTTTATTAGGGGTTTTCAATTTTTTAGTATAAATTATGTTTCTCAGGATTTTTACGGATATTTTAATATTTTTATGGGTTTTATGTTTTATTGGATTTTTGGGGCTTTAGAGTTTTATGGTTTGTAAGGTTTTGAGGGTTTTAAGCATTATCATTTTTTAAAGATTTTTTTAGTGTTTTAGGGTTATTTAATATTTTTTTGGTAGTTTAAAGGTTTTTAGGATTTTTAATGTTTTAGGGGATTTATGGATTTTGAGGTTTAGATTTTTTACCATTTTTAAGGTTTTAGGGGCTTTTTGACGGTTTTAAAAGTTTTTTAGGTTATTTATTGTTTTTTTTAGCATTTTTATGTGCTTAAATGGTTATATATTTTTAGTTTATTTTAAGAGGATTTATGGGGCTTTAGAGATTTTCTATGATTCTTTTGGGGGGGAGGGTTATGATTTTTAGACGTTTTTAGGGTTTTTAGTGTCTTTCTGGTTTTTTTTATGAATTTTTACTTTTTTATTGATTTTACGTGTTTTTTGGTTTCTAGGGTTTTCTTAAGGGTTATCAAGTTTTATAGTGTTTTTAACCTTTTTATAGATTTTTATGTATTTTTTAGGATTTTTATTTTATTGGGATTTCTAGTGGTTTTAGGGTCTTTTATGGGTTTTTAGGGGTATTAGGGGTGTCTAAGTGTTTAGGGGTTTTAATTGTTTTAGTTTTTTGAGGTACTGTAAATGTTTTTTCAGGGGTTTTTGGTGTTTTTATAGTTTTTGGGATTTTTGGTATTTTTATGATTTTTATGGGGGTTTAGTGTTTTATGTATTTTAAGGTTGTTTGGGGATTTTAAGGGATTTTAGTTTTATTATAGATTTTTTTGGTTTTTAGGGTTTTTTGTATTTTTTAGGTGTTTTAAGATTTTCTTGATTTTTTTAAAATTTTAGGGGTTTAATGGTTTTTTGGTGTTTTATTTTGATTTTAGTGGTTTTATGGGTTTTCATGGTATTTTAGGGATTTAAGTGTTTTTTAAGTGTTTAGAGGTTTTAATTGTTGTAAGGTTGTTAAAGTTTTCTTTGGGGTTTTTTATGATTTTTATTGTTTTTTTAACTTTGTAGGTATTTTTAGGGATTTTTATGATTATTTGGGTTTTTTAGTTATTATGTAATTTGAGGAGTTTTTAAAGACTTATGGGTTTTATAGGTTTTAGCGTGCTTTATATTTTTAGGGGTTATAAGTGTTTTTAGGGGTTTTAGGTTTTCTTAGGTGATTTTAGGGATTTTATGGTTTTTAATGTTTTTAGGAATTTTTAGGAATTTATAGATTTCTAGGGTTTTAGAGATTTTTATGTTTATTATGGTTTTTAGGGTTTCTGGGGTTTTTAATGTTTTTTAGGATTTTTGAGTTTTTAGAGTTTTTAGGGTTCTTTATGATTTTAGAGTATTTTAATATTGTTGGGTTTTAATGATCGTTTATAGTTTTTAGTGGGTTTATAAGATTCTATAGATTTTTGGATTTTTAAGATTTTTGGGAGTTTTATGGGTTTTAGTACGTTTTTAGTGTTTTAGGGTCCTTAAATGTCTTTTAGGATTTTTTTAACATTTTTAGGATTTTAGGAGTTCTAACTATTTTTAGGTTTTTAAGATTTTCTTAAGGGTGTTTGGGGTTTTAGGTGCTTAAGATTTCTATGTATTTTTAGAAATTTATTCTGATTTTTTAGGGTTTTTATGGTTTTGGGGGGTTTTAGCGTATTTAGGATTTTAGAGGTTTCAAGTGTTTTTAGGTTTTCAAGTTATTCTTATGGGTTTTTAAGATTTTTATGGGTTTTATGTTTTTAAGTATTTTTAGTGATTTTAAGGAATTATTAATATTATTATTGTTTTTATGGGTTTTAGGGGTTTTTTGGTGTTTTTTGGTTTTTATTGATTTTAGGGTTTTAGGGTGTTTATGGTTTTTTTCGGTTTTTGGGTAATTTTAAATTTTTTGGGGTTTAAATGGTTTTTAGTGTTTTTTTACATTTTTTGGGTTTATAAAGTTCTTATAGTTTTTCTGGTTTTTGGGGTTTATGGGTTTTATGGGTTTTTGATAGTTTTTAATGTATGAAAGGTGCAAGGATAGGCTATTTGAGACCCCCCCCAACAATTTTTAAATGAAAAGCAAAGCTGACAAGGTTAGGGTGGGCCCAAACAACACCCCCCAAGACACCCAAACCCCAAAAGACATGAAAAGCATAATATAAATAAACATGAACTAAAAATCAACATCTCCATCCCCATATGGGTCTCCATCAACACCATAAAAAGAGGAAGATTCTAACTCTACCGACTCCCATTCAGATGATTAATATTGATTTAGGAAGGAAATATAATACTCTTTGAGATATTGTTGTTCCATATTCAGCTACGCCATGACAGACGGACCTCTCCTGCCAGAGGTAACTTCCTTAGCCTTGTAAGAGGCTCTCGTGGACACTATCTATGGCAATGTAAAATAATCCTTCCTTGAATTCCTCTTTCAGGGATCTAAAGAGACCCTTGTAGGTTTGTTTTCCTTCCCATATGGAATATCCACCTCTAGAGAGGCCCTCTCCATAATGATCACTGCCATATTTTTATATATACCTATACCATATTCTTAGAAAAATCTTGATCTGGGATAAAGGAGGCTTTATGATTTAGGGAACAGGCAGCATGAATCCCACACTACGACATGCTGGGAACCACCAGGGCATGTTCCTCAATAGCAAGACAATGAGGGGAAACCACACCTGCTAGGGCCAGCTACAATTTTCCCTCCTCCCTAGGTAGTTTTCATACATCCCCTGGAAAGAGGGATCATTATCAACCATCCCATTACTATAGTTCACAAGCCCCTGTATTGGCCTTTGCTCATACTCACCAGCACTATTCGAGTTCCCGATAATGTCTAACATCGGCTCGGATTCACTAGAATTCTGGGCCACACTTCCTCCACCACACTCAGTAGCGATGACCTGCACCTCACTCAGTCCGTGTACAACAAACCTCGCACTCCCAGCCTCGTCAACCAGAGACCCTTTTCCCTCCTCCCTAGGAAACTTTCTAACATTCCCCTCGTCCACAAAAATACCATCAATATTGTGAGAAAGCACGTTCAAGTTCCTTTTCTCTTGATCAACATCACCTTATGAGAGCCTAGTGGTGTCCAACAATAGCTTGACTTTATTATAATTTGGGGCCTCACTCCCTCCATCACGCCCAGTAGTGATGACCTGCACCTCACTCCCTTGTATAGTAGACCTTGCACTCCCAATATCAACAATTGGAGGCCCTTTCACCTCATCCTCTTTCTCTATCCCTTCAAAGTGATTGAAAGTTGGAATGGATTCCTGCCTTTGCTTCATACTGCTATTAGAGGAAGTAGACATCCCACCAGAAACAACCTCCTTGGGTAAAGAAATTCCTGCATCTGAAATCATCAATTATCACCTCAATCATTTGAAAATATCAATCACCTTAGGCTCTAGTTGGGACTGAATAGCCTCTTTACCTAAACTATGATCACCTACTACAGACCCATGGACCCCCAGCACAACCGGAAGACCATCCCACACAAACATCGGGCTCAGTGATCCAGAACCTAGAACAATTGCAGATGCCACCCACTCAGCAGTAGTCCTTTCATTCCCTCTTGAATCAGCTGATGTGACCTCCTTAATATGCACACCCAGCCGAGCCTGTCCCCCTTCACCAGACTCAACCTGAAAAAAAATTCAAGAGTTGAGTATCCATGTGCACAATGTCCTGCACCTCTCCCCAATCCTTTCTCCTTTCACCCCCACCTCTTAAGATTGATTAAAAACACCACATTTTCTGCCGCAACACCAGAAAGCCTAAACTCTATGTCCCAGATGTTGACAGGATGAGCAGAAATTAGTCAACGACTCCAAAATCATAGTCTGTTTCCACCAAATCTCCTCACCAACAAAAATCCAAACAAAATCAACCGGTCCTTTAGATTCATCAATCTCAATAAAGGCTCTTGGGTCTACCGGGGACAAATGTCCCTAGTTATACTATCTACACATAAGAACCTTCCAACAGTATTACCCAACATGGAAATAATTGAGAAATTCTGAAAAGGAAGGGGCAGTTCAGGAAATCTAAACCAAGATGACACCATCAATCAGTCATGATTCAAATATAGATCAAAGGTCCACAGGGAAAAGGAGAAACACGAACCATTAAATATTTTAAGAGCTGTGGACCAAGCATGAACCATATCCTCATTTGACTCAAAGAGAATCAAAATGTGACTAATATCAACAATACCCACCATAGTACGATCTTGGAGGTCCCATTGTTCAAACACTAATCTATCAAAAATATCCAGCAGAGCTCGCCTGTTTAGGAATTGAGAAACCAGGGTTACCGAATATAGGGAAGAGGCCTCTTTGAACTCCACCATCAAAAGCGAGAGCTATGGAAATATTTCATATAAATTAGGTACCTTATAAAAAATCTCAACCCACAAAAAATAGGAAGCAGATCAGGATCCATGAAAAGAACAAATGGATGCTCATCATCAAGAACCAGTGGAGGCCCCTCCCCAACATAGGGGGGTGGGCGAGGTACAAAATTAGTCGTCGTCATCAAGCTTTCCAGGGGAGTGAATAATATCCATCATAATAGGGTGGAGTTTCCATATTCTTTTCTTTATTAGGGTTTTATTATGGTTTTAAGGAGTTTTGTGATATTTTAGGGTTTGTATAATTTTTTAGTGTTTTAGGGATTTTAATGATTTTTAGGTTTTTAGGTTTTCTTATGGTTATTAGGGGATTAAAGGATTTTATTGTTATGGATTATTTTTATTTTTATTGGTTTCATTGTTTTTATGGGTTTTCAGTGTTTTTTGGGGTTTTAGTGTATTTAGGGGTCTTAATTATTTTTATGTTTTTAAGGATTTGTTAGGGTTCTTTAGTTTTTTCTAAATTTTTTATGTTTTAATGGATTTTAGAGGGTTTTTGGAATTTTATGTGTTTTTATGGTTGTTAGGGATTTTGACTATTTTTAGGGTTTTATGTTTTTAAGGTTTTTAAATATTTTTAGCGATTTTATGGGTCTTAGGTGTTTTTAGGTTTTTTATTTTTTTCCTTGTTTTTTCAATTATTTTAGGGTTTTTTATGTTTTTATGGATTTTATGGATTTTTATAATTTCTATGGTATTTTAGATATTTTTATGGGTTTTAGGGGTTTTATGGTTTTATGGTTTCTTTTTCAATTTTATGATTTTTATACTTTTAATGTTTTTATGGTTTTTAAAATTTTCTATTGATTCTAGTGGATTAAAGGGATTTACAGTGTCTAGAATTTTTAGGATATTTATGGGTTTTTAGGGTTTTTAAGGTTTTTGAGGGTTTTATGGTTTTTATAGTTTTAGGGTTTTGAAGTTCTTTTAGGGTTTATAGAGTTTTTTATGTTTTAGGGTGTTTAATTATTATTTGGTTTTTCTAGGTTTTCTTATGCGTTTTGGGAGTTATTCGGGTTTCTTACATTTTTTGGGATTAGCAAGGATTTTTTATATTTCTTTTGTATTTAATAATTGATTGGGATTTTGATGGTTTTTAGGGTTTTTATGGGTTTTCACGTATTTTGGGGGTTTTAAGTATTTCTTAGTTTACAAGGTTTTCTTAGGGTTTTTTAAGATTTTAGTATTTTTAAAATTTTTTGGGATTTAATGGGTTATTATATTTTTTTATGTTTTTAGGGTTTTTATGGGTTTTAGTGTATTTTATGTTTTTAGGGGTTTTTATAGTTTTTAGGTGTTTTAATGTATTTCTGGGTCTTTTGGGGTTTTAACGTTTTTTCGGTTTATTATGGATTTTAAGTATTTTTAGGTTTTTTGGGTTTTTAATGTTTTTCAGTGTTCTTAAGGTTTTTTATGTTTTTAGGTATTTTAAATGTTTTTTTATGTTTTTTTTGGGTTTTAAGGATTTTTTGTGTTTTTAGGGGATTTAGTTTTTTTATTGTTTTTAAGGATTTATGAATTTTTAATGTTTTAGGGGTTTTAAAAGTTTTAGGTTTTTACGGTTTTCATAGGATTTTCAGGATTTTTTGGTTTTATTATGTTTTTAAGAATTTTTACGTCATTTTTGGATTTTTATGAATTTTTATGTGTTTTCATGGATTTTTAGGCTTTTTTGGGTTTATTAGGGTTTTTTTTTGTTTTTAGGATTTTTAGGGGTTTTTGTGTATTTAGGGTTTCTTAGTGTTTTTCATGGTTAATTGGTTTTTTTTGTTTTAAGGATTTAAGATGGTGTTTTAGGAATTTTATTTTTTTAGGTTTTTTAGGATTTTTAGGAGTTTTGGGTTTTTAAGGTTTTAGCATTTTTTAGGTTTTTAGGTGTTTTAATTGTATTTATCCCTTTAATGTTTTATTAGGGTGTTTCATGGTTTTAAAGTAATTTTACGTTTCATGTTATTTTTAGGGATTTCTTTGTATTTTTATGTCTTCTTATGTTTTTAGGGATTTTAGGGGTTTATGGATTATTTATAATTTTTAGGGTTTTTGGGTATTTCGATGGTTTTTAAAGTTTTTTTCAGTTTTCAATGTTTTATGGTTTTCAAGAGTTTTTTTAATTATTTTATTTATTTAAAATCATTTTAGAGTTTTAAATGGGTTTATGAGTTTTATGGGTTTTATGGGTTTCTAATGTTTTTATGGGTTTTGTTGTTTTTTAGGGTTTTTAAGGTCTTCAAAGATTTTTATTGTTTTTTAGTTCTTTTGGGATTTTAATTGTATTTATGTTTTTATTGTTTTCTTAGGGTTTTTTGGGTTTTTTAGATTATTAGGGGTGTTTAGGTTTTTTGGGTTTTTGAAATTTTTAGATTTTAGGGGTTTTAGGTGTTTTTAGGTTTTAAGGCCCTCTTAGGGGTTTTAAGGATTTTAGGGCTTTATATATTTCTAGGTATTTTTATTGATTTTATGATTTTTTGGTTTTAGGGTTTTTTTAGTGATTTTAAGGGGTTTTATGGTTTTCTAACAATTTTATGTTTTTTTTAATTTTTTTGGTTTTTAGTGTTATTGGAGTTTTTAGGGGTTTAAATGGTTTATGGAAGATTTTAGTGGGGTTTTAGAGTTTTTATGGGTTTAGGTGTTTCTATTGTTTTTAAGGGTTTTTGTAGATTTTAGCGGGTTTTGTGATTTTAGTAAATTTTAGGGGTTTTTACATATTTAAGGGTTTTAGTGGTTTTAAATGTATTTAGCTCTTAAGGTTTTCTTATGGGTCTTAAGGGATTCAATGGGTTTTTACATTTTTAAGGATTTTTCTGGATTTTTTAGGATTTTTAGGATTTAGTTTTTTTATGTATTTTTAGTTTTTAGGGTTTTTAGGGTTTTAGAATTTTTTTAGTTTTTCATGGTTTGTAAGTTTTTTTAGTTTTTTACAATTTCTTTGGGATTTTCAGGGATTTTAGGTTTTTTATATTTTATGGATTTTTTAAAATATTAATGTTTTTAATGTTTTCAGGGATTTGTTAGGTGGGGGGGGGTTAAAAAATTTGTGGGGTTTAAGGGTTTTTTATGGTTTTTAGAATTTTCAGTTTTTAAGGGTTTTAAGTGTTTTTTGTATTTTAATGTTTTTATAAGGAATTTCAAGTTTTTTACATTTTAGGGATATTTGGGGTTTTTAAGGATTTTTATGTTTTTTATGATTTTAAGGTATTTTGAGGGGTGTTAGGTTATTTTTATGTTTTATTATTTTTCAGTTTTTAATGGTATTTAAGTGTTTTACTGCTTTGTAAATATTTAGGGTTTTGAAGTTTTTTAGTGTTTTTAGCGGGTTTTTACAGGTTTCTAGGGTTTTTAAGGGTTTTAGGGGTTTCTATGGTTTTTAGGGACTTTTATGGGTTTAGTGGTATTTTATGGTCATTAGCATTTTAAGGTTTTTAGGGGTTTTAATTATTTTTAGGTTTTCAAAGGTTTCTGATGTTTTTTTAGGGTTTATAATATTTTTATATTTTTTTGGATATTTAGAGATTCTTATGGATATTTATGGTTTTTAGGGATTTTGAGGGATTATAGGGTTTTTATGTGTTTTTGAGTTTTTTAGGGTTTTCAACAATTTTTTAGGTTATCTATGGGTTTTAAATGTTTTTAGGTCCTTATGGTTATTTATTTTTTTAGTGTTTTATGGTATTTTAAACATTTAGGTATTTTTAGGGATTATAAAGGATTTTTATGGATTTTAGGTTTTTTTTAATTTTGAGTGCTTTTGGGTTTTTTGAGTTTTCATAATTTTTTGGGTTTTTAGGTGTTCTTTGAGTTTTTTGGGTTTTAATGGGTTTTAGAATTTTTAATGTTTTTAGCGGTTTAAATAATTTTTATAGTTTTTAATGGTTTTGGGTTTTTCTGGTATTTTAGGGTTTTATGGTTTTTGGGGGTTTCTGGGTTTTAAGTGTTTTAGGGCCTTTTAGGGCTGCTATCTTTTCTTATGTTTTTAGAGGATTTAATGATTTTCTGTTTTTAATGTTTTCTTAGGGCCTTATGGGTTTTTATGTTTATAGGCATTTTAGGTACTTTTGTGATTTTTATGGGCTTTTAGGGTTTGTAGAGAATTTGAGGGGTTTAGGGGTTATAGATTTTTTAGGGTTTTCAAAGTGTTTTACGGTTTTTATGGGGTTAAAGAATTTTCATATTTTTATGGATTTCTTTGCGGTTTTTTGGATTTCTTATTTTTTTAGATTTTTAGGGTTTTTATGAATTTTATGGTTTTTGGGTCTTTTGCAATTTCAAATATTTTAGGGTTTTTAGAGGATATTTTTTTCATTTATAGTTATTATAAGGTTTTTAGGGTGTTTTTTTGATTTTTTTTAGGTTTTTAGGGTTTTTATAGTTTTAATCATTTTTAGGGTTTAAAAGGGGTTTTAGAGTTTTTCTGGGGTTTGAGGGATTTTATAGGGTTTTAGGGGTTTGAAATGTTTTTATGTGTTTTTATGGTTTTTGGGGGTTTTCAAGATTTTTAGGGTATTTAAGGGTTTTAACATTTTTTAGGTATTTTAGTGGTTTTAAATGTGGTTAGGTTTTTATGTTTTTTAAGGGTTTTTCATGTTTTAGAGTTTTTTTATTTTTAGGGATTTTTAGTGATTTATATGATTTTTGGAGATTTTTAGAAATTTTATGTTTTTTAGGGTTTTAGGATTTTTTTATGGTTTTTATCATTTTTAGGTTTTTAGGGTTTTAATATTTTTTAGGTTTTTAAAATCTTTCTTAGGGTTTTCAAGTATTTTTACAATTATTGAGAATTCTAGGTTTTTTAAGAATTTTTATGCATTGTTTTAGGGTTTTTATTGTGATTTTGAGGGTTTTTAGTGTTTTGGGTTTTGGGGGGTTTAGTTTTTTTGAGTTTTTTATCGGTTTTAATTTTTTCTAGTTGTTTAATGATTTATGGATTTATATGGGTTTCAATGTTTTTAGTGGTTTCTTAGGGTCTATAAGTGTTCGTTTTTTATAGGGTTTATGAGTTTTTTTATGACTTTTAGGGGTTTTTAGGGTTCTGGGGTCAATTAAGATGTTTATCTTTTTTTATATTTTTACGGGTTTAAGTGTTTTTAGGTTTTTATGGATTATTTTCGGTTTTAAGTGTTTTTATGTTATTTGGCATTTTAAAGGATTTTTATTTTTATTTTTATGGAGTTTTATGGTTTTTAGGGATTTTGAGAATTTCTGGGGGTTTAAGGTATTTCGGATTTTAGGGGGTTATTGTGTTTTTTGGGTTTTTAGGGGTTTTATATGTTTTATGATTGGATGATTTTCTTAGTATTTTTTTTGGATTTTAATGATTTTTTTATGTTTTTAGGTATTTTTAGAGGTTTTTAATTTTTTCTCATTTATTAGGTTTTTTATGGGTTTCTAGAGTTTTTTAACTTTTAATGGGTTTAAAGGTTTTTTAGATATTTTATGGTGTTTTACGGGTCTTAGGTTTTTGAAGGTTTTATGTATTTTTTATGGGTTTTATGGTTTTTAGGGTCTTTTAGGGTTTTTGAAAATTTTAGGGTTTTTAGGGGTTTAACTTTTTTTAGGACTTTAAGTTCTTCTTATTGTTTTTAAGGGTTTTAGGGTTTGTTACATTTTTAGGGATTTTTAGTAAATCTTTAGTATTTTTATGTTTTTATGATATTTTGATTTCTTTTTAATATTTTTCGTGGGTATTAGAGTTTTTAGGTTTTTTCATGTTTTTATGTCTTTTTTATTTTAAGTGTTTATAGTTTTTTATGGTTTTCTTATGGTTTTTTCTAGGGATTTTAATTTTTATATTTTTATGGGTTTAAGGTATTTTTTATGTGTTTTAGTGTTTTTAGGGTTATAGTGATTTTAGGGTTTTTATAATTTGTATGTTTTTAGGGGTTTTAAGTGTTTTTATATTCTTAAGGTTTTCATAGGGGTTTTATGGGTTTTCAGGTTCTTTACATTATTATTTATTTTTATATATTTTTTTAGGATTTTATGGGTTTTTAGGGTTTTTAGTGATTTTGAAGGGTTTGTTGGGTTTGTTGGGTTTTATGGCCTTTTGGGGTTTTTAGGGTGTATTTGAGTTTTTCAGGGTTTTAATGGTTTTAAGAGTTCTTTAAAAAATTTAGTGTTTTAGTGGTTTTTTAGAGTTTTTAGTGGTTTTAGGGGTTCTATATGGTTTTAGGGGTTTTAATGTTTTTATGTGGTTTTTATCAATTTTTTTGGGTCATATGGTTTTTACGGGATTTTTGGGTTTTCATGGTCTTAGGGATTTTAGAATTCTATGTGTTTTTAGGGTTTATATTTGTTTTTCTGTTTTTGCGGTTTTCTTAGGGGTTCTAAGTGTCTTAGTGTTTTTTATTCTTTTCTGAATTGTTAGAAATTTTTAGGATTTTTATGGTATTTAGGGGTTTTAGGATTTTTTAGGATTTTTAGGGTTTTCTAGGGGTTTTAGAGTTTTTAGGGTTTTTATCTTTTTAGGGGTTTTACATGTTTTTTGGGTTTTAAGATAAATTCAGGGGGTTTTATGTTTTTAAGGATTTTTAGTCATTTTTTGGATTTTTAGGTGTTTTATGGATTTTGAGGTTTTTTTGGTTATTTTGGTTTTTAGGGTTTTATTGTTTTTTGAGTTATTTGGGGCATTCAATGTTTTATATCGTTTTAACATTTTATCTCTTCAAAGTATTTTTAGATTTTTTTGGTTTATTAGTGGTTTTATGGGTTTTTTATGTTTTTATGGTTTTATGTTTCTTAATGTTTTTTTGGCATTTTAGGGTTTTTTGGGCATTTAGGGGTTTTATAATTTTTTAAGTTTTTAATGGATATAAGTGTCTTTAGAATTTGAAGTTTTCTTAGGATTTTCCCGTGTTTTTAGGATATTTTATATTTTTAGGTATTTTTAGGTCTTTCTTAGAATTTGTATGGTTTATTTACGATTTTGATGGATTTTGTGGGGTTTTGGGTTTTTAGTCTTTTTAGATCTTTTTGTGATTTTTAGGGATTTTAAATGTTTTATGGTTTTCAGGGTTTTATTATGGTTTTCATGGTCTTTAGGGTTTGTTGAATTTTCAGGGATTTTTAAGGATTTTGAAGGAATTTTATATGTTTTTTAATATTTTATAGATTTTATGTTTTTAGTGCTTTTATATTTTTTTTGGTTATAGGATTTTTATTGAATTTTTTGGTTTTTAAAATTTTATTATCTTTTATTTTTTATCATAATATTTATTTTTTAGTTTTTTAGTGTTTTTTTGGTTTTTATGGGTTTTTAGGGGCTTTTAAGCTTTTTAGTATTTTTTTGGGTTTTATGGGTTTTAGAGTCTTTTTTGATTTCTAGTGTTTTATAGGTTTTTAGGGGTTTTCATTATATTTATAGTTTTGTTTGTTTTATGGGATTTAATAATTTTTAGGTATTATAAGGATCTTTAAGGGTTTTTACAATTTTCATATATTTTTAGGGTTTTTAGGGGATTATAGGTTTAAGGGTTTTTAAGAGTTTTAGCATTTTTAGGGGTTTTAGTGGTTTTATGTGTTTTTAGGTTTTATGTTTTTTGGGGGGGTTTTCAAGATTTTGAGGTGGGGTTTATGTTTTTAGAACTTTTTAAATATATTTTTTATTTTTATGGTTTTTAGGTATTTAGGGACTCTGGGGGTTTTAGGTTTTTTTACGAATTTTATGGTTTTGTGTGGGTTTTTGGGTTTTTATGGATTTTTGAGTTTCTAAATATTTTTAGGTGTTTAAAATTTTTTTAGAGTTTTTAGTGGGGTTTTTGTGTATTTAATTGATTTTTTGGGTTTTATATTTTTTAGGGGTCTTATGGTTCTTAGGGTTTTAGGGTTTTTAGGGTCTTTTAAGGTTTTTACCAATTTTTTGACTTTTGGAGTTTTAATTGATTTTATGTTTTTAGGGTTTTCTCATTGTTTTTAGGGTTTTTAGAGATTTTAATGTTTTTATGGATTTTTAGATCTTTTTTACGATTTTTATGGGTTTTTAGGGTTCATAGGTGTTTTGAGGGTTTTAGGGATTTTAGGGATTTTTTGGGCATTAAAGTATTAGGATTTGGGGTTTTTAAGTGGGTTCTTGGTTATTATGGTTTTAATTGGGGTTGTTAGGTATTTAGGGGGTTTTTTATTTTTATGGATATTTAGGGATTTTAATGGATTTTTTGTTTTTTTTTATGTTTTTTAGTGTTTTTGAGATTTTAAAAAATTTAAAAAAAATTAGGGAATGGTTTTTTAGAGTTTTTTCTGGTTTATGATTTTATGTTTTTTTAGGGTTTTACTGGTTTTAGGGGTTTTATGTGTTTAGGGTGTTTTAGGGGTTTCCGAGTGTTTTAGGGTATTTTGAGTTTTCTATTTTTTAGGGGTTTTATGTGTTTTTAGTTTTTCTATGTGTTCTAATGTTTTTTCAGAATTTTTTTAGATTTTTATGTTTTATTTATTTTTAGTGATTTTTAATATTTCTAAGGGTTTGGGGGGTTTTGGGAGTTTGAGGGGTTGGGGGGGGGGTTTGGTGTTTATAGTGGTATTAGGTTTTAGGGGTTTTATAGTTTTTTTATAAAAGTGGTGACATGAATTGGTCAGCCGATTAATTCCCTAAAAAAATTTTAAAATAAAATGTACAATAAAAGCATGAGGTGTGAAGATATTACAACAGAAAGGATTGAGGGGAATATAACCATGATCCAAGAAAAATAAGAAAATCACCAATGATTCAAAAGGTGAACTATAGGGACTTCTCAAAGATAGCAGATAACTCTTCTTCCAATGCAATTCTGCATTCCATGAATGCAGGTATCGAACCTAGAGTTCTCCAAACCAGGGACCTTTCCATGCTTCCAATATTGAACCACCGATTTTACATAAACATACCAAATTCAATGAGAAGAAGCCAATGAATTTCCAAGAACCATCTCCAAACAGGCCCAAAAGGAATACAAATCCAAAGAGTTGTTTGAGTTCTTTAAGTGGGATGAAGATAAGTCTGGAGGATGTCTTAAATGTCTAAATCCAACCAATGAAAGGAATCCCATAAAATGCAGAAAATCTGATGCCGAACATGTTGAATAAAAGGCTTGAAATGGGAGGCATATAATATTATTGAAACAACCATATCAAGCCATTAATAGTAGTGAAAACTAGATCATATAGAAAGCAGTGGAAGCACTATCTCTAGAAAAAAACACCATGACTTTTAGACAAAGCTCGAGTCATAGCTTGAACCTCATAATTTTGAACTCCCAAACCTGATCATGATTAAAAATAAATCTAGAATCTTAAAACAATGGCCAATGTACAACATCAATTCAATCCCAAGGAATCTAGTGTAGGGGGGGAAATTTCACTTACAATAGTGAAAAACTTTTAAGCACATACTCTATCCCTTTCATCAAATTAGGCTATTTAGTGAGACCCCAACCAAAAATAGATCAATTTCAAAGGATCTAAAAGAAGAACAACAACAAGATAAAAAATATAACAATAAGATAACTAGAAAATAGATATTTTAGATGATAAATATCATTCCCCTGGTATGTCTCTAAATTTGAACTTAGGATTCTTCTTATAATCATCAACCATCATAATAAACATCCATTTCTTGATTTTAAGGTACATCTTGGATTAAATATTACCATTTTTGAATTTTTTGCACTGTAATTTCATCAAGTTCATATATCCATGCACTAATTTCATTACTTATATTATCTTTCTCTAAAAGTTTATAGGTATATCTGCACAATGGGTCAATATATTCATCATATTCCTCCTCTTCTAAAGTAGGCTTTAAAACAGGTTCAACAAATATCATTTATTTTGGAAGCTTAGTGTTTTCCTTCCAAGAGGCATCGAGTGATCTCGTAACTATTGTTATTTCAATAAAATAATTGTCCCTATGCTTCCTAGTTTTTTTGGTATTTGAGGTAATGTTTCCATCAGCTCCAATATTGGATGTTTTCAACTTCCTAGCTCATGATTTTACGTTATCTTCCACAATTTGATTAGTTTGGTCATCTTCTTCTTGTAGAGAATCACTAGAATCATCTTCTTCTTGTAGAGAATCACTAGAATCAGAGAGATCACCATGCATCATATCATGTGTCTCATGTGATTGAAAATGTTTATCATGTTCCTCCACCAAATTAATAGGGGCCTTACAGGTACTAATGGTAGCAATCTAGGTATCAATAGGTCCTGAAATCCCTTCAAAAGTCTGTTCATTCACATTAGTCTTCTTCCCTTTATTAGAAATTACAGAGGGTCCAGTATTTACCCTCAAACTAACATTAGTCACATCTAGTGAAATATTATGCTTTCCTTATTCAAACCAAGTGGATTTCTTGTCCTCTGGGTATGTCTTAAATCAATATTATTTGAGAGAATGTCCATGATTAAAGAAAAAAGATGATTGTAATTTGGAAGCCTTTCATAAAAAACCTCCTGAAAAAATCTATAATCCTCATTCTAGATCAATATTTGAGAGGGGAGGTCTTGAGAGACATCAATTTCAATGTATATTCTCATGAAATAAGGTCTTGAGAGGATCATCGTTACCGAATCTAGCTTTATAGTTTTTAGGATTTTTACATATCTAGGGATTTTTAGGTCCTTTATAAATTTTTATGGTTTTTAAGGGTGTTAGGGTTTTGGGGTTTTTTGTATTTTAGATATTTTATGGTGTTTTGGGGTTATAGAGTTTTCTTGAGTTTTTAGATTTTAATGTATTTCTAGTGTTTTTATCGTTTTCGGGGTTTAAAAGGTGCTTGGATTTTTTAGAGGTTTTAAGGGGTTTTAGGGGTATTCTGTTTTTATGGTTTTTTATGGTTTTAGTGTTTTTTGGGTTTTTGAGGGATTTAGGGTATTTAGAATTTTTGTAGTTTTTAGGGTTTTAAGTGTTTTTAGGTTTTTAATATTTTCTTAATATTTTCCAGTTTTTTTGGGTTTTTGACATTTTTAAGGATTTTTTAGGATTTTTATGGATTTTTAGGGGTTTTAGGTTTCTTGAATTTTTTAGGTATTTCAGGATTTTTTTGGGTTTTTTACATTTTTAAGGATTTTTACGGTTTTTAGGGTTTTTATTTGTTTTAAGAGTTTTTAGTTATTTTGATGGCTTTTTGGGTTTTATTGGGTTTTGATGGTTTTGAGGTTTTGTTCTTATTTTTAGGTGTTCTTATGTTTTTTTGGAGTTTATGGTTTTCATAGTTCATTAATTTTTTAGGGGTTTAAAGTGTTTTTAATGTTTTTTTATAGTTTCTATGAAATTTAACAGTTTTTATGGTTTTAATTACTTTTAGGGGTTTTAGGGTTTTAAGGTATTTTAACGATTTTAAAGTTTTTTTAGGTGTTTTATGTGTTTTTAGGTTTTTAAAGTTTTCTTAGACGTTTTAAGGGGTTTTAGAAGTTTTTTTTAATCAATTTTTGGGACATTTTTTTGGATTTTTATGGGTTTTTCATTTTTGAGATTTTGTCAGTTTTTAGCTATTCTATTGTATTTAGTTTATTATAGGTTTTTATTGGTTTTAGGTTTTTAAGGTTTTCTAAGGGTATTTCTATTTTTTTAGTGCATTTTACATTTTTTGGGATTTTTACTGATTTTTTAGGATTTTATGTTTTTAAGTGTTTTTAGGGTTTTGGATTGTTTTTCGGGGTCTTTGGGGCCTTAGGGTTTTTATGGTTTCGGGGGGTTTTAGGGTTTTTTGATATTTTTTATATTTTTTAAGTTTTTTTTTCAGTTTTTAATAATTTTAGGGGTTTAGTGGGTTTTTAATGTTCTTAGTGGGGTTTTATGTTTTTTCTGGTTTTTTAATGTTTTAAGGGGTTTTTTATTTTTTTAGGGGTTTTATGGTCCTTTAATATTTTTAGGGTTGTTTATATTTTTAGGGGTTTTAATTGTTTTTATGTTTTTGGGGTCTTCTTAGCGGTTTTTTGGGTTTTTAGTGATTTTTACTTTTTATGGATTTTTAGAGATTATTTTTGGATTTTTATGGTTTTTAGGGTTTTAAGGATTTATAGTGTTTTTAGGATTTTTTAGAAGATTCAGGGTTTTATAGGTATTTATCATTTTTTAGTTTTTTGGTGGTTTATGTTTTTTTAGTATATCATGGTTTTCTTAGGTTTTCTCAGTATTTTTTGTGATTTTTATATTTTTTGAGTTTTAGGACTTTTTTATATTCTTTATGGTTTTTATTGTTTTTTGGGTTTTAGGTTTTTTTTGATTTTTTTGGTGTTTTTAATATTTTTTAGTCCTTAATTTTTTGGGGGGTCTGATAGTATTTTGTGTTTTTATGGTTTTTAGTGTTTTTATAATTTTAAGGTATTTTAGTTGTTTTATATGTTTTTAGGTTTTTAAGGATTTCATTGGTGTTTTCAAGGTTTTGTGATTTTTTTCATTTTTAGGGACCTTTATAATTTTTAGTATTTTTAGGGTTTATTAGGGTTTTTAAGATATTTCGAGGTTTTCTAGGGTATTTAGGGCTTTTAGAGTTTTAAGATTATTATTAGTTTTATGTTTTTTTGGTTGTAAGGTTTTCTTAGGGTTTTTAGGTTTCTAGGGTTTTTTAATTGTTTGTAATTTTTAGTGTTTTTTTATGATTTTTATCATTTCTTAGGGTTTCTAGGGATTGTGGGGTTTTTAGTTTTTTTTTTCAGTTTTTTTTGTTTTTATGGTTTTTGGGGTGTTTAGGGTTTATTCTAGTTTTCATGGGTTTTAAGGGGTTATAGTATTTTTAACATTTTTATGGGTTTAATTGGTTTTTATAGTTTTGAGAAGTTTTTAGGTTTCTTATCGAATTTTATGGATTTTAAAGGTTTTTAGGATTATCCTGGGTTTTAGGGTCTTTTACATTTTTTAGTATTTTTGAGGTTTTTTAGGGTTTTAAGGTTTTCTTATTGGTTCACTGGGTTTTTTATGTTTTTTAAATTTTTAGTAATTTTTATGGGGTTTTTAGGATTTATAACGTTTTATTGGATCTTTAGATGCTTTGTGGGGTTTTGTGTTTTTATAGTTTTTAGGATTTTTACCGTTTTTATGTTTTTTCAGGGTTTTAATTATTTTTAAGTTTTAATGGTTTTCTTTTAGTTTATTAGAGTTTTTAGGGTCTTTTATGTTTTTAGTAATTTTAAGGGGTTTTAGGATTTTTATGGTTATTAGGGTTTTTAGGTATTTTTAGGGTTTAAGGGTTTTCATGGGTTCTATTATTTTTTTGGGGCTTTTAGGGGTTTTTGAATTTTTAGGGGTTTTAAGATATTTAGAGTTATTTAATGTTTTTTAGTTTAAAGTGTTTTAGTTTTTTTGGGTGTTTTATTAGGTTTTAGGGTTTTTAAGGATTTTAGTGTTTTTAGGGTTTTTAGTTTCTTTTAGGGGTTTTATCACTTTTCAGGTTCCTAAGGGATTGTAAGTGTTTTTATGGTTTTTATGGTTTTCATTTTGGTTCTCATGGTTTTTAGGTTTTTTTACGTTATTAGGGATTTTTAGGGATTTTTTTTGGATTTCCATGTATTTTTTGGTTTTTTATTAATTTGGAATGTTTTTAAGGGTTTACGGTATTTTAGGGTTTTTAGATTTTTTATGTTTTTAGGGGTTTAAATAATTTATATGTTTTTATTTTTTTAGGTTCTTTTAGGTTTTGTAGTGTTTATTATGTTTTAAGGAAATTTTATGGATTTCTAAGGTTTTTTATGGGATTCAAGGGTATCTAGGGATTTTGAGGGTCTTTAGGGTTTTTAGGGTTTTGTTGATTTTGGTGTTTCTCTTTTTATTTTTAGGGGTTTTATGATTTATTTAGAGTTTTTTAACATTTTTAGGGTTTAATGGGTTTTTAGAGTTTTTAGTTGGTTTTTTTAGAGTTTTTAAGGCTTTTGGGGGTTTTATGGTTTTAGGGGTTTTTAGTGAGTCTAACGTCTTTTAAGGTTTTAACTGTTTTTATGTTTTTAGGGGTTTTATGGGTTATTAATTTTTTATGTTTTTCTAAGAGGTTTTCAATGTTTTTAATTTTTTTTTGTTTTAAAGGATTTTTATTACTTTTAAGGATTTTTATGGGTTCTTAGGATTATTTGGATTTTTATGGTTTTTATGATTTTTATGATTATTTGGGGATTTTAGCATTTTTAGAGATTTTAGGGATTTTAATTATTTTTATGTTTTTAATAGTTTCATAGGATTGTTAATGTTTTTAGATGTCTTCACATTTTTTTGGTATGTTTAAGAAATTTTTGATTTTTATGGATATTTATGGTTATAATGATTTTTTTGTTTTTATGGTTTTTAGGGTTTTTAGGCTTTTTAGTTCTTCGTGATTTTTTTTGGGTTCATAGGGGCTTTTGTTTTGAATTTTTTAGGGCTTTATAGTATTTTAAAGTTATTAAAATTTCTAGGGGTTTAAAGTGTTTTAAGAGTATTTAGTGGGGGTTTTTGGTTTTTTGGTTCTTTATTATTTTTATGGTTTTTATGGGTTTTATTGATTTTTAGGGGTTTAGGGTTTTAGGTGATTTTAGGGTTAATGTAGATTTTTAGGATTTAGGTGTTTAACTGTTTTTAGGTTTTTAATTTTTTTTCTTCGGGTTTTAAGAGTTTTTAGTGTTTTTTCCGTTTTCTAGGATTTCAGGTAATTTTTAAGATTTTTGTTTTTTTTTTATTTTTGGGATTTTGAGGGGTTTTAGTATTTTTAAGGGTTTTGTTTTTTTGATATTTTAGGGTTTTATGGGATTATTTTTTTTATGTTTTTCTTATGGGATTTAATGGTTTTCGGGTTTTTTAAATTTTTTCTTGATTTTATTAGATTTTTATGGGGTTTTTGGGATTTTGGGATTTTTGGGGTTTTTTATTGTTTTGGTATTTTTATGGTTTTATTGGGGGTTTTGAGTGTTTTTAGTTTTTTAGGGATTTTAGTGTTTCTTAATCATTTTTATGCATATATAGGGTTCTTAGAGTTCTAAGTTATTTTTTTGGGTTTTTTAGTTATTTTTATTTTTTATCAGTTTTTATGGTTTTAGGCTTTGTAGGGTTTGTAGGGCCTTTTTAGGTTTTTAGTGATTTTGTGGGTTTTATTTGTTTTTTGGTTTTTATGGTTTTATTTGGGGGTTTAAGGTCTTTTATGTTTTTGGTATTTTTAGGGGATTTTATTGGATTTTTTAGGATTTTTATGGGTTTTTAGGGGTGTTAGAGATTTTGAGGGACTGTGAGGGTTTTTTCGGGTTTTTGGGTTTTTTCGGGTTTTAAACATTTTTTCATGTTTTAGTGGTTTTAAGAATTTTTATGTTTTTATGGTTTTCTAATGGGTTTTAAATGATTTTTTATTTAGTTTTTTGGAATTTTTATTGAATTTGTATGGTTTTTATGGTTTTTTAGAGATTTTGTGGGTTGAGGGGGTTAGGGTTTTATGGGATTTATGGTTTTTTGGGGATTTAGGGTTTTTTTTGAGTTTTTATGGGTTTTAAAATTTTCTGATTTTTTTCATTTTACATGTTTAGAAAGGTTTTAGTTATCTTTAGGGCTTTTATGGGGGTTTAATGGGTTTTAGGGGGTTTTATGGGTTTTAGCGGGTTTTACGGGTTTTGGTTTATTTTAGGATTTTTAGAATTTTTTAGTATTTTTTAGGGTTAAATGTTATTTGGTTTTTAATTTTTTTCTTAGAATTATGCCTGGTTTTGGAGTTTGTTTGTCTTTTTGGAATTCCGGGGTTTTTAAGATTTTTATGGTTTTTCGCGTTTTTAGATATTTTAAGGATTTTAGGGTCTTCTGGGCTTTATATGTTTTTTAGAATTTTATTTTTTATTTCTGGGGGTTTAGAGTGTTTTTGGGTTTTAATGACTTCTTAGGGTTTTTTTTTGGGATTTAGGGTTTTTTTCATTTTTAGTTGTTTTTGGGGTTTTTTGGGATTTTTGGGATTTTTATGGTATTTTTGGGTTTTTAGGGATTTTTAATGATTTTTAATATGATTTTAGTGGTTTTACGGTTTTTTGGTGTTTTTATAGTTTTTATTGGTTCATTGGGTTTTAAGCATTTGTATATTTTTTGAATTTTTTTCGAGGATTAATGGGTTTTTAGAGTTGTTAGCAGTGTTTAGGGTTTTATGAGTCTTTTGGGATTTTTAAGGTTTATGGTATTTTTTTTGGTTTTAAGGGGTTGTTATCGGTTTTTGGTTCATTTATTATTTTTAGTATTTTATATTGTTTTAGGGGTTTTATGTGGTTTTAGGGTTTTAAGGTTTTCTTAGGGGTTATCTTGGTTCATTGGGTTTTTAACATTTTAAGGGGATTTTAGAGATTTTTTTAGTATTTTTAGGGTTTTTAGGTGGGGAGGTTTGATTTTGAGGGTATTTATAGTCCTTAGGTGTTTTAGTGTTTTTAGTGTTTTTAGGATTTTTATGGGTTTTATGTGTTTTAAGGTTTAATGGTTTTCTATGCATTTTCATTGTTTTTAGTATTTTTATGTTTTTATTGTTTTTAGGGATGTTTTAGGATGTTTTTTATTTTTTAGGGTTTTTAGGGATTTTGAGGGGTTTTTTTTGGGTTTTTAGGCCTTTATGGTTTATGGGTTTTTAGGTAATTTTTCAATTTTTAAGCCTTTTAGGATTTTTAACGTTTTTTATTTTTTTTAATGTTTTAGGGGTTTAAAGATTTTTTAGAGTTTTTAGTGGGTCATTATGGTTTTTATGGGACTTTTGATTTTTTATAGTTTAGGGGTTTTATGGTTTTTAAGGGTTTTATAATTTTTATTGTTTTTATTGTTTTCATAGGGGTTTTGTGGTTTTCATAAGAGTTTTTGTGGTTTTAGGTGTTTTTTGTTTTAGATATTTTTATGTCTCTTTATTAATTTTATTGGTTATATGTTTTTAATGTATTTTGGGGGTTTTAGGTTATTTTAGGGTTTTTAAGGGTTTATAGAATTTTTTGGGTTTTCCGTTATTTAGTATTTTTTAGGTTTTTGGAGTTTTTATTCGTTTTAGTGGTCTAAGATTTTTTTAGAGTTATAAGGGATTTTTATGTTTTTAGGTTTATTTATGGTCTGTAAGGTTTTTATGAATTTGTATGGGTTTTAGGGGTTTTAGGGTTTTTACAGGTTTTTAGTACTTTTAGGTTTTCGTAGTATTTTTAGGTTTTTAATGGTTTTAAGTTTTTAATTTTATTCTTTGGGTTTTTTCATCATTTTTTGGTTTTTTTACATTTTTAGGTATTTTTATTATTTTTTGGGACTTTAGAGTTTTTAGGGATTTTGAGGGTTTCTAGGGTATTTAGGGTTTATAGGGATTTTTGGATTTTTGAGATTTTTTTGATTTCTTGGGGTATTTTGAGTTTCTTAGGGTTTAAAAGGTTTGATAGATTTTTTTCATTATTTTTAGGTAATTAAGGTGTTTTTGGAGTTTTGAGTGATTTTTATGGTTTTAGGGGGTTTTAGGGTTTTTAGGGGTTTATGGTTTTACAGGTTTTGGGGTTTCTATGTTATTCAAGGGTCTTTAGAATTTTTAGGGTTTTTTTAATTAATGTTTTTATGTTTTTTTAGGGGTTTTCAAGATTTTTATGTTTTTTGGTATTTTTATGGTTTTAAGTGTTTTTATGGTTTTTAGGGTTTCTAGAGATTTTTTGGGGCTGTACGGTTTCCTAGGGCTTTAGGGTTTTTAGGATTTTTAGTTACTTTTGGTTTTGATATGTTTAATGTGTTTGTAGGGTTTTAAGTTTTTATTATATATTTTCAGAGTTCTTAGTGTTTTATTGTTTTTAGGTATTTTTTGGTATTTTAGGATTTTTAAGGATTTTTAGTTTTTTAGGGTTTTCTATAGTTTTTGGGCGGATTTTTATTTTAAGTGTTTTCTGGGGTTTTAGGGTTTTATGATTTATTTTTGGTTTTTATTGTTTTTTTTAGTTTTTAAATATTTTTAGGGGTCTAAATGTTTTTAGAATATGTAGTGGTTTTTAGGTTTTTTTTTATCTTTTTTTATGGTTTTTAATTTTTTGATAGGTTTTATGGTTTTTAGGGGCTTTAGGGTTTTTAGGGTCTTTTAGGGGTTTTAGAGTATTTATGTTTTGATTTTTTTTGGTTCTTAATGTTTTATTAGGATTTTTTAGGATTTTATTGTTTTTATGGTTTTTAGGTATTTTGAGATTTTTTTGATTTTTAGGTTTTTTATGAGTTTCTGTGTTTTTTTTTTGCATTTTCAGGGGTTTTATGGTTTTTATTTTTTTAGGTAATATTAGGTTTTTTTGGAATTTTATGGTTTTACTGGTGTTTTAGAAATTTTAAGGGTTTTAGTCATTTTTATGGTATTTATGTTTTTTGTGGTTTTTAGGTTTTTTTGGGTTTTTAGGGGCTTAAAGAGTTTTTAGAGTTTGTAATGGATTTTTATTATTTTTATGGGTTATTAGGATTCTTATGGTTTTTAGGATTTTTTTTTCATTTTTAAGGGTATTCAATGTTTTTAAGGTTTTTAATGTCTTTTGGTTTTGAGGGGTTTAAATTATTTTTATGGTATTAAGGTTTTCTTTTGGGTTTTCATGGTTTTTTTGGTTCTTTTTGGATTTTAGGTATTTTTTTATGATTTTTATGGATATCTAGGGTTTTTAGTTATTTTGATGGTTTTTAGGGTTTTAGGGTTTCTAACTTTTTTGGGTTGTTAGGGGTATTAATTTTTTTTAGGTTTCAATGTTTTTGAGTGTTTTTGGGTTTTTAGCTATTTCGAAGATTTTTATGTTTTTTATATTTTTTGATTTTTTTATTTTTAGATTTATTCGTTTTTCTTGTGGTTTTTATAGTTTTTAATATTTTGGGGGTTTAAAGTATTGTTAAATTTTTTAGTCATTTTTAGTTTTTTATGTGGTTTTCGGTATTTTTAGGGTTTTTAGGTTTTTGGGTTTTTAGGGTTTTTAGTGTTTTTTAGGGTTTTATCCTTTTTTGGTTATTTAGGGGATTTAAGTGTTTTTAGGTTTTTATGGTTTTCATATGGTTTTGCAGTTTTTACTTTTTTAGGGTTTTTATAATTTTTTTAAGACTTTCTAGGGATTTTATGGCTTTTAGGAATTTTAAGGGATTTATGGTTTTAACGGTTTTTAAGGGTTTGGTCCTTTTAGTTTTTTTGGGTTTTGAGTGTTTTAAGGTTTTTAAGGTTTTATTATGAGTTTTTAGTGTTTTTAGGGTTTTTAAAATTTTTACGAATTTTTAGGATTCTTTGGGATTTTATGGGTTTTTGGGTATTGAGGAGTTTTTAGGATTTTTAGGTTTTTTATGTTGTTTTAGTATTTTTGGATTTTTTTTGAATTTTTCGGGTTTTAAATTTTTTTTTGAGTATTTTAACATTTTTTGGGGGTCAATGTGTTTTTACAGTTTTTAGTGTTTTAGGGTTTTTATTTGTTTTTTTGGGTTTTAAGGGTTTTTCGGGGTTTTATGGTTTTTATCTGTTTTAGGGTTTTTTGACTTTTAGGGTTTTATAGAGTTTTCATGTCTTTAGGGGTTTTAAGTATTTTTTGACTTTTATGTTTTCCCTCAGGTTTTAGGGTTTTTTACATTTTTAGGAATTTTAGGACTAATTTTAGAATATTATTATTTTTTATGGTTTCTAGGTATGTGATAGGTTTTAAGGTTTTATTGTTTTTATGGGTTTTAGGTTTTTTAGAATTTTTTATGTTTTCTAGAGGCTTCTATTGTTTTTAGGATTTTAAAATTTCTTAGGGGTTTATGGTGTATTTAAGGATCTTTAAATTTTTAGGGATTTTTATGATTTTTATAGATTTTTTAGGTTATTAGCGATTTTGAGGGTTTTTGGGTTTTTTTATTTCAAGGTTTTTCTGAGTTTGTTATGGTTTTTAAATTTTTTTATCATTTTGGGTGTTTGGGTAGTTTTTAAATCTTTTTAGTGGTTTTAGGGTTTTTAGGGTTTTTTAGGATTTTAGGGGTTTTATGGTTTCTAGGGACTTTTGGTTCTTTCATGTTTTAGTGTTTTTTAGGTTTTAAGTGATTTTAGGTTTTTATATTTTCCTTATGGGGTTTTAAGGTTTTAGGGGCTTTTAAATATTTAGTGATTTTTATGGCTTTTGAAGGATTTTTATGGTTATATGGGTTTTTAGGTATTTTGAGGGTTTTTTGTGGCCTTTAGGGTTTTTAGTGGATTTAGGGTTTTTATTTTTTTTATATTTTTTATAGGTTTTAAGAGTTTTTAGGGTTTTACGGTTTTCTAAGGGTTTTCATGGATTTTAGGTGTTTTAATGTTTTCAGGGATTTTTGGGGATTTTTTTAATTTTATGGAATTTTATATTTTTTATGGATTTGGGGGTTGAGTTAGGGTTTTTAGTGTTTTTGGTGTTTTTATCATTTTTAAAGTATTTTTTGGTTTTGGGTTTTTTAGTTTTTCAATGTTTTGAAGGCTTCTTAGAGCTATTTAATGTTTTTAGGGGATTAAAAGGGTTTTATAAATTGTATTTGTTTTTAGGGTTTTTATGGGTTTTAGGGGTTTTTAAAGGTTTTATGGGTTTTATGGTATTTATGGGTTTTGGGTTTTTAGGGTCTTTTTAGGTTTTTATCATTTTTAAGGTTTTTAGTTTTTTATGATTTTAAGGTTTTCTTAGGGGTTCTCAAGGGTTTTAAGGTTTTTACATAATTATGGATTTTTTAGGTTTTTTTTGTTTTTTAAGGGTTTTAGGGATTTTCATGTTTTTTTTGGGATTTAGAGTTTTTAGTGATTTTATAGTTTTTATAATTTTTATGTTCTTATGGGGTTTAATTATTTTTATTTTTTTAACTTTTTATTAGTGTTTTTGCAACACCCGAGATTTTTAGGAGTAATATTTTATGTTATCAAAGGAATCTTTCACTACACAGTAGCTTGGCTTACTTTACACGCAATCGCGACCTTCCTCGATAGCTTGCGTCGTATGCAATACTGAGTTTCACTAAACAACAATATGCTATGAAAATAATATTAAAACTAGCCGTTATGAATAGTAATAACCACTTTTTGAAATTTTATAAATTTTATTTTTCAAAATGGACTTCATTTTTGGATTCAGAATACCGAAATTAGCCTAGGGTGAAATTTTGGTATTTTTCTGAAAACTTTCAATTTTTGATGAATAGTGAAACCACTAAGTGGTAGGTTAAAAACTGAATTTTGCCTAAAACTTAATTTTACCGCTTCTGTGAATTGAATTTCGAAAATTCGACAGACACGGTTGAAATCAGTAAGTAAAATGTGGTTCAATAAGATAAAAATAATTTTTTGGTGAATAGTAACTTTTTACTTTTTTTACCGCGGTTAACAGTAAATAGGGTAACTAAGGGTAAATATGATATTACTATTACCCTAACACATGTCCTAATTCTATTGGATAAGTTTAATTCGACCAAAAACAAACTTAGGAATAAAATATGACCATTTAGGCCCACTTGGATTAGATTGGGACATTTATTATTAATTTATTTAAAGAAGGGTTAAAATAGTTAAAATCAAAGTTTAATAAGTAAATAATTTTTAATATGGGGTTATAAATAAGATAAATTCGACTATAAATATTCATTATAAAGATAAAAATATTTCCTACATAATGGTATTTTATTTATAATTTTTAGACATTAAATAATTTAATTTATTTATGACACAATGATGATGCAGTAATTATCTTATTAATGAAATATTGACATAATTGATGTTATAAACACCACAATAAATGTAATTTGAGACTTTTTATGAATCCCACTAATTTTCTAGGTTACTATGATATATTAGTGTTGATTTAATCAACTTCGTTCGAACATATAATTCTGTTATGACTTTCACAAAAATAATATATCAAATAGTGTCAAAATTGACACAAAATAGTTTTTTAAATCAAATATTATATTATTAATTGTTATTTTATTCCTAAAAATCTAAGGTTCGGCCAAATGACTTAGATAAGGATATATATATTAATAATAAACAATTTGGGGTTCGTTTGGCATGTTATAGTAAGTGTATTAACCATATAGTGTAAGAAAACAAAAAGACACGGTAAAAGTTAAATTATTTAACTTAGAGTTAAATCTAATTGATAAGGTTAAAATAATAACCTAAACTTGTCTAAATCCTATTAGTTTATAGGATTTCGACCCATCCCCACTTTATCTTCAAAATAAGACCCTTTGGAACCATTATAAACCGATTTTGACTTGAATATAAAATAATATTTTGAGATATTCCTAAGGTGCCCCTCTCCTCTCTTATAAAAGGGCACCTCCTCCCCCTCCTCCTCACACCAATTTGAGCACTCAAGCTCGGAAAACCCCTGAAAAAATCCCTTCTCCACTTCCCTAGAATAATACTAGAGGTCCTGGTCTTCTTCAAAGACCAATCTTAGTTCCCTAAGTGGAGGATTCAAAGAGGCGTTCCAAAGAAGAGGTAATATCCATTACCGATCTTTTCAATTTCTTTCTTCTTCAACTTCTTATTTTTTAGTTGTTTCATGGTAAAGTAATAACATCAGTATTACTTACATACTGATATGTTATTATAAATATGAAACAACCCTAATTCACCTTCTATCCATCCTACGGAAAAATGAAATCACCGCGCGTGCATACGTACGAAATACCGTCTCCCCGCCGTGGTGTAATCTATTTTCCACCATCACCTTACAAGGATGGGTATAATGGTGTAATGAGTAACTATTTATGATTATTATAAAGTAATATTGATACTGAAATAATATATATATACTCCAATACAATTCCACGATCATAGGAACGATATCATCACTCGTGCGTACGTACGGAATACCGTCTCCACGATGTGATGCGACTCGTTCTACATGATCTTCATTTCATAATGATTATATAAATGAATTGAATGAATGAATATGATATATACTACACTAATACCATTCTGTAAATGAGGTATCTATAACCTAAAGATAAGAATAATAATTTATTCGACAAAACATGCATAAGAACAAAAAGTTATAAACACCCGAATAACAAGTAGCAATAAGAAGCTAAGAATATGACCATATATGATATCATAAAAATAATTATGATTCTGGAATAAGTCAATAACATTATTTAAATCGTTATACAGGAGGTTCAGACACTTACAAAGCAAGTCAGACCTAAGGTAAGGGAAATATCACAATCTCATTTTTATCCGAGATTGCTTATACGTTGGTATTTACTAGGGTGTATTTTATCATCCACTTCCATGTTCCCTTAATATGTAATATTATTTCCATCCACCCACAATTGTTTAAAACCTATTTTACCCTTTGGTTAGTTTTTAGTAAAAGATATGAAAAGAATCTTTTGTCATTTTTCGTACGAGGTACTTTTTGACGTTTCCGATAAAAGTATGAGAAGAATGTTTTTTTAACTTATATGGCAAGAATGGATTTTTAAAACATTATTTCCAAGAATCTTCCTTTATAAGTTTTCAAGTTTATTTTTAATCAACTTCTTTTAGTTTATAATTGTATGACATGTTAAGAAAAGAAAAGTGGTTTTGAAGTAGAAAGGATATTTTCCTCAAGAATGGAGTTCAAATGTTTTATCAAAATTATTTTCCATCTAAGATAATATTGGGTTCTGTTTTTCTCCCTATTATTAAATTGATTTGATTATTTTGTGAGGGAATTATTTATATGAAGTCATTTACCTTATATGATTTGTTTTATGATGTCATGATGTTTCAAGAATCCCATTTTTGTTACATGTGTTATGCGATGATGTATGATTTATGATTATGTGGCACACATAAGAAAGGATTCATTATAAGATGGGTGGGACCTATATCTCCCTCCAATTCATTGGGTAAAGATTTATATCTCATGAGATAGACATGGCTGGAACGGAAGGTTATTTCGGTTCAGTGATACAGGACTGAAACGAGGAGTGAACTCGGTTCAGAAATGGACTTTTTCCGCTAAGATAGTCTTGGAAATGAGTCATGACTAACAAGAAATGATTTTCCATGATTATGTGTGCATGCCACAAAGTTTCAAGTTTTATGTTATGATTATGTGGATATCATTTTCACTTCTATGCTTTATTCCATGTTAAGATATTTTGATCTCTTTTGCAGGTTATGATTTTCGAAAAGATATGATATGAATTTTATTTCCTTTATTTGCCCTTGCTGAGAATTTGAGCTCACCCTTTAATGTTTTCTTTTCCCCGGGTCAGGAAGATGGATATTAAGTAGAATATTTTAAAAGAGACCCTAGATATGATGAAATAAATGGGAGACACTGTAGAAGATTTATGAACCAGTTGTTTATGTTTCCCAGTTTCTAAAGACACTATACCTATACGGTCCTTTGTGGTTTTGTCATATGTTGTAATAAGTGTGCTTCAATTTTGAAGTATTAACAATGTATGTAAAGTATGGGTCGTTATAGTTGGTATCAGAGGAAAGGTATAGTCAACCTTTGGAAAATAGGATGTGAAAGCCTTAGTAAGAACCCTAAGGATAAGTCTAAGCATAGAACACAATCTTAGTTTTTTAGAAATGTCCATGAATAACCTAGGATAAGACCTTAAGCATGAAAATTTTATTCTTTAATTATGTGGTTTTCCTATTATAATTTGTGTTGCTCACACTATTCTTCTTGGTTTTAGTCAATGGCTGGAACCTAAAGGAACCGTGTTAATGCGGAATGCGATGGGCAATGCAATGATTGTCCCCCTGAGCAACCAAACGATATGGGAGCTGGAATGAAAAATCTTATAGCCATGCTCACACAACTTTCTCAATCTATGAATCATACAGGACTTCCAAACGAGCAAAGTAAGGAGCAACATTCTGTTGAATCCTTCACGAGGCAGCGTTCACCTTCTTTCAGCGGGTCTACTGATCCATTAGTTGCTGAACAATGGATTAGTACTACTGAAAAAATATTTTCAGTTCTTCAATGTTCTGAACATGATAAAGTCATCCTAGCAGTGTATCGTTTGGAAGGAGATGCTGATCAATGGTGGAATCTTATTAAGAATACGAGGCAAAGGGATGAAATTGATTCCATGGAATGGGACGAGTTCAAGAACTTATTTTTAAATAAGTACTTCCCTCGTATTCTCCGAAAAAAGATAGAGAAAGAGTTTCTTGAACTGAAGCAAAGGGATGATGAATCTGTTGGTACCTATGAAGCAAATTTTACAAGACTTGCAAGGTACTCTTCTGGTATTATTATCCAACCTGAGAGTAAGATCGATCGATTCCTTAGTGGCTTAAAACCAAGTCTTCGAACGGCGTTATCCATAAGGGACTTCAATAGCTACGAGGAAATCGTTCGATGTGCTCTCAAAGTCGAGATGGAGATTGGAGTAACTCATCAGTCATATGGGTTTGATGAGAATAGGAAAATGGAATTCAAAGGAAAATCTAAAGAGCACACTGAAAAGAAGATGAGCTTTCCCTTATTCTCAATGTGTGGAAATAAACATGGAGGGAGTTGTCTTAAAGGGACAAGTAAATGTTTCAAATGTGGAAAGGAAAGTCATTGGGAATTTGAATGCCGCGATAATGGGAAGAAGATGTCTAATGATGCAAACAAAGGAAGGGATACATAGAATGAACCTACTACACTTCAATGTTTCAAGTGCAAGGAGATGGGGCATTATGCCAATCAATGCCCAAATCCAAGGGTTGATGATGATGGTCGACGTCAACAAAATCTTAAGGCTAAAGACAAAGGAAAGTCACATGAAATTTCTATCAGTGATGTGGAGTACGATAACGAAGTGGTGAAAGGTACACTTACCATCCACTCTAAAGTAGAAAATGTTTTATTTGATTCTGGATCCACCCACTCTTTTATTTCTAAAGAATTTTATAAGGGTATCACCGTATTACCTCAACAATTAGATGTTGAGTTAGCTGTGTGACACCTAAAGGAACAACAGTCGCATAAAAAGTTTATAATTATTCTCCGATCGATGTTTGTGGGAAAGTGCTTCCTGCAAATCTGGTTATCCTTCCTATAGTGGAATTCGATGTGATTCTTGGCATGGATTGGCTTTCTTTATACAGAGCTCATATCAATTTCCAAAGAAGGGAAGTCACATTTCATATTCCAGATCAATCTATGATCGTCTATCAATGCAAGGATGAACATAACCTTCCTGTGGAAATTTCTTCCATTTTATGGGTATTGATTCCACTAAATGAAGGTTATTTATCTCAAATGGTTGGTGAGAAACTCGTGATTAAGAATATGCCCATCGTACAGGAGTTTGATGATGTCTTTCCAGAGGAATTACAGGGTCTTCCACCAGATCGTGAAGTTGAGTTTTCAATAGAACTCGTACCGGGTGCTTTGCCTATTTCAAAGACACCTTATAGAATGGACCCAATTGAGTTGCAGGAATTGAAGAAGTAACTCCAAGAGAATCTTGATAAGGGATTCATACGCCCTTGTGCGTCACCTTGGGGAGCACCTGTTCTATTTGTTAAGAAGAAAGATGGATCAATGAGACTCTGCATTGATTATCGAGAACTTAACAAGATCACTATCAAGAAAAAATATCCTCTCCCACGCATTGATGACTTATTTTACCAACTACGCGGAGCTCAATACTTTTCCAAGATTGATCTTCATTCAGGGTATCATCATTTAAGGGTCAAAAGGGAGGATATACCAAAGACGGCTTTCCGTACAAGGTATGAACACTATGAATTTATAGTGATGCCATTTGGTCTTATTAATTCCCCTGCTATCTTCATGGATCGAATGAATAGAGTCTTTAGAGACTATCTTGATCAATTTTTGGTAGTCTTTATAGACGATATTATTGTCTATTCAAAGAGCAAGGAAGATCATGAAGATCACTTGATAATTATATTGAAGACCCTGAGAAAGGAGAAGCATTATGCCAAATTTACCAAGTGTGAATTTTGGCTTCAAAAAGTTGCATTTTTGGGTCACATAATCTCAAAAGAGGGGATATCTGTGGATCCAGAAAAAACCGAGGTTATCGAAAGATGGTCGAGACCAACAACAGTAACTGAGATCCGAAGTTTTCTTGGTTTGGATGGATATTATCGACGTTTTGTCAAAGATTTTTCACGATTATCTAATCCACTCACCAAGTTGACTCGGAAAGGAGTTAAGTTTGTTTGGACAGAGGAATGTGAAGAGAATTTCAAGGAGTTGAAAAGAAGGTTATCCAGTGCACCTGTGCTCACACTGCCTTGTAGTGGAGAAAGGTTTGTGATCTACAGTGATGCATCCAAGAAGGGATTGGGGTGTGTTCTTATGCAAAATGATATGGTGATAGCTTATGCCTCACGACAGTTGAAAATCCATGAGCAAAATTACCCAACACATGATTTGGAGTTGGATGCGGTAATCTTTGCATTAAAGATTTGGAGGCATTACCTTTATGGTGAAAGGTGTGATATTTATACTGATCATAAAAGTTTAAAGTATATTTTCACACAAAAGGAGCTGAATATGCATCAATGAAGATGGTTGGAGCTGATTAAGGATTATGACTGCTCAATCCATTACCACCCTGGGAAAGCAAACAAGGTGGCATATGCATTAAGTCGACAAGACCATGCTAGTTTATCCATGATGAGGATCACAAAAGATCCAATATTTATGGATTTACAAAGGATGGATCTTGGAATTATAATGGAAGGGGAAAAATCTTATCTTTCTCAAATGAATGTTCAACCATCTATACATGTGAAGATTAAAGAGGCACAGAAAGAAGATGTCGAGTTACAAAAGAAGGTGAGAAATGTTCCTGAATTCAACCTTGATTGTGATGGGATAATAAAGTTCAGGAATCAGGTTTGTGTTCCTCCCATCCCTGAATTAAAGAAGGAGCTGCTGGATGAGGCTCATAGTTCTTCATTCTCTATTCATCCTGGAATCACGAAGATGTATTGGGACCTGAAAGAGTACTTCTGGTGGGATGGCATGAAAAGAGATGTTGTTGAATATGTCTCTAGATGCTTGGTTTGTCAACAAGTTAAAGCTGAGAGACAGAAGTCTAAGGGGATGTTACAACCATTACCCATACTCGAATGGAAATGGGAAAACATCACTATGGACTTTGTCACAGGACTTCCTAAAACATCCATATGCAATAATGCTATCTGGGTCATAGTTGATCATCTTACAAAGTCTGCACACTTCATTGCTATTAGAGAGGATTTCTCTCTAGATCAGCTTGCCAGGATATATGTAAAGGAAGTGGTAAAATTTCATGGAGTACAACTTTCTATTATATCTAATCAGGATCCGAGATTTACCTCGAAGTTCTGGCGAAGTCTTCAGCATACTCTGGATACAGAGTTGAGTTTCAGCACTGCTTATCATCCCCAGACAGACGGTCAGTCTGAGATAACAATTCAAACCCTAGAAGATATGTTGAGAGCTTTCTCTATGGATTCCAAAGGAGGTTGGGATCAACACCTACCTTTGGTGGAATTTTCTTATAATAATAGCTTTCACTCTAGTATTCAGATGTCTCCTTATGAAGCTCTCTATGGAAAGAAATACAGAACTCCAACTTGCTGGGATGAAGTTGGGGAAAGAAAGCTATTAGGACTTAATCTCATTGATGAAATGGCAGAAAAGGTCAGATATATTCAACAACACATAAGAGCAGCTCAGAGTCGACAGAAAAGTTATGCCGACAACTGAAGAAAAGACCTAGAGTTTGAAGTGGGTGATAAAGTGTTCTTACGAATATCTCCCTGGAAGAGGGTTATGAGATTTGGAAAGAAGGGGAAGTTGAGCCCTAGATATATCGGTCCTTTCAAAATACTGGATCGTGTAGGACAGGTAGCTTACCGATTGGCGCTTCCACCGAATCTCTCTCAAGTTCACAATGTGTTCCATATATCTCTCCTGAGAAAGTACATACCTGATCCTTCACATGTACTCAGCTCAGAAGTTGTACCGCTGGAGCAAGATCTTTCTTATGAAGAACAACTGATAGAGAGTCTAGATCATAGTGAAAATGTCTTACGAAACAAGACCACTCGATTGGTGAAAGTTTTATGGAGGAACCACCAACTTGAAGAAGCTACATGGGAGCTTGAGGATATGATGAGGGAAAAGTTTCCTCATCTGTTTGTTACAAAGTGATGAATTTCAAGGGCGAAATTCATTTTTAGGGGGGTAGAATGTAACACCCGAGATTTTTATGAGTAATATTTTATGTTATCAAAGGAATCTTTCACTACACACTAGCTTGGCTTACTTTACACGCAATCGCGACCTTCCTCGATAGCTTGCGTCGTACGCAATACTGAGTTTCACTAAACAACGATATGCTATTAAAATATTATTAAAACTAGCCGTTATGAATAGCAATAACCACTTTTTGAAATTTTATAAATTTTATTTTTCAAAATGGACTTCATTTTTGGATTCGGAATACCGAAATTAGCCTAGGGTGAAATTTTGGTATTTTTCTGAAAACTTTTAGTTTTTGATGAATAGTGAAACCACTAAGTGGTAGGATAAAAACTGAATTTTGCATAAAACTTAATTTTACCGCTTCTGTGAATTGAATTTCAAAAATCTGACAGACACGTTTGATATTAGTAAGTAAAATGTGGTTCAATGAGATAAAAATAATTTTTTGGTGAAAAGAAACTTTTTACTTTTTTTACCGTGGTTAATAGTTAATAGGGAAAATAAGGGTAAATATGATATTACTATTACCCTAACACATGTCCTAATTCTATTGGATAAGTTTAATTCGACCACAAAAAAAACTTAGGAATAAAATATGATCATTTAGGCCCACTTGGATTAGATTAGAACATTTATTATTAATTTATTTAAAGAAGGGTTAAAATAGTTAATATCAGAGTTCAATAAGTAAATCATTTTTAATATGGAGTTATACATAAGATATATTCGACTATAAATATTCATTATAAAGCTAAAAATATTTCCTACATAATGGTATTTTATTTATAATTTTTAGACATTAAATAATTTAATTTATTTATGACACAATGATGATGCAGTAATTATCTTATTAATGAAATATTGACATAATTGATGTTATAAATGAATTGAATGAATGAATGTGATATATACTACACTAATACCATTCTGGAAATGAGGTATCTATAACCTAAAGATAAGAATAAGAATTTATTCGACAAAACACGCATAAGAACAAAAAGTTATAAACACCCGAATAACAAGTAGCAATAAGAAGCTAAGAATATGACCATATATGATATCATAAAAATAAGTATGATTCTGGAATAAGTCAATAACATTATTTAAATCATTATACTGGAGGTTCGGACACTTACTAAGCAAGTCGGACCTAAGGTAAGGGAAATATCACAATCTCATTTTTATCCGATATTGCTTATACGTTGGTATTTACTGGGGTGTATTTTATCATCCAAATCCATGTTCCCTTAATATGTAATATTATTTCCATACACCTACAATTGTTTAAAACCTATTTTACCCTTTGGTTAGTTTTTAGTAAAAGATATGAAAGGAATCTTTTGTCGTTTTTGGTACGAGGTGCTTTTTGACTTTTCCGACAAAAGTACGAGAAGAATGTTTTTTTAACTTATACGGCAAGAATGGATTTTTAAAACATTATTTCCAAGAATCTTCCTTTATAAGTTTTCAAGTTTATTTTTAATCAACTTCTTTTAGTTTATAATTGTATGACATGTTAAGAAAAGAAAAGTGTTTTTGAAGTAGAAAGGATATTTTCCTCAAGAATGGAGTTCAAATGTTTTATCAAAATTATTTTACATCTAAGATAATATTGGGTTCTGTTTTTATCCCTATTATTACATTGATTTGATTATGTTGTGAGGGAATTATTTTTATGAAGTCATTTACCTTATATGATTTGTTTTATGATGTCATGATGTTTCAAGAATCCCATTTTTGTTACATGTGTTATGCGATGATGTATGATTTATGATTATGTGGCACACATAAGAAAGGATTCATTATAAGATGGGTGGGACCTATATCTCCCTCCAATGCATTGGGTAAAGATTTATATCTCATGAGATAGACATGGCTGGAACGGAAGGTTATTTCGGTTCAGTGATACAGGACTGAAACGCGGAGTGAACTCGGTTCAGAAATGGACTTTGTCCGCTAAGATAGTCTTGGAAATGAGTCATGACTAACAAGAAATGATTTTCCATGATTATGTGTGCATGCCACAAAGTTTCAAGTTTTATGTTATGATTATGGGGATCTAATTTTCACTTCTATGATTTATTCCATGTTAAGATATTATGATCTCTTTTGCAGGTTATGGTTTTCAAAAAGATATGATATGATTTTTTATTTCCTTTATTTTCCCTTGCTGAGCATTTGAGCTCACCCTTTTATGTTTTCTTTTCCCCAGGTCAGGTAGATGGATATTAAGTAGAATATTCTAAAAGGGACCCTATATATGATGAAATAAATGGGAGACACTATAGAAGATTTATGAACCAGTTATTTATGTTTCCCAGTTTTTAAAGACACTATACCTATATGGTCTTTTGTGGTTTTGTCATATGTTGTAATAAGTGTGCTTCAATTTTGAAGTATTGACAATGTATGTAAAGTATGGGTCGTTATAGTTTTTCAAATTTTTATTTTTATTTTCATTTTTATGGATTCATTGGTATTTTTTGGTTTTTATAGTTTTTTACGGTTCTTAGGGATTTTGAGGGTTTTATGTATTTTTAGGGGTTTTATTGGTTTTTTTGGTTTTTTTGGTTTTTTTTTGTGTTTTTGGGGTTTCATGGTTGTTTAGTTTTTTAAACGCTTTTAGGGTTTCAAATGGTTTTTAGAGATTTCAGTGGTTTTGTTGTGTTTTTTGGGATTTTATTATTTTTATGATCTTAAAATGTTTTAGGGTATTTAGGGTATTATGGTTTTTATGGACTTTTAGGGTTTTTTATTTTTTGGAATTTTAACTGTTTTTAGGATTTTATGGTTTTCTTTGGGATTTTGGAATTTCATTTTTTAGCGTTTTAGTATTTTTATAATTTTAGGGTTTTATATTTTTTTAGGATTTCAATGGTTATTTAGGATTTTTAGTGATTTTGAGAGTTTTTTTAGGATTTTAGGGTTTTTAGCATTTTTTAGGTTTTTAGGGGTTCTAAATATTTTTAGGCTTTTGAGGTTTTAATATAATTTTCAGGGTTTCTAGGTTTTTTTCAGGATTTTTAGGGATTTTCTATGATTTTTATGGGTTTTTGTGCTTTTTAGGGATATTTAGTGTTCTTAGGTTTTTATAGGGTTATTAGGTTTTTATGGTTTTTAGTGTTTTTAGGGGTTTTAGGGTTTCATATGTTTTAGGAATTTTTAGGGATTTTTTATTTTTATGGGTTTGGGGATTTTTATGTTTTTTCTAGATTTAGGGTTCTTTTGAGTTTTTTTTGAGGTTTTACAAGTTTTTCAAGTTTTTAATGCTTTTTCGGGTTTAAATAGATTTTAGATTTTTTAGAGGTTGTTTGGGTTTTCAAGGGGGTTTAGGGGTTTTATGGTTTTTGGGGGGTTTTATAGTTTTTAGGGTCTTATTTGTTTTAGGGACTTTTGAGGTTTTTAGCATTTTTTAGCGTTTTTAGCAATTTCAAATGTTTTTATGGTTTTTTTGGATTTTTTAGGGGTTCTCCATGTTGTTAGTGTTTTTATATTTTATGGATTTTTAGGCCTTTTTATGGTTTTAGGGTTTTTCGGGATTTTTAGGGTTGTATGGTTTTTAGGGATTTTAGGGTTTTTACAATATTTAGTGTTTTTAGGTTTTTCGGTTGTTTAAAATGTTTTTAGGATTTTAAGGTTTTATTATGGGCTTTCAAGTTTTTTAAGGTTTTTTTGCATGTTCTGGATTTCTGAGAATTTTTTATCAATTATATGGGGTTTTAGGGGTTTTAGGGGATTCTGGGATTTTTTGGATTTTTTATGTTATTAGGTTTTTTGGGGGGTTTTAACTATTTTTTGAGTTTTTTAATGTTTTAACATTTTTTAGAGGTTCTTTCATTTTTAGGGGGTTAGATGGTTTCAAAATTTTTTATTAGTTTTCTAGGGTTTTTAAGGTTTTTATCAGTTTTTTTTTCTTTTCATGGGTTTTTAGAGTCATTTAGGGTTATTATCATTTTTAGTGTTTTTAGAGTGTTTAAGTATTTTTTATTTTTTTAATACTTTCATATGGGTTTTCTAGGTTTTTTTTACATTTTTAGGGATTTTAGGTCCTTTTAAGGATTTTAAAGGTTTTTAGAAATTTTAGGGACTTTGAAGGTTTTAAGGGTTTTAGGGGTTTTAGGGTGTTTAAGGTTTTTAGTTTTTTAATAGTTTTTTAGTGTTTTTAGGTTTTTAAGGTTTTCATAGGCATTTTTAGGATTTTTTTGGTTTTTTATGTTTAAAGTATTTTTAAGGATGTTTAGGATTTTAATATTTTTAGGGGTTTGAGGTTTTTTTATTATTTTATGTTTTTTATGGTTTTTATGGATTTGGGGGAGGGGTTTTGGTTTTTTTATTGCTTGGTATTTAATGGTTTTTAGATTTTTTAATGTTTTTAGGGGTTTAATGGGTTTTTAAAAAATTTAGTGGTTTATTGGAACTTTTCTAGGTTTTAGGGGTTTTAAGGGTTTTAAGTGTTTTTATGGGTTTTATAGGTTTTTGGGTTTTTGGGGGAATTTATGGTTTTAGCATATTGAGATTTTTAAGGGGTTTATGTGCTTTTTGGGTTTTAAGTTTTCCATAGTGTATTTCAATGCTTTTAGGGTTTTTTATGTTTGTGCGATCTTTAGGGATTTATACAGTTTTTGTGGGTTTTTTGTGTTATTAAGGATTTTGAATGGTTTTATGGTTTTTGGGACTTTTAGGGGTTTTAATGTTTCTTGTTTTTGTAGGGGTTTTAGGGGTTTTAAGTGTTTTTAGGTTTAAGTTTTTATTCTTTGGTTTTTAGGGTTTTTAGGGTTTTTTTATGTTTTTAGGGATTTATTATTATTTTTATGGGGTTTTGTGGTATTTAGGGATTTTGATGGTTTTTAAGGTTTTTTGGGGTTTTGGTAAGTTTAGGGTTTACTTTGAGTTGTTATTTTATTTATGGTTTTTCATATTTATTTATCATTTATAAGGGTTTAAATGGTTCTTAGTTTCCATAGTGGTTTTTTAGGTTTTTTGGGGTTTTTTGGTTTTTTGTGTTTTATGGGTTATTTTAATTTTAGGTTTTTAGTGTTTTTTAATGTTTTTAGTGGTTTTAAGTGTTTTTTGGTTTTACATTTTTTCTTTGGGTTTTCTACATTTTTAGGGGTTTTATATACGCAGGTGTTTTATGGATTTTTTAGGTTTTTAATCTATTTTTTGGAGGTTTTAGGGATTTTAGGGTTTTTAAGGTTTTTTTTGGTTTTTTGGAGTTTTTATAATTTTTATTTTTGTAGGGGTTTTAAGTGTTTTTAGGCTTTTAATATTTTCTTTGTGGTTTTTTAGTGTTTTTATGATTTTTTACATTTTTAGGGATTTTAGTGTTTTATTAGTATTATAATTGTTTTTTGGGTTTTAGGGATTTTTTGGGTTTTTTGGGTCTTTTAGGGATTTAGGGTTTTATGGGGTTTTTAGGGGTTGTAGGGGTTTTTTTTATTTTTTGGGGGTTTCTATGTTTTTTTGAGATTTATAAGATTTTTATGGTTTTATAGGGTTTTTATAGAATTTGGTGGGTTTAAAGTGTTTTATGGGTTTTAGGATTTTTAATGTTTTTAGTGGTTTTATGGTTTTTTGAGGTTTTTATAGTCTTTTAGGGTTTTTAATGTTTTTAGTATTTTTTTGGGTATTAGGTGTTTTAAGGTTTTTTAGGTTTTCTGAGGGGTTTTAGGGTTTTTAAATTTTAAGGGGTTTTTATGGATTTTTTAGGTTTTATATTTTTTTCGTGTCTTTGGGGATTTTGTGGGATTTAGGGTATTTAAGGATTTTATATATTTTATCTTTTTTAGGTTTTAATGGTTTTATTTGTTTTTTTGGTTTTTATGGTTTTCTTAGAGCTTTTTAGTTTTTTAGGGTTTTGTTTATTTTTTGGGATTTTATTTATTTTAAGGATTTTAATACCTTTTAGGGGTTTTAGGTATTTTGAAGTTTATTGGGTTTTTAGGGTTTTTGTTTTATTTTATTTTTGGTTTTTTGGGGTTTTTTGAGTTTTTAGGTTTTTTAATGTTTTTATAATTTTAATCATTTTGGGGTTTAAAGGTTTTTAGTGTTTTTATTTGGTTTTTGGTGTTTTATGGAGTTATATAGTCTTTAGAGGTTTTTAGAGTTTTTAAAGATATTTAGCAATTTTTTGAGTATTTAGGGACGTTTAGGGTTTGTATTGGTTTTATGTTTTTTTTGGGTTTTATGTGTTTTTTTGGTTTTAAGGTTTTATTATAGGTTTTTAATATTTTGAGTGTTTTTTTACATTTTTAGGGATTTTTTTATATTTTTAAGGGTTTTAGGAATTTTAAGGATATTGAAGGGTTTATGGTTTTTTAAGGTTTTTAGATTTTTTAGGGTTTTAGGGGTTTTAAGTGTATTTTTAGTTTTATGGTTTTCTTAGTTTTTTTCATTATTTTTACTATTTTTACATTATTTGGTATTTTAGGGAATTTTTAAGACTTTTATGGTTAGGGATTTTGAGGATTTTTATGGTTTTTCTGAGTTTTAAAGTTTTTTGGGTTATATAGGGTTTTTTGTGCTTTTAAAATTTTTAGAGTTTTTAAATTTTTAGAGGTTTACAGGGATTTTATGGTTAGTCTTTATATTATAGGTTGGTTATGAAATTTTAGTGTTTTTTAATGTTTTAAGTATTTTTACGTTTTTTAGCGATTTTAAGATTTTTTGATTTTTTGGAGATTTTTTTTGGGATTTTAAAGTTTTTTAACATTTTTAGGGCTTGTTGAAACTCCTTAGTAAGAAAAAACGATTATGAAGAATTTATCTGAATATTTTAAAGTATCAAGATGATGTTAAAGTAAGTGAAAGGAATTAAAGTGAAAGGGACCTACCCGGAGGAGCTACACAACGGGGCTACGTGAAGGAGCTACACAGAAGAGCTATATGACAAGATGTTTTCTGCACTTCTGCAGAGAGGAGCGATGTAAAAGAACTATGCAGATGACCTACTTTGATGAACTCATTCTGACTATATCCCCTCTTTGCCTATAAATAGGACACTTGGGCTCCTCATTTGACAATAGAATAAAGTTGGAAGAACTCTTGAAGCTCCCATTGCATAGCTCTTTCACCAAGGTCCCCAAAATTTTCTCAGGTAACCCTTCAAAACATGATAGAATAGAGAATTAGATAGGATAAGCACATTTGAAATCCTTTCATAGATTTTGAAGCATACATAGGCTTGGTTATTCTATGTTACGTAATTTTTTTCTTAGTCATCTCTAGGACCTGCACGGTACACCTACACAACATACCTGCACAGTTTACCTATGTGACATGCCTATACGACATACCTACGTAATATTGCTATGCTCCATAGCTACACATAGAGCCGACGCATTACCTTGTAAACACTCCTCAAAGAAACTAATATAAATTCATCTTCTTCCTTGGTTCCTTTATTTTAAAGGGACTAAGTTGAAGCCTTCACCAAAACCACCTGACTTATCAAACCTTTGGGAATTTCACATCAACATGCCTCTTATTTGGGTTTTTATATCTATAGTCATAGGTTTCCTGCATTGGTCTTCTAAGGGATTCATGGTCCTTTTAATGTTTTTAGGTTTTTAAATCTACAGTCAATGGATCCTTACCCTATAGATAATGTTGGGAAGTTCCCTATCTTAGATTTTTTGAATGGGACTCAAACCTCCCATTCTCCTCTCTAATACTCGAAGCCTATGGTTCCCAATAGGGAGAGTGAGGGTCACACTTGATTTTCCATTGAAACAAATAAAAATCCTCCCCCATCTCCTGGGATCCACTCTGGGCATCCCTTCTAGAGTAAGCCCCTATTCTTTGTAGCTGGATTCAATGACCTTCAATTTCATTTCACATTGAAGGGTTCATTTCTCCATTCCCTCACCCACCATTGACTCAGTTTCTTTCGTCATATGCTCTCCCTATCCCATCAGTGGAGGAGATAGTATGTGGTTTTTTTGAATCTTTCACATCCTCTTTTTTCTCACATGGATAATGACTCACGTGGGATTAGAGAATTGTGATCATCACAACATCCACACAATCCACACTTGTTGATCTATGAGAACTCTGATTCCCACCATAATTGGGAAATGTAGGATGCCTTCAACCAGGGACTGAGGTCATTGGATACTCATTTTAGGAATCCAACTTCAACTCCGTTATTCAGTAAATGCACTTTAATAGTAATCCCCAACCTATTTCTCTCTAAGGGTAATACACCCATGATAGATTCCTCAAACTATGTGGGCTTTGATTCCAATCCAGGTAGGATATGTAGGAAGCCTCCCTACAGTTCAAACCCACCACTAAAAAATAACCATGTTCTTCGTGGTCCATATTCCCAATAAGGTCTAATAAAACATGGAAAACTCATATCTTTCCCAGGATATTTGGGGATAATTATACAAAAGTCTCACACCACGATTTGACTAAGCACCTACCACTTAGACACTCTTAATACATGAAAATAAACTATACGGTTAGGTCCTTATCACACGGCCTTAAAATATACGATGTTTCCCGTTAAGTGGCACCAAACTATGAGGGTTCTTATTCCTTTCAAAAGGATACATAGGTAACCCATTTTTGGGTGTGATCCCAACATTAATACAAACTTTTGTCTCCCTGGATGACAATAAATTCCACAGTTCCCCACAGACTGGTTTAAAAACTAGTATTATCGTAACAATGGTTAAAATAAACTCTTAATTTTATATAAGAGGATGCCATTGATGAAGAACCTCGAATACATATGGATATCCCCATTAATTAAGAACATAAAATATATATAGAAGATTCCAAATTTCACGCATGATAATAATTGATTTCAAATTCAAAGGGAAACATATGTTGTACTTGGTCAATTAATAAGGATTCATAATATTATCTCAAATCTATATGAGAGTATTATAATAGGCAATAATTCTCCTCAAAGGGTTGTGACAAGTCTGACCTCCCATCCTCTCGACCAATGTATTTTCTTAAGTATCGTTGGTCCAAACCTAACGAATTCCTGCCTTTGGAAAGAAGGTACCTTTGGATAAATAACCATTGGATGTTTCCAGTTCCATAAATAAATCTGATGGAAATCACCCAGAAGTAGTGATTCCTAACAAGAACACACATTCCGAGGGAGGGGAAACAAAAATGGTGAACCTGAAGTGAATCCTTAACTATGTTGATAGTATTACCCATATGTCATGACCCTATCAATTGATAAAGGAAGGTCAGAAAAAGGAATAAATCATGAATGTGTCCATCTAAAATATGTTTATTTAATGGAGTTCATTATTTTTATTTCTCAGTTTTCTCATAACTCCATTCACTTAAAATGTCTTCCTTCAAGTTTGCACTTATGAATTCCCTGACTGTTGCACAAGATGGATCCTCATCCAATCGAAGGATGCCATTACCAACTCAGCATCTTCAATTCTGGGTCTCAAATTAAATGGATCTATAATACCATCGACGCGGTACTATCTCAACCCTAGAGGCTTCCTGATAGGATCTCCAAGTTAACAATAACCCCTGATTGTCTAGTCAGCGACAACCAATGGTCAAGAAGCAGAAGGTTCCAACCACCATTGTCAACTGTTTGGGTTCCTTATCCCCAGAACTCAATTACCAGTCCCTCCCTTACTATTGGTAGGTGGATCAATAGGTCACTCATGGAATAAACTTGAAGACATAGGGGTCCTTCCCTAAGGCTCTCGTCAAAAATTTCCTCCACCAAAATCATGTGGCCATAAACCCCCAACATGATTGGGTGTTGCCATCGGTTGTTCGGCCCAAGTCCCTCAGACCCAGGAACACAAGATGTGCCTTCAGGGAAAAAATCTAGAAAACTTGAAGAAGGTTCTTAATTTTCCCCCTTCAAAGAAGTCCATCAACATAACTTGGTGGAAAACAATGAACGGGCACATACACCCATCTACTTTAATTTCATCAACCAATAGACTTGTCTGGCGGTGCCTAACCAATCCTACCATTTAAACCCAGTAGAGTACGATGATAAGGCACATATATCTAATTACAAACTTTCATCCAGTAATCTGACTTGTCTCGCTACATTTATGGAATCCCACTGATCAAATATGGTGGAAACATGTCAGTAGGCACATACACCTACCAGTATCCATCAAGCCTACCGGTTGTCTCAATTGGCAGCACCCAGAGAAGTCATTCAGAAATCTCTGATGAAAATCTTAAGAAAGACTCAACTCTCTACCCCCATACTTGAGTATTGTTAGTATGCACAAATAGGAAATGGAGGACAGGAGTAAGCACATACACCTACTCCAGATACAAAATGGACCTATATTCCCGTTCTGGCCGCTGAAGTCAACAAACACATTTTAACAATGATGAAAGGGAATACACATATTTCATCCCATATTCTAGAAGCCTATTAGAATATCATAATAGAAACATCAATAGCAATAGAGGTAAAAACACATAATTCTATCCCCACACCTGGGATGACTTGTCAGCGTGCCATCCCGAAGTAGATACACACCTCTGTTCCAGTCCGTGATGGTTATGGGGCATAATCCCTCATATGGTACGGAAAATCAGATCAGGAACATACACCCATTCCAATTGGAGATAATCGGCCTATTATGATGAGTACTATAAGGCAGGCACATACACCTACCCATGATATCCACTTCTCCCAACAAGTGGCCCCAACTACGTGTAAAAGAGTAACTAAGAAGTAGTCTCACCAAACATAGTTGGAAAATTAAGAGCCAATATGGGATTTGGATCCTCTTAATGTTTTATTTTGTGAATACCTTATAAATTTATCCGTGGAAAATAAAGATCCTACCCCCCCCCCCCCAATCCAAATTATGGGATTAGTAGCTGTAATTCTGAATTTCCCCAACATACACTTCATAATAGAAGGATTGAGTCATGAATATTTGGTCAATCTTGAGAACCTATCTCTGGATGAGGGCCATGGAAACCCTCCAGGTGTCTAGAATACAAAGTATCAAGAGGAGTTATCCCATGCTATAATCCATCATGGTGGTCCTCCCTATGACGTCATTCGCTGCAAAAGTTATCTCTGTAGTAGTGTTTCACATTGTCCAGATAATTCTCCAATTTAAAATGTAGTTATGGGAAATCCCTCTTATCTCAGGGCACTTTCCAACATAAGGCCAGTCATGTATGATCCCTTGTTACTAATAGGTGAAATACATTCTCAAGAAAAATATATCCCAAGGTGAAATTTATTCTCTGAACCTCATTTAGTTCATTTTCCTTCTAATATGGAAGAGAAAAAAACAACTGGTCCAATTGTTTGTGATTGAACAATTGAGAAGCATCCCCTATGGTCAAACTAAGTTGAGAAACCATTAGAAAAAGGAAATAAGGATATGTTAAATATGAGAAGACAACTATATAAGGGTGAAATACCAGTCATGTTCTAGCCTTTGGAAACCTCTCAATACAACATTCTAGAATTGATGACAGAAGACTGCATTCATAATATCCACCTCAACATATGGAAAAATATTTGTCATCTAAAATCAAAATTATTACCATATGATGATTATCAATGTCATATAAAGGTAATAGAAGGGTTTCAACACCAAATTGACTTGTAATCACTTTTAGTTTCTGAACATCCAATGCTTGAGAAGAAGTAGGAATCCCATCAATGTGCATGACTTGATGTACTAAAGAGGCTACATTAGTTAATTACTAATACCCCATCTTGTGTTACTATCTAAGGATGGGAGGAACACAGAGCATTTCATCTCACTGCACTCTAAAATTAGTAATTCCCTCCTAAATTGGTCTCATGCAATGTTATTTACCATGTACGGCTACAATCTATAGATTTTGTGTGTAATCAAAGATATGCTCAAGAACATGCCTAGATTAGATCTCATCAAAGTTAGGCCCAAAGAGGGAAATATGACAAGATACATTTTTATCAAGGATCTAAGAACATAAAACATGCCTCTCATTTAAAGGATGTAATCCATAATATTTCACAAATATCTAAAATAACACAATGGTCTTCCGAAACAGGAAATTTAAGTGGTTTTCAGATAATGCACCCAACAAATGTTTAGACTAGAATTCGTAAGACCGGAAGAGAGTTTGTGCTAATATTAGCCATTATAGGTTAAGAGACACCCCATCCTAGAGGGTTGGGGGATTGTTTAACTTAACCTTGTTATTTAATAAACAAAGTTATAATGTTTGAAGAAGAATAACAAGAATATCCCCATCCTACAGGGCTGGGGGATTTTTCACATCTACAATCCCCTCCTTAGAGGAAGTCAGTTTTTCCCAATTAGGGAAGAATACACTATGTGAACAAACAATTGAATAATCCATGGATTCCGTTCAAGTTATTATCTGTCAAATAGTTCTTACGAATTCATCACATAGGAGAATAAAATCTCATGGAGGACACAGATGGATATTATCTTACAAAGATACCAATAGAATGTTGTCAATGCATTCTACGTCATTAAATGTCATTAATACCATTATAGAAGATCCTCCAGAAAATGATTCATATTCCAGGGTGTCGGGGGATGAAGTTCTTATTCATAATACATCACACACCAAAGAACATAAAGGAGGTTTTTGTACCTGAAATCAGATGCTTACCTAGAATCTAGGTATTTTATTAAGTAACAAACTCTCACCTCTTCTAAAGGAATATAACAAGGGGAAATGTAAAGGTCAGATCATGTCTCACTTTTCCATAGGAGAAAGTCAGTCTATTTTTCTTGAAGAAATTTTTTCTCAATAAGAGAAGGAAATGAAGGAGTTGAAAAGACTCAATGTAGAGTTACTTCAATGCGGTATTTCTTCCAGACATACTCCTCAAATAGATCCTCAGTTTTCAAATCCTGTATGAGATCCTCAGACACATGGGTTTGTTGAAACTACAGATATGGATAATGAATTCCGTCCATTAAGTACGTAGCCAGAACAGGATCAAACACATACTTATAGGCTTAACCCAATTTTTTATCCAAGAAAAATACCAGCACCACCACCACTAGTTGTTCTTAAAATCATCATGCCAGTTCAAGCTCTAGATGTTGTACCTGTATAGGTCCCAGCTCATCCAGATATTCCACAAATTCTTATGAATACAGTTGAGGAATTTTAAAAACTTAATTGGATACTATGGAAGAATGGATTTCACTAGTACAACCAGAAAAGAAATCTTACCCTGAATGGGTAGATCTGATCTCTCCTCCACCAAACTTTATGAATACCACATTTCCAATCACTAATAGTTCGGGAGATCCGAAGTAGTGCTTAACACATTTTTTTTCTCGTTGTGATCCCATGATGGGGACTCCTCAACAATAAGAAATAGTAAATCTCGGATGCTTTTTGAAATCATTACAAGGTCCATGCCTTGTCTAGTATTCAAGTTCGCAGTCTCGATAAATTATAGGATGAGAAGATCAATGTCATAAGTTTCTTCTCCAATTATTCTCAATGCTGCTAAAGACAACAATTTGTGATCTTAAAAGTTTCTATCAAAGGGAGAATGGAAGAGTTTTAGATTTCATTACATGATGGGAAGGATTAAGATATTCCTTAGATCTACCACTACCTGAAGAATAGTTTCTACCAATTTGTGTGAAAATTTTGCGTGATGAGTTACACACATGACTAATCCCTATGAAATAAACAAGAGGGTTTTGGGACCTTGCTTCAATTTCCCAAAAAGTAGAGTATTCCATTGTGTAAACCAAAGCTAAATCTCATGAAATCTCATCAACTCTGAAAGGAGAATAGGGAAAGCATTGGATGCTACAGTCACACTCAAACAAGAACATGTACTTTCTTATACTTCAAAACCTTCATCATACTGAAGGTCTCCATGTATTGAGCATCAGTAGAAATTACTGCCTCATTAATATGATAAAAAAGATCAAAGGAAGAGATAATTTGAGTAATTAAAGTACAAAAGTTATTATGTTTGGAATGAACAGGTTCCCTGTTACTTCATTTCAGCTTTGGAAAACAATTTAGTTTATTTTCCAAGGATGAAGAAACCAAAAAAAGAAGGATATGAAGATCTCACAATTTATTACCCCTTTCATAAAATATTGTGGCATCCCATTCAGGGGTGTATTGTTTTCAAATACCTATTACAAAAAATATCAGACTCTGGACAAGTGAAAATAAAAATTTCATCAGTCCAAGTATCATGTGTTATTGATACCGATCCAGAGGAAGAAAGTGAATGGTAAGAAGCCAAAAGTAAAAATTTGCAGAAATATGATGATTGGATGGTTTGGAAAATGATCAATCAAACTCATACCATTCTACAAACATAGTTGAAACAACCAACTATGCCTCCTACCACTTTCACTATAGAAACTACATCTTCATCAAAAGATTGGTCCTCTAAAGGTCAATACTCAAAGAAGCTATGTGATCAGAAATATAAAAAGAAGTCAGAAGAAGATGAGCTCGTACCATGTCCAAAGTTGTCCTTAACATTGGAAGATTTCACACCAACTGTCAAAAAATCATGGGCACCGCTCCTCCAAATGGAACAATAAGAACAAAATCGTTAGGTAGAATCTTCATTAGATGATTATTTGATCTTAAATTTTGTTATTTTTATCCACTTAATGGACCCCTATGAAAATAATGATTCTAGTTATGGTGAACCTGAATTCCCTACACTTGATTGGGGAACTAGGGGAAGAAGTCCAGGTCTAAGATAAAGGGGAAGACATGGATATTTTAGAAACCGATATTTTAACTACACACCTGATCAAATCATTTATAAGGAAGAAACTCATGGGAGATCCTTTTAGCGGGCTCAAAAATAATAAGGAAATACACCCAGACATGACAGGATCAACCCAGACATAATCATCTTGGAAGACCAATTAGAGGTTACACCATCGCTTTCTTGGCAGGTAGATACACCTAGTCAGTCTAATCTACCAAGAGTGGAAGAATTTATAGCTTCTACCCTGACATATGATACGTATACATCAATAGCATAAAATTCCATGGAGCCAAAAAAAATCTCATTCCCATTCTAGAAAACATTGGTCATTAAACCAAACATATGATGTCTTGAAATAAATAGATCATGTTTCGAAAAAGTTATCAACCTTGGATGCTTTGAATCTATCAAAAAAAATTTGAGAAGCTCTTATTGAGGCTTTGTCAAGTCCTCAAGAGTTTTAAACTAAGGTTTCTACTGTTGAGGTTTACTATATAGAGAATAGTTCCGAAGAATGTCATGAAGTTACATATTTCACAGATGGAGATGAGCATTATGTTGTACATGGTCACATCAGGACCTTGTATATATATTTTAGGTTTAATTATAAAGACATATGAGTATCCTTCATTGATAATGGTTTAGGATTCAACCTCATGCCCATCTATACACTTTGTCGATTGGGTCTCACTGAATCTAACTTATCTCCTTACACATTGATGTTTTATGGTTATTACATGAATGAACAAGAACCTCTAGGTAAGATTACACTCAGAACACACTTTGTGGATCTTGTATCTAATTTAGATTTCATGTTTTCCCAATCAGACACATCCTTCAACATTATTTATGGAAGGCCTTGGCGACATCAACTTGCGGCCATTCCTTCGTCATACCACCAATGTCTCAAGTATTGATTCAATGGTCAAATTAAGACATTGGATGGTGATAAATATTTGTTCAAAAGTTCTGAATCTCAGTATATTTAGGCATAATTCTATCACACAAAGGGAACAAGGTTTGTGGAAAAACATTTAACAAGAATCAATGCCTTAAATGGTTTAAAAAAGATCCCGAATTAACCCAGTCAAACATTTGTGTATATATTAACTGTTTTCTATCAATCAAATTGAATGGGTAGACCCAAATCTGATCACTCGTCCAGTGACATCCATAATGTAAATTATGGAAATCGAGCCTAACAACATGGTAGAAATTGTTGACCTTCCAATCACTAGTGAAAGCTTAAATGGATATGTCTCTATTTCATCCACCAGACTTCAAAAAGTTTTTTCTTCATAGATTATGCTAGAAGAAGTTGTTTCATTAGTAGATAAATAAAGAGATGTTTATTACCGGCCCATATTTTTCTCTTCAATTATCTTTAAAGACACTTACTCATCAGTAGGGTCAGAAATGGTTTCCTATTCTTTAGGATGTCCAAATACTAACTCCTCACCTAGCTATGAAAATTTTTCTTCATCACCAACTCTGAAAGAAAAACAAAAGAAGTAACTCATGAGGAAGAAGAATAAGAGCAGCTTAAGGATTCCCATATAGAATTTGAAGAAGGTTTCTCCAACATTGTGGATGATCTCAAAAAAATAAAAATGGGTACAGAAGAATATTCATGCCCTACTCTAATTAGTGTGTCCATTAATTCTAAAGAGAAATAGATGTATACTTAATTTTTAAGGAAAAAAAGATGTATTTTCTTGTAACTAAATAGAAATTCTAGGCATTAATATTGATGTGGTCACTCATCATTAGGGTCTATCGTATGAGCATCGAGGATTTAAGCAGACAACATGAAGAATGCACCCTACTCATGCCTCTAAAATTGGAGCTGAAGTCGACAATCTTAACAAAGATAACTTTTTCAGGGGGGAAAATATCCCAAAAGGATAACAAATATTTCCCCAGTGAAAAATAAAATGGGAAAATTATAGTTTTCATTGATTTTAGATATCTAAATCAGCATTTTCCTTAGATAAATTCACAGTTCTGATCACAAAACTTTTAATTGTTGCAACAACTATCTATGAATCCCTATCCCTCATGGATGGAGAATATGGGTATAATTAAATCCATATGGCCCTATAATATGAGGATTCAACAGATTTTAGATCCCCTCAATGTGTGTTTTTCTATCAGATAATTCCCTTTAGCTTAAATATTGAAGGTGCAATGTATCAACGTGCCATGCACCATATCTTCAAACCCTTCATGGGAAAATTTGTCGAATTTTATATGGATGATTTAGTGGTTAAATACAGACAACATTATGATTACTTGGCTGATCTGGAGACCATAATCAATAAACATTTGAAACATAATCTGAAGATAAACCCCTTAAAATGTGCTTTTGGGGTCACCTCATAAAAAATCATCATCTTCATTGTATGTCATCATAGCATCAAATTTTATCCTGAGAGGAAAAAATGTATAATTGGCATGTCACCTCCTCGAAATTTGAAGGAATTAAGAGGAATTCAAGGAAACTTGGCCTATATTTGGCACTTTATCGTCAATTCGCTAGGTGAGGGTTTAAACTTCACTAGATAAATGAAGATGGGAGTTACTTATAAATGGACCAAAGACTACCAAGAGGCATTGGATACCCTCAAGAAATATCTATTAAGTACACCAGTATTAATACCACTTGTCGAAGGAAATCCCCTTATTATCCATGTGACAACTTTAGAGAGATCACTAGGTGCCTTCCTTCCACAAAATAATGATGCTGGGAATGGAAATGGACTTTACTATCTCTATCAAACCATTCTTGACAGGGAGAATCGATATTCAAGTATCGAGAAGTTCTTCCTAACATTAATATTTGCAGTTCAAAATCTGAGGCACTACCTGAAACATCACGAGATCCACTTGGTATCTCACAATAACCCACTCATATTTATCCTCAGTTGTCCTAAGCTTACAGGATGTTTAGAATGATGGGAAGTTATTTTGCAATATTTTCACATACATTTTGTTCCTCATAAGGAAATAAAAGGACAAGACTTAGCAGATTTCTTTAATGAACATCCATCAGTAGAAGATACATATTTGAATTCTAAACATCCTAATGAAGAAATTTTATTTATTCAAGATAACCCCCAAACGTGGTAAATATACATTGATGGTGCTTCCATAAGTCCAATAAGAAAGATAATGGAAAACCCTAAACATAAAAAAGTTGGTTTAGGAATTGTGCTTATCTCCTTAGAAAAGGAAGTGTTGACATATTCCATTCTGTTATCAGAAGTTGGTACCCAAAATGAGGCAGAATATCAAGATCTCATTGTAGGCTTGGAATTGTCACTCCAGGTACACGTTAGCTACCTAAAATTTAAATATAATTCAGAATTGGTAACCAAACAGATCAATAGGGATTATTCTCTTAAAAAATAATAATTAATCCCTTTATGTGATTATGTAAGAGGGTTAATGGATTAATTTCCCTTAGTTCCAACATTATCTTATTCCCACGATCACAAAATGCCCAATATAATTCATTTTATAATGTAGCCATAACCTTGGTAGATTCAAATCAAGATGATAAAATCACCAGTATTTCCAATCATCATGTGGTTTCTCCTATTTTTTAAAACTAAAATGAAGTAAATTAATGAAATAATCCCTATTTATGATCCATATGTCTATACTACAGGATAGATGACACCTATCATGAAATACCTTCAAAATAGAGTGCTTCCACAAAATAGAGATGAAAAAGAATAGATCCAGTGATGAGTGACCAATTTCACTCTTTATGAAATCCTAGATTAGGAAAAGATCCTATACAAATGATGGTTTGATAGAGTCTTCTTCAGGTATATTGATGGAGAAGAAACTATATCTTCCATGAAAGAAGTACATGTAGGAGATTTTTCTGCTCACCAGTATGGGAATAGTCTTTATAATCAAATCTGAAGGCTTGGATAATTCTGGCCTTCAATGAAATAGGATTGCACAGATTTCACCAAGAAGTTTCATCCCTTCCAAGTGCAATCCAACTTCATTCATTAACCCTCGAAGTTGATACATACAGCTAAATACTCATAGTCATTTGCTACATGGGGAATGGATGTAGTAGGACCTTATCCTCCAACTACGGATAAGTAGTTCAAGTATATTATTACTACTACTGATTTCTTCTTTGAATGGGATGAGGAAATACCTCTCAAATAATTCAGGTCCAAAATCATTGTTAGCTTTTATAAAGCTAATATTATTATGAGATTTGGTATCCGTCATACCATATTGATAGACAACAGCACCAATTTCTATTCTGCTGAGGAATATAAGTTATATCTGGATCACAATTTAAAATCCAACCGTTCATCTCGCTATCATACAATGGAAAATAGGTAGATATAGGATTTCAATAAAACTTTATCAAATATACTCCATAAAATGGTGGATAAAGATAAGAAATATTGGTTTGATGAACTTTTGTATGATTTATGGGCTTATCGGACTGCTACCCAAACTTTCACTTGAGAAACTCTATATTCTTTGGTGTATAGAACAGAAGTAGTTTTTCTTATTTAAATTCAATTTCATTTACTCCTAGTTGCAATCTATGATTGGTTATCTATATATGAATAGTATTAGAAGAGATTTGATGAGATGGAATGATTAGATGAAAAGAGATTGCATACTTTTCATCATTTCGAACTCTATCAGAATGGAATAGCATGAGATTTTAACAAGAAATTTAGACTCCACGCATTTCTTCAGGGAGAATTGGTATTAATCCTCAAGACTCTAATGATACTAGGAAATAATCCTCCAAATCTTGAGCCAATGTGGAAAGGACCTTATTCCATACATAAATTCTACTCTAAGAGAGATCATTCCCAAATATCAATGTACAGAAAACTTATTACAACTCTAACCAATGAATGATTTTTGAAGAAGTACATTGTGTAATCACACAACATAATGTCCTTGCAACATGAATTGAAACATTACAATATAATTTCCCCACAGCATGAATTGAAACTACACAACATAACGACCTAGTTGGAATACATTAAATTTCATAAGAACCATATGCATCCATGATGAATGACATTAAAATGCGTAGCATCTTTGTCCTTGTCACATAATGTTAAACTGATTGAAATCATTTATCATTGCTACATGACATTAAACTGAACAGTTAACATCTTCTTCATTTATCGTAAAAAAATCCCCTAAGATACCGCAAATTGATATTCTTTTTGGTTATTTAAAAAATTAATAGCTTCCATGCACAAGAATTACTCACATCATTGTGACTCCTTAGTGGAACATGAGTTTAATTTATCCCTATGTTTGAATCAGATCTGTATAGAGACCTAATTATAAGAACTATGTGTGGCTTGATTCTTAATCCAATGGGATATGTAGAGACGCTTGGATCTCCAATCTTGGCCCCAGGCACAACCATAATGAAATATATTTCCTTTTTATCTTCTTGTATATGAACTTAATATATATAGAGTAATCTTACAGGATATATGGTTTGATATTCATACCATATTGTGTTTTATTTTTAACCATTATTCTAGAATGTGATAGAATCCCAGGTCTTTCACATCAAAATCAATTGGCGTGGGAAACTACTTTCTCAAGAACTATGTTTGGATTGATTCTCATTTGATTGGGATACATAGAGAGGCCTAGATCTCTAATATTGGGCCCAACCACAACAACCCCCCTTATTCCATGTGTGTATGAATAAAACATACCTAGGGAATAAAATTTGCAATAACTATATGTCGATTGTTTTTCATCCATATGAGATATGTAGTGACATCTAGGTTCAATTATCTAGTCCATCTGCAATATTCCTTTTTATGTTAGAATCACCTCATGTCCTTACTATGCGACATTAAATAGAAAAGTACCTAAAGAACTATGTATAACATGATTCTCATCCAATTGATATACATAGTAAAAACTATTCATTGGCTCAAAGTCCCAGCCACGAGATAAATTTTTATCTCTCTTCCACATATAATTAACAATCTATGAGGGAGTCTTCATTTTGGGTACTCTCCTTAGAGAGCCCACCAAGGAATCAAAAAATACCCCCATTTTACATATGGGTCATGTCTAGGTAATGGACTCCAAAATCATGGCCAATATTGATTCAAATATTTATCCTATACATAGAGAATTACTACCTTTGTTATTTCACACTCTTAATCTTGAATACTTTCAGATATTCATAATATTTTTTCTGGTTTTTGGTGGCAGAATTTCTGATACCTGAGAGAACTTTTTCTTGACTTTGCAATATGTGACCCTAAGTGGACTTACATAAGATGCCTATATAATAGGTCTTTCAGTCAAAAGATACCATTGTTTGTCTATGTAGCATATTCCCCAGTTTTCCATGTAATATAGATCCCCCATAATAGGTTTCTCAAATAATGGTAACTTAATACTTCATAAGGGAATCATTATACCCTTAAAACATTGATGAAAATATACAAGAATCTGTATCTTAAAGTGGTCATCCATGTATATTTGTCTCATTACCTTTATCATAATATGAATGTCTCCAAGACCATGGTTTACACATTTTTTCTCTTCATACATTCAAATCATTTTGAAATAACCTTGGATAATTTGACAACATATCATCCACTATTTCCATAATATTATGGTTCTGGTCGCATGAACCAAAACTAGAGACACCATACATCCAACATTTAGTTCAAACCATCGTAGAAAAACAATTTCTCATTTTCATTGAAAATCATGATTGGAAATACCCTTTCTGCATTCATGGATCTTTTTCTATAAAAAACTCCATACATTAGAAAATATGAATATCCATAAACTTTCTTCGGCTTTTAGAAATATAATATTAGATTCCAAGGAGATATTTGGATTGACTATGCAGTATGTGCCCCTAGGTGTCTTTTCATAAATTCACCTACATAACAGGCCTATTAGTAAAAACATTCCACTCTTTTTCTATGCCACATATGCCCAAATTGGATCTGTATAATACAACCCCCATAATAGGTTCGTCAAATATTGGTAACTTCTTTCTTGTAAAAGACTTTCTCTAATACCTTTAGTCTTTTTCCAATGCCATTCTCTGAATCCAAAAATTACCAAATCACAGTTTACATTTCTTCCTTTCCCTACATGTACCTTGTAGTATGTATCTAGAGAAATTATCAAGATATTGGACACTCAAAAACCTTTGGTAAAAGATAAAGACCTTAAATTAAATCCCTCCAATGTCCTTGAAGCATGACTTGATACTTCACAACATAATATCCTTATAGCATGACATGAAATTGCACAACATAATTTCATTTCAACATGAATCTAAACAAAAAAACACAATATTAAAAATAAACCTTTATGAAAAAATTTAACCATTATTCACACACAAATTTTTTGTTGGAGTGGTTTTCCCATTCATGACCTATGTCGGCACAGATAACCCTTTATTCATAGATTTTTTTCCTTGAAAAAGCTAGACACTATGGTCTTGAGTCACCCAAATCTTTATTTCCCTTGTCTATCAATAATAAAATGTCAAATTGTTGAGATATATTTTGTTTGACTATGCAGTATGTGCCCTTAGGTGGCCTTTTATAAAATTCACCTACATAATAGGCCGGTCAGTCAAAAGATTCCACTATTTGGCTATGAAATGTAATCCCCAGTTGGCCATGCATAATACAACCCCCATACTGAGTTTTTAAAGAAATGTAATTTCATTCTTGTAAAATACCTTCTCTAGGTTTATACTTCAATTTTTAGATTTGGTGACCATAAAAATCATGACTCTGGATTTTCCTTGGCTGTATCTAAAAATTATTGGAGAAATTCCTATCCACTTATCCTTCTTCTAGATTTAATATCAAAATTTATGTTCGAAGATATTCAACCTTAATCACTAACCTTATTAGTCTAAAATACATGACATTAAACATCCAAAAAATGGAGACATAATACTCATCTGGTAGAAAACCCCCAAAGGTCGCCCTAGACAAAAGTCAAGTCTCATCTCGCTAGACCTGCATTTTTTATTGTTTAGGAAATATTGAGCAATAAAAAGTAAAAAGATACAAAGTTTTTGGGGTTGTCTATATAACCCTAGTAAAAATAAAATTATGTTATCTAGGCCCATTGTATTAAGTAAAAAAATTTGAGCACCCCCATTCCTCTTATTGTAATTATGATTATATGACATAAAGGATTGATGTTAAAAAAATCCTCAACATTAATATTGAAAATACAATAATAAATAAATAATAAAGGCATATATGATTGGAGACAAAATTATTTTTATTCACATGATAAAATCAGAGGAACATCCACTGAATAGAGCCTCTATATCTTGTATTAAAAGAAACTCTCACCATGACTATTAATATATTGAACAACTTCATGAGACTTATCAGCCACTTTCTAAATATGGGACAGTTGAGCAACTTCAACCTCCTCAGCTCGATGAAGTGCTTCTTCGGTAGTTGAAATGGTAGTTATCCCTTCCAACTGGGTTTCTTCTAAAGTTTAGTTCAAATTTTCAAGCTTGTTGTGAACATAATCCATTTTCTATTGAAGATGTATCATATACTTAATTGCATATTTATTTTTTTGGTTATTTTATATAGACCTCTTTCTATGTTTAGCCTCTTCCTCAGCTACTGTATCATGGAAGATCTCAACATTAATTAGTCATTTGGATTTTTCAAGATCTTGCAGCAGCTTATGTTGTTTCTCCCATCAGTGAATGGTATCTTCTATTGCATTGTATACTATGTTATAATTAAATCCACCAAATCACTATACGCAAAATAGTTCTAGGAGTTTTCCAAAATAAGAAGGAAGCTCATCCAAAGCCTTCTCAGCAATTATCTTCCAAAATTTTTCCTATGACTTTTTATGCAGCCCGCCAAGAGAAACGTGCATCTATAAATAGAAATCCAAGTCACTATAATGATGTAGAATGTACCTTGTAAACAAATCACTTTGATAGGTGCATTTATCTTCTTTTCTCATAACAATGGATGTCTCACCTTCTATTTAAGTTTAAGCCGACATAGAGGTTTCACCTTCCTATCATGATTTGGGAGCTATAAACCTAAATGGTGAGCCATAATCACTATTAGTTTTAGATGAATGTATGAAATGGGGCATGATCTAGATATTTTATAACATTTAGACAATAATAAGTTGGTTTCTTGATTAGATTCATCCCCAGTTCTCTAGGCTTTAGTAGTTTGAGAAAGTGTTTCTTGGGGAGGGGTATTCTATTTAGTTTTCCTAGTCTTCATAATCAGAGGCTCTAGAGCATCTCCCAACATGGAATCCTCAGTAGGTATTTCTCTAGCTTTAGTAGAAGAAGGATATAGTGGAATTCCCTATTCATGAAGGGCCTTCACAACATTCTCTACAGACAAAGTTTCGTAAGTTGAACTTTGATGTGAAGTACCAAGTAAAAGAAGAACTAATATGTATGGAAAATGCATGAATGAGAAATTAAATTCTTGAAATTACTCATGGATGTCCCCAAACTACTTGGTGGAATATGAAATATTAGTTTTTGTATTAAGGGAATACATCATTTTAGTGTATATGACTTGGAATATTATAGCATCCTCCCCATTTAAGGTATCCAAAAAAATTTGGTTGATGCCCAAATTGGATCTGCTAAAATTTAGTTCTATCAATTCTTCAACATGTGCAATGTCTTCAGTTCTTTCCAAGTTAGGATCATCACCTGTATCTACTTCAAATTTCCCAATATTCTCATTTCTTCCTTCTAGAGAAATAGGAATATCCTCATTGATTTTCGCAGGATCCATTGGCACTATCAACTGATCTGAGATATTTTGATGAAAATAATATTAGTAATGGGATTTGATACTCAAAAGAAATTTATTTGACATTACCATGACCTTTATATATCTTAATAGAATCAAGATCAGATACAGCTGCACCTTTTTATGTCTCATCTGTCAAAATAAAATATTCACCAGCATGAATCTGTGATTCTCCTAGGGTTTACTTCTTCATTATTAAAGGAACAATTTTTAATCCCTTAAGAGAAGAGAGAGATGAAGATCCTATAAGAGGATGATTGTGGTCACCAAAGTGTATCAATCATGTCATAATACTATAAGACAATACAAATAATTACTTTTTATATGTACACTTCAGACCAATGTCAATTCTCTATTGCGTTTATTTTCATAAGATTGTTGAGAAATTAAAATACTCCTCTTGGTAGTAGAATCCCAAGGTAGTAGCTGAGGATAGTTTTTCACCATTATCCAAGTCATGAATTTCACTCCGAAAGAATGTTCTAGAAACTTTGGGAGATCATCTAATGTGTCAACAGGTGAGCCTTTAGGTCCATACCTTGGTGACTTGAGAACCTTTCCTAAGGTTCATTTCCTAATTTAATGCTATAAAATGAAATCTCATCAAGATTAGTAATTTTGAATTATGAAGAAGAATTGAAACCAAATAAAAGGGAAATACATTATCAGTATTAGCATAAATTTATAATTCCTCTTATGGGTGAACAATTACCCCTTCACGTTTGCCTATTTCCATCATATTAGATACTTGTTTTGAGGCCAGGACTTGGTCATTGGATTAATATATAAAGGTCTCTAACTCTACAATATACTCACATAATTCATCCAGGTTTTTATCTGAATGACAATCAGAAGGTGCTTTAATGTCACCAACATCCGGTATTCAAAGGACATTTTGGAGGATTTCCCACACATCTCTAAGTTCATGAGTCATGATCTCCAAATATTAAATAGCTGAAGGCCACACATAATTCTATTTTTATATGGTTGGATATAGAGAAAACTCAACCCCCTCTGATTGAATAGCATCTTCAGGCCTCCCTTCTTCTTCAAAAGAAAATTAGCAGATGGGATGGGAATCTATTTCTGATGAATATGACTAGATCACCTCGGTGTTATAGGTACGGTTTCCCTAGCCTTAGTCTTCTTGTTGTATCTTAAGTGGAGATGTTTTGAAGGTTCAGAATCTTATGAAGCCTCTATATCATCTTTGGCTTTAGTCCTTTAACCACAATTGTTATGCACGACAGTTGTCGGGGCCGCTACATGATATATTCCTTTTTTCAAAGCCCCTTGAGGGTATGAAGAAGCCCAAGATTTTTCATATCTAACTTATAATCCAATTGATGCATCTGATGGAGTAAACATAATTGATAATTTGGATGTCACTGAAGCCATAAAAATCCATAATTGTTTCGATACCATTAGATGTTTCTCATGTCTAACATATATGGGACGAAAAGTTATTGATTGTTGGAGACATTTGAACTGGTGAGAAAACGTTTAAGGGACGTAAGCCTCATAGATAATTTCACCATCAATCCTAGTTGATAACATGTTGTCCCAAAATTCCATCATATAGGACCACAGCTCATAATTTTCTTCTTTACTATCATCAACAAATGTTCCAGTTGGTGGGTTACCAAAAGAAAGAATCTGAATTCTCCCAATGCATTAAATTCTCCCAGCACTACATCTGGTCTCATTTTCAAAGGTTGAATACCGAATAATTTTTATAAAAATGGATTAAATAGACCTTTGGGGACTCTAACTGAATTCAACACTGATTATGAAGTAAAGTGTGCTGCAATCCATCCTACAACACTTGGAATGTCTATACAAGTCTAAATAGAGCCTTCCCATTGTAAAAATATAGTAGGGAATAATAAATTCTTGCCAATACAAGAGTTTCTAACCCAATATATTTCCCCTCTACCAATTTGGATTCAATAAAAAAGTCAATGGTCTTACACTGCCATCATACTCATAGACTGGAAGCAATTAAATACTTAGCCCCAAGGAAAGGAATCTAGCTAAGAGTACCTCTGTATCAATATCAGATTTGAATTTATATCCCTAGTTCTTGTAGTCACCTCTCCCCAATGTGGGCCACTATGTGCCTAAAATTCCCAGATTATCTACAAATGGACAGACAGTAGGACATCCACAGGTTGGACTTTCTCTATTGTCGGTTCTAAAAAGGCTTTCATCCACACTCTTGCATGAATATATTTCTTGTCTTTAAGAAATTTCTTTTCTATTTTGAATAATTAATGATCCAATGGTGGTGTCTTGGTAACATCACCCCATGTTGTATTGGTGGAATGAACTCATAATACATCACCCTCAAGAATGGGAACCCCATATATATGGTAGATATACCATAGATTTATGTCAACCTCACCATCTATTAAGTGGAAAGTATTTTTTTGCGGACACCATCGGTTCAGAAATTCATGAATGAAGTCATTTTTATAATCATAAGTCTATCCCATCTAGACAACTTCATAAAGGCGATCATTTGATAGATCTTTCTTAAATTATACATAGGTACCGCATACCCAAAATAGCCACATCAATTCAGGTTTAACTTTACCCCCAGAACGAAGATCCCAGTCATCCTTCCAACCATTACAATGATCTATTTGTGAAGCACGAAATGTTGAATCATAACAATATGGAATTGTCTCCATAGAATGATCTTTCATATTAGGGATACAACCACTATGGTGTAGGATGCATCCAATAGGTATTTTTCCCTTATTTACAGGCATACCCTTCATGTTAATATTCATGAAATGACAATTGAATTATTAGAGAAACCAAGTATTAGGAATGTATCTATTAATAGCTAGAATGTGGTAATATTGAAAAATCCCATGTTTGTACAAAGGCAGATAGTGAATTTATAGAAATTCACATTGATATGCAATCAATCCTTTCAATAGACTAAGGATATTACTTTCAACAACGTCATAATAGTCTAGTCTAACAGTTTTCATCAACTCATTTTGATGAGTTTTATCTTCCTCAGTTACGGTCAAAAAGCAATCCATTTTATGCAAAATAATTACCATGTTGTCCCCATTAGGTTGGAATTTTTTACTTAATAAAAGTCAAATTTTAGCTTAAAGGGATTTTATAATTTAGAATATTCCATTCTCCTTGTAGGTTCTTCGATGAGGTCATCCCCGTAGCTCCTTCAATAAGGATCCTAGCGCAAGTCCTTTGAAAAAAATACATTCGTATAGCTCCTTTGCTCGAATGGTTTCACTTTGAGAAAAATTCAAGGGACCTACACAAGATAATAAAATGGCATGGCTAGACGAACAAGATATACAATGATAGCGAAAAATATGAGATCTGGGGTGAAGAAAATCGCAAAGGAACAGATCTATTTATAGGCATTGTCGACCTATGTGGTAAAAATGTGCGATATAGCTAGGGAGCATACCTGCACAATATAGCTACTCCACAAACCTATGTGGTTCAAAATTTACTACATAGTCTATTCCCCATAATATTACCTCAGGACTCAACCCTCTTTCTAATCGGATCCAATCCAGAATGGGGGATTTTTTTTTGAAACTCCTTAGTAAGAAAAAATGATTATTAAGAAGTCCTCCATATATTTAAAAGTCTCAAGACGAAGATAAAGGATCACTACTAGAAATACATCCTTTCGCAATGGTTCTGAACCATTAGGAAAGGCAGCAGAACCGTTGTTATATGTTATACCAACGGTTTTCCCATTGGGAAAGGTTTTCCCAACGGTTTACTATGAACTGTTGGGATAGGGTGGGGAAAGCCGAACATATCCCAACAGTTGTGCCAAACCATTGGGATAGTTTTTCCCAACGGTTTGGCTTGAGCCTTTGGGAAATACCAAGGATTCCCCTCTTTCCCAACAATTCAATGAACTGTTGGGAAATGATTTTTACCAACAGTTAAATGAACCATTCGTAAAAAAGAAACCAAGATGCTATGCCAATGGTTTTGAACCGTTGGCATAGCCTATGCTGTGCAAATTGCACAGCAGCCTGCAATTTACATAGTAGGTCTGCAATTTTCACACCAGGCCTCATTTTGTGCCCTCCCATTTTCAATCCAATTATTGTACCTGCAATAAACTAACACATACATATACAATTATTGTACCTGCAATAACCAACTAACACATACATATAGAGAACAAATTCATAAACATTTAATATATAATGCTGAAACTATACCCATCAATAATTAAATTAGAATTCATAACATAATTATAAAAATACATAATTTATTTAGAATTCAATTTAAAATTTAGATGACAATTATATGTGGAATCCGGAAGTCAATTCATAATTTGATCAGTTTTTTGTATACCATATATTTTTACCGGAAATGATGTCTATTTTAAACAAAATGCATACACATGGAGTGCTACTGGCCACACCACACCTCATATTGAGGTAGGGTTCACTCGTACACATCACATATGACCCATGGATCGTTGTGCTAAAGTATCGACACAATCCGAATGCGTTTGGTCAGTTTTCTGTATGCCAGTTGATGTTTTTCAATTAAAATGACGTCCTTTTGAAACAAAAGGCAGACACTTTGAGTGGTTCCGGTCACACTGCGTCTCAAATTGATATGGGGTTGATTTGTACACATCACATATGACCCATGGATTGTTCTCCTAATGTTTCAACGGAAACCGAATGCGTTTGGTCAGTTTTCCGTTTGTACTTAAAATGTTGTCCATTTTAAACAAAAGAGAGCCACTTAGAGTGATTCCGGTCACACCTTGTCTTCGATTAAGGTAGGTTTGACACTTACATGTCACATATGACCCATGGATCGTTGTGCTAAATTATCGACACAATCCGATGGCGTTTGGTCAGTTTTCCATATGTCAATTGATGTTTTTCACTTAAAATGACGTCCTTTTGAAACAAAAGACAGACACTTTGAGTGGTGGTGGCCACACCGCACCTCGGATTGAGGCGGGTTTGACTCGTACACATCAAATATGACCCATGAATCGTTGTGCTAAAGTATCGACACAATCCGAATGCATTTGGTCGGTTTTCCGTATTCCAATTGATGTTTTTCAAATAAAATGACGTCCTTTTGAAACAAAAGGCATAAAATTTGAGTGGTTCCAACCACACTGCATATTAGATTGAGGTGGGGTTGATCCTTAAATGCCACATATGACTCATGAATCATTCTCCTAAAGTTTCAATGGAAACCGAATGCATTTGGTCAGTTTTCCATATGTACTTAAAAGGTTGTCCATTTTAAACAAAAGAGAGTCACTTAGTGTGATTTTGGCCACACCATGCCTCCGATTAAGGCAGGGTTGACTCGTACATGTCACATATGACCCATGGATCATTGTTCTAAAGTATATACACAATCCTAATGCGTTTGGTCAGTTTTCCGTATGCTAGTTGATGTTTTTCACTTAAAATGACGTCCTTTTGAAACAAAAGACAAGCACTTTGAGTATTGGCGGCCACACCAGACCTCAGATTGAGGCGTGGTTGACTCTTACACGTCACATATGACCCATGGATCGTTTTTCTAAAATATTTACACAATCTGAATGCTTTTGGTGGGTTTTCCGTATTCTAGTTGATGTTTTTCAATTAAAATGACATCCTTTTGAAACAAAAGGCAGAAACTTTGAGTGGTGAAAGCCACACCGCATCTCATATTGAGGCGGGGTTGATTCATACACGTCACATATGACCCATGAATCTTTCTCCTAAAGTTTCAATGTAAACTGAATGCGTTTGGTCAGTTTTCCCTATGTACTTAAAATGTTGTCCATTTTAAACAAAAGAGAGACACTTAGAGTGATTCTGGCCACACTATGCCTCATATTAAGATGGGGTTGACTCGTACACATCACATATGACCCATGGATTGTTGTGATAATGTATCGACACAATAAGAATGCATTTGGTCGCCTTTCTGTATGCTAGTTGATATTTTTCACTTAAAATGACGTCCTTTTGAAACAAAAGACAGACACTTTGAGTGGTGGCGGCCACACCGTGCCTCAGATTGAGGCGGGGTTGACTCGTACACGTCACATATGACCCATGGATCGTTGTGATAAAGTATCGACACAATACAAATGCGTTTAGTTGGTTTTCCGTATGCAAGTTGATGTTTTTCAATTAACATGACGTCCTTTTGAAACAAAAGTCAGACACTTTGAGTGGTGGTGGCCACACTGTGGCTCAGATTGAGGCGAAGTTGACTCGTATACATCACATATGACCCATGGATCGTTGTGATAATGTATCGACCCAATCTGAATGCATTTGGTCAGTTTTCCGTATGCCAATTGATGTTTTTTAATTAAAATAACGTCCTTTTGAAACAAAAGGCAGACACTTTGAGTGGTTCCAGCCACACCGCATCTCAAATTGAGGTGGGGTTTATTCTTACACTTCACATATGACCCATGAATCGTTCTCCTAATGTTTCAATAGAAACCGAATGTGTTTGGTCGATTTTCCATATGTACTTAAAATGTTGTCCATTTTAAACAAAAGAGAGACACTTAGAGTGATTCTGGACACACTGTGCCTCCTATTAAGGTAGGGTTGACTCGTACACGTTACATATGACCCATGGATCATTGTGCTAAAGTATCGACACAATCCGAATGGGTTTGGTCAGTTTTTCGTATGTTAGTTGATGTTCTTCACTTAAAATGACATCCTTTTGAAACAAAAGACAAACACTTTGAGTGGTGACGGCCACACTGCGCCTCAGATTAATTCGGGGTTGACACGTACATGTCGCATATGACCCATGGATCGTTGTGCTAAAGTATGAACACAATTAGAATGCATTTGGTTAGTTTTTTGTATTCTAGTTGATGTTTTTCAATTAAAATGACGTCCTTTTGAAATAAAAGGCAGACACTTTGAGTGGTGCCGGCCACACCGCATCTCAGATTGAGGCGGGGTTGATTTGTACACGTCACATATGACCCATGGATCGGTGTGCTAATGTATCAACCCAATACGAATGCATTTGGTCAGTTTTCTGTATGCCAGTTGATCTTTTTCAATTAAAATGACATCCTTTTGAAACAAAAGGCAGACACATTGAGTGGTTCCAGACACACCGCGTCTCAAATTGAGGCAGGTTTGATTCGTACACATCACATATGATCCATTAATTGTTCTCTTAATGTTTCAATGGAAACCGAATGCGTTTGGTCGGTTTTCCGTATGTAATTAGAATGTTTTCCATTTTAAACAAAAGAGAGCCACTTATTGTGATTCTGGCCACACTATGCCTCCGATTAAGGTGGGGTTGACTTGTACATGTCACATATGACCCATGGATCATTTTGCTAAAGTATCGACACAATCCGAATACATTTGGTTAGTTTTCCATATGGCAGTTGATGTTTTTCACTTAAAATGACATCCTTTTGAAATAAAAGACAGACACTTTGAGTGGTGGCGGCCACACCACACCTCAGATTGAGGCGGGGTTGACCTTTACACGTCAAATATGACCCATGGATCATTGTGCTAAAGTATCGACACCATCCGAATGTGTTTGGTCAGTTTTCCATATTCCAGTTGATGTTTTTCAATTAAAATGGCGTCCTTTTGAAACAAAAGGCAGACACTTTGAGTGGTGCCGGCCACACCACATCTCAGATTGAGGTGGGGTTGATTTGTACACGTGACATATGACCCATGAATCATTCTTCTAAAGTTTCAATGGAAACCAAATGTGTTTTATCGGTTTTACATATGTACTAAAAATGTTGTCCATTTTAAAAAAAAGACATCCATTTAGAGTGATTCCGGCCACACCGTACCTCATATTAAGGTGGGGTTGACTCGTACACGTCACATATGATCCATGGATCATTGTGCTTAAGTATTGACACAATACGAATGCGTTTGGTCGCTTTTCCGGATCCCAGTTGATATTTTTCACTTAAAATGACGTCCTTTTGAATCAAAAGACTGACACTTTGAGTGGTGGCAGCCACATCGCACCTCAGATTGAGGCGAGCTTGACTCGTACACGTCACATATGACCCATGGATCGTTGTGCTAAATTATCGACACAATACGAATGCGTTTTGTTGGTTTTTCGTATGATAGTTGATGTTTTTCAATTAAAATGACGTCCTTTTGAAACAAAAGATGGACACTTTGAGTGGTGGCAGCCACACCATGCCTCATATTGAGGCGGGGTTTACTTGTACACATCACATATGACCCATGGATCATTGTGCTAATGTATCGACACAATCCGAATTTGTTTGGTCAGTTTTTCGTATGTCAGTTGATGTTTTTCAATTAAAATGACGTCCTTTTGAAACAAAATGTAGACAGTTTGAGTGGTGCTGGCCACACCGTGTCTCAAATTGAGGTGGGGTTGATTCTTACATGTCACATATGACCCATGAATCGTTCTCCTAATGTTTCAATGGAAACCGAATGAGTTTGGTTGGTTTTCCGTATGTACATAAAATGTTGTCCATTTTAAACAAAAGAGAGCCACATAAAGTGATTCTGGCCACACCGTGACTCCGATTAAGATGGGGTTGACTCGTACACGTCACATATGACCCATGGATCATTGTGCTAAAGTATCGACACAATAAGAATGTGTTTGGTCAGTTTTCTGTATGCAGTTGATGTTTTTCACTTAAAATGACGTCCTTTTGAAACAATAGATAGACACTTTGAGTGGTGGTGGCCACACCGCGCCTCGGATTAAGGCAGGGTTGGCTCGTACACGTCACATATGACCCATGGATCGTTGTGCTAATGTATAGACACAATCTGAATGCATTTGGTCAGTTTTCCATATGCCAGTTGATGTTTTTCAATTAAAATGTCGTCCTTTTGGAACAGAAGACAGACACTTTGAGTGGTGTCGGCCACACCGCATCTCAGATTGAGGCGGGGTTGATTTGTACACGTCACATATGAACCATGAATCGTTATCCTAAAGATTCAACAAAAACTGAATGCGTTTGGTCAGTTTTCTGTATGTACATAAAATGTTGTCCATTTTAAACAAAAGACAGACACTTTGAGTTTTGGCGGCCACAAGACACCTCAAATTAAGGCGGGATTGACTCGTACACATCACATATGACCCATGGATCATTGTTCTAAATTATCGACAAAATATGAATGCGTTTGGTCGGTTTTCCATATGCCAGTTGATGTTATTCAATTAAAATGATGTCCTTTTGAAAGAAAAGGCAGAGAATTTGAGTGGTTCTGACCACACCACATCTCAGATTGAGGCGGGGTTGATTCGTACATGTCACATATGACCCATGAATCGTTCTCCTAAAGTTTCAATAGAAACCGAATGCGTTTGGTCGGTTTTCTGTATGTACTTAAAATGTTGTCCATTTTAAGCAAAAGATAGCCACTTAGACTGATTCCGGCCACACCGTACCTTATATTAAGGCGGGGTTGGCTCATACACGTCACATATGACCCATGGATCATTGTGCCAAAGTATTGACACAATCTGAATGCGTTTGGTCAGTTTTTTGTATGCAAGTTGATGTTTTTCACTTAAAATGATGTCCTTTTGAAACAAAAGACTGACACTTTGAGTGGTGGTGGCCACACCGCACCTTGGATTGAGGCGGGGTTGACTTTTACACATCATATATGACCCATGGATCGTTGGGCTAAAGTATCGACACAATACGAATGCGTTTGGTCGGTTTTCCGTATGCTAGTTGATGTTTTTCAATTAAAATGACGTCCTTTTGAAACAAAAGGTAGACACTTTGAGTAGTGGAGCCCACACCACGCCTCAGATTGAGGCGAGGTTGATTCATACACGTCACATATGACCCATGGATCGTTCTCCTAAAGTTTCAACGGAAACCGAATGCATTTGGTTAGTTTTCTGTATGTACTTAAAATGTCTTCCATTGTTTGAGAATCCTCGTGTGTCTATTAGTGGAATGGTATTTACTTAAAATCTTGTAGACATTTTTATAAGATATTTTTATATCATTCTTAGTATGGATTAGATTTTATTTTATGATGCTATGAAACATTTCAGAGCTAACAATGTCATGCCCAATGAATACATCTCTTTTATAACATACCAAGAATCTATGATATTGATTAGATGTGTAAATGTGATTTACATTGATTATCATGATAAAAATAAAAAAAAATATTATAGATTTTCTAGTATTAAATGAAATCAAGAAGGGTGGGGGCTGTCCGGCAGGGCTGTCTGGGGGGGGGGGGGGTTGTTCGGTGGGTGTCTGGGGACCAAGGAGGAGGGTGGGGGGCTGTGCAGGGGGGCTGTGCGGGGGGGGGGGGGGGGGGGTGTTCGGGGGGTTGTCCGGGGTCCAAGGAGGAGGGTGGGGGGGGGGGGTTGTCTGGGGTCCAGGGAGGAGGGTGTGGGGCTGTCTGGGGGGATGTTCAGGGAGCTGTCTGGGGGCTGTCCGAGGGTGTTCGGGGGGTTGTCTGTGGTCTAAGGAAGAGGGTGGGGGGGGGGCTGTCTGTGGGGCTGTCTGGGGGGATGTCCAGGGGGTTGTTCGGGGTCCAAGGAGGAGGGTGGGGGGCTGTCTGGGGGGCTATTCGGGGGGGCTGTCTTGGGGCTGTCCGGGGGTGTTCGAGGGGTTATCCGGGGTCCAAGGAAGAGGGTGGGGGGGCTGTCCGGGGGGCTGTCTGGGGGGAAGTCTAGGGGGCTATCCAGAGTCCACGGAGGAGGTGGGGGGGGGGGGCTGTATGGGGGGATGTTTGGGGGGCTGTCCGGGGGTGTTCGGCGGGTTGTCCAGGGTCCAAGGAAGAGGGTGTGGGGGATGCCCGGGGGCTGTCTGGGGGGCTATCCGACGGGGCTTTCTGGGGTCCAGGGAGGAGGGTGTGGGGTTGTCCAGGGTCCAGGAAGGAGGGGGTTCCCAAACACACAACCACTAAAAGGCAACAACATCCATAAAAACAGATAATATATAAAAATAACTCAACTACAATACTATACTACGAGTCTAGATAAAATCAACAACTAGAATAGATTAAATATCAAATATCAGTAATATTAGTCAAAAATGTAATGGATAAACTTTTCCCACATCACCTTCACCATCATCACAATCATCATCACCCTCTCCTCATCCCCATCATCATCCTCGCCCTCCTCGGCCTTGCCCTCCTCCTCGCCCTCGCCCTCCTCCTCAACCTCGCCACCCGCCTCGCCCTCCTCCTCTCCCTCCTCTTCCAAATCAGACTCCTCGCCATCATCATCATCAAGCTAGACATCATCCTAACCACCACTAGAACTTCTACCTAGTGCTCCATATATAGAACTTATCGATGACATATAATCATCAAAATCTGGGCTGGACTCTGCTGGAAGTGTTGGACGTAAAACTTCAATAAATTTCATAAACGAACTATTTTCCCTAGCAGACTGTTCTTCCATATCTATGGCCCTTTTCTCAGCATGTTCTACCTGTGCCCTAACTTGATATAGCTCGGTGGCACTACAGCTCATACTTGAGGAGGGCCAATACCTCTTCGGGGCTATCCTAGGTCGGCAGCGTACTCTGCCAGGATGCTCCTCTCCCAACACCTGATGTACGTGATCTGTTGGCCCAAAATTGTCTGGTTCTTGGGCATCGAGGGACTCTAAAGCAGCTTGTTACAAATATAAATATATCATTAACTTACAAAATAGATATTAAAATATAAAATCAACCGATTAAAACTTACAATCTGCTGCTGAGTCACTTCGTTGACGGCACTTCCATCCTTTTTCCATCTACTCGAGAAAAACAGTTTTGCTTGAGGCACACGTCCTTCAATATTTTGTATTTTCCTCTACAATGACATTGAAAACTAAAGTTAAGTGAAAACTATATCAAACTATTAAATAATTAAGGAAACAAAAGAAAGTGTAAGTCATAAAGAAAACTTATAAAAAAATTTCATACCTGCTCCCTCTCATGATCAGGCATCGTAGTGCATCCCAGTGTGTGGAGGTATTTTTTTGCATCAATGTTCTTTTCATTTTTTACAGATGATTCCTAAATAAAATTATAAAATGAAACATATAGTATTAATGAAAAACATGAATGTTATTATTTAAATACCTCAAATTTTATTCATACCTTAAAATGGGTACTCGTCCAATGAGTAATCATCTGACGATACTGCTCTATAGGACAATCATCCACCACCGGTACTACCTCTAACTCAGTGCCAAATCTAGTAACCCAGCCAATATACAACTCATTCTTGTAGGCTCTCCAAATCTCGCATAAATCCTTTAGTCATTACATTCGTGCACCCTCACCATCGGGAAAATTAAATTGAAGCTAAAATCAAAATATTAATTCATATAAATACAAAAATAATTCATGGCATTAAATAGAACATATTTTTTACCCATATCTCTGCCCAAGATCTATCCTTGACCTCATGTGGAAAATGTCTCCACTACATCAGGCTGACGGGAATGATGTCGGAGTATTTGGAAAGCGTCGCCAAAAAACTCCGACATTGTGCCCTGTTTTATCAACCATTTGGTTGTCTTCATTATAATCCACCATAACCTGTGTGTGGCGGTTCCACACCGAATGCATGCGTGTATGCCCCCACCCACGCCTCTTGTCAGTAGATGTATCTGTCATGAAAGAAAAACAAATATTTTATCAAAACATGTTATAATAAAAATAAATATTGCTATAAAATTTTTTTAGGGTCCTATAAATATACCTGTTCCAGTATGATCACTGAGAGCCGTCGGATCCACAGAAACTGATGGAACACCCTTTGGTGGAACAAGAGTCGAAGACGATGGAATATAGAATCTTGGAGAGACAGAAGTAGAGGGAAAAGAAGACGGGACAACAGTATGACCGGATGCTGACTGGGGAGTGGGAATCATCATGGGATGTGAAAATGATGGGCCAGAAGATGCAGAAGGTAGCAAAAAAAAAGGGAGTCCAAAATATCCCGTGTGTCCCTAACAACACATCTGGATCAGAATGTGGGAAGGATGACATGTCAGTGGGAGGGGCATGGTCTAGTCGAGCACGCGCAGCTGATCGTCCACCTCTGGTAAGAACCCTCCTCGTACCACCGACCTGAGTACTAGGACCAGTACTAGGCTCCTCGTCGAATAACTGTCGACGTATAGGTGGATCCTACAAAAATGTTTACAAAAAAATTAATTACATGACATTATATGTTCTTTAAATATATATATATATTTGAAATAAAGTACTGACTGTAGGCACTAATGGTGGAACGCCCATCTCCGCCATCCGACGATTGTTCTCCATAATTTTTTTCCTTCGTCTCTCTTCTATTGACTGCATTTCCTGCTTTTGAAAACAAATATGTAATTAATTAGAAAAAGGAAACTAATGTGTAAACAAAAAAACTAAATATATGAGGTAATAGAGGGATTAATTGATAATTTATCTATTACTTGTTTTAGAAGAGATTGAATGAATTTAATAAATCATACAAGTTGAAATGTTCACCAAGTTAGAAATATTGTTTAACTAGGTTTGAATACAGTGAAATTCCAAATTAGAAAATGCAATTCAAATAAAAAATCAACCAATAAACATTGAAAATTCACATAACTTTCAAGTCAGCTAAAACATATTTGTGATCAATAATAAATCAATTTGAATATTACCATCCTTAATAACCCAACTCAAGGTAAACCAAAAGAATTCAGAACATGGATGAATGATTCTATATATTTTCAAGCACAACTTCAGGTTCACAATCAAATCGGACAATTGAGCTATTGGAGTCATCAAAAGAAATAAATGGATTGGTTCCAATGGCAATAGGGACAGTGTCAATTCCATCATCACCATAATCAAAAATTTGTCTTGGAATTACAACAACTATGACACCAAATTCAGGTCGAAGTTGATCTTTGACATAAAAAACTTGTTTATCCATCGATGCCAACACATATGGTTCTTCGGTAGCAAGAGTGTGAGTCATATTAATTACTCGAAATCCAAAATCATCAATAAATGTGCCATGTCTTGTCATCGAATCAATCCAATGGCATTTCATCATTGATACTCATCCATGAGAGTAATAATCCAATATTATTATTTTCTCAATGACTCTATAATAACCCACATTTTCAAATCGCGATCTACTATCTGATGAACTGGCATAACAATCTATTGTGGCAGTAACCATAACACCATCATGTTGTGTTCTCATGTTCTTTTCTTGTTCAGTGATAATAAATTTGTACCCATTGATAACAATTGATTTACAGTCACGAACCACAGTATTAGGACCAAAAGACAAAGCTCTTATTTCCTCCGAGACAGAGTCAGTAGACAAACTCAATACCTTCAATATAAATGACTATTAAACTTAATTAAATATTGAAATAATTAATTTAATCAGTAATATTTTTACCTTCAATTTTAACCAAGCAGAAAACTCTTTGCTATGAAAAGTCTCTCTCCTTCTCAAAGATAAACAACGATGCTTTCTATTTATCATTGTTTTATGTTCCCTATAGATAAAAATATGAATAGTTGAATAGATATATATGTAAGATATACATAATCAATTTAGTTACCTGATATAGTAATCGAAAAAATCACAGTTGAACAAAACTTTGCGATGTACCATCTCCCGCTCTTCATGGCTTAATGTCTTCAATGTATATGATCCAGGAATTCCTCCTCTTTGAGGAAGTGATGGAAAACTGGGTTCAATTTGCTCATACTATTCTTCTTCATTTATCATTGGTCTGTTCAATCTTGAAGTAAGATCAGAAAAATACATCGAGCAGAAATCCATACATTCTTGAGCCAGGTAACCGTTCATGATAGAACCTTCGGGATGATTTCTGTGTCGGACATAAGACTTCAATGTGAACATATTTCTTTTAGTTGGATACATCCAACGAAAAGAAACAGGTCCTCCGAGATGTATTTTAGTGGTAATATGGATAGTCAGATGCATCATGCATGTGAAAAATGATTGAGGAAATATTTTCTCCAACTCACACAAAATTAATGGGGCATCTTTAAACATTTTTTGCAAGAAATACTTGGACAACTTCTTAGCACAAAGATCTCTAAAAAAATGGCACAACTGAATAACATCCACCCTTACATTATTGGAAAAAAGAGGATGCATTTCTATTGGAAGAAACTCATGCAGTAGAACGTGATAATCATGAGTCTTCAAAGATTTTAGCTTCAAATCTCTTCTGTTGACCCGTTTAGAAATGTTTCTTGAATAGACATCAGGAACTCTAATAGTCTCTAATACTTCTAGAAATTGTTTTCTTCCATAGGTGTCATCACATAAGAAGCTCATGGAAGTTGCCATTTATTTTCACTGAAACGCATAGGATGCAATTCTGGTCTGATGCCCCAATCCACCAAGTCACGCCGAGATCGTAAATCATCTTTTGTCTTCCCCTTGAAATTTAGAATAACCAAAAGCAACATTTCGCATATATTATTTTCAATATAAATTACGTATAAGTAATGACGTAACAAATTGGTTGACCAATAAGGCAATTAAAAAAAGATACTCCTCTTCCGCCAATTGTAATAGGTTTCAGTGGAAACATTCTTTCTCTTTACAGATTTCATTTGACCCTTCCGGAATGAAAAATTGAAATCTTTCAATTTATTAAGTACATCAATTCCAGACATATGCTGAGGTAGATCATCGGTCTCTATGGTATTATCAAATATTTGACGATTCAATCTATATGGATGATCCTTTGGCAAGAATCGTCGATGTCCCAAAAAAATGAAACTACAACGATGTTTCAGTCTTCTGGATCTTGTATTCTTCATACAAACTGGACATGATAGTTTTCCCTTCGTGCTCCCTCCAGACATCATTACATAAGCTAGAAAATCATTGATCGTCCACATAAGCGCAGCACGCTACTGAAATATGTCTTTCGAACATGCATCGTATGTGCGCACACCCACATCCCAAAGAAGTTTCAACTCTTTTATTAAAGGTTGAATGTATACATCAATATCAATGTCGGGATCAGAAGGACCAGATATGAGTATACTCATGAAAGTGAAAGGTTTTTTCATACACAACCATAGGGGAAGATTATAAATGTGTATACAAACTGGCCATGTGTTGTGCGAAGTAAGAATCTGCCCAAACGGATTAAAACCGTCGCATGAAAGACCCAGTCTCACATTACACACGTCAGCTGCAAAATTAGGATGTCGAGCATCAAATCTCTACCATGAAAATCCATCTACAGGATGAACCAACTCATCATTAGTCTTCTTTCTCTCGGTATCATGCCATATCATTTTTATTGATATTTCATCAGACATAAAAAGATTCTCGAGTTTGGGGATCAATGGAAAGTGCCACATTACATTATGTGGAACATGGGATGGTGTTCCATTAGATTTTGACATCTAGCGGGATGTGCCACATTTTATACAATCATTTCATTCAGCGGTTTCCTCCCAGAATAAACTGCAATCTTTCAGGCAAGAATGAATTTTGTTTCTTGAAAATCCACGTTCCCCAACTAACATTCATGACATATAGTGGTTTGAGGTAATATTTGCATCATCTGGAAGTAAATCCTTCAAGAGGGTAAGAATGTAATCGATTGCTGTATTAGAAATCCCATACATAGTTTTCCCATGAAACAATCGGATTAAAAATTCCAGCTTTTTCATTTTATCGCATTGTCAATATACTGGAGTCGTGGAAGCATCATTCAATTTTTTCACCCTATCAATATCATCATTTTCACTAGATACATCAGCTTTCCTCATATCGAAGTCTTCTTGAGACGAAATCCTTTATTTTTCATGATGACGAATAAACGGAAACCGATCATCTAACAAATTCTCCATTCCAGTCCATTCATTTCAATCATCACCAATTTGAGATTTCATTTTCTCCCCATTGTGATACCACACAAAGTAGTTTTCTTGAATAAAATTTTTGGTTATGCGGTAGCTGACTTCTTCATGGCTCAACCAATGTCTACCCACACAATTGGAACATGGGCAGTGTATGCGACCACTATCTGAAGCATTGTGAAATTCAAAATCTATAAACCTCTCCAAATTGTTTTGAAAATCGCCTGAGATCTGATCGGTTTCATACATCAAACTTCTATCCATTCTGTAAAAATAATTTATATAAGTCATTTTGTTATAAACAATTCAATAGGATTGAACTTTAATAGAAAATACATTTAAATAAATGACAAAGGAATAAAATAATCAAGGTATCAACTACACATGTGAAAAAAACATACTAATGTGTTAAATAAAAAATGTAAAACCAATAAGAACTTAATGTGTTATCACATCACAGCATGCCTCATCCCATAACCATATTAGTAGGGTATCATGAACATGAATAACATCAACCTTGTGCCATCCTCCTGCCATACATGACCCCAACCACATGCCACATCTTATTATAGCCTTATCACGTCGCACCTCACCTGAAAACACTAGGGAAATCATAGTACATCTCACCTGAAGACACATGGACAATCACATCGCATCTTGCCTAAAAACACATGGTAAATCACTTATGAAGGAAGAGTAGGGAAGACATGTTAGCTATCCAACTATATAACCACCATCCTAGATATTAGAAAAAATATCCATAACTCAAAACCTCTGATCATTGGTACGTTTATCCAACTCTAGTTGGGAATGTGTAGAAATAACATAAAACACATGATATATAGATAGCAGAAAATACCCAACCTATGGGTTCACATTAACTACATAATCACACACTTCACTACTAACATACAACACATAAACCATCACAACCACTTTCAACACTATATGCAACACACCACCCCACCACCACACAAGACGCATAGCATTTCCCACTTTCATTTATAAGCCACTTCATTCACACTTACATTGTCTATTCATTTAATGTTAAATTAATTAAATCCATTTACCACACATCCATTTCTATTCCATCTCATTTATTCACTATCTTGTTTTTTTGTTTTAACAGTATAATTTACTCCATAGATAACCAGGAAACTAATAAAACCACCACACAACAACTCACCATCTCATAATAACCATCATCGCTATGTTACATCGGCCAACCATCTCACCAAAACAACCACATATCACAACAAAAATATTGCACATCACAAACAACCGCACAACCAAAACCACCTCACCACATCATACACCACAACCTCATCACAAAACACCACCACACGACACAACACCACCACACATCATCACTATCACACAACTTCACATGTCACATCCATGCCCACTAACCATCACATTAGAACCCCACATATTACAAAGCTCAACTTGTCACCTCAATCACCATACAACAGCCTACAACAAACAATGAAACACAAAAAAACTCACATAGAAGCTACATACCCCAACTTCCAGAATTTATTCAAGGTCTTTTATTACATTACCCCTTTATTTATCATGGACATTATAACAGAAATGATATTTCATGGGAAACTAATTAATTAACAAAATATTCCCTCATTTCCCTATTTTTCATGGTGAAATAACATCAAAATCCAAACATAAAACTAAAATATTAGATCAATAACAATAAAAACAAGGTAGCATATGTATATAAAGAATAAAATACCTGATTTGAGATGGTTTTTTACCTGTTCAGATGGGGAGTTTGTGAGAGGAGCAGAGCGCCGAATTGATTAGGGTTCTGTCGTGAATGGGAGAGAGCAGCGGCCCGACTAAATTTGGGGAAAACCTTTACCAACGGTTTTTAAAAACCATTGGAAAAGTGTTTTTGAGGGTACCCCTTGCCAACAGTTCAATTGAACCATTGGAAAAGGGGTACCCTTTCCCAACGGTTTCATAAAACCATTGGGAAAGGGTAACTTAAACACCCCTTTACCAACGGTTCACTAGAACTGTTGGCAAAGGGGTACCCTTTCCCAACGGTTCTAGTGAACTGTTGGGAAAGGGTTCCCTAAACCATCTTTACCAATGGTTTAACCAATCCGTTGGTAATGAACCGTTGGTAAAAATGAATTTTCCAGTAGTGGATATAAAAGTCATAAAAGTTCAATGTACTGATGTGGAGGAGCGATGCGACAAACTAATGTGGAGGAGATATGTAGAAGAGCTACGTAACAAGATGTTTTCTGCACCCCTATGTGGAGGATCTATGGGGACGACTATGCGACCGACCTACGCCAATGAACTCCTTTTGACTAGATCCCCTATTTTCCTATAAATAGAACCCTTGGGCTCCACATTTGAAAATTAAAAAAAGTTATATGAACTCTTGAAGCTCCCATTGAATATCTCTTTCAACCACATCCCACAAATTTTCTCATGTAGCTCTCTAAAACACGAGAGAGGATATAATTAGTTATGATAAGCACGTTTGAAATCCTTTTAGAGTTTTTGAAGCTTTCATTGGATTAGTTCTCCTATGTTAATAACTTTTTTTATTAGTCATCACTAGGTCCTATGTGGAACACCTACGCAACATACCTGTGTGGCGTACATACACGACATACCTATGCAGTATAGCTACACTGCATAACTCCACATATGGCCTACACATTACCTTGTAAACCCTCTTCAATGCCACTCATGGTAGGGTATTTTATTACTTGGTTACCTTATCTAAAATGGACTAAGTTAAACCCTCCACCCAAACATCCTGACTAATCAAACCTTTTGGAAGGGAAATTCAGCATGTCTCCTATTTGGGTTTGTATATCTATAGTCATAGATTTCTTGGATTCATCTTATAAGGGTTTCAAGAACCTTGTGATGTTTATAGGTTTGTATACCTACAGTCACATGGATCCTTACCCTATAGATAATGTTGGTAACTTCCCTATCTTAGATTTTGGGAATGGGACTCTAACATCCCCTTCTCATCTCTAAGACTCAAAGCCTCTGGTTCCCAATTAGGAGAGTGAGGGTAACACTTTATTTTTCATTAAAACCTAGGAAAAGTCTCCCTCCTCTCCTATGATCCACTCAGGGAATCCCTTATGGAGTAACACCCTAGTCTTTCTATCCAGATCAAATGACCTTCAATTTCATTTCACTTTGAAGGTTTCATTGCCCCACGTCGTCACCCACCATCACCCTGCCTTCTTTCACCATAGGGTCGCCCTATCCCATCAGTAGAAGTGAGAGTATGTGGTTTGTTATATCTTCTACATCCTCTTGTTTGTAACACTGAACATGACTCATGTGGTCTTAGAGAATTGTGATGATCACAACATCCACACAATCCACTCTTTCTGAATTATGAGAACTCTCATTACCACCGTAATTGGGATACATAGGAATCCTTCAACCAGGGCTCATGCTCATTGGATACCCTCTTCTGGAATCCAACATCAACCCCCTTAATTAGAGAATCCTACTTAAGAGTAATCCCCAAAATATTTATCTCAAAGGGTTGTAAAACCCTGTGAGATTCATCAAACTATGTGGGATTTGATTCCCATCCAAGTGGGATACGTAGGAAGCCTCCCTGAGGATTAAATCCAACACTCCAAAACAAACATGTTCTTCCTGGTCCATATTACCAATAGGGTTTAATCCCTCATGGAAAACTCATATCTTTCCCAAACTCTATGGGGATGCTTAGGCATAAGTCCCACACCATGATTTGACTAAGAACATTCCTCTTAGACGTCCTTACCACATGATAATAAATTTTATGATTATTCCCCTATCACACGACCTTAAAAGATACGATGTATCCCATTATGTGGAACCAAACTACAAGGGTTATAATTCCTTTCACAAGGATATGTAGGTAACCCATTTATGGGTACGATCCCAACATCAAAAAAAACATTCATCTCCCTATATGATAATAAGTTCCAGAGTGCCCCATTGAGTGGCTTAAAAACTAGTATTTTTGTAACAATGGTTAAAAGAAACTCTAAATTGTATATAAGAGGATACCACTGATAGATAACCTCAAATACATTTGGATATCTCCATCAACGAAGAACCTAGAATACATATAGATGATTTTGAATTTGAAATATGCTAATAATGGATTGCAAATTTTTAGGGAAACATACCTTATACTTGGTGAATTAATAAGGATTCATGAAAATATCTCAAATCTATAAGAGAGTCCCAAAGTAGGAAATAATTCCCTCTAAAAGGGTGTGATGATTCTGATATCCCATCATCTCGACCAATGTATGTTATTAAATATCATAGGTCTAAACCTAAAGAACACCTGCCTTTAGAAACATAGGTTCCTTTGGACAAAGAACCATCAGATGTTTCCAATTCCATAAATAAATCCAATGTAAACTGCCTGGAAGTAGTGATTCCTAATAAGAACACCCATTCTGAAGGAGGGGAAACCAGTTTTTAAATCGATTTTATAGTTTTCAGAAGGTTATAGGGTGTTTATATATTTTTAGGGATTTTTACAGTTTTTAGGGGTTTTAGGCTCTTTTAGGGTTTTTAAATTTTTTTAGGGGTTTTACATGTTTTATTATTTTTATGTTTCTAAGTATTTCTTAGGGTTATTCTTGGTTTTTATAGGTTTTTATGTTTTTAGGAATTTTTAGTGATTTTTTAGGGTTTTATGGGGTTTTATGGTTTTTCGGGATTTTGAGAGTTTTTAGGGTTTTAGGGCATTTTTACTATTTTGAGGGTTTTTAGCGTTTTTAGTTTTTTAGGGATATTTCAATGTTTTTATGGGTTGTCACGTTTTTAGGTATTTTAGTGATTTTTTTTGGATTTTTATGTTATTTTAGGTTTTTTAGGGATATTGATTGTTGTAGGGTTTTTTGGGTTTTAGTGAATTTTTTGGGGTTTTAGGTTTTTTTTGATTATTTAGGTATTTTATATGTTTTTTGGGGTTTTAAGGTTTTTAATTGGTTTTCTGGTTTTTATGGGGTTTTGGGGGGTTTTAGGGTGTCTTAGGGTTTTACAATTTTTAGGTTTTTATGGGTTTTCAATGAGTCTATGATTTTAAAGATTTATTAGGTTTTTTATGGTTTTAGGATCTTCAGGTTTTTTTATGTTTTAAGGTTTTTTTTTATGATTTTTCTATTTTTATGATTTTTAGGGGTTTTAAGGATTTTTAGGGTTTATGAGGTTTTTAGGGGATTTTATTGATTTTATATTTTTAGGTTTTTAAGGGTGATAACAATTTTTTTATTTTTTTAGGTTTTCTTGGGTGTTATCGGGTTTTTGTGATTTTTTATGTTTTTATGGATTTTTAGGGCTTTTAATATTTTTATGTTATTTTGGGTTTTTAGGAATTTTATAGGATTTTAGGGTTTTTGGATTTTTAGGGTTTTTATGGTTTTTTGGGGTCTCTATGTTTTTTTGAGGTTGTTGGGGCAAGGAAGGCTTGGGTCCAGGCTATTCCTGGGCCCCCCAAAATTTTATTAAAAGTAAAGACACAAACACAAGGTTTAAAATGGTTTTTATATTTTTAGTGGATTTTTAGGTTTCTATGGATTTTTATGTGTTTTAATGGTTTATAGGGGTTCTTCAGGTTTTAGGTTATTTTCAGGTTTTTAAGGTTTTTACCATTTTTAGGTTTTAAGGTTTTTTATGTTTTTTAAGGGTTTAGAGGTTTTTCTAGGGTTTTTTAGGTTATTAAATATTTTTTACATTTTTTGTAACTTTGGGGATTTTTAGAATTTCTATGGTTTTTTTGGGTTATAGGGATTTTTAGGGTTTTAATGGTTTTTAGGATTTTTAGGTTATAATAATATTAATGGTTTTAATGGAGTTTTTAAGTTTTATGTTTTTTGGGGTTTTAAGGTTTGGTTCTGGTTTTTTAGGGTTTTATGGTTTTTTATGTATTTTCATGTTATTAAGGATTTTTTAAGGATATTTGTGGTTTTAGGGGTTTAGGAATTTTAAGGGGTTTTATGTTTTTTTAGTATTTCTTGGGTTTTGTTATTTTTAGGGTTTTTTTTATTTTTTTTTGGTTTTTTAGGGTGGTTTGAGGTTTTAACAAGTCCTTAAACTTTTTTTGGGTTTAAATGGTTTTTATAGTTCTAGTGGATTTTTAGGGTTTTTATTGTTTTTTAGGGTTTTTAATATTTTTAAAGGTTTTTATTTTTTTATAGTTTTTATGGTTTTAAGATCTTTTATGGTTTTTCTATGTTTTTAGAACTTTTACGTTTTTAGGGGTTTCAATAGTTATCAGTTTTTTTATTTTTTTTATGTTTTTTTAGGTTTTTATTAATTCTTTTGTTTTTATGGATTTTAGGGCCTCTTCGGTATTTTTATGTTTCTAGAAATTTTTAGGTTTTTGAGTGTTTTTAGTTTTTATTAGGGTTTTTAATGTTTTTACCTTTTTTAGGATTTTTAGGGTTTTTTCATGTTTTTTCAGTATGTATGGTCTTTTGAGTATTTTGGGGTTGTAATGATTTTTTTAGAGTTTTTAACATTTTTAGGGTTTCAAATGGTTTTGTGAGTTCTTAGTGGGTGTTTATGTATTTTTAGAGTTTTTAGGGTTTTTTCCGTTTTTTATGAATTTTAGGTGTTTTTAAAATTTTTTGTGTTTTTTGGGTTTTGGTGCATTTTAGTGTCTTTTAGATTTTTAGGGGTTTAAATTGTTTTTTTAGTTTTTCTGGTTTTTAAGGGTTTCCTTGGTTTTTAGGTTTTTTAAATTTTTAAGGATTTTAAGGGATTTGCATGTTTTTCATATTTTTATATTTTTATAGTTTTCACAGATTTCGGTGGTTCTTAGGGTCTTTTAGTGGTTTGGGGGTTTTTACCATATTCTAGGGTTTTTAAGGGTTTTGAGTATTTTATGGGTTTTAATGTTATTTTTCAGGGTTTTGAGGGATTTTTACCTTATTAGGGATTTTTCAGTTTTTTTTGTATTTTTATGGGTTTTTAGGGTTTCAGGGATTTTGAAGGGTTTTCGGTTTTTTGGAATTTTTTCATTTTTAGGGTTTTTTGAGGGTTTAAGTATTTTTTTTCCAGTTTGTAAGGGTTTTTACAATTTTTTTGAGTTTTTTAATGATTTTTGAGTTTTAAATGAATTTGAGAATATTTTGGTGGATTTTAGGGTTTTAGGGAATTGAAGGGTTTTTAATATTTTAGGGGTTTTTATGGGTTTTAGGTGTTTATAAATTTTTTTTGGTTATTTTTAGAGTTTTTAGGGTTTCTAAAATTTTTTGGTTTTTTGGGGATTTGAAGTGTTTTTATTTTTTTTATGGTTTTCTTAGTGGTTTTCCAAGTATTTAGAATATTTTATGTTTTAAGGTATTTTTAGGGTATCTAGTATTTTTTGAGTTTTTGGGTTTTTAGGGATTTTCAGGGTTTTTAGGGGTTTTACTAATTTTTTGGGTTTTTAATTTTTTTTGGTTTTTAGGCGTTTAAAGTTTTTTAGGTCTTAATGTTTTCGTCATGCTTTTCAAGGTTTTTAGGGTTTTTTATGTTTTTGGGATTTTTGGGATTTTAGGATTTTTATTGTTTTTAGTGATTTTGAGGGGTTTTAGGGGTTTGTTAGGATTTTAGGGTTTCTATAATTCTTTTGGGTTTTTTAGGTTATATTGTGTTTTTAGGTTTTTTTAATGTTTTTATTATTTTAAAGGTTTTTTTGTTCAAATTTATTGTAGAGTTTTTCATGGTTTTTATAATTTTTATGGGTATTTAGTAATATTTAGGTTTTTAGGGGTTTTATTTTTTTAATGGTTGGGGCCAAATACTCATTTATCATTTAAACAAAAGAAAATACCTCTTTTAACTGGGTAGAGGGAGACCCATTACATAACCTGAAGGCCTAGTGGGCATTAAGCCCATTACATGACCCGTAGGCCCAAATTTTTGGCCCAAGGCTCATTCTGTGAATAGTAATGCTATAGTACTCCACCTGCTACAGTGCTACACAGTATCCGTCGTTGCTACAATGTCGTCACTGCTACAGTATGCTATAGTACTGCTACAGTACCTACACCCAAGGTGTTTTATGGTATTTAGAAACTTTTCAATGTTTTTTAGGGTTTTTAACATTTTTAGGTTTTTGGGGTTTTAATTGTTTTTAGGTTTTTAACGTTTTGTTAGAATTTTTCATTATTTTTATGATTTTTTACAATTTTATTTTTTTAAGTATTTTTAGGATTTTTATAGATTTTAGGGTTTTTTGGATTTTAAGGCGTTGTCGGGTTTTCTCGGGTTCTTAGGTTCATTTATCATTTTTAAAATGTTAGGGGTTTTAGGTGTTTTTAGGTTTTTATGATTTTTTAAGATATTTTAAGTTTGTTCAAGTTTTTTTACATTTTTTAGGATTTTTAGGGATTTTTAGTATTTTTATGGTTTTTAGGGATCTTAGGGATTTTGAGGGTTTTGGGGTTTGGGAGGTTTTGGGAACTTTTTTTGAAAATTTTAGGGGTTTAAAGTTTTTTAGAGGTTTTAATGTTTTTATGATTTAAAGTTATTTAGAGTTTTTAGTAGGTTTTTATGATGTTTATGGGTTCATAGGGATTTAAAAAGTTTTTTTAGGGTTTTTTTGGGTTTTTGGGTTTTAGGGGTTTTATTGCCCTTTAGGGTTTTTTAGGGGTTTTATAATTTTATGGTTTTTAGGGTTTTGAGTGTTTGATAGGTATTTATGGTTTCATTACGAGTTTTCATCATTTTTATGCTTTTTATATTTTTAGGTTTTTTATGGATTTTTAGGATTTTTATGGTTTCTATGGTTTTTGGATATTTGGTGGGTCTTTAGTGTATTTTGGATTTCAATGTTTTTAGTGTTTCTAGATTATTAGGGATTTTATGTGTTTTTAGGGTTTTTATATTTTCATATGTTTTTTTGGGTTATTAGAGATTTTTTATATTTATAGGGAATTTTATCAATTTTATCAATTTTATTATTTTTAGGGTTTTTAGGGTTTATAGGGATTTTGAGGGTTTTTAAGGGGTTTTAGGTTTTTTGAGTTATTTAGGGTTTTAAATTTTTATATATTTTTTTTTTATCATTTTTAGGGATTTAAAGGGTCTTTATAGTTTTTTGGGGTTATTTTGGGTTTTTATAGGTTTTCGGGTTTTATATGTTTTTAGGTTTTTTATTGATTTTAGGGGTGTGTAGGGGTTTTAATAATTATTTACATTTTTTTTATTTTTAGTGTTTCTTAGTTTTTTAGGGATTTTAATTTTTTTAGGTTTTTAAGGTTTTCTTCTGGTTTTTTAGATATAAATTTTTACATTTTTGTTTACATTGAGGGATTTTTTTCGAATTCTAATGGGTTTTAGATTTTTAGGCATTTTGATGGTTATAGACTTTTTAGGGATTTATGATTTTTTGGGGTTTTAGGATTATTTTGATTTTTCTATGGTTTAAAGGTTTTTTAGTGGTTTTAAAAGTTTTTAAGGGTTTTAATAGTAATAATCATTTTTATGGATTTTTTTTATGGTTTCTTTGTTTTTTTTGGATTTTTATGGTTTTTGTTGGGTTTTAGGATTTTTTTGGGCTTTTAAGTTTTGTACAGTTATTTTTATTTTTTAGCTACATTATGTTTTTTCTAGGATTATAAGGTTTTCATGGGGTTTTTAATGGTTTTTATGGTTTTTTATGTTTTTAGTAATTTTTTGTGTTATTTGGGAATTTTATGTTTTTTTTGGGTTTTTAAGGATTTTTAGGGGTTTTTGGGCTTTCTATATTTTTAGGGTTTTTAATGTTTTTTAGGTTTTTAGGGATATTAATTGATTTTATGTTTTGAATATTTTATTATGGTTTTACAAGTTTTTTTATATTTTTAGATATTTTTACGGGTTTTATGGATTTATTTGGGTTTTTAAGGAATTTGAGGGTTTTTTGGGTTTTTTGGTGTTTTACGGTTTTTATAGTTTTTTTTTTGTTTTTAGGGTTTTTTAGTTTTTTAGGATTTTTAAGATTTTTATATTTTTTAAGATTTTCGGGGTTCAAAGTTTTTTCATAATTTTTGGTGGGTTTCTAGAGTTTTCATTTTTTTAAGGTTTCTAGGGGTTTTTAATGTTTTTTGGGTTTTATGATTTTTATCATTTTTTAAGTGTTTTTAGCATTTTTTGGTTTTTTATGGTTTTTATGTGGTTTTATGTTTTTAAGGTTTTCATAGGTATTTTAATAGTTTTTAGTGTTTTTACATTGTTACTTATACTTATTTTTAGGGTTATATATGAGTTCTTATGATTTTTAGGGATTATGTGGGTGTTTAGATTTATTAGGGTTTTAATTATTTTCATGGTTGTTTTATGGATTTTTAGTGTTTCTTGAGTTTTTTGGATTTTTAAGGGTTTTAGTGTTTTTAAATGTTTTTATGGTTTTAATGGGTTTTAAAATTTATTAGTTGTTTTTTGGGGTTTGTATGGGTTATTAAGGATTTTAGGGTTTTATGGTGTTTAAGGGTTTTAGGGTTTTTCGAGTCTTTTATGGTTTTAGGATTTTTTAGGGGTTTCATGTGTTTTTAGGTTTTTATGGTTTTCTTATGGTTTTTATGGTTATTTATGTTTTTTATGTTTTTTGGGTGCTTAGGTTTTTTAATGGTTTTAAGGGTTTTTATGTGTTTGTACGGTTTTTCGGGTTTTGGGTGTTATTTTTATTTTATGGGATTTTTTTTTGTTTTTAGGATATTAATTTTTTAGATGTTTTTATGATTTTTAATGTAATTAGGGATTATTAGCGATTTTTTAGTATTTTATGGGTTTTTTGGATTTTTACTATTTTGAGGATTTTTATATTTTTTTGTGTTTTTTTTTGTTTTTGTTATTTGTTTTTTGTTTTTTGGGTTTTTTTGAGTTTTTTAGGAATATTAATTTTTAAATTTTTAAACACTTTTATGGGTTTATAATGTTTTTATATTTTTTAATGGTTCCTATGGTTTTTATGGTATTTAGGGTTTCTTAAATTTTTTATGGTTTTTTAATGGTTATAAGGGGTTTTATGTTTTTTTTTTGAGTTTTCATCAATTTTTGTGATCTAGGGGTTTTAAGTGTTTTCAAGGTTTTGATGTTTTCTTAGGGGTTTTAGGGTTATTTTTTATGTTTTCTTGTATTTTAATGGCCTTTTAGGATTTTTATGTTTTTATAGGATTTTTAAGAATTTTGAAAGTTTATAGAGTTTTTTTGGGTTTTTTGGGTTTTTTGGGTTTTGGGGTTTAGGGTTTTTTTAGTTTTTTACAATTTGTATGATTTTTAGAGTTTTGAATATTTTTGGGGATTTAAAGGGTTTCATATGTTTTTTGGTTTTTAGGGGTTTATAATGTTTTTAGGAGTTTTACGTGTTTAGGAGTTTTTAGTGTTTTAGGGACTTCAAAGGATTTTAAGTGTTTTTTAGTGTTTTTTAGGTTTTTAAGTGTTTAATGTGTTTTTAGGGTTTTTATGGTTTTCTTTGGGTTTTTTGGATTTTTGTTGTATTTTATATTTTTTTTGAATATGTAGGGATTTTTTGGATTTTTATGGTTTTTAGGGGTTTTCGGGATTTTGAGGGCTTATAGGGTTTTTAGTATTTTTTGGGTTTTTAGGACTTTCTTGATTTTTTTGGTTCTTTATTGTTTATTTAAAGTTTTCTTATCATTCATAGGTTTTAAAGGGGTTTTAGTGTTTTTAGAGGGTTTTCAATGTTTTTATCAGTTTATAGGGTTTTTACGGTTTTTAGGGCTTTTACGGTTGTAGTGGTTTTTAGGGTTTTAGGGTATTTTATTGTTTTGAGGGGTTTTAGTGCTTTTAGTTCTCTAGGGGTTTCAAATTTTTTAGGTTTTTATGTTTTTATAATATATTTTCAAGGTTTTTAGGTTTATTAAATTTTTATGGATTCTTAGTGATTCTTTTAGATTTTTATGGGCTGTTAGAGTTTTGGATGGTTTTTAGGTGTTTTTAGGGTTTTATGATTTTCTTAGGGTTTTATGGTTTTCCTTATCTTTTTTGGGTTTTATGATTTTTGGATTCTTTTATCCTTTTTAAGGTTTTAAATGGTTTTTAATTTCTTCATGGTTTTTTGGGTTTTATAAGTTTTTACTGTTTTTAGGGCTTTTAAGTTTTTTAGAGGTTTTAGGCTTTTAGAGGTTTTAGGTTTTATAAATAATTATTATGATTTTTTGGGTTTTTAGTGTTTTTATTGTTTTTTAGGGGTTTTATGCATTTTTTGGTTTTTAAGGGTTTCTTAGGATTTTTCTGGGTTTTTAGGTTTTTTACACTTATAGGGATTTTTAGAAAAATAAATTTTGGTTTTTATGGGTTTTAAGGGTTTTAAGTATTTTGATGTTTTTAGGGGTTTTAGGGTTTTCAGTGTGTTATGGGGTTTTTTGTGTTTTTAGGGTTTTTTTTTCAGTTTTTAAGGTCTTAATATTTTTATAATTTTTTGTCATTTTTAGTGGTTTACATGGTTTTCAGATTTATTTTTTGGGTTTTTAGTAATTTTATAGTGTTTGGGAATCTTTTAATGTTTTAGGTGTTTTATGGTTTTAGGGGTTTTAGGGATTTTGTTGTCTTTAAGAGTTTTTTTCATTTTATGTTTTTTTAAAGGTTTATGTTTTTTTAGGTTTTGAATGTTTTATTTAGCTTTGTAAGGTTTTTTATGTATTTTGATGGATTTTAGGTGTTTTTAGGGGTTTATAAAGGTTTTAGTGTTTTTTCTGTTTTTTGGTGGCATAAGGTATTTTGCTGTTTTTTAGTATTTTTTAAGGTTTCGAGAGTGTTTTTTTATTTTTAGTGGTTTGATGGATTTTTAGATGTTTTAGTGGGTTTTAGGGGTTTTATGTATTTAATGTTTTTAGGGGTTTTTTCTAGATTTTTGGGGGTGTAAGGATTTTGGGGCTTTTAGGTTTTTCAGTTTTTTAGGTTTTAGTGGTTTTAAATGTTTTTAGGTTTTAATTTTTTTCTTATTTTTTCAATATTTTAGGTATTTTTTATTTTTTTGGATTTGTTTTTTATTTTTAAGAAGTTTATTGGTTTTTATGGTTTTTAGGGGTCTTGGGGTTTTTAGGGATTTTTTGGTCTTTTAGTGGTTGTTTTATTTTTTTTATTTTTTAGGGTTTTTAGTTGTTTTAAGAGTTTTAGGTTATTATGGTTTTCATAGGGTTTTTTAGGGTTTCTTCGGTTTTTTAAATTTTTAGGGATTTTTAGGAGTTTTATGGGTTTTAGGGTTTTTATGTATTTTGATGGTTTTAAGGGTATTCGGATTTTTATTGTTTTTAAGGGTTTTTTGAGTTTTTTTTGGTTTCTAATTTTTTAAGGTTCTTATGTGATTAAAGGGATTTTAAGGTTTTTAGTTATTTTTATTGGTTTTTTTATGAGTTCTTATGGTTTTTACGTTTTTAGACATTTTATGGTTTTAGGGGGTTTTATGGTTTTTAGGGTGTTTTTTTGGATTTTAGTGTTTTACGTGTTTCTTAGGTTTTCTATAGGTTTTGTGTGTCTTTGGGAATTAAAGTTTTCATAGGCTTTTTTCAAGGATTTTAGGGGTTTTTATGTATTTTGGTTTTTGTATTGATTGTTTTGGTTTTTTTATTTTTTTAGATTTTTAGGAATTTTGAGGGTTTTAGGGTTTGTTGGGGTTTTAGGGGTCTTAGGATTTTTTTTTTATTTTTAGGTTTTTAGGGTTTTTTTGGGTTTATTAGGGTTTTATGTATTTTTAATGCTTTTAATTATTTTAGGGTTTTATAGGTTGTTTAGTGTTTTAAGTATTGTTTATGTTTTTATCGGTCTTTAGGGAATTTTTATGTTTTTAGAGGTTTTATAATTTTTAGGGGTTTAGGTTTTTTAGTATATTATTGGGGTTTTTTACTATTATTAGCATATTTAGGTTTTTATGGGTTTTAAGTGTTTTTTAAGGTTTTAAGGTTTTCTTAATGTTTTTCCATTGTTTTTAGGGTTTTTAAATTTTATTGATTTTTAGGGATTTTTTAATTTTATATATTTTTAGGGTTTTATGGATTTTTCGGGTTTTATTATTATTTTGGGTTTTTATCATTTTTAGGGTTTTTATGGGTTTTCAATTTCTAGGTTTTTATGATTTTCTTATGGTTTTTAGGGTTTTTAGTGTTTTTATGTTTTTTAGGATTTTATGGTTTTTTATGATTTTTATGGTTTTTAATGTTTTTAGGGATTTTGAGGTATTATAGGGGTTTTAGGGTTTTTTAGTTTTTTTTGGATTTTTGGGGTATTTTCAGTTTTATACGATATTCGAATTTTTCTATTGTTTTTAATGTTTTTACGGGTTTAATGGTTTTTTATAGTTTTTTTTATTTTTAGGGTTTTATAACTTTTTAGGGTATTTTAAGGTATTTAGGGGTTTTATGATTTTTAGGGGATTTTAATGTTTTTTGGGACTTTTTATGGGTTTTAGGTTTTAAATGTTTTCTTAGGGTTTATAGAGTATTTTAGGGATTTTTATATTTTTTGTGATTTTTGGTGATTTTTTCGTATTTTTATGGTTGTTTAGGGTTTTTTGGGATTTTGAGGGTTTTTAGGGTTTGTAGGGTATTTAAGGTTTTTTTTGGATTTTTAGGGTTTTCTTAGTTTTTGTTGTGGTTTTAATGTTTTTTTAGTTTTCTAAAGTTTTAGGGGTTTAATGGGTATTTTGATGTATTAGTGGTTTTTAGGGTTTTATGTTTTTAGGGTCTTTTATGTTTTTAAGGGATTTAAAGGTTTTATGGTCCTTTATTGTTTTTAGAATTTTAAGGGTTTATGGATTTAAATGTTTTTATGTTTTTAAGGTTTTCTTAGGGTTTTCAATTTTTTCATGGTTTTTTACATTTTTAGGTATTTTAGGTATTTTTAGGGGTTTTATGTCTTTTTTGTTTTTTGGGAATTTAAAAGTATTTAGGGTTTTTTTTTGGTTTTAAGGGTTTTTTAGTTTGTTAGGGTTTTTAACGTATTTTGGGTTTTTAGGTGTTTTTAGTGTTTTCCTATTTATAAGGATTTATTAAGGCTTTTCATTGTTTTTTGTATTTTTTGTTTTAGGGTATTTTAGGTGCTTTTTTGGCTTCTTAGTTTTTTTAGGATTTTCATGGTTTTAAAGTTTTTTGGTGTGTTAGCATTTATTTTGAACTTTTAGGTTTTATAATTTTTTTATAGTTTTCTAACATTTTTATGGGTTTAATAGGTTTTTAGAGTTTTAGAGAGTTTTACAGTTTCTATGAGATTAGAGTTTATTAAGGTTTTTCATGGTTTTATGGTTTTTGTGGTTTTAGGGTTTTTAGGTTATTTTTTGGTGTTTTATGGTTTGTATAATTTTTATGTTTTTGGGAAAAGAAGGTTCGGGACTAAGTGAACAGGGCCCCCCAAAATATATATATAAAAAGAAGAGCACCAAGAATGATGTTACATGGGGGATTACAAACCCGGGTGTGCAACTCACCCTTCATATTAGACTCCACAAATCGAAGGTAGCATGGTGTGGCCACATGTGACCATATCAAGTTCCTTTCCAAAATTTTATGTTTTTGGGGTTTTAATTGTTTTTAGTATTCTAAGGATTTCAAAAGAGTTTTCAGGGTTTTTAGGGGTTTTCACATTTTATGGATTTTTAGGGATTTTTAATGATTTCTATGTTTTTTAGGGTCTTTATTGATTTTGATCGTTTTAATCATTTTTAGGGATTTTAGTGTTTTTTAGTGTTTTATGAGATTTTAGGTTTTTAATGGTTTTTAGGTTTTTATGTTTTCCCAATTTTATTAGGGTTTTTAGGGGTTTAATGTTTTTAGAGATTTTTAGGCATTTTTAGTATTTTTAAGGGGTTTTAGGGTTATTAGGGTTTTTATGGATTTTTAGGGTTTTATGGTTTTTAGAGTAACTAGTGTATTATGATTTTTTGGGGGTTTTAGATTTTTTGAGTTTTTATGGGTTTTATGGTTTTTTGAGGTTTCCATGTTTTTAGGGGTTCAAAGCGTTTCTAGAGTTTTAGTGTTTTTTGTATTTTTATTGGATTTGTGGATTTTTAATGTTTTAATTGGTTTTCATGGTTTTTAAGGGATTACAGGTTTTTATGGGTATTTTTAGAGTTTTTAGTGTTTTTTTAGGGATTTTAAGTGTTCATAGTATTTTCAGGTTTTCTTATAGTTTTTAGGGTTTTGTAGATTTTATGTTTTCAAAGATTATTTAGGATTTTTATTGGGGTATTTTGGTTTTTTTGGGTTTTAGGATTTTTAGGGTTTTATGGTTTTCTTGGGGTTTTAGGGGATTTTTGAGTATTTATTATTTTTAATGTTTTAAGAGTTTTTTAAAGTTTTAGGGGGTTTTTAAATTTTAGTGGTTTTAAGTGGTTTTATGGTTTTTAGGGGTTTTATGGTTTTTAGAGGTTTTTAGGGTGTTTTATGGTTTTTAGTGTATTTTAGGTTTTTATGGGTTTTATGTGTTCTTAGGTTTTCAAGTTATTTTTGGGGTTTTCAAGGTTTTAAGGGTATTTTTTGGATTTTTTTGTTTTTTTGGGGTTTTTTAGTTTTTTAGTAATTTTTAGGTTCTTTATGGTTTTTAGGTGTTTTAACATTTTTTGTGTTTTTATCGGTCTTATCATTTTTTAGTATTTTTAGGGGTTTTAAGTGTTTTATGTTTGGAATTTTTTCTTAAGGGTTTTTAGGGGTTTTTATGTTTGTATGGATTTTTGGGTACTTCTTAGGATTTGTATAGTTGCTTGGGTTTTTCGATATTTTGATGGGTTTTAGGGTATTTTTTTGGTTTTTTATTTTTTTAGATTGTTTTACCATTTTGGGGTTTAAATGGTTTTAAGATTTTTTAGTGGAATTTTGGGTTTTAAGGGTTTTTAAGGGTTTTTAGGTTTTTTAAAGGTTTTTAGGGGATTATATGGTCTTTAGGGGTTTAATTTCTTTATCATCTTTTAGGGTTTTTAGGGTTCAAGAATTTTAAGGTTTTTAGGGGATTTAAGTGACTAGGTTTATATCGTTTTTTGGGGGTTTTTAGGGTTTTAGGATATTTTACATTTTTAGGGAATTTTTTGGATTTTTAATTTTTATAGGGTTTTTGGGATTTTTTGGTTTCTTATGGTTTTTTGGGTTTTAGAGTTTATTTTTGTTTTTATGGTTTTTCTTTTTTTAGTTTTTAATGGCCTTTAATTATTTCTAGTTTCTAAGGTTCTCTAATAGTTTTTCAGGTTTTTTATGGTTTTTTACTTTTTAATGGTTTTTAGGGATTTTTTTAGGATCTCTACATATTTTTGTTGGGTTTTAGGGATTTTGATTGTTATTGGGTTTCTTAGGATTTAACGGTTTTGATGGTTTTTTGGGTATTTAGGGGTTTTTAGTTATTTTGGGTTTTTAGGGGTTTTTACATTTTTAATGTTTCTAGGGGTTTAGAGGTTTTTATATTTTTAGTGTTTTTTATGGTTGTTAGGGGTGTTTAGGTTTTTAGGTTTTTTATAGTTTGAGGGGATTTATTATATTTTTAATGTCTTCAGGGTTTTTAGCATTTTTTGTTTTTTAGTTGTTTTAAGAGCATTTATTTTTTATGGTCTTTGAATAATTGTTAAGGGTTTCTAGGGTTTTTTATGGATTTTTTGGAATGTTTTAGGATTTTTAGGGGGTTTTGGTTTTTAGGGAATTTTTTGAATTTTAGGGTTTTTTGAGTTTTTAGGGTTTTTACATTTTTTAGGGTTTTCTGAAATTTATAAGGGTTTAAAGTGTTTTTAGAGTTTTCAGTGGTTTTTGGGGGTTTTATTTGTTTTTTGTTTTTTTGTGGTTTTTAGGGGTTTTACTGTTTTTATGGGTTTTAAGGGTTTTAGGTCCATTTAGGGATTTTACTATTTTTAGTTTTTAGGTGTTTTATGTTTTTTTATGTTTTAAGGTTTTCTTTTAGTTTTTCAAGGTTTTAGTCTTGTTTATGTTTTTAGGGTTTTTTTGGATTTTTTAGGATTCATGTAAATACTTGGAATTTCCATGTAATTTGATTTAAAATGGAAATTTTACTAGTCCACGAAACTTGACGGCTCATGATTCTGAGGCCCAAAGTGCCCGGAAAAAATTTATCATGTTTTGTTCGGGTACGTTCAATAAATATACGAGTTGGTTTTTATAACTTTTGAACCGGTGCTCAGAATTGAAATATGAGGGCATCGTTGAACTCACAGCGCCAGTTTTCACTTAAGGATAATTTTACCTAGAAGGTAGTGGGTCGATAATAAAGGATAGTTTTTGGGGTTTTTGTGGAAAATTATAAAAAATGAACTACACTTTATTTTATTTTTGTGCCACCATGAGGAAGTTGGAGGTGGGGTCCACCAGAACTAAACCTCCTTGTGGGAGTTGAAGTGTGGGGACCACCCAACCATAACCTCCCACATGAGGTTATGGTGGTGGGGCCACCCGAACCTAACCTCCTGCAAGGGGTTACGATGTGGGGACCAACCATGACTAAACCCCCTTAATAATGGTGGGAGAGGAAAACCTCTCAACTCCCCTAATTAATGAGGTAGAGTCTCTCCACCTCCCTCCTTTAACGGTGTCAACTCTTCCTCTCTATTAATTATGCCAACCTCATGAATTAATTAAGTAGAGACAACTTAATTAAATCACCCAATTTAAATTCTTATGCCAACGACATAATAGATTTTATAATCTATTATTCATGGATACCCTTTTCTTATGTTGGAAAAGGAGGAAGAAGCTTTTGAGAGAAATAATCTCACCAACGAAGAATGGAGAACGAGTTCTTCCAAAGAAGAATGCCTTCAATGATAATCTTAGACTTCTTCCTTGTGGAAGCAACTAACATGGGACGTAATTGATGACTAACCCTCCCTCCTCATCGTCATCAACGAACCGACGCACAAGCTCGTGATTGGAAGTGTGCGGCGGACACGATGAACGAAGAAAACTCCGTCTTCTTCCTCACAACTTCGTCAGTGAACAACGAAAAAAGGTAGGGAATTTATTTTAATATGATATTATTTATTTAATTCTTGCCTTCTAAAGAAAAGAATCATTGTGGATGTTTTTCCTTGCGGATTGGGAATTGTTTTTGCAGGAAGATGTGGGGTGTTGGATTGATTTTTTCTTCTCTCTTCTTTTTTTGTTAATTATTTGATAGGTGGAGTACCTCTGTAGGCTATTAGGGGGAGCGCCTGGTTGTGGTGGAAGACCCACAGTGGGGAGTGCCTTGGTGATGCAGTAGAACCATGGTACTCGATAAGAGGAGGACCTTAGTAGTCCAAAGTTAGTGGGAAGCGCCTTGGTGTCGCGGCAGGACCACTGTACTCGACATAGGAGGAGTTCTCCAACAACCTTGGTTTCGAAAATGTGAATAAAAATATTGTTTGAGCTGAGTCAGTAACTTTTTTGTTTTACTCATTATTGATATGGATTACTTGATGACTTAGATATTTTTATGGGCAACACCTAAGTGGGGTTATCTGTTGATTTCATAATTTTTGGTTTATCCTTGTTGGATTTTGTGAGACTTTGAGGGTCTCACAGTCCCTATTGAGTATTGTTATACTCACCCATGCAGGGGATAGGCCCGCAACTCATTGTGTTGGATGCAGATGATGGACAATGCTGACTGAGGTTGAGAGAACAAGGACCGTACGGTACCCGGAGGTGGACCATATGACGTGACAGTACCCGTAGGTGGACCATACGGCGTGACGTTACATGGAGGAGACGGACATACCGGTTGTGCTGAGGAGGCGATCTGTACCTACACTTTAGGTAGGAACCTCAGAGAACGACCCAACGACCGTTTTTCTTTTCTTCAGTTGTACTTTCAGTTTCTTGTACTGTACAGTTGGGCTTGTATTTTCGGCCCCTTTTACTTTTTACACACTTTTGTTATACAGTTGTACTTATAGTTTTTTTCAGCTTGTTCCCTATTGTGTGTGTTTATAGGTTATAAAGGCAATGTCTTCCCAGTTTTAGGTAATTACTACTTTGGTTCTAGTTGCTAGCCCCTAGCCTATGGAAGGTGGGCATGGGGTAGTCACGGAACAAGCCCATGGCGGAGGAGCACCTGGTTGTGGTGGAAGACCCTCAGTACTAAGTAGGAGGAGTACCACTGTAGGCTATTAGGGAGAGCGCCTAGTTGTGGCGGCAGTCCCAAGGTGGGGAGTTCCTTGGGGATTCTGTAGACCCATGGTATTCAACAGGAGGAGTACCTCAGCAGTTCAAGGTTAGTGGGAAGCATCTTGGTGCCGCGGAGGCCACGGGTAGCGCGGACGTTGCCTTCGTCGCATTTGTCGTCTCGTTGCCTGATCTCCATTCCGAAGAACATCACAAAAAAGAACAGTGGAGGGGTTAGGCTATGTTGGTTGGGCCCACACAGTCCGCGTTTAGGGTGGTAGCAGATGGATTAATTCTTTCTTGAATTTAAATGAATTTACAAGAAAATAATATATAAGAAAAAATCAATCCAACACCCCACATCTTACCGCAAAAACAATTCCCAACCCCCAAGGAAAAACATCCAAAATGATTATTTTCTTTATAAGGTATGAATAAAAGTAATAATATCATATTCAAATAAATTCCCTACCTTTGTTTGTTGTTCGCTGATGAAGTTCTGGGGAATAAGAATGAGTTATCATCAATCGTCGCGTCTGCCACACACTTCCAATCCTGAGCTCGTGTGTCGGTTTATTGACGACGATGAGGAGGGAGGGTCGGTCGTCGAAGATGTCCCACGTCAGTTGCTTCCACAAGGAAGAAGTCAAAGATGCTCGTTGCCGGTGTTCTTTGTTTGAAGAACACGTTCTTCGTTCCTCCTTGGCGAGAGATATTCTCACAAAATATCCTTCCTCCTTTGCCAACAAAAGAAAACAGTATCCAAGAATAATAGATTCTAAAATCTATTATGTCGTTGGCAGAAGAATTCAAATTGGGTGAATTAATTACGTTGGCTCCACTTAATTAAATCATGAGGTTTGAAAAATTAATAGAGAGGAAGAGTTGACACCATTAAAGGAGGGGGGTGGAGAGACTCTCTCACATTAATGAGGGGAGTTGAGAGGTTTTCCTCTCCCACCATTAGTAGGGGGTTTAGTACCAGGTTGTCCCCACATCATAAACCCTCATGGGAGGTTAGGTTCAGGTGGGCCCCACAACCATAACCTCTCATGGGAGGTTATAATTGGGTGGTACCCACACTTCAACTCCCACAAGGAGGTTTAGTTCTTGTGGACCCCACCTCCAACTTCCACATGGTGGATCAAAAATAAAATAAAGTGTAATTCATTTTATTTTTATTATTTTCTATGAAAAACCCAAAAACTATCATTTATTCTTGACCCATTGTCATCGTGGTGAAAGTATCCTTAAGTGAAAACCGGCGTTGCGAGTCCAACGGTGCCCTCATATTTCAATTCTGAGCACCGGTTCAAAAGTTATAAAAACCCGCTCATACGTTTACTAAACGTACCCGAACAAAACATCAGAAATTTATTATGGGAACTCCGACCCTCAGAATCACGGACCATCAAGTTTCACATATTCTTAAAATTCCCATTTAGATAAAAAAAATTACATGTAAATTCTGAGTCTTTACATCAAGCGTATTACATGAGTTCCAGTGCCAGAGGACACCCAGGTTCAGGGGAGAGATAGACCCATAAGCGTATGAGGATTGGATGGAAGCTGTGGTGAGTGTTTTTCGACCAGTAGGTACACTAGCAGACCTCATAGTGATTCTTGCTACCAACCTTCTACAGGTAGTAGCAGACAGATGGTGGATCTTGATGCTCCAAGTTCATGATGAGATGACGCTTCTCTAGGCAGACTTCGAGAGCTTGTTATGGGCAGAGTTTGTCCGAGAAACTCTTTGAGCAGTGCGCATACAAGAGCTACTTTGTCTGCATCAGGGCAGAATGACTATACCTTAGTACTTAGCGAGGTTCACATACCTCTCATGCTACTCCACCGATATGGTACAAGACCCATTCTTCAGGGTCCAAACCTTTGATCAGGGACTCAGGTGGGAGATCAGGGCTTCAGTGATCTCACTCGGCATCCCGATGCAGGCAGGGGTGTTCGAGAGAGCCCTCTTAGTGGAGAGTTTCTTTGATGAGCAGTCTCCAGAAGTGAGATCTAAACTACTGGAAATTCGGGCTATAGCCATGGTTCTAAACCGTGGCTATAGGCCCTCAAACCATGGCTATAGGTAATAGCCATAGTTTGAGGAACCATGGCTAAGTTTGGCGTGGCTATAGGCCTAGACCTAGAGCCACGGTTTGGAACCGTGGCTTTAACTCTATAGCCACGGTCCAAACCGTGGCTATAGGTTTATAGCCACGGTTTAAACCGTGGCTGTATACCTAATGCCACAGTTTCAACCGTGGTTATACTGAAGGCCGGACAAAATCTATAGCCACGGTTTTAAACCGTGACATTATGTCTATAGCCACGGTTTAAAACCGTGGCAATAAATCAATAGCCACAGTCTAAAACCGTGGCTATAGGGTGTCCAAATCCATAAAAAAATACCCCCTGGACACACCCTGGACACCCCCCTACCACCCCCGGCCAGTCCCCCCTGCCAGCCCCCCTGCCCCCTGCTTGTCCCCCTGCCAGCCCCCCCTGCCCCCTGCGTGTCCCCCTGCCAGCTCCCCCCTGCACCCTGCTAGTCCCCCCCGCCAGCCCCCCCTGCCCTCTGCCTGGACACCCCTCCCCCCTGCCTAGACACCCCTCCCCCTGTTTGTCCCCCTTGCCACCCCCTGCCAGCCCCCCCCCCCCCTGCCCCTGCTAGTCCCCCACTGCCCCTGCTAGTCCCCCCCGCCACCCCCCTGCTTGTCCCCTTGCCATCCCCCCCCCCCTCCACCCCCTGCATGTCCCCCTGCCAGCCCCCCTGCTACCCCCTGCTTGTCCCCCTGCCAGCCCCCCTGTCCCTACCAGCCCCCCCTGCCCCTGCTTGCCCCTGCCAGCCCCCCCCCCCCTTCCCCCTGCTTGTCCCCCTGCCAGCCCCCCTGCCACACCCTGCTTGTCCCCCTGCCAGCCCCCTGCTTGTCCCCCTGCCGGCCCCCCGGCCCCTGCCATCCCCACCTGCCCCCTACTTGCCCCCTGCCAGCCCCCCCCCCTTCCCCCTGCCAGCCCCCCTGCCCCTGCCATCCCCCCCTGCCCTCTACTTGCCCCCTGCCAGCCCCCCCTTCCCCTTACTAGCCCCCCCTGCCCCTGCCAGCCCCCCCCCCCCTTTCCCCCTGCTTTCCCCTGCCAGCCCCCCTTCCCCCTGCTTGTCCCCCTGCCAGCCCCCCCTGCCCCCTGCTTGCCCCCTGCCACCCCCCCTTCCCCCTGCCAGCCCCCCTGCCCCCTGCTTGTCCCCCTGCCAGCCCCCCAGCCCCCTTGCCCCCTGCCAGACCCCCCTGCCCCCAGCCCCCCTGCCCCCTGCCCCCTGATAGGCCCCCTGCCCCCTTCTAGGCCCCCTGTCAGTCCCCTACTAGTCCCCCTGCCCCCTGATCTGATAACCAAGTTTATCTGATCTGATAACCACAACATCTTCAGCACTGCCAGATTCAGGTTTAACAGGTACCAATTCACCAACATGTTTAGCAGCATGAGATAAGACAGGAACAGACTGAACTACATCAGATTTACAGACCATGTTTAGCACCCCTCCCCCCTGCTGGACACCCCCCTGTCGGTCAGCATTGCTACAGTAGTCAGCATTGCTATAGTTGCGGGCCACAAGCATTCGGCCCAACCAGATCGGGCAACACCAATCCAACAAAATCCTCATCTGTGATAGTTACAGGCTACAAGCATTAAGTAGGGATTAATGGAAGAAATCAACATGAATACAACGACAAATATGTTCCTTTGAGGAACAGATTTCAGGGGCTACATGTAGAAAACTCCTATACTGAGAGTAATGTAAAAAAAACTCCAAGACTAGTTCTAAAGCACAAACCTCCTGGAAAGACACAAAAAGGGCTTGGAAGCATGAGAAGAACTCACATGATCCAAAAACTAGAAGGATTCATGTGAAAGGGGTCCCCCAAGGCATGGTATGTACTGAAAATGCTTGCAGGGACAGTCCAAGCAGCAAGGTGATTTGGAGAAAGAAAAATCAACCTATAGTGAAAAGAAAAATCCTTGGTGGTAAAGCTTTCCAAGGAAAAACAGGCTGTGTTTTGGGTTGTGAAGAAGATAAAAAACCTAAAGAAGTGGAGACACAATCCATGGGGTAAGTGTGCTCACAAAGAATATATTTTAGAGATGAAAACAAATCTGGTTTAGAGCTGGAAGTTGCATGCAGCAATGGTATCAATTCATGCTAAAAGTGGTATGTCACACACCCTTTGTGCTTTAAAGTTTATATACTAACAATTTGGTGTGAGTTTGGTTTAGATCACAAGATTTTTGAGAAAAAGGAAAGGTGAAGCGGCCTTGGAGAGCCCTCTTGCACCCCAACTGGACCCCCATACCCCCCCTGGACAGCCCTCTTGCACCCCCTTGCAACCCCTGGACAACCCCCTTGAACAGACCCATTGAACACCCCCCCCCCGCACCCCCATGCCCCCCTGCACCCCACTGGACAGCCCCCATGCCCCAACTGGATAGCCCCACTGGACACGCCCAGCACCCCCTGGACACCCCTCCCCCCCTGCTAGACACCCCCCCTGCCGGACACCCCTCCCCCTGCCGGACACCCCTCCCCTTGCCGGACACCCCTCCCCCCTGCCTGGACAGCCTTTCCCCCTGCTGGACACCCCTCCCCCTGCCCCCTGCACCCCCTGGACACCCCTCCCCCTGCTCGACACCCCCCTGCCGGACACCCCTCCCCCTGCTGGACACCCCTCCCCCCTGCCTGGACACCCCTCCCCCCTGCCTGGACACCCTTCCCCCCTTCCTGGACCCCTGGACACACCTGGACCCCCTAGACATCCCTTGCACCCCCTACACACCCATGTGCCCTTGCACCACCCCTGTTGGACAAAACCCCCCACCCCTGGACAAACACCCCCCTAGAAAGCAGCCCTACTAAGACTCACATGTAGTGACCCCACTAAGACTGGACAGCCTCTCCCCCTGCTGGACCCCCTAGACACCCCATGGACAGACCCCCCCCCAAACCCAGACCCCCCAGGACAGACCCCCCCCCCCCCAGACCCTGGACACCCCAGGACAAACGCCCCCCCCCCCACTGGACCCCCTAGACACCCCATGGACAGACCCCCCCCCAAACCCAAACCCACTCCCCACCCTTGACACCCCCCTGCACCCCCAGTACCACCTGCACCCAGCCCCCCCCCCCCCAGGATATTATTTGACATTACATCTACAATTGGAATTCCCATCAAAATGGATAGAGCAACTGAGGAGGCACATTATGGGTATTTTGCTAGAATAATGTGCATTTTTCTAGAGTTCTTCTAGAAGTGGACCTTAATTCCACCCTCATTGATCGGGTTGTGTTATCCACAAATGAAGATGACTTGTTTTTGAAAATTGAGTATGAACAACTACCTGCATTTTGTTCCAAGTGTCTGTCTATAGGGCAATCTAAAGAGAGATGCAGAATGAAACTTATCTGCTCTTTTTTCTCGTAGAAGGGACATGATTTTTGGACTTTCCGTAAGAAGAGAAAGAATGGTCCTGGAGCTGGGAATGGCTCTGGTCAGGCTGTTGCAGGAAATGGAAGTGTGGAACTTGGGCAGGGTCTTGCAGGAACAGGTTGTGATCAACTAGGGACTGGAGTCAGCAATATGAAGGGGAATGCTTCTGATATTTCAGGTGAAGGTTTTCAAGAGGAGGTGAATTTTGATGATCCAGATTTGCAACCTGGACTGGGGATGGTGAGGTTCAGGGGCAGGGAAAACTAACTGTAGCAGGGGCTGTTAGTGGCCGGATTGAGGATGAAAATCAGAGGCCAGGAGCAGATAAGTCAAGGTCAGAGTTTGATGCTACCTCTCAGCAGCGGGGTCAAGGTCTGATCTCATCAGGTGTACAGGTGCAGGTAAATGTTGATGATCCAGGCTTGGAGCAACCTGGAATTGGGTCTAGAGAGGTTAAATCTGTTCAAGGGAAGAAGAAACTCTCAGTAGCACGGGCTGATTGTGTCCAGTTTGTGGATGGAAATTAGCGGCCTGTTGACTTCCAGTCGCATGGACCTGCATGAGAAGGAACAGGAGATACAGGCCCTAGGCCTAGGAGCCAGTAACCTGGGTCAGAAGCTGGGTGCTTCACTGGGGTAGCCTCAGTATGGGTCTGAGCAGCATGAACCAATGGTTCAACCTTCTCGGATCCAGGAAGAGATCAATCGACAAATGGAGCTTAATAATATAGGGGGAAGTTGGGCCAGAATAGAAAATGATGATTATGCCCATAGAAGTGATCCATGTAAGGATATTTTAAGCAAGGGAAAGTTTCCTTCAGTTGATAAAGAGGGATTTCAAATTGTCTATTCAAGGAAATCAAGGAAGAAGAAAGACTTCTCTCAATGGAGAACAACGATGGTGACTAGGTCTCATAGCTCATCTACCTACAACTTGGAATGGGATGATGATGTCGGGGAGGGGGTTATGAAAACAAAATGCTTTATTATGAAGGAAGTTTTATCAATATCTAGCCCCATCTCCTCTCTTATGTCATCTTTTTTTTTAATAAAATGGCTTTAGAGCCTTTCGGCTCGAAGCTTCTTTCTGTTTCGATGGATTTGGGGAGTTTGAACATCTCACATAATCGTTTAATTTAAATGTTAAACGATTACTAATGGGATTGAGCCGTACGCTTCAAATGAGATGAAACGTTTGGGACATTTTTGTAATGTACCATGAATAGGTTGAACATTTTGAGGTTCTCGAAGGCCTATATGAATTGGTTCAATTCCTATGCAAGTGGTTGCACTTGATGGATGAGATCATGTGATCGTTAGAACTCCTCAAAGCCGATTCTCTCTAACTCTTGTTTCTCTCCCTCCTTTAAACAAGGTTCTAACAGACTGTGGTGTTGAGAGAGACCCTACCTAAGCATCAGGTGATTCCCATGAACCTTGGATACCTCAGAAGGAGTCTTTCGGTGACTTCTCGGAGATATCGATCAAATGCTTGTGAAAACATCGACAAGCAGGAAGGATTGGTATTGAGAGAGGTCCTACTAAGTGTCGGGTGATTCCCATGATTTTTGGATACCTCTGAAGGAGTCTTTCAGCGACTTCTAAGTGATCACAATCAAACACTTGTGAAAAGCTTCGAAAGACTGGATCAAATGGTGTAAGGTACACCATTCTTATTCTTTTTTAGATTGATTACAAACGTATAGATATATTTCGACGAGACGGCAGCGTGACCGCGGACACCCCTCCCCCCTGCTGGACACCCCTCCCCCCTGCTGGATGTGGCTGGAGCAGGGCCACATCACAGTGTGACTGCGGCGTGACCGCGCGGCGTGACCGCGGCGTGACCGCGGCGTGACCGCGGCGTGACCGCGGCGTGACAGCGGCGTGACCGCGGCGTGACCGCGGCGTGACCGCAGCGTGACCGCAGCGTGTTAGCCTGATCCAGCGACATCCGCGGGGCAACATCTTCCGACCAGGAGCGAAGGGAGCGGGAGGAAGCTGGAATGCGGGTGGAAGGGGGCTAGTTACAGGTGTTGGAGGGATGGTGCAGGCTGATTCGAAGGTGGTGGGGGGGGGGCTGTTGTGGGCTGGAATGCTGGTGGCAGCGGGCTGAAATGAAGGTGGAAGGGGTCATGCAATGACACGAATGGGCAGAGTGAGAATATCAGATTGATCATCGGATGGAGTACACTACAATCAGAGGAAAGAATATGCACTGTGAGAATACAATATGCAATGGAGGATCATCGGATGGTCCAATAAAATTGTACGCTAAGTAGACACCCTATGATCAGACGATTCAGGTATAACATACCCGGTAGTAGAAAAGTTCAAAGAATATGATATGAATCTACATACACAAGAGTTGGAGCACTAAAAAAATGCAACTACTGATGATCATGTGATAATAATACAATCGAGCTGAGTAATAAACACAATAAAGCAGCTAATGTGAAGAAAGAAGCAAATAAGAATAGAACATTTTCTGCCTCATCTTCCACTTCTTTGGTCACATGGAAGGTGATTGTAAGAGGAGTAAAGATTGTGGGATTTGAAATTTGAAGGTCATTCAGATGCTTTCTGTATGAAGGGATAGGAACATGTTAAGACCTTTGATAGCTTTGGTCTTCCATGGCCGGTGCATGCTCCAGGCAACAGTGCAAGTCCTCTTGCTGATCAGAATTCACAGGGTTCGGTCCAAGTAGGTTCTGATGAACCTGCTATTCAAGTGGTAGCTCAGGGTCACCCGGTGGCCTCTTCAGTTCATCTTGATGCCCCTCGAGACTCTGTACAGGGTACTGGTGATGGATCTGATCAGGTACACTTGCAGGTGCAGTCTGAAACTTTTGTGGTTCCTTAGGATTCTGTGTAGGTGTCTACAAATCTGGATTATTCTTTTATTGTGGATGCTGGTCAGGCTGATTTGCAGGCTCAGCCAGTGTTTTCTCACGCTGTTAGTCCTAATGCTCCTCAGGATAATTCTCCAGTTGTTGATGCTGCATCTGCTCAGGGAGTGCTGGGTCTGGCCATGGCATTACATGCAGGTACAGTGGATGTCCCCTGCATCTGCTCAGGGAGTGCCGGATACTGCACATTGAACCTGAAAGTCACAGAGGAAAAATGCACAAAAAACATCACATAATGCAACATTAAGCAAATTTGAAGAAAGAAGCAAATCAGAATAGAACCTTTTACGAGCTTTGCCAACTTGGGCACCCATCCAGAATTTGAGAAAGATATACAGAACAAGAACAATCACCAAATATCCGTACTCTTTTGGAAACACATCAACTGTATCCATCTTCTGTTTTATACGAAAATTTGCTCCTCGGTTATCTTCGGTTCCTCTGCCATGGGGAATTTTAAAAACACAATATGAAAACCCTTTACTTTATAATTCATGCATTCGGATCACTTTGTTCCTTAAAACCTAACATCATGAGTCTGCATTGTAAAGAATCATTGTCATTGATGAAATTTTGTTTCCATTAACGATCCTTACAATGCAAGTTCATGACGTCCAGCGTAGGGGTCGTGCAATAACCTGTGGAATATCCCGTGAAATAGAAATACCGAGTTATGTTATAAAGTAATCCAAACCCAGCACATATAAGAGGATGATGAAACCCTCCCAGAAACATCAGTAGGAAATATATGGGCAGCCACTCCAGCGAGTTCTGGTGCCCTCTCTGCAGAATCATCAAATTTGATGTGGTAAAAGGAATTGAGAAGTGGAAAATGAGTTTCATTATACAACAGTTGCGGTATACTTGGTAATCAAAATTCCATCATTTGACCTAGACAAGACCAAAATGGAAAGCCAAATAAGACAAGAAAACAGAGAAGAGAATGTGGTTGTGGTAGAATAAAAAAATGATCAGCATCATCCAATGTATAGAACTCTGGTGGGTACGATCAATCATAGAACGTCTCATCTGCAATAAGTAAAGATCAACATCATCTAGTGAACAATTGTTATTAAAATTCATTTACAAAAACTGTAACAGCAATGGTATAAATTATTTTCATACCATCATTCTCTTCGACATTATAATCAATCATCTTAATCGTCATCAAAATCAATATTCTGCAAGAAAACAATCAGAAACAGAGTTATGATTAGAAATATTTACCAGATTTTATAGCACAGTGCTCACTATCTATAGGTGGTGAAATAGTTATACCTGGCCTGTTAAGTATCTGTGGGATGTTTTATGATATTTTCCAGATCTGTACAGCATTGCATTTTCTCTATAGAGACATTCATAACCTGCATGGGCTTAGTTTCCTGTATCGATATTGTGGTACCATGTTCAACTGATTTGGATGCCACGAAAGCAGTATTACAGGGCTTATTTAGTGTCTCAGCGTACCCATAATTTGCAGGATTACTAATAGTATTAGTGTGAGTTGGGATAGAAGAAACTGGTTCATCATCTTTTATTTTGATTTCATTCTTTAGTCCAAGAGAGGTGTCATTGTTAGCAGGTTGTATTATTGAATCCTTAAGGATAGAAATTGTAGGTTTCATATTACGGAACATCTTAGAAATAGTATTATCACTACTAAAAGAAAGCTGAGACCATTCAGAAAAGGCATTTATAGCAGTGGAGAACCGTAGTTTAGTAGTCATTCTCATTCCCAATAAGATATGGTAAATATTAATGATATTGATCAAAAAATCAATGTAATCGGATGCATGGAACTCGTCATACATCACCAATCCAAACATACAATTAACATCAAAAGTGAGTCTCAATATCAGTATCATCAAAATCATGATAACCCTCATCCACACCTCCTACAGAAACACCATCACCACCTCTCACACCACCAACATCATCATCGGCATCGACATCTGCATCCGAACCGGCACCAGCACCGGGTCCAGCACTAGGTCCGGCTCCGGCTCCAACAGAAGAATCTACATTAGCAGAACGCATCGACATCAAAAAGGCATCAACCGTTGTAGCTACTTCTGGTGGAAGTGTAGAAGAAAGGGCAGACATAAACTTAATCATATTTGCAGTTATCGCATGTTCTGATTTTTGACTTGCTTCTTTGATTGTGGCATTCATTTGTTCCACTATGACAAAACCAGAACCGGTACTCAAAGAAACGTTAGTAGACCAGTATCAAGATGGTACAATCTTCTTTCCAGGTCGACAATTCACTCTACCCTGATGCTCATCTCCTAATACCTGATGTAGATGATCGTTTGGGCCCAAATTGTCAGGTTCTTTTTCTTCCAATGCCTCTAAAGCATTCTGTTGATTGATATATAACATAAATTAAAATGATAAAATAATATAAGAAATTAAATTCATTAAAAATCAAATAAATTGAAATATACTTACAATCGCCTTCTCGGTGTCGGGATTTGGCACAGTACCATCTTTCTTTTTCTGGCTTGTACAAAACAAATTTGAGCGAGGAACGCGACCCTCAAAATTCGATGCCTTTTTCTGGAAAAAAACAAAGAAATGAATCAAAATTGGAAGTGAAAAAAATTACACAAAACAAAGCTAAATATTTTAAATGTTAAATTACCTACGTCTTCTCATGATCTGGTAATGAAGTGTGTCCGCGAGTATAAATGTGTTTCATTGCACTCTTGTTTTTTTATTTCTATTTGATTTCTCCTGTAAACAAATAATTATATAATTCATTAACATAAATAAAACAAGTAATTTAAAATCGTTTTCAAATAAATAAATGAATATATATATAAATTTAACAAAAACCTTAAACGCTGAACTCTTCCAATAGTTGATCATCTCTTTATATTGTGATATTGGGCAATCTTGAATCACCGGTACTTCTTCAAGCTCTGTACCAACTCTCTTTTTCCACCCAAGATATAAATCATACTTGTAGGCTCGCCACATTTTACCTAAATACATTATCATTGCAGCCTTTGCATTTTGTCCATCGGAAAAATTATATCAAAGCTGCAATGGAAATAATATTTGTTAAGAAAATTTTATAAATTTATATATATAAAAAAGGTGATTAACATTACTTACCCAAATCTCTGCCCAGGCTTTGTCCTTTATTTCTTGTCCAACTGCCTTCCAACTTATCGGTTGAACCGGAATGATATTGCTGTGTCTAGAAAGTATTCCCATAAAACTTTTACATTCCGTGCCATTTTTATTAATTATAGCATTGTCCTCATTGTAATCAACTATGATTTGCGTGTTCCGATTCCAAACCTCGCGCATTTTTGTGCGGCCTCGTCGTCTGGTTGAGGCTGGAGCTAATCATGAAACAAAAATAAATGAGAATAATATATATGAATTTATCATTAATCAGTAACAGTAATGCTTAAACAAATACCAGTAGATGGGGGATCTGCTGACCCCTGAAGTGTTGTGTCTGGAGGGGGGGCAGCCTCCATGGTAGGTGAGATATCTACAGGAGTACTATGTATAGTAGATGCAAAGTGTACTGCTGGAGGCAGAAAACCCGATGGATAACCCTGTACAAATGAGGGTGGATACGGATATGGATATGGTGGTGGGATATATGGGGGCACAGTACCCTGTACAGTGGATGGTGGGAATGGAAACTGAGGGATGGGAGTCTGAGAACTACCATCCGATGTGGGTGCGGGAAAAAAGGGATACGGAAAAGGTGGGTATGGATAATATGGAGGTGGCATAATGGGAGGATGGCCTCCTGGTGTCTCAAGCGGCGTAGTAGTAGGCTGACCTATAGAATCAGTGCCCCCCGCCACAATATCATCCTCAGTGGCATAATCCAAGCGTCTCCTCGACGATGTGGTCTAAAATAACATAGATGATAAAATAAAACAAACGATAACAAGATAAATAATATGAAAGACCATAATATTCAAACATAATTTGTACTTACATTGTTTCCAGGAGGAGACCTACGTTGTTCGTTTCTCAATATTCATCTACTCCTTCTACTACCATCATAATCAGACATTTTGACCTAGAAATTTAAAATAATATTATCAAATAAATACAAATAATGAAAAATGTTAAATAATACAATTGTATCATAAAACAATGAGATACATTTTCATGTGTGATATTTATATTGATAAAATATCAAGACTTTTCTATGTTCAAGATTTACTAGAGAAGTGGTTAAACATAAATTGGTGAGGCTATTAATAGCTTTATATTGGATAATGGTATAAAATATACTAGTTATTTTGATATCATGTATGAAAGTTAAAAAACACATACAATATTGCGATAATATCAGGTAAATACTTACAAATGTGTCAATGCTATGTGGGGTCTGTGACAATTTCTGGTTCACAATCTGTTCTAACAATTGCATCATCTGTATCATCAAATGCAACATTCGAATAAATACCAACAGGTTCATCCACAACATCATTGCCATCCATGCCTTCGTCAAAAATATGTCTAGTAATAACATCAACAATAACACCAAATTGTGGTTGTAACGGGTCACTTACATAAAACACATGTTTAGCTTGTGACGCAAGAATATAAGGTTCATCTGTACGAAGCTGGCGGTTCATATCAATCACTCTAAATCCACAGTTATCAATATGCATTCCTTGTCGTGTCATTGAATCAAACCACTTGCATTTCATCATTGAGACACGACCATGTGCATAGTAATCTAATAAAATGATTCTTTCAACAACACCGTAATATGATATATTTTCTGATCAAGGTTGCCTGTCCGATGCACTCGCATAACAATCTGTTGTGGCACTTATCGTGACACCGTCATTCTGTGTTGCCATTTTTTTTGAACAACTATTTATAACAAATTTATATCCATTGACAACCATTGACTTACAATCACGCACCACATCGTTTGGACCAAAGGACAATGCTTTTATTTCATCTGATACTTCAATCATTGGTAGAGTTAAAACCTAAAAGATACCAACATAGAATATTAAACAGAGACATGTGATTATGTTATGAGAAGAAGAAAAAGAAATCTATTACCTTTGACTTTAACCAGGCAACAAATTCTTTGCTGTGCAACAGTTCCTTCCTCTTAATAGATAGAGAGCGATGTCTCTTTTTTATAATTTCAAAATGTTCTCTACAGATATGAAAGCATTAAAATGTCAGAAGATATAAAGAAATCACACAATGAAAAAAAATACATATTTATTAGTTTACTTACTTGATATAATCATCAAGCACACTACAGTTGAATAATACTGTGCGATGTGCCATTTCCCACTCTTCCCTGCTTAAAGTACACAACGAGTACGATCCAAATATCCCCCCTGTTTGGGGTATTGAAGGAAATGCAGGCTCAATGGGATCATATTGCTCATATTCAGTTCTCATTAGTTGATTAGACCTCGTAGTGACGTTAGCCAAGTACGATGAACAGAAATCCATGCATTCTTTTGCTAAATAGCATTTCACAATAGAGCCTTCAGGATGATATTTATTTCTCACATAAGATTTCAATGTAAACATCATTCTTTCGGTAGGATACATCCACCGACTCGAAACAGGACCACCAAAGAGAACTTCCGTGGGAAGATGCACAGTCAAATGTAACATAATTGTGAAAAAAGACAGTGGGAAAATTTTCTCCAAGTCGCAGAGAATAATCAGTGCATCTCTCTGCAATTTCTGAACAGCACTTCTGCTCAATCTTTTGGCACAAAGATCTCGATAAAATTGACATAAATTAATCACCGCAACTCTAACATTATGTGAAAGTAAATGACGAATGGAAATGGGAATCAACTCATGTAACAAGACATGGTAATCATGGGTTTTAAGAGATTTGAGTTTCACATCTTGCATATTCACCCTTTTCGAAATATTACTTGAATAACCATCCGGAACCTTCAAACTTTCCAAGACCTGAAGAAATTGTTTTTTCTCCACATTTGTCATCAAATAACAGGCAACAGGGACTTTCCACTTATTTTGACCAATTAACTCAGGATGAAGTCTTGCTCTTATACCCCAATCCATCAAATCACGACGAAACCGCAAATTGTCTTTTGTTTTGCCTTTGACATTTAAAATAGTAGCAAGTAACATCTCACAAATGTTTTTCTCGATATGCATTACATCCAAACAATGACGTAATAAATTCGATGACCAATACGTCAACTCAAAGAATATGCTTTTATTTCTCCAATTGCTGTTGGAATTGGAATTAGCATGCTTTCGCTTTCTGATATTTGATTGACTTTTTCCAAGAACATAATTCAAATCATCAAGTTCTTTAACAATATCAGTCCCTGACATTCGTTGAGGTGTCTCATCTGTCTCGATGGCATTATCGAACTGTCTCCGATTTTTCCTGTATGGATGGTCCATTGGTAGAAAACGTCGATGCCCTATGAAGCTGAAAGTTTGTCGAAACTTCATTCTTCGGAAACGTGTATTTTTCATACAAATAGGACAGGATAATTTCCCTTTAGTACTCCAACCAGACATCATTCCGTAGGCAGGGAAATCATTTATCGTCCATAATAAAGTTGCACGAAACATAAAGTACTCCTTTCTGAATGCATCATACGCTTGTGCACCAACAATCAAAATCTCATTTAACTCCTCTATTAATGGCTGCAAGTATATATCAATATCATTTCCAGGATCACTGGGTCCAGATATCAATATACTCTGGATAGTGCACGACTTCTTCATACACGTCCATGAAGGAAAGTTATAAATGTGAATGAAAACAGGCCAAGTACTGTGTGTAGTATGCATTTGGCGAAATGGGTTGAAACCATCACAGGATAATCCCAATCTAACATTTCGTGGGTCGGCTGCAAAATCAGGATGTAACCTATCAAATTTTTTCCAAGCCAACCCATATGCAGGATGCACAATTTCATCGTTATCCTTATTTCTTTCATCTGCATTCCATCTCATATTCATTGCCATTTGTTCTGACATAAATTTTTTTTGAATCCTGGGAATTAAAGGGAAGTGCCACATCACTTTCTATGGTATGCATGATTGAGATCCATCTTTATTAGTCTTCCACCTTGATGTGCCACACTGTTTGCACTGACTCAAGATTGCATTCACCTTCCGGAACAAACAACAGTCTTTGAGACAAGAATGAATCTTACTAGATGAAAATCCAAATTTGTTAACCAAATTTGATGCCATGTAATCATTTTCTGGAATACATGCATCATCAGGCAGTAAATCCTTAATAAATGTAAGGAGATAGTCGACTGCAGTATTACTAAATCCATACATTGTTTTCCCATGATATAATCGCATTAAAAACTCAAGTTTTCTCATTTTCCCACATGCTTGATATACTGGGGTATTTGCAACTTCCATCAACTTTCTAACACTCTCAACGTCATCATCCTGATTAATAGATGAGAACTGTGTTGTAGTATTCATTTCCTCTTGCACTGGTCTACATGAGGAGCTAGCTTCAGAAACAAAAGGAAACCGATCAGAAATCAGATTTTTCATACCAATATTTTCCGCTGAATCGATGACATTCAACACTTGAGCTTTTTCTCCATTGTGATACCACACATGATAATTGTTTTTGGAAACCACTTTTAGTGATATGGTAACTCACTTCCTCATGAGTTAACAAAGGTATTCCAACATAATCAAAACATGGGCATCGAATCAATCCGCCATCTGAATCATTATTGAATGCAAAGTCCAAAAAATATTGTAACTCCTTCTGAAATTCATCAGTGATCCGATCAATGTTGTACATCCAGTATCTATCCATTCTGAGGCAGATAAACATACATTAGATAAATAATCTAGAAAATAACTTAACATTATATGTATTGTTTCATAAAATATAAAGTAATCATCAATAACAAGTTATTAAAAAAATTATAACAAATATATTAAAATTATGGTTTAGGGAATTCATAAATGTTTTAAATTATAAAAATTCACGAATAGTCATACATAAGTTCCAATAATGAGGACTGATTATAGTAAAAAGAGTTTATATGAAATCTAAGAGATAATAATAATCAATTCCCAAAAGTGTTTGGGTTAATTCATAACGAGATATTATGTTCTGTATTAAATCTACAAAGATTTATTGAAATTTAGAGACATTTTGAAAATATAACCCATATCTACAAAGATATGTTGTCATTCTACTAAAATCCTTGGGAATTTTTGGTGTGGTTGAGTTGTTTAGTGATTTTTCTCAATTTTCTTTTATGCCTTACCCCGCACCCCATTGATTAGTGGTAGATGACTGAAAATATAAACCATATCTACAAAGATATGTTATCATTCTACTAAAATCCTTGGGAATTTCTAGTGTGGTTGAGTTGTTTAGTGATTTTTCTCAGTTTTCTTTTATGCCTTACCCCGCACCCCATTGAGTAGTGATAGATGACGAAAAATATAAACCATATCATAAAGAAATTAATAATAGAAATCATCATTATTTATCTTTGAGAAGGAGAGAGACATTTCATAGAAAATAGTTTTCTTCTTGGTTGAAATTGAAGGTGGAAATATTACTATAATAAATTAATTATATCAATATTTAATTATGTTCAATATCCATTTATATTATATGAACTAGAGGTAAATCCATTTTGATCAAGGACTCCTAAGGATATTATTTTTTTGAAGGTTGGGGACCCACCTTAAATAAAGTAAGTGGATGATGGATTGATCATCTTACTCTATTAGAATAGAGTCTCTACCCTCAACCCTACACCTATTATTATTTCCTAAAAGGACATACCCTTCCATCTTCTTGAATAGATTCAAAAAAGAATCTATATATAGACACAAGTTACAATAATATCCAGAGTTGAGGACCCACTCATGATTGAGTTTATGGATGGATATATTCTAGAATTCAATAGAATAATATCTTGAGTCAACCATAAAAGGCTGGTCAGTTGGTTTTTTGTGTTCTAACTCTCACATGAGTTTCCTACACTTGGGATTAATGTGCATGGGTTTAACATAGTGAAAACATCTGACTTTTCTATCCAAGGAACTAGTTTTGGATTTGGGTTCTTTATTACACTTGGAAAGTATGTTCACTACCACCATAATGACATCAAATCCTTGAGATCGGGGTAAACTAGATATAAAATATATATAAATATCCTCCCACACTTATTAAATAATTAGTAATGGCTATAATAATATTCATGAAAGTTGGGCTAACTATTTTTGGTCATTGGAAATTGTCACATTTAGGAACAAAATTTAAAACACTCTATACAATACCTGTCTAGAAAAGATGCAAAGCCAAATGATTAATGGTTTTATCGTATCCTGCATGTCCACCAATAGCATATGAGTGAACTATTTAATAGGAAATTTTTTAAATTAATGATTAACATCAGATTATATTTCATTCATAAATTTAATAGGCCCATTTTGTCAACTTTATAATACATCTTCTTCCCTAAGATGGCATTTGAAAATTTTAATAGAAAAAAAATCTCTTTTATTACCTTTAATTATTGGTACACCCTATTTCACTTTTGAAATATTTCTTAAATTATCCACTTCATTCATCATATTCTTAATTTTTTTCTAAAAAATCCATTTCTAATTTGAAAATGTGGTAAAATTATTCATCAAATATAAAATTAATGTCTAAAATTTGAAAAAAAAGGAAAAATAATTGTATCTAATCAATTTATAACATGAATTAGCTCTAGTACCGCATGAAATTTTGGGTACAATAAGAGGTGGGATGAATCAGTGTGAACTAGTTTTACTAATTTCTCTTTTATATTTTTTCTTTTAATCACACCTTTTGACATTTTAAGCCCCAAAATAGTTATAGAGAATGGATTTCCATATATATTCCAAAGAAACCCCACTATATGAAATGAAATATATAAAAAAATATTAATATTACACCATATTTTTAAAATATATTTTTAAAATATTTTAGCCTTGATGTAAATGACTATGTCCTTATTTTTTTGGTTTGTTTTTGAGAAAGGGATATTCATTATAAAAAACAATTGAATCCTGTTGGGGAAGCTATCATCCATAACCACTAGGCTACCTCTAAAAATTTCTATAATTTCTTCTAACTATTTCAAACTATTAATATAGTTTCATTGTACTATCTCCCACTAGTTTAAAATGGGTCCTCTCAAAATCACAATCAAACAGTATATAAAGTATTCTTTTGGACCTCACCACAATATATAGAGAGATCATATTCTTTAATAAAGGCATTGGAATTCCAATATTGAATATGAAACACTCATATGTAATCTTACGTTGCACTCATTATCACATTATCATAATAGTCAATTCATGAATGCATTAACTAACTTTATTTTATCTTCTTACTCATTCACATGTGATCTATCATGGATAGAATATAATAAAATAGTAGCACTATGTCAAATCTAACCTTAATCATTTTATTCTTATTCATGATCCAAAAAACATATATTGCAAGACATCACCCATCACCCATTATATTTGGGATAGATAGAGGTGCTACAGGCCATAGGTGAAATTCCTAAGACACCAAAGGCTGGCAATAAATGGCAAGGGATTATGTTTGAGGTTGTTTTTCCATTAGAAGATAAAAAACTAGGGGATTACCCGGAGTATCAGCCCCCCTGCTGGACCCCCCTGGACACCCCCCTCCTAGACACCACACCAGCACCCTCCCCCCCTCCCCTGCACCTCAAGCAAGTGTAGCCTGCTCTATAATTTGCACAGATGTTGCAGAAACCCCGGATGATGTGTCCCCTTTACTGGCCACATGCTCATGATCTTCGTTATTGCACAGAGGGTGTTAATGTGGCAGTTCATTAAGCAGGGTGTTGATGTGACAGTTATGTTTAGAAGGTTGTAGCATTAGTTATGGGATGAAAGCTACTAAACATTATAATGAATTTATGGTTAATATTTTTGATGAAGTGGTAATATTAGAACAAGTAAAGATTCTATGATTCTATACCAATGAAAATAAAATAATTCCAAGATGGATTCCTAAATTATAGGAATTCCAATTGAATGTAACAGTGAACAAATCACAAACCAGTAGAAAATCCATTAATGGAATGCTTGCATATTTCTCATAGAAACATAAACAAGAATCTACACAGACTGATTCCCCTAAAACGAGGGTCAAAAACTTGAGAATACAATTCCAAAACATAGGCATTTACCAAGTTAATAAGAAATATAAACCAATAAAGGTAAAATAATTTGGAAATAGATTCCTAAATTCCAAGAATTCAAAATGATTATAATGAAACCAACGAAAAAATTACAAAACAATGGAAAATACAAGTAGTAAATGCTTGCATAATTCTCATATAAATATAAATAAGAATCCTTACAGATTAATTTATCTAAATCTTGGATAAAAAAACCGAATAATATTCTAAAACATTGAAATTAACACATAATATTTACACCGGTCATTTCCAGAACCAATAAGCATGTTCTTGACACAAAGAATCATCTACAACAATAAACAAAATGAGGGCTGCAGCAAGCAGGGATTAAATGAGTCATAACAGAATTTATTTATAATAGTAAATAGAAAATGTGTTTCATAATATTTTTTTTGAGATATTCAACATGGTTAGAGGTTTGAAGGTGATTCCCAAACATCTAACATTATCTTTGAACACCTGGTGTGTAGGGTAAATAGGTTTATCATCCATGCTCCATGGAAGTAAAGATTCTTTGACTCTAAACCTATTAACATAAACTAATTACAATATGGATTCCTAAATTTTAGGAATTCAAAATGATGGTACAAACCAGTGGAAAATTCATGTACGGAATACATGGATAGTTCTCATAGAAAAAAATAATAATATGCATAGACATATTCACATAAAATCTGGGTAAAAAACATGAGAATGCAATTGCAAAACATATGAATTTACCATGTTCATAAAAAATATAAACCAATAAATGTTAAATAATTCAGAAATAGATTCTTAAATTCTTGGATTTCCAAATAATTACAATGACACCAGTGAGAATATCTCAAAATAGTGGAAAATACAAGTAACAAATGTTTGCATAATTCTAATATAAATTGAAATAAGAATATTTAGATATTTATTTATCTAAATCTAGGATAAAAAACCCATGAATGTGATTCTAAAGAATTTTAATTGACACAACTTATTTAAACCTTTCATTTCCATAACCAATGATCAAGTTCTTGACACAAAGAATCATTTATAGAAATAAAAAAATGAGGGCTGCATCAAGAAAGGATTAAAAGAATCATAATAATTTTTTATAATAGTAAACAGAAAATGGGTTTTAGAATACAAAATAATTGAGATATTCAACTTGTTTTGAAATATCAAATAGTTTCTATACAACTTAAGGAGTCAAAACATAACCAGAAACAAAAAATTAAGTTATTTTCAATTCATTAGTGCTATCAAACAGACCCTAAATACATGTTCAAAACATCAATTCAACAAAAAAAGAGTATCAAGAGAGAGTTAAGGGAACACATCTATCGGAAAAAATAACGGATCAAGACCCCTTTTCATGGGATTGGTCTAACCTTCATCACACTCACATAGCATGTTGTCTAATGGTGTTAAATTTAACCTCTATTTCATCCTTCTCCCCCATATGGGGATTTTGCGTGAAGATGTCGGTCGGGAACGGGGAGGGGGTTCGCGAAAAGATGTCTCAGGGTGACGTCGGCCAAGAACAGGGAGGGTCATTCATCAAGGAGGTCCATTTAATGACAATAGGATTTACTATATTCATAATAGGAATCCACCATCTCAATGTAATTAGAAAAATAAATAGTTTTAGGTGCTTATATATTGCTATTTTCATGTATATAAATACCATTATTTTGAACAAGAATCTATATAGTTCTGAGGTAAATATAAATTTTTATAGTTTCCCACTGACTCAATGAAGTTGGATAACAGGAATCATGGTGGGTGGATACAATAGAATGAGAAGAAGCACCAACATCATCGGAAGGTAAACACCAAAATCTCATATTTTCAATGGGAGGACCATAATAAATAGATTCTATTATATGATTCTAATTCCTCAAATGTTCAACTATTTCCCTTTATATCCCCTTCAACCTCATGAACTGGTTGATAGTTAGAAACATGATCCAATTTTTCTATTTGATAACCAAGATATAATTGGTTCCAAGATTTAGTGTACTTGTATGTGTATACTGAATACATACTACTGATAGATGATGAATCTGAAATAACATTTCATCGTGAGTGAACTATATCCAGATATGTTGAGCCACCATTCTATTTTCTGATGAAGTGTAGTGTTGCTATTTGGAAAACAACTCCTCTAGATGTTGTAAAATTGATATGCAAATCATCATGGTTCATACTAATCACAAAAAAAATCATCATTAATTCATGATATAATGACACCATTTATCAAATAATTGTGAAACCATCACCTGTAATGATAAGAAACCTAAAACACCTGACGGAAATTGCAAACAGGAGGAGTAGGAGGGGGTTCAAAGAGGTGGATGAACTGTAGAAAAAAACATATTACCGAGGAATACAGCTGCAGATGAGGAAAATGTGTCGGGAGGGAGATGGGGGTGTCGACCTCGGCGTCGGAAGAGAGCCGTCGGGGAGGAGCTGTCGAGGAGGAGGGCGCGGCGAGGAGGGCGCAGCGAGGAGGAGGCATCAGGGAGGAGGGCGCGACGAGGAGGGCGCGGCGAGAAGGAGGGCGCGGTGAGGAGGGCACGGCGAGGAGGAGGCGTCGGGGAGGAGGAGGGCGCGGCGAGGAGGAATTGCGAGGGCGGAGGAGGAGGAGACGTGGTCGGGAGGAGGGTGGTGTGAGAATCGGGGGAGGAGGGCTGCGGGAGGAGGAGCCCGATAAAAGATAGGAGAAAAAAAGGATGAAACGGATTTAGCCACGGAATAAAAATTTAACTGTGGCAATATAATGGCTATAGCCACGGACCTACAAAACCGTGGCTATAGGTCCATGGCTATAGCCCGAATTTCTAGTAGTGCTACCTCCAGTTGACACGTAGAAGAGTCTTCTATAGCTGGTAGCAGAAATATGTCGTAGAGGTCCAAGAGAACTAGACATACAGGTGCATGACTGCATGACTTAGGATCAGTTTTGTGGGGCACCCGGAGAAGAGACTTATATTCCAAGAGAGGGTAGTGTTTCACATGCGGCGGGCAGGGTCACATGGCTCGTGACTGTCTAACCCGCCGTTCAGATGATCAACATACGGTCGAAGTTCCACCCAGGAAAAGATATAGATTCGATCGAGGCGGTCCATATAGAGAAAGAAGATGTGGTAGAGGAGCTGGTCATGTAGCTGGCAGTGGACAATGTTTGGAGGTGTTACCTCCACCACCACTAGGAGGTCCACCCTGACCATAGGGAGTTGGTGGATAGGGGCGAGCTCAGCTCTAGGCAGCTGAGGCCTACAATCAAGGTGCTCCAGAGATGATATGAGGTACAATCTATGTCTATTCCACCTTATTTGTAGTTCTTATAGACACAAGTTTCAGTCACTCTTTCATCGACACTGCCCTTGTTTGGAGCTCAAAGATTCTGATGGAGCCGTTGGCTCGATCCTTATGGATAGATAATTCTATGGGAGCATATTCGATGATTACGCACAGGTTCTGGCAGTGTGAGCTTACTCTAGGAGGCGAGAGCTTCGGCTGGGATCTCCTAGTAGCGGTGTCGAGGCCTTACGACATCATCTTGGGTATGGACTGGTTATCTACAGTCCATGCTCATATTGACTATATTAGGTGCAAAGTGGGGGTTTTCCGCACGGATGAGACCAGGTTTACCGTCACCAGTGAGAAGGGATCCTTTGCAGCACAATACATACTTACTCAGAAGAGAGTTCATCCAATCACTCATCAGTTAGCTAGCCTTACCCTCGGAGTAGTTGATGTAGATATTCCGACATATCCTGTAGTGGTATACCAGTACACAGATGTTTTCCCTGATGATGTCCTAGGTCTACCTCCTCACAGAGATGTGTACTTTTACATTGACATGTACCTCGAGACGACACTGATATCTAAACCAGTATATATAATGGCTCCCGCAGAGCTTCACGAGTTGTGGGTACAACTCGAGGACATGCAGGGGAAGGTATTCATCCGGCCTAGTGTTTCTCCCTGGGCAGCCCCGGTTCTGTTCTCCAAGAAGGCGGATGGGTTCTTGAGGCTTTATGTTGACTACCGGCACCTGAACTAGGTGACTATGAAGAATAAGTACCCACTCCTGAGGAATGATGACCTCTTTGATAAGTTAAAGGGAGCACGGTGGTTCTCAATGATAGATCTCAGATCAGGCTATCACCAGCTCAGAGTTCTAGATGAGGACATGTAGAAGACAACCTTCAGATGTTGGTACGGCCACTACAAGTTCTTGGTTATTCCATTAGGTATAAACAGTGCTCCAACAGTGTTCATGGGACTCATGATAGGATATTTCATCCATACCTCAATCTCTTTGATGCCATATTCATCGACGACATTCTGATTACTCGACTATTGAGGAGGAGCATGACTACCATTTATGGGTAGTACTAGACACACTCCAAGAGAAGCATCTTTATGGTAATCTCTCGATGTTCCAATTATGGATTTGAGAGGTTCACTTTCTGGGACATGTCTTCTAGGAGTATGGAGTTGCAGTAGATCTGGAAAAGATTGAGGCGGTACTTTCATGGGAGCCACTCAGGAGTGTGATGGAGGTACAAAGTTTCCTGGGTTTAGCGGGATATTACCAGAGATTTGTGCCAGATTTCTCTAGAGTTGTAGCACCAATATCATCTTTGAAAGAGAAGGGGAAACCCTTTGTGTGGTCAGAGAGATTCTAGCAGAGCTTTCAGGAGCTGAGGCAGAGGCTGACTAGTGCCCCCATCTTAAGACTTCTATAGGAAGGTGTAGGGTACGTATTCTACTGTGATGCATCCGGGACCGAACTCGGATATGTACTGATGAAGAAGCGAGTAGTGATCGCATATGGTTCTCGGCAGCTGAGACAACATGAAAAGAACTATGCTACCCATGATCTGGAGTTAGCAGCAGTGGTATTTTCCTTGAAGATGTGGTGACAGAATCTGAGGGGAAAACGTATTATTGCGTACTCTGATCACAAGAGTCTCAGGTATATCTCATCTCAGAAGGACCTGAACCTGAGGTAGCGACGTTGGCTTGAGTTTCTACGGGACTATGATTTTCGATATTCTATACTTCTAGAAAGGGGGACGTTGTTGCATATGCACTTAGCAGGAGATCTGGTATACATCTTCTAGGTGAGGTGACAGATCAGCTGGATACTTTACAGATATCCTTTCTGGATAGAGATGGAGCATCCTTCCTTCAGTCTCTAACAGTCACTCCCCCACATCTTCAGTGAGTCAGGGAGGTGCAGCGTGGGGATGCTAAATGCGAGACATGACATTCTTAGATATCACAGGGCAGCCACCTGATGGATTTTCTGAAGGTGGGGAGCACATTATCCTTTCAGAGGACATCCTATGGGACCAGTATCACTTTATGAGGAAGTGTCGAGGGAGTCACACACATCCCCTATAGTGGTATATCTAGGAGTGGTGAAGATGTACCAGGATCTTTGACGACAGCACTGGTGGTTGGGAATGAAGAAATCTGTTGCAGAGTTTGTTTCTCGACACCTCAATTTTCAGTAAGTGAAAGCAGAGCATCGGGTACCAGCAGTCTTGGTTCAGCCTTTAAAGGTCCCAGAGTGGAAGTGGTATGGGATATACATGGACCTCGTGATGGGTATTCCACCTACATCTAGGTGACATGGCTCGGTTTGTGTGATCGTCAACCGACTCACCATGTCATCCCACTTTCTACCGATCATAGAGCAGGGTTTAGTAGAGATATTGGGATGCCTCTATGTGCAGAAGGTTATGCGGATAAATGGATTACTCATGACGATTATCTCTGATCACGATACATGTTTTACTTCCCAGCTATGGAAGGGGTTTCTGGAAGCTTTTGGTACGTAGCTTCATTTTAGCACCATCTTACATCCTCAGACGGATGGTCAGACTGAGCGGACCATCCAGACCCTCGAAGATATGATACGTTCTTGTATCCTCGACTTCGGTCGTAGATGGGAGGATCACATTCCCTTGGTGGAGTTTGTGTACAAAAATGGATATCACTCCACCATTAGGATTGAATCTTTCGAGGCGTTGTACAAGTGACCTTGCAGAACACATTTGTGCTAGATTGGCCCAGGGGAGTCAAGACTAGTGGGACTAGAGATGGTACGAGCTACCAAGGAGATGGTACATATCATATTGGAGTGGATGAAGACTGCACAGAGTAGGAAGAAGTCATATGCTGACAGGAGATGGAGACCTCTAGAATTTTAGGATGGCGACCACGTATTTCTATGGGTCTCACCTCGACGAGGTTTTCAGAGATTTAACCGAGGAAGCAAGTTATCTTTGAGATTCATCAGACCTTTTCAGGTCCTCATCAGAGTTGGCGAAGTGGCATACCGCTTAGCTCTTCTACCTAAGTTGCACCAGGTGCATGAAGTCTTCTATGTATCCCATCTGAGGAGATATGTGCATGACCCTTCCCACATCATTGACCATGGCGAGATGGATGTCGACGATGGAGCGATTTTTACAGAGGTTCCAGTAGATATTGAGGATAAACAAAAGCGGGTCCTTCGTGGATGGTTGATACCTCTGGTGCGCATTTTCTGGCAGTACGAGAACCTCCAAGAGAGAAAATGGGCGCAGGAGGCTCAGATGCGTGCTCAGTACCTGCACGTGTACCCATAGATTGATTTGTGGCTTACGGGGACGTAAATCCTGAGGTGGGGAGAATTTAAAAACCAGGAATTTCCATGTATTTTTTTGTTAAATGGAATTTTTATGAGTCCGTGAAACATGAAGACGCATGATTATAAGGCCCAGAGTGCCCGAAATAAATTTCTAAAGTTCTGTTTGGGTACTTTCAGTAAACGTACGAGTGGGTTTTTTATAAATTTTGAACCGGTGATTGGAATTGAAATCTGAAGGCACCGTTGAACTCGCAACGCTGGTTTTAGCTTATGGAGACTTTCACCTCGACTGTATTGGGTCGACAATAAAAGATAGTTTTTTGGTTTTTTTTGGAAAATAACAAAAATAAAATGAACTACACTTTATTTTATTTTTGATCCACCATGTGGAAGTTGGATTTGGGGTTCACCAGAACTAAACCTCCTTGTGAGAGTTGAAGTGTGGGGACCACCCGACCATAACCTCCCATAACCTCCCATCAGAGGTTATAGTGGTGAGGCCCACCCGAACCTAACCTCCGGTGAGGGGTTACGATGTGTGGACCAACCAGGACTAAACACCCCTAATAATGGTGGGAGAGGAAAACCTCTCAACTCCCCTCATTAATGAGGGATATTCTCTCCACCCCCCTCCTTTAATGGTGTCAACTCTTCCTCTCTATTAATTGTGCCAACCTCATGAATTAATTAAGTTGTCTCCCACTTAATTAATTCACTCAACTTGAATTCTTATGCCAATGACTTAATAGATTTTATAATCTATTATTCTTGGCTACCCTTTTCTTTTATTGGAAAAGGAGAGAGGATCCTTTGAGAGAAAAACTCTCTCCAACGAAGAACGAAGAACGCGTTCTTCCAACTAAGAATGCCGGCAATGAGTTCTTTGATTTATTTCTTGCAGAAGAAACTGACGTGGGATGTCTTCGACGACCGATCCTCTCTCCTCATCGTTATCAACGAACTGACAGACGAGATTGAGATTGGAAGTGTGTGGTGGATGTGATGAACGAAGACAACTCTATCTTCTTCCCCGCAACTCCGTCATCGAACAACGAACAAAGGCAGGGAATTTATTTGAATATGATATTATTACTTTAATTATTCCCTTCTAAAGCAAAGAATCGGAGTGTATTTTTTTCCTTGTGGGTTGGGAATTGTTTTTGCGGGATGATGTGGGGTGTTGGATTGATTTTTTCTTCTATCCTCTTTCCTTGTTAATTATTCAAAATTCAAGAAAGAATAAATCCACTTGATACTACCCTAAACGCGGAGGGTGCAGGCCCAACCAACATGTCCCGACCCCTCCGTCGTTCTTGTTTGTGATGTTCTTTGGATTGGTGATGAGGCTATGAGATGAAGAATGTGATGAAGGAAATGACTGCGCTACCCATGGTCTCCGAGACCCACACTGCCCACCGACCGTGTCGCCTGCCGGCCGAACCTGCCACTTCGTGCCAAGCCCCGGCTGAACCGGCCTCGGCCACACCGCACCATGGCCTTGCCTCCCTGGCCGCACCCTCCGCCCGACCGGACTAGACGAACTGTTTGTGGCCACCATGTCCACCGGCTGAACCATCTCCGCTGCCCCGGGCCGAACTGAGAAGCCTTCCCAGCCACCCACACCTCCAGGCCGAACCGGCTCTCGGCCGATCCAACCTCTCAAACCCCCGACCAAACCACACCCTCGCGGCGCCGCGGCCGAGCCGGCCTCCCGCGCCCCTCACTGCACCCTGGCCAAGACGGCCTCCTGCACCCCTCACGGTGCTTCATTCGAATAGGCTCACGCCCTCGCGGTTCCCTCCGGGCCAAACCTCTCTCGCGTTGAGCTGTGCCCGGTCCATGCCCTTACAGCCGGTCCACGCCCTTGCAGCTGGTCCGTGCCCTCTCAGCCCTCCGTGGCCCCTCACGGCCTACTGGGCTGGGCCCAGATGGCCGAGTTGAACCCAACAGGTTGGCCCTCCCAATTGGTAAGGCCAGACCTAATGGGTCAAGCCGGGTCGACCAGGACTGGGTCGGTCCGACCGGGTCGGACTGGACCCCGGCCCAATACGACCCTTACTTTCTTTTGGCCATATCTTTGGCACTGAGTGTCCTTTTGACGAACCGTAAATGACCTTGGTTATCTTAGGGAATTATGTTCCATTTGAGTATACCCCACTAGAGTTTGGGGTATAGTTGAGTTACAGTCAGATTGAATCGCGCACAAATCCAATCAGGCCTCTGGGACTAAAAGGCTAATAACTCACAGACTGGGTGTCTGATTGACGCGCCGTCTATTGCATTGAGACCCCTATGACATGGAGGAACTTTCTGATACTTCTAATAGGTAATTTGTGACATTTGGAGTATCGAAGAGTAGTTCATGGAGTGGATCCCTCTAGAGATGAGAAGACAGAGTGCGATGACCTTGTATCTGGATGAGACGTGAAGACTGCTGATCAATTGACTCAGAGTGAATCGACTAGCCCAATGGGGGGTTCCTGGTTTTGGCAGCAGACCCACGGTAGAAGAGCACCTGGTTGTGGTGGCAGACTCATGGTACTCGACAAGAGGAGTACCTCTGCAGGCTATTAGTGGGATCACCTAGTTGTGGCAGTAGACCCATAGTGGGGAGAACCTTGGTGATGTAGCAGACCCATGGTACTCGACAAGAGAAGCATATCAACAGTCAAGGTTAGTGGGAAGTGGCTTGGTGTTGCGGTAGGCCCACTGTACTATATAGAGGAGGAGTTATCCAACATTCGTGGTTTCTATAATGTGAATAAAAATCCTACTTGAGTAGATTCATTAACTTTTGTGTTTTCCTCATGATTGAGATGAATCACTTGATAACTTAGGTATTTGTATGGGCATATAGCTAAGTAAGGTTATCTGTTGATTTCATACTTTGTGGTTTATCCTTGTTGGATTTTTTGAGACCTTGAGGGTATCGGGGTCCCTACTATGTATCGTTATACTCACCCCTGAACGGGCAATGCCCACACCTCATTGTGTTGGATGCAGACGATGGACAGAGCTGATTGAGGCTGAGAGTACCAGGACTAGATGGTACCCAGAGGTGGACCTTACAACGAGTCAGTACATGGAGGAGACTGATGGACGTGGAGTGTTGGGGAGACTATCTGTACATACCCTTTAGGTAGGAACCTCATAGGACAACCCAACGGTAGTTTTTCTTTTCTTCATTTGTACTTATACCATTCAGTTTCTTATACTTTATAGTTGGTCTTGTATTTCGGGCCCCTTTTACTTTCATCACTCTTTTGTTATACATTTTTACTTAGTGTTTTGTATCCAGCAGTGTGCTCTGTTGTGTTTTTTTACAATTTATAAAGGCAATGCCTTCCTAGTTTTAGGGAATTACGCTGTTGGTGCAAGTCTCCAACCCCTAGCCTATGGAAGGTGGGCTTGGGATAATCAAGACATGGGCCCTGGGGGATGGGTCGTGATAATTCATTGGGAGTTTGAGTGGTTTTAGGGGTTTTAGGGACATTATTTTGGGTTTTTAGCATTATTTTAGGTGTTTTTATGTGTTTTTAGGTATTTAATGTTTTATTTTATTTTTTCATATGTTTATGTGTTTTTATGTTTTTAAGTATTTTTAAGGTTTTTATGATATTTATGGGATTTAAGGATTTTAGAGATTTTGAGGTGTTTTAGGGTTTTTAGTTTTTTTGGGGGTTTATGGTTTTTTTGAGGTTTTTAGTGATTTTATGGTTTTTAGAAATTTTAATAGTTTTTAGTGATCTAATGGATTTCTGAGTTTTTAGGGGTGTTAGGGTTTTATGGGGTTTTATGAGTTTTTACTATTTTTTGGGGTTTTTAGGGTTTTATGGGTTTTTAGGGTTTTTAGGGTTTTTAGGGTTTTTAGGGTTTTTTTTTTCATTTTTTAGATTTTTTGGGTTTTATGTTTTTATAGTTTTTTATTGTTTTACTAGTCTTTTTTACGCATTTTATTATTTCTTAGGTTTTTAGGGGTTTTAGGTATTTTTTTGGGCTTTTTCAGTTTTTAGTGTTTTAGGGATTTTTGGGTTTTATGGTTTTATGGTTTTATGGTCATTTGGGGTTATGTAATTGTTTTTATCATTTTTTATGTTTTTAGGGGATTAATTTTTTTTAGGTTTTTAAGGATTTTTTAGAGACCTTTATGTTTTTTGGGTTTTTAGGTATTTTTAGGATTTTTATAGGTGTTTTGGGTTTTTAGGAATTTTTAGGGGTTTAGGGTTTTTAGGGTTTTACATTTATTTCGTTTTGGGGGGTTTTAGGGGTTTTTTAGTTTTTAGGGTTTTTAAAGGTTTGTCGATTTTTTTAACATTTCAAGGGATATAAAAGGATTTTAGAGTTTTTAGTGGGGTTTTAAAGTTTTTATGGTGCCTTATAGTTTTTATGGTGTTTAGGTTTTTTTGGGTTTTATTGGTTTTAGGGATTAAGGGGTCTTTTGGGTTTTTCACATATTTTAGGTTTTTAAGTGTTTTTTTGTGTTTTTAGTTTTTTAACGATTTCTTTGGATTTTTCATGTTTTCTGGTATTTTTATGTATTTATGATTTTTTTGGGTTTTAAGGATTTTTATGATTTTTAAGGATTTTGTGGGGTTTTATGGATTTTGTGGTTTTTATCATTTTTTGAGTATTTTTGGGGTTTAAGAATTTTTTATTTTTAAGGTTTTTATGTGTTTTAGGATTTTTATCTTTTTTAGGTTGTTTAGGGATTTTAAGTGTTATAAGGTTTTAAATGTTATTAGGATTTTTATCATTTTTAAGTTGTTTTTGGATTTTATTTGTTTTTATGTTTCTATAATTTTTAGGTTCTTTAGGGATTTTAATTTTTATTATGAATTTTTAGGTTTTTGCTGGGTTTATGGTTTTTATGGGTTATAGTGTTTTGGTGTTTTTAAAGGATTTTTGCATTTTTTTCATTTTTAGGGTTTATGTTTTTTTCGTTTTTATGGTATTATGGTTTTATTAGGGATATTCAGGGTTTTAGGGGGTTTTTTAATGTATTTTTGGATTTGTAGGGTTTTCAAGATTTGTTTGGATTCTTGGGGTTTTTAAGGATTTTGATGGGTTGGGGGGTTTTAGTGTTTATAGGGATTTTTAGGGTTTGTAGAATTTTAGGATTTTAGGGGTTTCAAGTGTTTTTAGGTTTTTTAGATTTTATTATTGATTTTCAGGGTTTTTACAGGATTTTACATTATTATGGATTTTGAGATATTTTTACGGGTTTGTAGCATTGTTATGGATTTTGAGGGGTTTTGGTGTTTTAAAGGGTTTTTATGGTTTTATTGTTTTTTTGGGGGGGGGGGTATGGGTTTTTTGATTTTTTTAATGTTTGTATGATTTTTAGAGTTTTTTTAAAATTTCTCGGGGTTTTATGGGGTTTTAAATTTTGCATGGTTTTTATGGTTTTAAGGGGTTCTATGGATCATAAGGTTTTTAGGGGTTTTTTTTTGGTTTTTAAGGATTTTATGTTTTTTTAGGTTTTTGATTAATTTTTTTAGGTTTTATTGGGTTTCTTATTGTTTTTAGGTTTTTAATGTTTTCTTAGGGTTTTTAGCGAGGTTGTATATATATTTATTGATTTTTATGGTTTTTTGGGGTTACTAGCGATTTTTATGGGTTTTAGGGTTTTTAGGGATTCTATTGTTCTTAAGGGCAAGGAAGGTGCAAGGCCAGGCTATTCCTGGCCCCCTAAAATTTATTAAGACAATAGAAAAGTAGACAAGGGCGGGGTGGGGCCAAACAACCCACACCGAAAACCCTGGACCCCCAAGACACCAAAACCCAAAAAAACCCAAAGAGTAGAAAAGAAAGAAGAAAGAACTACAAACTGATGTCTCCATCCCCATATGGGTCCCCATCAACACCATAACCAGAGGAAGCATCCGACTTCACCGACGCCCATTCAAATGATTTATATTGCTTTAGTAAGGTAGTGTAGTACCCTCTGAGATGTTTTTGCTCCACATTTAGCTGTGCCTTGACAGACTGACCTCCCCTACCAGAGGTAACATCCTTTTCTTTGCAAGAGGCTCTAGTGGACATTATCTTTGGAAAAGCAGAATAGTCCTTCCTCGGAATTCTCTTTCGGGGGTCTAAAGAGACCCCTGCAGACTTGTTTTCCTTACCATAAAGAATAGCCACCTCTATCAAGGCCCTCTCCTTACTGATCATCTCCAGATTTTAATTTATCTTTCGATCATGCTTTTGGAAAAAAACTTGACCAGGGATAAAGGAGGCTTAATAATTTAGGGACCAGTCAGCAAGAACGCTAGGATACACCACACTAGCCAGGACCAACTGCAATCGCCCCTCCTCTCTAGGCAGCTGGCAGACCTCCACAGCTGGCTCCATCCCCTCCCTAAGTGCAGCAGCCTCCCCCTGCTCATGAGAAAACATATCCAGAGCCCCCTTGCACAGGAACCTCCCCCATACTTAGCCTCCTCCCCCAAAACCAAACTGAAGTGGGAACATCTCTCTGCTCAGCTCCCCCTGCTCATACACCTTCCCTTCCACAAGCGCCCCCCTACTTAGATACCACCTCTTTCTTATCCATTGACCCTACTTATCAACCCTCCCCTTCCAAACTTCACAACAAGATTCACCAGTAGTAGGTCCATAAAGAACCGCCCTAGAAGATTTCCTTGTGAGGCCAGAAGACCAACATCCATCCACTGGACCTACAACCTCGACACCGACCTCCCCAGCCTTGAAATTTCTCTCTGCTGATAGAACCTAAACCACATCTTCACCATTGTCATCACAACTCAAGTCCTGCACAATAGCTTTGACCCCATTCTTCTCATGGAAAAAATGGATCCCCTCCCATCTTGGCCACATCTCCCAATTCATTCATCAAGTCCAGCACAATAGCTTTAGCATTTTTTTGGTTTTTTAAGGATATTAAGTGTTTTTAGGTTTTTAATGTTTTATTTGGATTTTCAATTTTTATGGGATTTTTTTTGTTTTTAGGGATTCTTAGTTTTTTTATGTATTTTTATTTTTTAGGGGTTTTTCATATTTTGAGAAGTTTTAGTATATTTTATATTTTTTATGGTTTTAGGGTATTTTAGAATTTTTAGAGTTTTTATGGTTTTAATATATTTATATTTTTTTACATTTTAGGGGTTTAGAGGTTTGTTAGGGTGTTTAGTGGGATTTTATGGATTGGGGGGGGGGGGGGTTAATGGGTTTTATGGGTTTTGTTGTTTTTCGGGTTTTTTGAGTTTTTGAGTTTTTTGGATTTTTAGCATTTTTTAGATTTTTAAGGGTTTTAAGTGTTTTAGGGTTTTAAGGGTTTCTTATGGAATTTTGAGTTCTTAAGGGTTTTTGAATTTTTTTGGTACCTTTAGGGATTTTTAGGGTTTTAGGTTTTTATGGGTTTTAAGAGTTTTTAGGTTTTTATGTTTCTCATAGGGGTTTTCAGGGTTTTTAGGTTTTTTTTTACATTATTAATGATTTTAGTTATTTTTCATGATTTTTATGGTTTTTAAATTATTTAATGATTTTGAAGATTTTTGGGGGGTTTTAGTATTTTTAGGGTTTTTATAGGTTTTTAGCAGTTTTCAGCTTTTTTAGTTTTTAGTGTCTTATGGTTTTTTAGATTTTACTGCATTTTTAGGGGTTTTAAGGGTTTTTAGAATTTTTAGATTGTTTTATGGTTTTATGGGTTTTAGGTATTTTAATGGTTTTATTGTTTTTAGTGTTTTAGGGGTTTTATGGATTTTAGGGGTTTAGCTTTTTTAGAATTTTGAGGTTTTATAATGGTTTTAAGTGTTTAAATATTTTTTGGGTTTTTTTAGGGTTTTTAGGAGTTTTTAAATTTTTATGTAATTTTTAGTCTTTTATGATTTTTATGGGTTTTCAGTGTTTTTTATATATTTTCCGGGGTTTTAGGACTTTTAGGGTTGTGGGCTTTTTGGGGGGGGGGGGGGTTATAGGGTTTTTTTAGTTTTTATAGGTTTTAAGGTTTTAAGATATTTTTTAACATTTTTAGGAGTTTAAATGGGTTTTAGAGTTTTTTATGGGTTTCTTTATGTTTTATGGGTTTTTGGTGTTTTTAAAGTTTTTAGGGGTTTTATTGATTTAGGGTTTTTAGAGTTTTTAGGGGATTTTATGGATATGTTTCATTTTTAGGTTATTTAGGTGTTTTTAGTGTTTTAGGTTTTCAATGTTTTCTTTGGAGTTTTTAGTTTTTTATTAATTTTTATGTTTTCTAGGATATTTATTAATTTTTTAGTATTTTTATGGGGTTTTAGGGTTTTAGGGATTTCGGTGGGTTTTTTGGGTTTTTTGGTTTTTTGGAAATATAAGGGGTTTTTTTAGTTTTTAGGATTTTTATGGTTTTACAAGTTATTGTGTTTTTAGGGTTTCAAATCATTTTTAGTGTTTTTAGTGAGTTTGTTTGATTTTTATGGGGTTTTAGTATTTTTCGGGTTTTTTGGTTTTGTAGTGTTTTCTGGGTTTTTAGCATTTATCAGGAATTTTAGCGGTTTCAATTTCTTTGTATTTTTAAGGTTTTCTTAGAGTTTTCATGTTTTCTATGGGGTTATATGTTTTTTTTTGGATTTTTTGGATTTTTTTAGTATTTTTAGGGTATGTTTTTTGGATTTTTATGGGTTGTGATGATTTAAGGGGTTTTAGGGTTTTTAGGGGTTTTATGGTTTTTATGGGTTTTTATGTTTTTTTTTTTTAGTGTTTTTAATGTTTTTATGGGATTTATAAGTTTTTTATAGTTTTTAGTGGGGTTTTAGGTTTTTTATGGGGTTTATGGGTTTTAAAGGTGCTTAGGGATTTTTCTAGTTTTTAGGGGTTCTCAAGAGTTTTTATGTATTTTTTGGGTTTTTATCTGTTTTAGATTTTTAAGGGTTTTAAGTGTTTCTATGTTTTTATGGTTTTCTTACAGTTTTTAGGGGTTTAAAGGGTTTTTTATGTTTTTAGATATTTATAGGGATTTTTTTGGATTTTTTATTTTTTTGTACGTGTATAGGGATTTGGAGGACTATTAGGGTTATTAGGGTTTTTAGGATTTTTAGCATTTTCTAGGATATTGGGGGTTTTATAGTTTAGTATTTTAAGGTTCTCTTAGTTTTTTTCAGGTTTTTTTAGGGTTTTTACTATTTTTTTTTGTTTTAGGGTATTTTCTAGTGTTTTTTGGGTTTATTTTAGTTTTTTAAGGTTTTCACGGTTTTTAGAGTTTTTTAATATTTTAGGGGTTTAAAGGGTTTTTAGAGTTTTTAGTTGTTTTTTTGGGTTTTATGTTTTTTTAAAGGAAAATAGAATGTAATATATAAAAGAAGGAATTAAAGTAGAAAGGAATCACCCAAAGGGTGAACCAAATGCCCCAAAGTCCGCCAACAATTGAAAATAGGCAAATGGGATTGAGAACCGTTGTGAATCCCGAACAACCAAACTCTGAGAAATGGCCCAAGAAAACTCACGAATCCATACAAGCCATTTTCCGGAAGACAAGATTAATAATCCTCGCAAACCCTAAACCAAAATATTTCCTAGAAAAGGGCTTAAGAAACCTCACAAAGCCCAACCAACCATCACCTAGAAGATGGTCTGAGAACCCTCTTGAATCCCATCCAAACCAATGTCTGAAAAAGTCCTTAGAAACCTCGTCAAGCGTAATGAAACCAACACCGACCACACAATACCCAATTCCAATATCTATCACTAGCCAACATAGAAAAAATATCCTAGCAACACCTATAACCCTACAAGATATCCTACACCCTACATATATCTCCCCACGCCAGCATCCCCCAGAAGCTTCGACTGCTTCTAGCACCGCTATTTAATTCCCAGCACAACATTCAGTAGTTGTAACAAGTCTATCCCCTATAATATATCCCAGCACAACTCCCAAAAAGTATTATCCCCAACTCTAGAAGCAAACAACAATGTATGAAACACCACAACTAGTTCCCAACCCAATCACCAAGTGTTTAGCACCCAAAACCAACTTCACTAGAATACAACTCTCATCATCCAGCACCAATCCAGCACCAAAAATTCAATGTACGAAACCCAACACTAGTCAAAAACCAGTAGCACCAAATGCAACTTTTAGCACCAATATCCATAAAAAAATCAGGCTTGACCTCCAATCTCCCTAGCATCTATGTAGCCCCTATATCTCTCTAGCCCCTACATCCTAACTGAATTAGATCCACAACCACAACCCCCCAACAATCCTTCAGACACTCTGTCAATACCAACAACAAGACCACCAATAATTCCAAAAGCCTTAATTCCCAGAAAGAGATTCTCTTTAGAATGATGAACCAAGGAAAATGCCCACCCACTCACCTCCCTTCCGTCTACAACCACATATTTTCACTAACACCAAGATGAGACAAGAAAAATCCACCACTATAACAAAAAATACTATAATCCCCCTACCACTATTCCTCCCTTCAACCAAGTACAAACTATAGCTTGCAGTGATAGAAACGACAACCAAGAAAAATAAAGCACTAGTCTACCTGAAACAGAATCATCCCAACATTGTAGCATAACGATATCCTAGAAGTCATGGAAACCCCCAACTTAAATCCAACCAAGAGAAATGAGCACACCATCCCTAGCTAGGGAACCATCATTCTACAGACTAAAACAAAACATCAGACAATAGATAGAAGCAAACATGAATCCATCATAGAAAAGAGATGTCAGGGGTTCCACCATGAAAACACCAAAGAATTCCAACAAAACCACTGTCACCGACGTAAGAAACGAAATGAAATGAAGATCAGAGACACATTAATACCTATTCCAAGAAACCAGAAGGTGAAGTCAGTCAAAAAAGATTCTTTCATAAATCTGACTAAACAAGAGTGATGCCGACTAATTGGAATATTAAACTAGGGTGTGCCCATAAAGTATCAGAATAAGGTGAAGTCCAACTCATCAAACACCAAACAAAATTGAATCCACAATAATTTCTGACCAACAAAATTGAGAATAATATCACATGGTCTTAAAATGAATTTTCCAAATCCTTAGCAACATTGCAAGAATGTAAAAAAAATAAATGAAATCAAACCCACCTACCATTAACATGAACCTGACGATGTACCCCACACACCTACCACAAGAATGGATGTCAAATAATGTTATCATCAAAATCCACGAGAAGACCTCGAAATAGGAATCGATGGATGAAAAAACCTATGGACTAAATGAGAACTACACCCAACACAATTGAAGAAACAAAAACATCCAACAAACAAACATCTTGAAAAGAACTGAAAACCCCTCCAAAAAACCTGTTGATGAAAGAAAAATACAACCATACTTTAATATACATAAACCTACCATGAAAAAAGGATGCCTATCAAACAAAATCCCACCTCCAACCTGAATAATTGATGACCACAAAATAAAATAATGATCTAGGAGAAATAAAAATTCAACAAATCAAGTGAACCATCTAATGAAATTCATCCAACGTTGATGTACACACACCACATCATGAACTGTGACCACAAAACCGACGATTATAGTCAAAAAACTAGTATAAGACCAATAAAACATCCCTCTATCCATAAATCTAGATACTAAAACCAAATGACATGGAACTTGATGAACCATGAGCTTATGTGATCTATATACCCAAGACATAAATATAAATAACAATAAGAAACATTGGACAAATGATCCTATCAATGCTAAAATATGACAAGAAAGAACTCCTTCAACAAATAATCTAGGACTAATACCCGAATACCTGAAGATATAATTCCCACAACAATGAATAAGAAAGAAAAAACGGCAAGAAAATACCCCACTAACCATAACTAAACTACGCCACCCAAGAGGGACCACAAGATTGAACCCGAAAATCATCCATTAAAGAGCCCCATTGACCAAGCATACTCTAGTTAAGGTAGACAACCAAAATACTAGGACAACCCAGTTCTAAATCATATAATCAAATCCACCACAAGAATAGGTCTTCTGAGAGCTTCAAGAGATCAATCAGGAACCCCTAGGGCCTTTGTGTTTTTTTATGTTTTACAGTTTTTATGGTTTTCGGAGGTTTTATTATTCTTATTGGTTTTATAGGTTTATGGTATTTTATGGTTTTATCATTTTTAGATATTTTATGGGGTTTAAGTGTTTTTAGGTTGTTATAATTTTCCTAGGGTTTTCATGTTTTTTATGGTTTTTTATATTTTAATGGATTTTAGGGATTTATTAGGATGTATATATTTTTTATATTTTTTTGATATTTTGAGGGTTTTTAGGGATTTTAGGGGTTTTTCTTGCTTTCATGGTTTCTTAGGGTTTTTAGCATTTTTTTTGATTTTTAGTGGTTTTAATTGTTTTTACATTTTTAAGGTTTTCTTAAGGGTTTCTAGGGTTTTATGTGTATTTAATGTTTTTTGGGATTTTTAAGTATTTTTTAGGATTTTCATAGTTTTTTAGGGTTTTAAGGGATTTTTATTGGTTTAGGGTATTTATGAGTTTTAAGGGTTTTTATTTTTTGGGGTCTTCGTATGTTTTTTGGTTTTCTGGGTCTTAATTTTTTTCAGAGTATTTATAATGTTTTTAAGTGTTTAAATGGATTTTAAAGTTTTTTTTGGTTTTTATATTCTTTATGAAGTTTTAGGGTTTTAACATATTTATGAGATTTTAGGTTTATATGGTTTTAAGGGTTTTAATTTTATTAAGCTTCTTAGTGTTTTTAGAGGGTTTTAAGTGTTTTTAGATTTTTATGGTTTTCTTAGTTTTTTCAGAGTTTTTATGGGTTTTTATGTTTTTATGTATTTTCAGGTCTTTTTTAAGTTTCTTATTGTTTTAGGGATTTTTAATATTTTATAGTTTTTAGGTTTTTTAGCATTTATAATGTTTTTTATTTTTTTTCATGTTTTAGGATATTTTTTTTATTTTTCTGGGGTTTTGAGTGTTTTTATTGTTTTTTGAAATTTATAAGGATTTAAAGGGTTTTCATTGTTTTTAGTTGGGTTTTATGGTTTTTAAGGGGTTTTAGGTTTTTCTATGGTTTTAGGGTTTTTCTGTATTTTTAGGGGGTTTAGAGTATTTTACGTATTTTTAGGGTTTTTCCATTTTTCCTGTTTTAGGGGTTTATTTGTTTTTAGGTTTTTATGGTTTCTTATGTTTTTTCTGTGTTTATAGGTATTTTTAAATCTTCATCAATTTTAGGGTATTTTTAGGTTTTTTATCATTTTTTGGAGTTTTCAGAGATTTTGAGTGTTTTTTGGATTTATTATTTGGGGGGTGGGGTTGGGGGATTTTATAAATTATATGATTTTAGGAGGGTTTTAAGGTTTTTTTATGGGGGTTCTGGGTTTTTAGGAGGGATTTTTATGGGTTTTATGTGTTTTAGGTTTATATGGATTTAGATGGTTTTGAGGGATTTTTTTTGAATGTAGTGTTTTTTTTGTTTTATGGGTTTTTTTTGGTTTTTTGATTTCTTAAGGATTTTGTGTTTTTATATATTTTTTTAAAAATATTATGGGTTTTAAAAGGGTTTTTATGTTTTTAGTGGGTTTTTGGGATATTTTTTATTTTGGAGGATTTTTATGGGTTTTAGGGGTATTTAGGGGTTTTTATAGTTCTTAGGTTCTTTTATCATTTTTAGCATTTATAGGTTTTTTAGGGGTTTTAAGTGTTTTTATTCTTTTAATGTTTTCTTAGCCTTTTTTACTTTGTTCACAGTATTTTATATTTTTATTTTTTAAAAAATATTTGTAGGATTTTTATTGTTTTTAGGGTTTTATGGATTTTGGGGGTTTTTAAGGTTTATTAGGGTTCTTAGAGTTTTTATAATTTTATAGGTGTTTTTATTGGTTTTAAGTGTTTTTAGGCTTTCAAGGAATTTTTTTGGTTTTTCACGTTTTTCGTGTTTTTTTAGGATTTTAGGGATTTTTATGGCATCATCATGATTTTTAAGGTTTTATGGTTTAAGGCATTGTGATGGGTTTAGGGTTTTTTATGGTTATTAGGGATTTTTGTTTTTTTGGTTTTGGGGATTTTTTTGACATTTTTAGGATTTGTGGTTTTCACGTTTTTTTATCAATTTTAGGGTTTTAACAAATTTTTAGAGTTTTTAGTTAGTTTTTATGTGTTTTTAATACCATTACAATTGTTAAGGGTTTTTATGATTATTATGGGGTTTTTAGGTATTTAGGTTATTTTTAAGGTTATTTTTGGTTTTTAGCATTCTTTATGTTTTTAGTGGTTTTAAGTGTATTTAGTTTTTTAAAATTTTCTTATGATTTTTCATAGTTTTTAGGGGTTTTTACATTTTTAGGCATTTTTAGAGATTTTTATGATTTAAGGGTTGTTTGGGTCTTTAGGGATTCTCATGGTTGTTATGGTTTTTAGGAGTTTTAGAGTTTTTTAGGGTTTTAAGCATTTTTATGTTTTTAATGGGTTTAAGAGTTTTTAGGTTTTTAAGGTTTTATTGTGGTTTTTTTGGGTGGTTTATGGTTTTTGAGATTTTTAGAACATATTTTGATAATTTTACGGTTTTAGTGTTTTTATATGTATTGGTTACTGTTAGTTGTTTTTTTGGATGTTAGGGGTTTTTGAGTTTTTTTGTGGTTTTTAATGTTATTTGGAGTTTTTTAATGTTTTTATGTGTTTAATGGGTTATTTTATTTTAGAGGGTTTTAGGGGTTTTAAGGTTTTAGGGGTTTTTATAGTTGTAATGGTTTTTAGTGTTTTATTAGGTTTAACGGTTTTTCGGTGTTATTAGGTTTTCAGTGTTTTCTAAGGGGATTTCATCATTTTGAGGTTTTTTATTATTTGGTTTTTAGGGATTTTTTGAATATTTATGGGTTTTTGGGGTTTTTAGGGATTTTAAGGGTTTTTTTGGGTTTTTTGGCTTTTAGGGATTTTTACGGTTTCTATAATTATTTATGTTTTTATGGGATTAAAGAGTTTTTTGAGATTTGATGTTTTATTTGGGTTTTTCCATTTTTTGATTGTTTTCAAATTTTTTTAGATTTTTTTGGAGTTTTATGCCATTTAGGGTTTTAGGGATTTTGAGTAATTTTAGGGGTTTTAAATGGATTTTAGGGTTTTTTTTGGGTTTCCAGTGTTTTTTAGGGTTTTTATTTATTTTATGTGTTTTTATGTTTTTATGGTTTTCTTAGTATTTTTAGTGTTTTTTGGGTTTTTTACATTTTTACAGATTTTTGTGGGTTTTATGAATTTTATTGTTTTAAGGGTTTCTAGGGATTTTGATTGTTTTTAAGTATTTTGAGGGTTTTAAAATTTATAGGGGTTTTAGGGGATTGAAGTGTTTCTAGGTTTTAAGGGTTTTAAAGGTTTTTAATGTTTTATACATTTTTGGGGATTTTTAGGGGTTTAATGTTTTTAATGGGGTTTTAGGGTGTTTAGGGATTTTTTGGGGTGTTAGGTTTTTCTGGGGTTTTCAGGTTTTTAGGGTTTTTATAATTTTTATGTTTTTTTTGGGGATATAAGTTCTTATAGGTTTTTAATTTATTCATTTAGTTTTCAAGATTTTTATAGTAATTCATATTTTTAGGGAATTTTAGGGCCTTTAAGTATTTCAATGGTTTTTTAGGTTAATATGGATTTTGAGGTCTTTAGATTTTTTGAGGATTTTAGGGATTTTTTATTTTTTTAAGGTTAACTATGTTTTTTGTGATTTTTAGGTTTTTTGGAGTTTTTTATGCTTTATGGGTTTAAAGGGGTTTTGGATTTTTTAGTGGGTTTTTTGGGGTTTTGGGGTTTTAAAGATTTTAGGGTATTTTATAGTTATTAGGATATTTAGGCGTTTTTACAGTTTTTATCATTTTTTTTTGTTTTTAGGAGTTTGTTTTAAGATTTTAAGGTTATCTAATGGTTTTTAAGGGGTTTAGGGGTTTAATGATTTTAGTGATTTTTTTGGACTTTTAGGATTTTTACTGGTTTTTAGTGATTTTGAGGGGTTTTTGGGGTTTAAGGGTTTCTAGGGTTCTTATTATTTCTTGGGATTTTAAGTTTTTTAAGGTTTTTAAGGTTTTATTTTTATTTTTCATGGTTTTTAGGATTATTTACTTTTTTTGAAATTTTTAGGTAGTTTTATGATTTGTTTGGGTTTTTTAGTTTTTTAGGATTTTGTGGGGTCCTCGGGTTTTTAGGGTTATTACAGTTTCTGTGGTTTTTTTGGGTTTTGGGGTATTTTTATTTTTATTTTTATTTTTAATCGAGTTTTTTGTTTTTTAAATTTTTAGGGGTTTAAATGCTTTTTATAGTTTTATTCATTTTTTGGGTTTTAATGTGTTTTTAGGGTTATTTGGGTTTTTTGGTTTTTTTTTGGTTTTTTAGGGTTTTCATGGGTTTTTATTGTTTTTTGCATTTTTAGGTTTTATAAGGGTTTTAATTGTTTTTAGTTTTTATATATTTATTACGGGTTTTATTTGGTTTTTAGTGTTTTTTATATTTTCAAGGATTTTTACAGATTTTTTAGATTTTTGATGTTTTTTAGGGATTTTTTGTGTTTTTAGGGTTTTATTGATATTTAGGGTTTTTAGGATTTTGAGGATTTTCTGAGTTTTTATGTGTTTAATGTTTTTTAAAATTTTTATTTTTTTATGGGTTTAAAGAGTATTTAGAGTTTTTAGTGGTTTTAGAGTGTGTTTTTTGGTTTAAGGGATTTTTATGGATTTTAGGGTTTTTATGATTTTTTTGGGGTTTTTAGGGTTATATAATTTTTTGTTTTTTAGTAGTTTTAATTGTTTTTATGTTTTTAATGTATTTATAGTGGGTTTGAAGGTTTTTTGTGTTTTTATTTTTTTAAGGATTTTTTTAACTTTTTAAATATTTTTATTGTATTTTAGGGTTTTAGGGAAAATGATGATTTGGGGGTCTCTAAGATTTTTAGTGTTTTATGTTTTTTTGGATTTTTAGGATTATTTTATTTTCTTGAGAGTATTAAGGTGTTTTTAGAATTTTTGAAATTTTATTATTTTAAAGGGTTTTTATGATTTTTTTTTGTTATAGGGGTTTTATCAGTTTTTTGCTTTTTAAGGGTTTTAAGGGTTTTTATTATTTTGGTTTTTTATGTTTTTTTAATTTTTTTAATTTTTTATGTTTTTGATGAGTTGTATGTTTTCTTTTGGGTTTTCTAGGTGTTTAGGGTTTTTTATGTTTTAGTAATTTTAGTGCTTTTTTGGGTTTTATGGTTTTTAGGGTTTTAGTGATTTTGATAGTTCTTAGAGGTTTTTAGAGTATTTATGGTATTTATGGTTTGTCGGTGTTTATGGATTTCTTAGTTTTTTTAAGGGTTTTATGGTTTTTTGGAGTTTTTTAACATTTCTAGGGTTTAATGTTTTTTACATCTTTTAGTGTTTATTTAGGGTTTTTATGTGTTTTGGGTTCTTTATGTTTTTAGGGTTTTTTATGGTTTTTAGAATTTTTTATGTTCTTATTTTGTTTTTTATGTTTTTTAAATTTTTAGGATATTTTGGGGTTTTATATTTTTTAGATATTTAAGGACCTATTAGCGGTGTCCATGGTTTTTTTTATGTTTTTATATTTTTAGGGATTTTTATAGATTTTTTAGAATTATTATGGTTTTTTGGGATTTTGATGGATTTTAGAGTTTTTGGGATTTTAGGGTTTTAAGGGTTTCTATAATTTTTATGTTTTTAGGGGTTTAATATCTTCTTAGGTTTTTATGGTTTTCTTAGGTTTTTTTAGGTTTTTAGGTTTTTTTCTTTTCTATGTATTATTAAGGGTATTTTAGGATTTTTTGTTTTTTTTTGTATTTTATCGATTTTGTGGGATTTTTGGATTTTTATCATTTTCTAGGTTTTTAGTTTTTTTTAATTGTTTTTAAGATTTTATGGTTTTTAAGAGTTTTTAGGGTTTTTACATTTTAGAGAATTTTAGGACCTTTTATGATTTTTATGGTTTTTTAAATTTTTTAGGGATTTTGAGGGGTTGTTGGGGTTTTTATGATTTTTGTGGTATTTTGGGGGGTGGTAGGGGTTTTTTGAGTTTTTAAACATTTTTAGGTGAGTAAAGGGTTTTTAGAGTTTTTAGTGATTTTGGGATTTTTTTATGGTTTTTTAGTTTTTTATGTCTTTTTGGGGTTTTATGGATCTTAGTGGTTTTTATAGTTTTTAGGGTATTTCAGGGTTTTTATAGGTTTTTATGGGTTTAATGGGGTTTAAATGGTTTTAAGTGTTTTTATGTTTTTATGTTTTTAAGGGGCTTTTCTTGTTTTTAGGGGTTTTTTTTGTTTTTAGGATTTTTTGGGGATTTTTAGGATTTTTATGTTTTCTTAATGTTTTTATGGATTTTTAGGGTTTTTTTTTGAATATTTACAATTTTTTATGATTTTTTTGCATTATTTATCTTTTTTAGGGGTTGTATGTTTCATTAGATTTTTATAGTTTTAATCTATTTTATGTTTATAAGGACTTTTGGGGACTTTATTCAATTTTTATTGGTTTTATGGTTTTATTGAGATTTTGAAGGTTTTTAGGGGTTTTTTTGTTTTTTGGATTTTTGGGGTTTTTTGTTTTTCAGGTTTTTTAAGGTTTTTTAAGGTTTTTTAGAGTTTATAACATTTTTATGGGTTTATATGGTTTTAGAGTTTTTTGGGGGGGTTTAGAGTTTTTAGGGGTTTCTAAGACATTTAGGAGTCTTTTGTTTTTAGGGTTTTTTTGGTTTCAAGTGTTTATTAGTTTTTTTAGGGTTTTATATGTTTTAGGGACTTTAAGGATTTATTAAGGATTTTCAATTTTTATAGTTTTTTTATGTTTTTAGGTATTTTTAAGGATTTTTTATTGAATTTTTATTATTTTTTAGGGTTTTAGGGATTTATAGGTTTTGTTTGTCTTTTTTGATTTTTTTTGGGTTTTTATAGTTTCATGATTTTTTATATTTTTAAGGATTTTAGAGTATTTTAATGTTTTAGTTGTTTAAATTATTTTTATATTTTCTAGTAATTTTATGGTTTTTTGGTTTTTTATGGTTTTTAAGGTTTTAAGGGGGTTTATGGTTTTGAATGTTTTAAGGGTTTTAGGGTTATTATAGGATTTTATAATTTTTATGAGTTTTAAATGTTTTTTGGTTTTTAATTTTTTCATAGTGTTTTTAGTGTTTTTGAGGTTTTTTAATTTTTTTTGGATTTTTAGGCCCTTTGAAAAATTCTTATGGTTTTTAGGGTTTTGACAGATTTTGAGGGGTTTTTTGGTTTTTGGTTTTTTTGTTTTTAGGGTTTTTGGCCTATTTAGGTTTTTAGGGGTTTAAATTGTTTTGGTTTTTTATGGGATTCTTAGGGGGTTTTAGTGTTTTTATGGGATTTTTTGTTTTTATGGATTTTCAGTGATCTTTATGACTTTATTAATTTTTTCTGTTTTTTTTTTGGATTTTGAGGGTTTTTAGGTTTTTTATAGTTTTTACGATTTCTTGAGTTTTTAGGGTTTTTATATATTTTTTGGGCACTAAATGTTTTTTAGAGATTTGTATCATTTTTAAGGGTTAATGGGTTTTTATAGTTTTATGTGGTTTTTATGGATTCATGGGTTTTTACGGTTCTTTGTGGGTTTTAAGGTTTTTATTGTTTTAAGATTTTTAGTGTTTTTAAGGTTTTTAGTGTTTTTGGGTTTTTTAGGTGTTTTCATTATTTTTAGGTTTTTATTATATTATAATAGTTTGTTAGGGTATATGTGGTTTTTTATGATTTTTTGTATTTTTTGGGATTTTGGAGAATTTTTATGAGTTTTTAGGGTTTTAAGAAATTTTGATGGGTTTTAGGGATGCTTAGTGTTTTTACAATTTTAAGGTTTTTTGGCGTTTTTATGGTTTTTTGAGTTTTTTCAGGGTATTATGGATTTTTAGATTTTTTAATGCTTTTAACTAGGAATCCATTTTTTCATTTTCTAAATACACCTAATTTTTGGTTAGTGGGATACTCACAATCAAAATTCAAACAAAACAAACCATTCCAAACACCAAATTAAAATTTCAAACATAGATACCAAAATGACACTACAAAAACAATTTGATTAAGCAACATACCACCTTCCAAGATTCAAATTTTTGAATTGAAGATATCAAAAAAACTCTTTTCACACCACATCGGTTATTAAAAGATAACAAACTATGAGAGAATATGGAACCTCAAAGTAGAAACTCCAGAACATCTTCAAATAACCTCATCGTCGCATCACTGTTTTCATCACCAAAGAAAAAACCAAAAACAACTTGATATAGAAATCAACATTGGATGAAGAACCACCCCAACAAAAACCTCCCAGAGCCTCCTTGAATCCATCTAACCTTACTGACGTAGGAAGGATCAATGGATCTAGAGGCCATAGCAGAGTAAGAGAAGTTAGACCTCAAGGGAGAGACCCAACACGACCAACACCAGCAACCCCCTGAAAAACGAATCATCGAACCATAAAAGACATCATCTTCAAAAATATGAAGAAAATACGACACTGGACCATCCGATTTAACCATAAATCAAAGCGTGACAACACCAAAACTTCACAGCTGAATCAGACACCAAAAAACCTAATAGAAACAAGAAAAAGGAAAAGAAGGATTTGAAGCAGAGGAAGCCATGAATGTTGTGAGTGACAACATAGAGTGGATGAAAATGAACACTGTAAAAGGAGATATATAAGAAGGAGAAAAAATGGAAAACCTAGATCACATAAAGAGAATCCAACCTAGAAATAGAAAAAAGAACAAATCGGTTAAAGAAGGATAAAAACGTGAATCTAGAAAGAGAAAAGATGGTCGCCTTCTCCAGGGGAAAGAAACCTAGATGGGGGAGAAGATGGGGTCAGAGAACCTGAGCCATGAAGAAGGGAACCCAATAAGGGAGGGGCTTCTATGAAGAAGGGAAAGCAAAGGAAGATAACCTGGAGTGAAGAAATCCAAAGAAGCCGGAGAAAGAGACATCACCACCAGGATACTCTCAAAACCCTAGAAGGAGGGCGAGAGTGGAGGACAGGAGTGGGAGCTAATCAAATGGGGATCCATATAGTGGTTATTGAATTTTTTATGTGATTAAAGTGTCTTAGAGTTTTTAGAGTTTTCAGTGGTTTTATCTTTTTTATGTGGGTTTTGGGTTTTTATTGTTTTTAGGGGTTTTAAGTGTTTTTATGTTTTTATCATCATTTAGGCTTTTAGGGGTTTTATGTGTTTTTATATTTGTATGTTTATTTATATATTTTCACTATTTTTAGGGATTTTTAGTTTTTAGGGATTTTTATAGCTTTTATTGGATTTTTATTGGTTTTAGGAATTTTGAGTGCTTTTACGATATTTTGGGTTTTCAGGTTTTTTTTCTTTTTTTTTACCAAATTTATGGTTGTTTTATAGTTTTTAATGTTTTAGGGGTTTAAATTATTTTAAGTGTTTTAGTGGCACTTTAGGGTTTTTATAGGTTTTTAATATTTTTAAATATTTTAGGGTTTTTATAGTTTTTAGAGTTTTTAGGTTTTGTAAGGTTTTTAGTGTTTTTAGGTTTTTAGGGGTGTTAAGTTTTTCTAGGTTTTTAATGTTTTCTTAAGGGTTTTCCTGGTTTTTAGGCGTTTTTACATTTTTACGAATTTTTAGGAGATTGTTATAATTTTCACGATTTTTTCATTTTTAAGGATTTGGGGGGGGGGGGGATAGTGTTTTTTTGGGATTTTATGGTTTTCTTTTGGGTTTTTATGAATTTTTTATATTTTAGGGATTTTATGGTTTTTTAGAGTTCTCAAAAAAAATTAGAGTTTAAAGGGTTTTCCGAGTTTTTAGGGTTTTTATTGTGTTTTTGGGTTTTTTGTGGTTTTTAGGGGTTTTAGGTTATTATGGGTTTTTATGATTAACAAAGTCTTTTTAGGATTTTTGAAGGTTTTTATCAATTTTTAGATTATGAGGAGTTTTACGTGTTTTAACATTTTTAAGGTTTTGTTAGGGTTTGTTAGGGATTTTAGGGGTTTTTATGTTTTTTTGATATTTTTAGGGATTTTTTCATAATTTTTATGGTTGTTAGTGTTTTTAGGGATTTTTATGCTTTTTAGTGTTTTAGGGGTTTTTGATTTTTTTATGTTTTTGAATTTTTATATTTTCAGGGATTTTAATAGTTTTTAGGTTTTTAAGGGTTCTAAGGGTGTTAGGTTTCAAGATAGTTTTTGGGAATTTTAGGAATATTTAGGATTTTTTGTGTATTTTTAGGGGGTTTAGGGATTTGAGGGTTCTTATGGTATTTTAGATGTTTTTATGGTTTTAAATGTTTTTGGGTTTTAGTGTTTTCTGAGTTTTTAGGTTTTTTTTATTTTTTAAGATTTTTTTTTGCATTTTTAGGGGTTTAGAGGGTTTTTAGAGTATTTCGTAGTTTTTATGGTTTATATTGGGGTTTAGGGTTTCATAAGGGTTTTAGGGGTTTTACGGTTTTTATATGTTTTTTGGTCTTATAGGATTTTTAGTGTTTTTTATGTTTTTGGGGGTTTTTTGTGATTTAGGTTTTTATGTCTTTATTTGGATTTTTCAATGTTTTTAGGGGGTTTACATTTTTTGGGATTTTTAGTTATGTTTTAAGATTTTTATGGATTTTTAGGGGTTTATAGGTTTTGATGTGTTTTAGGCTTTTTAGGCATTTGTTTTTTTTTTTTGAGTTTTTAGCATTTTTAGGTTTTTAGGGGTTTTAATTAGTTTTAGTTTTCTAAGGGGTTTTGAGGTTTTTTTTAATGTTTTTAGGGTTTTTGACGTTTTTAGGTATTTCTAGTGATTTTTGATGATTTTTAGGGGTTTTTAGGGTTCTTAAGTATTTTTATGGTTTTGGGGATTTTCATGTTTTTATAGTCATTATGAATTTTTGGGGTATTTAGGATTTCTTTGAGATTTTTAGGGGTTAAATGGTTTTAGAGTTTTTTTAACAGTTTTAGGGGCTGAAAGGGATTTTAGAGTTTTTATCCGTTTTATGGTTTTTATTAGTTTCTAGGGTTTTTATTTTTTCTAATGGTTTTTGGGTAATTATGATTTTTTAGGGTTACATATGGGTTTTAACTTTTTTATGTTTTATGGTTTTAAAGTGTTTTTAGGTCTTTAAGGTTTTCTTACATTTTTTAGGGTATTTAGGTTTTTTATGTTTTATATTTTTTAGGGATTCTTTATGTTTTTTATAGTCTTTAGGGTTTTTAGGGATTTTAAGGGATTTTGGGTTTTTAGGTATTTTTTGTGTTTTTAAGGTTTTTTTAAAAAAAATTCAGGGTGTTTAAGGGCTTTTGGAGTTTTTAAAACTTTTTGGGGGTTTAAAAGGGTTTTAGAGTTTTAAGTGTTTGTATGGGGTTTTATGTGTTTGTAGTGTTTTTTATGGTTTTTAGTGGGTTTTATGGGTTTTAGGGTTTTTAGAGTTTTTAGGGTCTTTTAGGGTTTTTTATGTTTTGAGAATTTTTTCATTTTAAGGGGTTTTTAGTGTTTTTATTTTTTAATGTTTTTTAGATATTATTAGGGTTTCTAAATTTATAGGTATTTTTAGGGATTTTTATGGGTGTTTAGTATTTTTAGGTATTTAGGTGGATTTCTATGTTTTGTATGGTTTCTAGGGTTTTTTAGGGTTTTTTAGTTTTTCAATGGTTTTAAGTGTTTTTAGGTTTTTAATGTTTATTTGGGATTTTTAGGCTTTTAAGAATATTTATGGATTTTTTTGATTTTTATGGTTTTTAGGGTTTTCAATTATTATGAGAGTTTTGAAGGTTTCTAGGGTTTTTATGGTTTTTGGGTTTTTAGAGTTTTTTTGGAAGGAAAAAATAATGAATATATAAAAAGGAAATGGGAATTGAAGTACAAAAAGAACACCCAAATGGTGAAACACATGGCCCGAAGGCTATTAACATTATCAGAAAAGAAATCAAAACCATGGACCAAGCTAGACTTTTTTCACTCTATCTCACATGTCCACATGAAAGAATTTAAAACATCAATATCCAGTAGCACTCCTCACCACTAAAAAAACGTGACACCAACAAGATTCCCAAAGAAGCTAGAGAAGAATAAGAAATCCAAGAGAATATCCTGAAGCCACTGAGAAAATCACCAAACCCCTCCAACACCATCACCACTAAACCCCTATCTCTCCCCACTATACTTTGAGCTCTCAACATTCAATCAAAAGTAATCCCTTATTAAAACTAGATCACTGGAAATGGAAGTATCGCACTCCACAGAATAAATCCTCAATAAGAAACATCCACTCCATTTCAATAGAACCTGTACTAGTGAAAACCCCTACAAAAATTAGTGTTTTGGAAGAAACCTGCTCAGCAGAAACAACAACACCTCCTAACCAAAAATATCATCCAACCACCAGAAATGGATCCAAGCAAATAACACCACCAACCATCACCAACCCATGACACTTCTAAAATACACCCCATCAAACCAGTAATATGCATCACACCAACAAAACCATCCAAAATCCCTCACACCGGCTCACAACCCCAAACAACAACCAGGCTCCAGCATCACCCCAATCCATATCTACATGGCCTCTAGCACCTCTTAGCCAAAAAAATCCACACTTGTAGCCCCTTCCCCTAGCCATCACTAATCACCATTCTTCTTGTTCTCTCCCAGAAACTCCCATCACCCCTCAATAATATCCTCAAGCATTCTCCAACACCCCTAATTATTACTTAGATTCTTGTAAAAACCCCTCCAGACACACCACCTCCTAGAACAATTGGCATCAGCTGGCATTTTTCCACACCAGATACAATTATCACACCGGCCCTAAACCAACATTAGGGCCCAAATCCAGTGAAAAATATAGCAGATTCCCACTTTAATTCAACAACACTTCCAACAACGAAGATCTACAACCTCAAAACCCAGCTTCCAACTCCAAATATCCATCATCCTCTGCCCTAAAAGCATGCATCCTGAAACCACCCGAGCACCAGCATTAGACCATACCCTCAAAACCACTTGCACAGACACCCTATAACACGAGTATCTTAAAACCAATTATCAGCAAGCAGTCCACACCCCTCCATATTAGATAGCTCCAACCCATGAAAGAAACCTGAAAGAAGACGCACCCCACCACATGGGATCAAATTCACTAGAATAAGGCCACCAAACATCACCCATAAGAGTGAAACCTGCTACCCTGCAACCAATTGTTTCAACTGAGGACCCCAGCATGAAAATTAATTAGAGAACACCAGATTGGAAAACCACCATGTTTGAATTCCCTTTCCAATATTCCACTGAAAACGAAATAAAAGATAACAGTTCATCCATGTATTCAACCACCCGAGAGGGAGAGGGAGAAAAAAATATATAGAATACCATTGAGTGATGTCAGACTAAAAACCAAATCCAACATCCAATGAGATAAGAAAGACAATCTAAAGGACCATCAACCTGGAAACCAAAAACATGAGTGATGCGGGAAAACAAACCCTTAGGTATGAAATCAAATAAACATGAATAAAAATCTATAAAATATAATACTATGATAGAATAATGATCACAGGCCCTGTACTAAAAAAAATCATACGAACTCAAGTGGAACCACTAAAGAAATAGAAGCCAGAAAACCACCATCCTAGAATATGAGGACCGATGAATAAAATTTACAAAAAACATGAAGTGTTGATGAAACATCAGTAAGGCTGTTGATGAATGCACATTGACAAACTCCATAAACCTCACATTGAAAAATATGACACAATAGGCTAGGAGTCCCACCTCTATGGTAGAAAATTGAGACACCTTGTTCTACACAACCTCGAACCATAAACCCCTAATAGGAAAATAACCCTTCACATACTCCATCATGGGGAAGAATATAGAACCAACACCAAGATTAAACTCTAAACATGAAACCATGTGCTTCTTAGGAGCATCGTTTAAAAATACCCACACCAATCCAATAAAATTTTTTAAACCAAAAAAGAAATTGGTTAGTGATTCCACCAATGAGAACCGAAAAACCTCAAATTGGTCGATGGGAGAACATAGAGTGCCAACAAATTTCCCTTCTGCCACAAAACAGACATGAACCCCACTTCATCCACACACTCATGGTAAAAATCGAAAAAGGATAATGAAACAAAAAAATTGAAACCCTCAAAAAAACATTAGTTTCCTTGAAAAACTGGCCACCACCCTCCAAAACCAATGGAACGACAACAATTGAAAAACCAAAAACCAGTCAAATCATAGATGAATGTGGTCGATGAGCCAAAACACGCATGAAATTGGGAGTTTCATGGAGCCACTGGCGATGAACAATGAAAACCATGATCCCCACCAATGAAAACAAACCATCCCCAAATCGAAACCATATTAACCAAAAACCACTTCTGAAGAGACCATTAAAGAACCCATAAATGAAGGAAAGCAAACAAAATCCACCAAGAATCATGTTTCCCAAATAAGGTAGTGATTCCATTACAGACAAGGGGCTCCAAAGATCTATGAGAGATCATTTGAGAACCCTTTGAGTTTTTAGGTTTTGTTTTGAGTTTTTAGGGTTTTAAAGGTTTTTAGAGATTTTTACTATGTTTAGGGTTTTAAAGGTTTTTTAGATATTTTATTATTTTTTAGGGTTTTTATGGGGTTTTAGGGTTTTTCTCATTTATAGGTTCTTAGGGTTTTATGTGTTTTTCAGTTTTTTTGTATTCCTTAGTTCTTTTAGGGGTTTTATGTTTTTTAAAATATTAGTGATTTTTAGGCCTTTCTAAGATTTTTTAGAATTTTAGGGTTTATAGGGATTTGGTTGTTTTTTCGGTTTTTAGGATTTTTAGTGTTTTAGGAGTTTTTAAGGTTTTATGAGTTTTTTAGCGTTTTTAGAAATTTTTAATGGTTTTAGGTTATTTAGGGTTTTTACATTTTTAGGGATTTTTATGGATTTTTTAGGATTTTTATCATTTTTTTAGGGTTTTTGGGACTTTTAGTTTTTTTTTATTTCTAGGGTTTTCTGCATTTTTAGGTTTTTAGAGGTTTTAAGTGTGTATTTGTTTATGTTTTCTTAGGGTTATTAGGGATTTTAGGTTTTTTTTACGTGTTTAGGTATTTTTATGGATTTTAAGGATTTTTATGGTTTTTTCATGGTAAAATTATGAATTAAATTTGGATAAGATGAATTATAAATTGAATCAATCATGTAAAAAACAAAATTTTACCAAAGAAAAAAATATCAAGGACCAACCAAGCACCGAGGAACCAAATAAGGCACCCAAAAAGACCAAGAGACCAAGAACACACCATTAACATTACAATGCATAAATCCACCCACTGAGTCAGAAAAGAAAAAAACATCACATGATCCCAACAATTATATAAATCGAAAAGAATCCAGTAGTAACAAACACTACAAAAATTTCCAATAGTCACCTACCATGTTCACATGAGCCAGTAGGAACATAAACCTACATCCAGTAACACATGATCTAATTAGGCTATCCCCCCCCAATGAGAAAAAGGGAACACAACTACTCCAAGCACTGAACTGGGAAGCACACTAAGATACAACACCACCAAGGCCCCATGATTTTCTAAAGAAACAATAGCATACACACACACATAAACACATGAACCACCGACCACACACATGTACAAATTCATGAACAACCAACCACACTTACACATGTGCAAAAATACACCAAAAAACAAACCATCAACATCCCCCACACCTCTCATCTACAAGAACCTCTACAAGTACTAGCCACCAGTCCACATTACATGCAATTAGCAGACCAAACCACCCAGCTGACCCCCTGAAACTTGAACAAACCAACCCTTCTAGCTGCACACCTGTACCAAACACTGCCCAACCCTCCAGCCACACCGAGACAATTCCACCCTTTCACATCTAAATTAGACGAAAATCCACGTAGCATCACTCTAGCACCCATAAAGCCTACCCCATCCCAAAACCATCAAAACCCACTAATTGAACCAGCTAACCACCAGAAACACCCTGAATAGAACCACCCCATCCCCTTCACCACCCAATAATATCACAAAAACAGCTCACCCAAAGGATATTTTTATGGTATTAATGGTTTTTAGGTATTTTTTGGGTTTTTATGGTTTTTATTTATTTTAGGTGTTTTAGGTTTTTTTTCAGGTTTTATTATTTTTGTGATGTTTTTAGGGTTTTAATGTTAATAAGTGTTTAAATGTGTTTTTGAGTTTTTAGTGGTCTTTAGGGGTTTTATGTGGTTTTAGGGGTTTTATGGTTATTATGGTTTTTAGGTTTTCTAGGGGTTTACATGATTTTGGGTTTCTAAAGTTTTCTTATGGTTTTTCATAGATTTTTGGGGGGTTTTTTTGAGTTTTAGGGATTTTTATGGGTTTTTAGTGTTTTAGGGATTTTGAGAGTATTTACGGATTCTTTTCATTTTTAGGTTTTTTAGGGTTTTTATGTTTTTTTTGTGTTTTAGGGTTTTTTGAGTTTTTACTGTTTTTAAGGTTTTTCAGAGTTTTTTTATGTATTTCAATCATTTTTAGAGTTTCTAGTGGGGTTTTTGTGTTTTTATGGGGTTTTAGGGACCTTTAATGTTTTTAGGGGTTTTAGGGTTTATATGGTTTTTAGGGGTTTTTATGGTTTTTTTTATAGTTTTTTATTTTTAGGGTTTTTAAGTTTTTTTAGGTTCTTAGGGTTTTATTAGGGGTTTTCAGGGTTTTTAGTATTTTTTATGTGTTTATGGAATTGAAGTTATTTTTTGTTGTTTTTTTGAGTTTTTAGTGTTTTTAGGGATTTTGGGGGTTTTAGCCTTTTTAAGTTTTTTAGGTGTTTTAGTTTTTTTTTATTTTTTATGGTTTTTATATGGTTTTTATAGTTTTTAACGTTTTAGGTATTTTTAGGACTTTCTTAGGTATTTATTGGTTTTTTAGTGTTTTTAGAGATTTTGAGGGTTTTGAGGGTTTTATTAGTTTTTTGGGTTTTTTCTTTGTTTTTAGGGTTTTTTTGGTTTTTTGGAGTTTTTTAACATTTTACGAGTTTAAAGTGTTTTTAGAGTTTTATGTGGAATTAATTATTTTTTTTGGGTTTTAGAGGTTTTAGGGTTTTTTATTGTATTTTTTAGGGTTTTTAGTGTCGTTAGTATTTTTAGGTTTTTATAGGTTTTATGTGTTTTTGTGTTTTATGGTTTTCTTAGTGTTTTTTAAGGATTTTAATTTTTATATATTTTATGGGATTTTAGGGATTTTAGGTATTTTGAATGTTTTTAGGGGTTTTAATGTCCTTTAAGGTTTTTATGGTGTTTTTGGTTTTTATGGATTTTTTTTTAGATTTTGGAGTTTTTAATAGTTTTATATTTTTCAATATTTTTTTGGGTTTGGAGGGTTTTTAGAATTTTTAGTGGGGTTTTAGTGTTTTTATGTTCTTTGGGGGTATTGAGGTTTTTAGGTTTTTTCCGACTTTTTAGGGGTTTTACCATTTTGTAGGTTTTCTAGGAGTTTTAGGTTCTCTTAGGTTTTTAATATTTTCTTATTGTTTCTAAGGTTTTTTACATTTTCCAGGATTTTTAGGATTTTTAGGATTTTTTTTTCTTTTAGTGTTTTTATAGATTTGGGGGTTTTAGGGTTATTTTTTTCTTTTATGGTTTTATAGTTTTTTGGGGGGTTTTAGTGTTTTTTGATGTCTTTTAATGTTTTTACGGTATGTTAGTGGTTTTCCTATTTTTAGGGGTTTAAAGTGGTTTTTATAGTTTTTAGTCTCTTTTTAAGGGCTTTATGGGTTTTTAGTTTTTTAATTATTTTAAGGGTTTTATGGTTTTTAAGGATTTTAGGGGTTTTTGGTACTTTTACATTTTTAGTGTTTTTATTTTTTTAGGCTTTAAGGTTTTCTTTAATTTTTTCAGGGGGTCTTGGGTTTTTGTGGTTTTAGGGACTTTTATGGTTTTTAGGGGGTTTTATGGTTTTTATTGTTTTAGGGATTTTTAGGGGTTGTGTATTTTTTAGGTTTTTTTTGGTGTTATAAATGTTTCCTAGTTTTTAACATTTTCTTCTGGATTTTCATGGGTATTTAGGTTTTTGGTTTTTAGGGATTTTTTTTTTATTTTTAGTAATATCATGGGTTTTTAGGGTTTTAGGGATTTTGAGGGTTATTAGGGTGTTTTAGTATTTTTAGTATTTTATGGTTTTTTGTGTTTTTAGAGATTTTTTAATGTTTTTAGGGTTTTAAAGGTTTTTTGGTGTTTTTTTACGTTTTTAGGGGTCAAAACGGTTTCTATAGTTTTTGTGTGTATTTGCGGGTTTTGGGGGTTTAAATGTTTTCAAGTTTTTATGGGTTTTTATAGTTTTTATAGATTTTATGGGATTTTAGGGTCTTTTAGGGTTTTGTCATTTTTAGGTTTTTAGGTGTTTTAACGGTTTTTCGGTTTTTAAGGTTTTCTTAGGGTTTCATTATTTTTATGGTTTTTTACATGTTTAGGGATTTTTATAATTTGTATGGTTTTTTATGATTTTTATGGATTTTTAGGGGTTTTATGGGTTTTTAAGGTTCTTGTTGGTTTTTGGCGGATTTGCTGATTTTTTGAGCTTTTAGGGTTTTATGGGGTTTTAATGTTTTCTAGCATTTTTAGGGGTATAGGGGCTTTATGGTTTTTAGGCGTTTTATAGTTTTTAGTAGGTTTTAGGGGTTTTATGCGTTTCTAGGATTTTTATATATATTATATATATTTTAAGGGAATTAATTGTCTTTATGTTTTCAAGGTTTTATTAGGGATTTTTAAGGATTTAGGATTTTTTATGTATTTAGGTTTTTTTATTAATATTTTTTACGATTTTTAAATTTCATAGGGTTTTATGGATTTTGAGGTTTATTTTGTTTTTTGGGTTATTATGGTTTTTTTAGTATTTCAGGGTTTTTATAGTTTTTTATAGTTTTTATCATTTTTAGGGATTTAAAGGGTCCCATATTTATGGTGGTTTTTAGGGTTTTATGGGTTTTGGAGTTTTTTTTGTTTTTAGGAATTGTTATTGTTTTTTGGATTTTATAGTCCTTTAGGGTCATAGGGTTTTAAGCATTTTTTAGTTTTTAGGGAAAGGAAGATGCGAGGGTCGGGCTATTCTCGGCCCCCTCAAATTTATTAAAAAGAAAAGAGAGACACAACAGACAAGGGAGGGGAGGGGTCAATCGACCCACACCCAAAAACCCTTAACGACCCAAGACAAAAGACCCAAAAAAAGAAAAATCAAGAACCAAAAAAGAAAAAAGAACAAAAAAAATCATCCACCACCATCATCCAGCATCAACCAGCATCCAGAAGCTCCCAGCTAACCAACAACCAGCATCCAAACTCAAACAGCAATCCACATCCAGCAGCAGTAGCACAACCCTAAACCACTACTTTAGCACCTCCCATCCAAGCAACAACCAGCATCCAGAACCGCAAACATCCAACATCACAGAACCACCAGCATCCAACATCACATAACCACTAGCATCAAAATCACAAGCCTTTTTACTTTTTAGGGGTTTTTTGTGATTTTAGGGTTTTATGTTTTTATAAGGGTTCTTATAGTTTTAGGGGTTATTAAATTTTTTAGGATTTTGAGGGATTTTTTAGGACTTTTATGGGTTTTTAGGGTTTTCATGAATTTTAAATGTTTTTAGGATTTGTTTGGGGATTTGGATTTTCCGGGTTTTAGAATTATTAGGTTTTAGGGGTTTTAATTGTTTTTAGGTTTTTAATTATTTATTAGGATTTTCTCGTTTTTTTAGGGATTTTTACATTTTTTATTTATTTTTAGCTATTTTTTTTGATTTTTTGGGATTTTATGATTTTTAGGTTTTTTAGGGGTTTTAGGGATTTTTGGGTGTCTTTGAGATTTTAGGGTTTTTTTTGGTTTCTAGGGGTTTTTTGAGTTTTTTGGTTCTTTTAATATTTTTAGATGTTTTAAGGTTGTCGAGAGTGTTTTAATGTTTTTATGTGAGTAAAGGTATTATTAATTTTTATTATTTTTTAAGGTTTTTATGGGTTTTTAGAGGTTTTAAGGATTTTAGGGGTTTTGGGTTTTTGTGGGTTTTTGGGTTTGTTTTGGATTTTTTGGATTTTTTGATTTTTTAGGGTTTTATGTTTTATTTATGTTTTCTTACGATATTTCAGGTTTTTCATGTTTTTTAATGTTTTTATATATTTTTAGGGATATTTTTTGGATTTTTAGGTTTTTAGGTTTTTTATGGATTTTGATGGGTGTTAGGGTCTTTTATGGTTTTTATGGTTTTTGGGTTTTTAGTGTTTTTTAAAAATTTTAGGGTTCAAATGGTTATTAATTTTTTTAACTTATTTTGTGGTTTAAACTGTTTTCTGTCTTTTTAATTATTTTTAGGGTTTTATGTGTTTTTACAATTTTTTAATGTCTTTAGATATTTTTAGGGTTTCTAGGGGTTTTAGTGTTTCTTTTTGGATCTTTATGTTTTTAATGTCTTTTAGTTTTTTAGGGGTTTTAAGTGTTTTAGGTTTTTAAGGTTTTGTTTGGGGTTTTCACGTTTTTTTGGGTTTTCTTTTTATTTTAATAGCTTTTAGGGATTTTTATGGATTTTTTTTTGTTTTTTGGATTTTTGGGGATTTTGAGGATTTTTAGGGGTTTTTAGGATTTTCAATGGTTTAAGGGTCTTTAGAGTGTCTTAGGTTATTAAGTGATATAATATTTTTTCGTTTTTTATATTTTTATTTGGAGTTTTCATGGTTTTTAGTGTTTTTTATGTTTATAGGGATTTGTAGAAATTTTTTAAGATTTTTTTGGGTTTTAGGTATTTCTTTTGGAATTTCAGTGTTTGTATGGTTTTTTTGGTATTTATGGTTTTTTTGATATTTAGGGGTTTTATTGAGTTTTACAGGGTTTTCATGGGGTTTTAGATTTTTTTAACGTTTTAGGGGTTTAAAGGTTATTTATAGTTTTTTGTGGTTTAGGGGTTTAATGTCGTTTTATGATTTTTATTTTATTAAGGGTTTTAGGGTTTTTAGGAATTTCAGGGATTTTAATAATTTTTAGTTTTTAGGGATTTTAAGTGATTTTAGATTTTTACGGTTTTCTTAGAAGGTTTCAGGATTTTTAGTGATTTTTTTGTTTAGGTATTTTTAGGTATATTTTAGGATTTTTATGTTTTTTTAGATTTTTTTTGGGATTTTTTGGGAGTTAATGGTTTTTTAGTGTTTCTAGGGTTTTTATGGTTTTTATCATTTTTATGTTCTTTAGAAGTTTAAATTTTTTTTTCATGTTTTTAATATTTTATTAGGGTTTTTAAAATTTTTAGGGATTTCATGGATTATTTAGTATATTTATGGTTTTTTATGGTTTTAGGTATTTTGATGGTCTTTATGGTTTTTAGAGTTTTAGGGTTTTTAGGGTTTTCATGATCTCCAAAGGTTATTATGTTTTTTTAGTTTTTAATGTTCTTTAGATTTTTTTTAAAAAAAATATGTGTTTAAATGTCTTTTAGATCTTCTTGTGTTATTTTAGGGGTTTTAATAATTTTATTGGTTTTTTGTATTTTAGTGGTTTTTAGGGGTTTTAGGAAATTTTTAGGATTCTTTTAGGGCTTGTAGAATTTTTAGTTTTTTAGAAGTTTTTAGTGTTTTTAGGTTTTTATGTTATCTTATGTTTCTTAATGGTTTCTATGGTTTTCATTTTTTATATATATTTTTAGGGATTTTTATGGTTTTTATGGTTTTTAGGGGTTTTACGCATTTTGTGGTTTTTTAGGGTTTTTAGGGTTTTACGGATTTTTGAGTTTTTTAACGTTTTAGGTGTTTAAATGGATTTTAGTGATTTTAGAGGTGTTTAAGGTTTTTATGGGTTTTTAGGGTTTCTTAAGGTTTTTTGGGTTTAGGGTATTTCGTGTTATTAGGGTTTTATGGCTTTTAGATTTTTAAAGGTTTTTATGGGTTTTAAGTGTATTTAGTTTATAATTTTTTCTTATGGGTTTTCTATGGTTTTGGTTTTTTTATGTTTTGAGGGTTTTTATGGATTTTTTAGTATTTCTATAGTTTTTATGGTTTTTAGTGATTATAAGGGATTTTAGTGTTCCAATGGGTTTTAAGTGTTTTTTAATGTTTTATTAGTTTGATGGTTTTTTTGGGTTTTTAGTGGTTTTATAGTTTTATCGGTTTTTATGTTTTAGAATGTTTTTTTATTTTTTTATGGTTTTAGTGGGGTTTAGGGTGTTTTTGGGTCTTTTATGGTTTTTAGGGTTTTTAGAATTTTTAGGTGTTTGAAATGTTTTTGGTTTTTAATGTTTTCTTAGAGTTAATAAAGGTTTTTTAGATTTATTATATTTTTAGGTATTTTTAGTGATTTTACGGATTTTTATGATATTTTAGTGTTTTTAGGGATTTTCATTGTTTTTTGAGTTTTTTAGGGGTTTCGGTGTTTTTTTGGTTTTTTTGGTTTTTTTTGTTTTTTGGGTTTTGTGCGTTTTATGATTTTTAAGTTTTTAAACATTTTTATAGTATGAAAGGGTTTTTAGATTTTTTTTGTTTGTGGTTTTAATTTTTTATAGGTTTTTTATGTTTTTTATGGTTTAAGGATTTTGTGGCTATTTGTGTTTTACGGTTTTTTAGTGGTTTTTTGTGTTTTAGAAATGTTTTTTTCTTTTTTTGTGTTTTTATGTGTTTTTACATTTTTAAGGTCTTGTTAGATATTTTAATGGTTTTTGGTATTTTTACCATTTTTAGGAAATTTGATGGATTTTTTTATTATTTTTATGGGGTTTTAGGGTTTTTTCAGATATTTAGAGTTCTAGGATTTTCTAAGGTTTTAGGGTTTTATAATTTTTGGGGTTTTAGGGTTTTTCTTTTAGTGTTTAATGTTTTTAAGGGTATTTATAGTTTTTTATCATGTTTAGGGGTTTAAATAGTTCTTAGAGTTTTATTGGTTTTAAAGGTTTTATGGTTTTTGTTGGATTTAATGTTTTTAGAGTTTTAGGGGTTTTAGGGTTTTTAGCATTTATTTGGTTTTTTGGGATTTAAAGTGTTTTTATTTTTTTAAGGATTTCTAAATTTTTTAGGATTTTAGGTTTTTTTTAATGTTTTGAGGTATTTTTAGGGGTTTTATGATTTTAAGGGTTCTTTAAGCTTTTATATATTTTTAGGGGTTTAGGTTTTTTATGTTTTTATGGTTTTTATGTGTTTTCTGGTTTTTATGGGTTATTTTATTTTTTATGGGTTTTAAGGATTTTTGAGTTTTTAATCGTTTTATATATTTAAATGGTTTTTAGATTTTTTAGTGGTTTAAAGTTTTTTAGGGATTTTTATTGTTTTTAATATTTTTAGGGTTTTTTGTATTTTTGGGTTTTTGGGTTTTTACAGATTTTTTTTTTGTTTTTAAGAGTTATAATTTTTTTAGGGTTTCACGGTTTTCTTAGGGTGTTTATGGTTTTTTAGTGTTTTTTACCTTTTAGGGATTTTAGGGATATTTTTTGGATTTAAAGGGTTTCATGGTTTTTGAGGACTTTGAGTGGGTTTTGTGTTTTTATGGTATTTAGGGTTTCTCTGATTTTTCTTGGGTTTTGAGGGTTTTTTTTTGAGTTTTTTTGGGTTTTTAATGTTTTGAGGGTTTTTAAGGTTTTTATGGTTTTAAAGGGTTTTTAGAGTTTTTAGTGGGTATTTAGGATTTTTTATATGTTTTATATTTTTTATGTTTTTGGGGGATTTATGATTTTGGGGGTTTTTAGGGTTTCTTTGTGTTATTAGTATTTTTTAGGTTTTTAAGGTTTTCTTAAGGTTTTAATGGTTTTTGGGATATTTTACATTTTTATGGATTTGTAAATTTTTTTGTATTTTTTATGTTTATATGGATTTTGAGGGTTTTTAGAGTTTTTTAGGGATTTTTGGGTTTTTTGGGTTTTTTTGGGATTTCTGTTTTTTTGGGTTTTAAGGGGTTTTAGTGCTTTTCACTTCTTTAAAAGATTAAAGGGTTTTTAGATTTTTAGTTATTTTTAAAGGTTTTTATGGTTTTTTTATAGTTTTATGGGGTGTTATAATTTTTAGGGTTTTAGGGGTTTTATGGGTTTTAGAATTTTTACCATTTTTAGGGGTTCTATGTTTTTTTTGGTTTTTTTATTTTATTAGGGGTTTTTATTATTTTTAGATTATTTTACATTTTAATGTGTTTTTAGGGATTTTTAGGAGTTTTATGGGTTTTGGGGCATTTTAAGGTTTTGGGGGTTTTAGGGTATTTTAGGGTTTTAATGTTTTTTTTGGGTTTTTAGGGTTTTTAAATTTTTTTGAGATTTTTGTGTTTTTTATGTTTTCAAAATTTTTAGCGGTTTAAAGGGTCTATATATTTTTTTGTTGTTTTTTCTAGTTTTTATGGGTTTTCAATTTTTTAAATGATTTTAGAAGTTTTATAATTTTTTGAGTATTTTTGGATTTCATAGTTTCTTAGGGTTTTTACTATTTTTAGGTTTTTTAAGTGTTTCTATTTTTAAGGTATTACTAGGGTTTTTAAGGAATCTATGATTTTTTATGTCTTAGGAATTTTAAGGATTTTTTAAAATTTCTATGGATTTTTAGGGGTTTCTGTGATTTTGAGGGTATTCATGATTTTTAGGTGTTTAGGGTTTTTTCTAGTTTTAGAGTGTTTTTTAAGTTTTTTTGGTTTGAAAATCTTTTTAGTGATTTTAAAAAAATTAGGGGTCTAAAAGGATTTTAGAGAATTTAGTATTTTTTTGGATTTATATGGGATTTTAGATGTTTTAGGTATTTAGAGGATTTTTGGTTTTTTTGGTTTTTAGGGTTCTTTTTCTTTTGTTTTTTAGGTGTTTAAGTATTTTTTGGTTTTTAAGGTTTTCTTTGGTGTTTTCTGGGTTTTTAGGGTTTTTATTTTTGTGGATTTTTAGGCATTTTTTGTATTTTTTCTGTTTTGTAAGGTTTTTATGGATTTTGACAGGTTTAGGGTTTTTTAGGGGTTTAGGTGTTTTTTGATTTTTTGTGATTTAGATTTTTTTTTTGAGTTTTTTTAGGGTTTATGTGTTTTTAGAGATTTTTTACATTTTTCAAATTTTAAAGGATTTCTATATTTTTTTAGTGGTTTTAGGGACTTTAAGGATTTTTATGCTTTTTTAGGGTTTTATGGGTTTAAGGGGTTTTTTTGTGTTTTAGTGGTTTTAGTGTTTTTAGATTTTTAGGTGTTTTATGTGTTTTAGGTTTTTAATGTTTTATTAGGGGTTTTCAAGGGTTTTGGATTTTTTATGTTTTTAGTTGTTTTAATGGATTTTTTAGGATTTTTATGGTTTTTAGGGTTTTATGGATTTTGAGGGGTTTTATGGGTTTTTGGGGTTTCAAGGTTTATATGTTATTTTTTGTTTTTAGGGGGTTTTATAGTATATTTATGTTTTTGAGATTTTTTTTAACATTTTAAGTGGTTTAAAAGGTGTATATTTTTTTTTGGTTTTATGGGTTTTAGCGTATTTTATGGGTTTTAGGGGTTTTATGGTTTTTTTTTTTGTTTTTTAGGTTTTATTTGGGTTTTATCATTTTTTTAATTTTTAGGAGCTAAAAGTGTTTTTAGGGTTTTAAGGTTTTCTTAGTGGTTTTCATGTTTGGTAGAGGTTTTTATGTTTTTAGCTTATTTGTTGGTATTTTTATAGCTTCTAGGGATTTTAGGGATTTTGAGCGATTTTATGGTTTTTTAGGGTTTTTAGGATTTTATGGGTTTTTTTATTTTTTGAGTTTTTTAGGGTTTAATGTTTTTTTAACATATTTAGGGGTTTAATGGGATTTCATTTTTTAGTGGTTTTCTTAGTTTTTTATGTTTTTTTGTAGGTTTTAGGGGGGGGGGGGTTGTTTTAGTGTTTTTAGGGTTTCTAGTGTTTTTTGGTTTTTAGGGGTCTTAAGTGTTTTTATGTTTTTTAGTTTATTCCTAGTTTTAAGTGTTTTTTAGGTTTAAGAGAAATTTTGGGCCTTTGAGAATTTTTATTGTTTTTATGGTTTTATGGATTTTTTTAGTTTTGTAAGTTTTTAAGGTTTTTGGATTTTTTTACATTTTTGGGGTTTAAAGTGTTTTAGTTTTTAGTGGGGTTTTAGTTTTTTTTATGGAATTTTTGAATTTTTAAGGTTTTTAGGGTATTTTATGGTTTTTAGGTGTTTTAGGGGGTTTTATGGTTTTTAGCATTTTTATGTTTTATATCAATTTTAAGAATTTTTTAGGTTTTTAATGTTTTATTAAGGTGTCTCATGGGTTTTTTTTGTTTTAAAATTTTAAGGTTTTTAGGGATTGTTTTGGATTTTTATGGTTTTCTAGGGTTTTTAGGGTTTTTAAGGGTTTTTAGGGTTTTTAGGGTTTTCTGGTTTTTATGGTTTTGAAGCATCACCAGAAGTAGAGAATGAGTTAGTGAAAATAAATAGACAAAATTTTTCTAAAATTACCAAGTCTTAAAGGCAATTCCATTGGCTATGTTTTCTCTATTATTAAAGCAAAATTCACTAGTAATGGAGAGGGACCTCCAATTTTGGGCATAATGGAGAGGCTAAAGAAATAAAGGTGCATAAAAAGCATCAAAAAGTTGTCAGATTCAAGTTACCCAATTAAAAATGGGTGAAAACACATTCTAATGACAAAATAAAGAAATGAAAATGATCTAGATCAAATTACAAGGCATATGTCACTCAAAAGGCATAAAAAAATCTTCCCCGTGCTATTTAATGACCCCACTAACTAAAGTAGTGAAATTCCTTCTTAAAAATTATTATTTATAGGTTCTCTCACTTCTTTAATGTCCTCTAAAAAATTTCGTTCCTTTTCTATGTGGATAAGTCATTTTGGGACCAAAAAAGGTTTTTTATGGAACACCATGGTGTTTAATGTCAAAATGTTTGGGTCAGTCCAATTTGAATAAAAGTTTTTCTAAACAAATTCCTGCCCAAAATTATTCTCCTTTGGTTGAATATAATCAATATCATTCCCCCTAGTTGGAGATGATTTTCCTTCAAATACATGGTATCATATTCTTCAATTCATGGGGACATGTCCCCAATGTTGAAAATTGTATAAATTCCACAAAAATCATTTAGTAAATCAATTTTTTGGAATTTTTTCCCACTCATTCATTCACTTTCAGTGGACCTTCATCTCATGGAGCCATCTTACATTTTTCTGGATGTAAATTCCTCCTTACGAAGGAGAATCCACACTTTGTCTATAGGTTGTAAAATAGACTTCTTCTGATTCTTGCTATCTTTCCTCTTAAATACTTCATTATACTTCTCTATTTGAGCATGAATAGATTCTTGGAGATTCTTCATCTTCTTTTCCTTATGATCCACATCAATATTCACCTTAAAATAAAGAGGCAAATAGTATAATTCTATAAGAGTTGTTGGATTGATTCTATAAAAAAAATTAATGGATATTGTAGAATTTTTTCATTAGAAAATTGATTTTATGGAAATTCATCTTCTGTAAGCGGTAAATCCCAATATTTCATATTCTTATTAACTAATGTTCATAGAATAGTGCATAATTTACATTTGGTAACTTCCATTTTACAATCAATTTGAGGGTGATTGGAAGTGTTGAAATGAATCTTTGTTTGAAATTTCTCCCATAATGTATACTAAAAATGGATGGTAAATTTAGTGTCTCTCTCTAGATCAATCTTCTAAGGAATTCCATAAAGGAGAAAAATATCTTTGGAAAACAATTCCACCACTTTCACTATATCTTAACTCTTATGGATAGGAATGAAATCATCCATCATAGAAAATTGACTAGAAAGCCCATTATCGAATCTATAACTCACTGAGTCTTTGGGAAATCCATAATAAATTTCATGCTGAGATCATCCCATGGCCACTCTGGAATAGGTAATATAGGGTATAAACAAGGCTTGAAATTACTATTTTCCCTTTTACATGACCTAAATATCAAAATAATTGATTGAATATATAAATGTATCTTCATCCACTAAAAATTCTCCTTTACTATCTCCAAGGTTTTTTGAATGCCAATTTGACCATAAATTCCCCCTTTATGTGCCCTCGAAATGAGAAAGTCTATGTAATTACCCTTTGTAATAAAAAACTTGTTTCTACTAAAGAGAATCCCACCATGTATAGAATATTCCTCTAAAAATACGAAATATGATTCTTTCTTTGGATGAGAATATAACATGTCCCAAATATTCTTGCATCACACTCCACTTTAAAGACTTGATCAAAATCAGGTAATTCCGAAAATAGTGCTTCACACAAATTTATTTTAATGATTTCAAATGCTTCATTTTCTATATTTGACCGCTAAAATTTCCCATTTTTCAAGCATTCAGGGATATATTCCATGTTAGTAACGAAATTAGAAACAAATTGATGATAAAAAATTCCAAACCATGAGAACTATTTACTACTATGGTTAATCCTGGTTGTGGATATGACTTGATTGCTTCCACTTTTTATTGACCCACCAATATGGATTCTTTGGATACCACATATCCTAAGAACACAACATGCATTGAAAATAACTCACACTTTTCCAAATTTCCATATAGCCTTTGTTCCTATAGAATTTTAAATACCAGTAGAAGATTTTCCACATGGGTCTCAATATGTTTATTGTAAATCAAAATATCATCCAGATAAAAAACAAAAAACATACTAATAATTTGTTTCATAATGTTATTCATGAGTTGTATTAAATTACTAAGAGAATTTGAGATGTCAAATATCATGCACATCCACTCCAAAAAAATCTATGGTTTTTAATGTTTTTCCCACTCATCCCTTTCCATCATTCAAATCTAGTGGTATCCACTCTAAAGATCAAACTTCGAAATGATTGATGACCCATGTAATTGTTTCTTCTGGAAATGGGGATGACCTCGTTTGTTTAAGGTTCAAATATTCCAATCAGTTTCTAACGAGTTTATTCATAGAACTGGAAACATATAATTAATCTATATCCATTTAGACCTACCATCCAAAGGTAGGTTCTCATTAGTCGTAGACCGATGAGGCTTAGGAATTTGCATTGGTCGAGAGGATGGGAGGTCAGGCTCATCACCCCTTATTGGGAGGAATTATTACCTACTCCGGGACTCTCTTATAGATTTACGTCATGTTCATGAATCCTTATTAATTCACCAAATATAAAAATGAGTTTTCCCTTTAGACTTAGTATTAAATTATTGATACGTATGAGATTAAAGAATATTTTTTATGTATTTGAAGTTCTTCATCGATGGAGAATAATTCGTATGTATTAGAGATTTTTACTCAATGGTATCCTTCAAAGCATTATATAGAAATCTATTGGTCATTATGATGACCATACATGTTTTGAAGCCACTCAGTGGGGCACTTGAAGTTTATTTTCCTTCATAAAGATAGGGATTATTTCAGAGTTGGGATCGTACCCACAGATGGGAAACCTACGTATCCTTGTTAAAAAGGAATCAGAACCCACATAGTTCGATAAACGAAATATGGGGTTTATGCATGGTTAATGTCCCAGAAAGAGATGTTGTGATTAGTTTCACACTCTAAGCTCACGTGAGTCATGCTCAGTGTGAGAAACAAGAGGTATCAGTAAACTTGAAGATGGTTCCATGAAAGATGCAGTTATGAGAAATGATATAGGGCTTACGTATGTATGACTACCCAGGTAAATGAAAACCAGGACCTCAGAAAGAAGTCCAAAAAGCAGGGTCCACAAAGGTATTTGTACTTTATGGAGATTTGGAATTTTAACCCATGACTTACTTCTAAAAAGGAAGACCAAATTAAGAGGGAATTATGATTGGGTTTTATTCTTTATATGGAAGCACAAATCAAAAGAATTATGATTAGGGCTTAATACTGAGGAGGATGCCCAATTTTTAAGGAAACTATGACTAGGGCTTACTCCTGAGAAGGATGCCCAGGTTAAGGGGACTTGTAACTGGGGATTACATTTGAGAAGGAGGCCCAAGTAAAAATATCTTCTCATCTTAAAGGATGAAGATATATAGGAAACCCCTAACCATGGTGACATAAAGCTTGTAAGTCATGAGGTTTTGTAAGAGGTTCTCCCAGAATTCCTTTGAGATAAGAAGCCAACAAATGAACCATGCCATAAATGGCTTTAAAGTGGGTTTTGATGGCTATGTCTTGAAGAGGAGAGGTGGATTTGAGGGGAAAAGGTGACTAGGAATGAGGTGCGCAAGTATTTTTCTGGCGCGGAAGTCCTGGTCGTGCAAGTGGACTTGTGCGCCATGAGTCTCCTAGGGTGACAAATAATCTATAGGGTAATACTTGTGCGACTTTGAACTCAAGCCCCTAGTATCATCCATAGAGGCTTCCAAAAGTTTGGCGCACAAGTTCCCTTGAGAGGGCAAGGTGGCGCGCAAGTGTCTTCATTTCCCTTATGGGGTGGACACTTAGGTGTGCAAGTGTTGATGAATTCGAACACTTAGGCCTTATTCTTCCTCTTTAGAGCTTCAATTCTAGGAAAAGAATTACCTTAGAAGTGTTCGGAATACGTCAGACAAAGACTTGGGCGACCAGAGCTTAAATCTGAGTTTTGGAAAATTCATCCCTGAAATAGGGGGCCCACGGGGGCTATTTATAGGCCATTGGGCACCTTGGGGAAAAACAAATAATAGGGTGCACAAGTGACTTGCGTGACCCAAATGTGGCGCGCACAGGACTTGCGCGGCGAGAAGAAAACTTTTTGGGATCCTTCATAACAGGTTTCTTGTTCACGCCTTTGTCAATTTTTGACGTTCTTCAAAGTATGACTCTCTTTGTGCTTAAGATATTTCCCTTTTCCATTAATTTGGAATCTGTGATGGAAAATGGAATCAACAAAAGTCCCCCCTTAGAGTTGGATCTGAAAAAGTAAAGAGGATTTGACTTTGAGGAAAAAGAGAAACCAGGGTTTCAGCGGCGCACAAGTTTTAGGTGCGTAGGTTGCGGCGCGCAGCTTCCGATGCGCAGGGTTATGGGATCGCTTATATATATATGGGCGTCACTTCGCGCAAACCATCCTACCTTAAAATATTTTAAGATATCATCATGAATGTGTTTTTCTTTACTCGGTAGATCACTCTTATTTGTATCACGCTTCCCCGGTAAGGTTTTTTACTTGTGTGGCAATACTTGCAGGGAAATAATTGTGCCGCAAAACATGCGCGCCCTAATGCCTTTGCCATTTTTTTGTTTTCTTCACAAATATTTCTTAAAAACAGACTTTCTTAAAAGTTAATTGTTTGATCTTTGCACAGATTCAATGGCTCCCAAAAGAATTGGATCAGATGATGAGTTGGCCAGCAATAGAATATATGATATGATGAACATCGTCGTCCATGAATATTATGATATCTACGATAGCACTCTCCCAGATTTGGATAAGTACTTGAAGAAATATCACGCCAATTTTCCACATTGCATTTACTTCCCTTTATATGGCCATGGTCATCTACAAGGAGTCGATGTTCCAGAGGCAAAGAATTATATTCTTCATTCCTGGTTTCAGACTTACACCAATTTCTCTTCGGCAAATGTCTTAGTGGCAGGATCATTTGTTAATGCTGGAACAGTGGATAAGTCATACATAATGCCTCATAACTCATGTGATCTAGATCTAAAGCCTCACAAGCCTGAGCTGCAACCGCGTTGTTATCCCTCTATTTTCCAAAATTCTCAGATTGATCAATCTGAGGGATGGAAGAAGAGTTGGGATTTCCATCTAGGATGAGGTGTGAAGCCAACTTGGATGTGGGCATATTGGGTGTGGAAAAACTTGGCAAAGTTTGTCAAGGATCTGAAGGGATTTGCAATATATTAAGCCGTCTGGGCTGGGCAGACATATGTCTATAAGAATGATGATTTTTTGCCGGAGCTAATCAGCCGCTGGAGCCCAGAAACCAACTATTTCCATATGACTCATGGAGAAGTAGGAATCAGCTTGTGGGATGTCTATAAGATCATGGGGGATCCAAATCTAGGAGAAATGTATAATTAGTTCATCCTCCCAAGGTGACCTGGAATGATTCAGAGAACACTCCGGCTCCATCTCGGGAGTTATTGAAAATTTTCCACAAGCACAAGAATTCAAAGTCCACCAAAACTCATTCTAGAAAGGATATTCATCCATAGGAGTGGATGGATGTGTTTATCATCAAGAAGAATGAGAAGGGTCCCACCTGTACTCATCCTACCAGTTGCCCTAGAGTAGAGAAGAGGGGTGCTCTTGGCACATTCTGGCCAACTCTGGAAGTGGGAGATTTTGAAAAGTGGGGGTATTAAGTGAATAAAATAATCCCAGAGAAGACCCATCTGGCAGGATTATTAGCCTTGTGGATCAGAATTTATCTTCTTCCAGTTAAGGATTATAAGGGAGGCATCAAGCCAGGGACCTTCGTTGTTGCAACCAAGTTGGCTGAGAGAAAAATGGTTGGGTTGGCCACCCTAGTTTTGGTGAAGATTCACAGGAGCATACTCCATGTCTATATGGGTAACTCTCCTTTGAGAATTGTTAGACCATTCCAAGTTTTGTGGGGATGGATCACCACTCACTTCAAGACATACGCTGTATAGAGCGGAGTACAGGTTCCTGGAAGTTCTTTTAGGCCATCGGTGCAGGAATTTTCTAGAATTTCTCCATTGTCCCTTAATCCTTATGATCTGAAGGTGAGGCTGAGCATGTTCAAGGAATTTCATTTCTTTCCTTATGGAAACCCTCCAACAGGGCGGTTTGTTGATGATGGAACAACTAGCCTGGAATTGAGGTCATATATGTTGGCTTGCAGATATGGTGTGTTGGACACCAGAATTGATAGAGATATTATATGTGAGGCCTATGATCCATATAGATTTGCATGCCAATTCAAGTGTTTGCAGTAGATTTTTTTATCCCCTCCCGTGCATGTCATGACAGAGCATCATTAAATGGTTTCCCAACAACTATGGTTGCTAATAGCTATGGAGAAGACTATGGTAGTTTTTGATCTACCAGTTGCTGGAGCGGTGAGTCAATTGACTATATGGTATGCTGAGAACTGGGTAGCATCATACCCAGCAGGGGTATTGAATCTTCCTATCTACTAGGTAGGGAGTAAAAAGAGAAGTTTCAGGAAATAAACCTTTCATCTTGAAGGTGACTCTTCCTCACCTGGAGCGGATTCACAAGATTCCCAGGATTGGGATGATGAGGCACGACATGCGTCAAAACAGCCTCATGCAAGATATAATCCTCCTTCTAGAGTCAAGATACCCACTCCATAAACTCAAGGTGAGTTATATAATTGAGGCAATTTAGTCTCCATTATTTTATAGTGAAAGAAGTTTCACTTTCTTATCCTTTATTTGTGATTGCAGGAGCTAGGAAGAAGTTGAAGTCCCAGACTGTAGGACCCTCCTCGCGGCCTTCTGGTGCACATTCTGAATATTTACGACCAGAGGTTGTCCAGACATGGGGGAGTTTGTATTGTGATTCTGAAACTGCCTAGATGGATTTATGTGATGGGCTACATATCCCTGGAGTGGGGAATCTCTATAATTCTGCTGATATCCGCTTCGAGGATAACCTCGATGAAGTGCGGGCTTGCATCATAGAGCTGGAAGTGCTCATATATGCCACTGATTATTCCATTCCTATCACCAAGTGGGTGACAGAAATGATGGATTGCGGCACCACTAAGGGGATTGTTGCTTCAGTAGATAAGGGGTGGCATGATTACGTGGCTCCTGAAGATACAAGTTTCTTTCTTTATTTGCTTTGCAACTTGATTTCAGTCAAATCTTTGTTACTCAAGGAAATTACTTTATTCATCTTGTATCTTGTTAAGGAAGGAACTACCGAGGCCCCTTCACCATGGTATATCCCTAGTGGCACCACTCATAGAGCTACTGAATCTTCTTGTGAGCTGGGTGAGGTATCTCCAGGACAACAAGCCATGGATGAGAAGTTAAATAAGGCTTTTTACTCTCCAATACCTGTATTTGGAGGTGATGATGCCAAGACACCCAAAAAGTCCAAGAATAAAAAGCATCTAAGGAAGAATACCACATCCAAATGCTTCATCAATAGTGGTAAGTCCTTCGGATAGTCATGAATCCTAACTCATGAAAAGGTTTATCATACTTCTTGGGGTTGTAGGGGCTTCTTCGATTTCCCCTTTGAGGGAGAGGATTGACCCTCCTTTGAAGACAATAGAGGGTGGTAGTGAACAACCACAAATTCATGCTAACTTGGACGCTCCTAAAGAAACGTGGAGAGAAGAAGAGACAATGTTTGTTCCTAGTATTGCTCCTATTACTGCTACACCAGAACATTTGGCGACCACTGCAACTGACTCCACAATTTTCTCTGAGGAAGCTATCCAGGGTCATAGGTCGCAGGAGGAGGGTCAACAAGAAGACATATCAAATGCTCCCTCTAGTGAGACTAACTAGGAATCTGGGATATCACTGGATGAAATGATGAAACGTGGCACGTATTTTGAGGAAATTTTAGATCATGTTAAATTACCATGCGATTTAGAAGGTTTTGGACTTGAGTGTTATCCTTCGTCCTGTTAAAAAAAAATTATTACATCTCTGACCATGATTTGTTGAAATTTTCAATTCTATATAAGCAAGCTACTGATCTTCCAATGCCTAAAGGGGGTAAAGACAACCCTATCATTGTAGAGACGCTAGCTCAAGTGGAGATTAACCCGGTGGAGCTTCCTGAAACCCGTCCTGAAAATCCTGTTGAAGCTAGGAAATACGAGGATGAGCTTTCTCATGCTACTGATCTACCGTTGGGTAAAAGATGATAATATTTGTGGTTGTAATTAATTTTCAATACAACTAATCAACTTTTGTTATCCTTTGAAACTAACCAAAGCTTTCAATTGACTATGCAAGGATGTCAAATTCAGTGGCTAGATCTGGAGGTGAAGCCTCAGCCTCAGCCCCAACGGGAGTAGAAAGTGAAGTACCAATGGTCAGGGGAGAAGTAGTAGAACAAGGCACTTGCTTAAGTGAATTAATCCTAGACTATATTCCCCCATGTGATAGCGATGCTGAATCAGACCCATAGGTATAAAAGGCGCTCAAATTCACATGTCGCACGGCATAGAAAAATATGTGGAAGATCATATCTGAAGTGCCTCTTGAATAGTTGTCTTTAAAGATCCCGAGACTATCATCATTGTTCATCATGTTAGGACTTGGAAGTTTTGGATATCAAGAGATCTATATCGTGGTGAAACAAGTCATCTTAAGGAGGGAAAAGGAGAAAAAGTGTCGTCAAGATTTGATCAGAGCGAGGCTGCTGACTAATATCGGTGAATTCGAGGTTGTGGTGTCCCAAGATGAGGATGATCATGCTGCAAAGCTGAAGGAGATGAAGCATAAAATCATGGAGAAAGTTGTCCAGCAGATGAACCTTCAGAAACATCTAGATGCTGTTACTGGGGAACTTGACCTGCTTTACAATTCATTGGAAGGAGTCTAAACAGATGGTATGAAAGTCATCATAGACGCCAAGAAATCAATTCATCAAGCTGGAAAGAGTGATGCTGGTCGAGTGAATGAACTTCAAGTGGATACTGATGAAGCTCATGTTGCTGTAAATCAAATGAAAAGTTATGTTGAAATCCTCTTGTAATTGTTGAAAAAAGAGAAGATACTCCAATCCGTGTATGTTCTTTTAATCTTGTGTGTCAATGAAAAAAAAATTCATCTACAATCATTTGTACCTACATTCTCTTGTTAACTAATAATTTTTTTACCTAATCCAATGGGCCAAGTAAGCATAATTTTATTTTTTTTCTAGGATTATACAAACAACCCCACAAACATTGCATCTTTTTGTTGATAAATATTGCCTAAATCATACAAAATGTACATTTAGCGAGCTTGGACTTGAATTTTGTTCAGAGTTCCTTTTACAGGTTCCCAATTTAATGAGTACCCTGTCTCTTGTTGGCAGTTTAAAGTCATGCATGTCAGACATAAAATGGGATAATGTTTAAGGTTGAATAGCTTTGACCGAATGGATTAAAATTGACTCAATGCCTTGATAATTTTTTTGAAAACATATTACCACATTCAAGTATGGGGGAAAATGTAAACTATGACTTAAGAAATTTTGAATTCGATGGATGATATGAAAAAAGGACTGAAATCCATTAGAGGAAGTATTTCCTAAGAGTGAAGTTACCACTATTTGACAAACCCGTTAGGGGGTTGAATTATGCAGGGCCACTTAAGGGCATTGGTTGCATAGTCAAATAACAGCATCTTTTGGCTGATAGGTCTGTTATGTAGACTAATTATTCAAGGCCACCTAGGGGAACGTGCTGCATAGTCAAGAAAAGGAACACTTAGAAATTTTACTTTTATATTGCTAAAATCCAGTGAAAGTTTTTGGAGATTTAAATTTCCCAAAGCATAGAGTCTGTTGTATGAGGAGAGATACTTGAATATGGAGAGGATATTCCCAATCGAAATTTTCAATGAATTGGATGAATGTCACTCTTATGAAGGTCTGATGCAAACGTAGGTAAGGAAAATATAAAGCATATACTTGAATACTTTCAGATCAAGAAAAAGAGTATGGGACAAATATGTTAAGGATGGTTGTTTTTGCAGATCCCTACATATCGTCTTTAAGACCAATAAATACTAAAGAGGTTTTCCCCCCAAGAATGAAGTTACCACTATTTGACAAACCCGTTATGGGGGTTGAATTATGTAGGGCCACCTAAGGGTGTTGGCTACATAGTCAAATAATAGCATCTTTTGGATGACAGGTCCGTTATGTAGACTATTTATGCAAGGTTGCCTAGGGGCGCGTGCTGCATAGTCAGGGAAAAGAATTCTTAGGTATCAAACATTTTGTGACCAGAAGTCAAGAAAAGGTTTATAGAGATCTGTAAATATTTATGGTTAAGAGTATGCCACATGAAAATGGGTATTGTCCAATGCATGAAGAAGATACATAAACCAATGATGACCATAATCATGTTGTGGCTGGGTCCTGAATTGAGATGTTGGACTTCACTACATATCTCACTAAGATGAGAATCAAGCCATACATAGATCTTGAAATACAGTTTAATGTCATGTGAGATGAGAGCGTAGGAGATCTTAGTTTAGGGTCGTAGAACTTGGACCAGAATGATGAAAACACATTGTGTGTTTGTTATAAACCTGATGTGAATAAAGACCAGGGTTTTTATACCACATTCATGTGTTCGTAGGGGGACTTTTCAGCCAAGGGACTGAAAGTGGAGTTTAGGGTTAGGCCCAATGACTTGGGGCTGGATTTGAAGGATTCTTGAACATTCCTACGTACCCCATAGGGATGGTAATCAACCCATACATAGTTCATGAAATACCCCCGTACAAATTTGGTTTGTACATCTGAAGGATGAAAGGGGACTTTAGTGCAATGATGGTTGGACCCAAGATTAATGGTTCGTGCATTGCCTTATATGCACGTAGTCTTTAAAATATGACATGATTAGAGATCAATGTCAATAATGATCCCTCTCAGGTGAGGGTGTAAGATACTGTTGTAGTTTATTGTCATACAGGACAAAAGTTTGAATAGTTTAAGGTCATATGCATGGATGGGTGATGCATAGTTTAGTGTCAGGTAGCTAGGATGTATTGCTATGCAGTTTAATGTCTTACAGTGATGAAAATGGGAGAATGTATAGTTTAACGTCATATAGCAAGGAAGATGGTGAACCATTGTGAAGATACTGGTTTCGGGGGGGGAGGTTCACAGATCAACATCGTATGAGATGGAGGTGAACCGACGTTAAGATATTGGTTTTGGGATTGAACCTCAGGAGGTTTCCTATGTTCCCAGCCAAGAAGGAAAGGTTCAATGTCCATGTAGTTCGATTGAGATTGAATCGGTGATCGAGTTGTACTTGAGGACAACAACCCAAAGATGGTGTTGGGACTTATGCATGGTTAGCGGCCTAGAGAGGGTGTTATGGATGAAGCTTATCTAAGCTCACATGAGTCATGCTCGGTGTGAGAAATAAGAGGTTGCAACAAATCTAATGATGCACAATTTAAAGTCATGTGGGACAAAGGGTGCTTTACAGTTTATCGTCATGTAGCTAGGACGTATTATTGTGCAATTTAATGTCTTGCATGACATGTGCACAACTTAATGTCATGTAGGATGTATTAAGGGATTTTTTTCATAGTTTAAACGTCATGTAGGAGAAACATGTACAGTTTAACGTCATGTAGGATGTATAAGGGGTTTTTTACAGTTTGACGTCATGCAAGACGATAGAGGGAACATAGTTTAACGTTATTTTGGATGATAGAGGTGGCTATGTAGTTTAATGTCATGAAGCAAGGACACACTACTGGAAAAACGACCTATACCCACGGTTCAAAACCGTGGGTATAGCCCCCAAAACCATGGGTATAGGCTATACCCACGGTTTTGGGAACCGTGGGCTGGAACGGCGTCGGGATAGGGGTCTTGACCTATACCCACGGTTTTGTAGAACCGTGGGTATAGGTGTTTCACACAGCAACGGGTTGCTGTACAGCATGGCAGGGATCATACCCCACGGTTTGAAAACTGTGGGAAATTTAAAATTTTCAAAAATTGCAAGCAGCAGGTTTCGAACCCGCGCCACCCGCAGGAAGGCTCCGCCATGCAACTCGGCGGACCAACCGACCTAACTTATTTTCATTTACATAAGGATAATTTTATTATAATATATTAATAACAAAGCTGTTATATAAAAAACTGTAAATGGTGGGTTTCGAACCAGCGCCACACGTAAGGCCTCAGCGCCGCACACAGCAGTGGACCAACAGAGCTGGATTTTATATCTTTCATATGTTCATCTATCTACCTATATATATTAATATTGTGTATTTAAATTCAAAAAAAACTCTCCCTAGGATTCGATCCCGCAACTTGTGTGGAGTCTCGCAGCCAAGCATGCGCCAACAGACCAACCAACCTGCTGTTGTTTTCTATTATATGTTAATATATCGGAATATATATCTTAGTATATGAAAAAATGTCTACCCGCAATATTTTTCATATCCCGCCTAAGTTTAGTTTCCCGCCATAATGTGGGAACTCTATACCCATAGTTTTTCAAAACCGTGGGTATAGGTCTTTGAAAAATATACCACCTATACCCACGGTTTTCAAAAACCGTGGGTATAGGTCTTCCAAACAACACATATACCCACAGTTCTCCAAAACCGTGGGTATAGGTCTCGATACTATCCCTATACCCATGGTTTCCCAAACCGTGGGTATAGGGGGGCCTATACCCATGGTTATACACAAAACTGTGGGTATAGACCCATTTTCCAGTAGTGACAAAAGGTGTATTTGTGTTACACAAAATACTTCTTCAAGAATCTTGCATTTTGTGGAGTTGTAATGAGTTCTCTATCTGTTGATATTAAAGAATAAGCTCCATTAGAGCAGACCTTATGTATTGAGTAAGGTACTTCACACTTTGGATCATGCTTTGGAGGCTTCTTTCCCAGTATCATTAGAGTTCTGAGGACCAATACCAATTCTACTTGAATGAATGAAAGAAGACAAATTTTTTTATTGAAATATTGTTCTATTCGGTTCTGATAGACATCCAAGTGGTGCAGGGTGCACAATATTTTTTTGTCTAATTGTTCCAATTCATCAAATTGCTTCTGTGATTGTTCATCTATGGATGACTAATCACAAATGGAAACTATGATTGAAGGTAATTTAACCTCAATGGGCAAGACTACTTCCGTCCCATATACCAATGAATATGGAGTTGATCGTGAAGCAGTGCAGGTGGTGGTCCGATAAGCCCATAAATCATGAAAATTATTATCAGTCCATGATTTATTATCTTTATCCACCATCTTTTTCAGTATGTTTGAAAGAGTCTTATTGAATGCCTCTATTTGGCCATTGGCCGATGCATGATACTGAGATGAATGGTTGTATTTGATGTTGTATTCTTGATAAAACTTTCTCACCTCGGATGAACAGAACTTGGTTCCATTTTCCATCATTATGGTATGAGGGACACCAAATTTGGTAATGATGTTAGACTTGAAGAAGCTAACAATTCCATTAAAAATAAATTCTTTAAGAGGTATTGCCTCTGAACATTTGGAAAAGAAGGCAGTAGCAGTAAGAATATACTTAAACTACTTGGATGTTCCCAGAGGATAAGGTCCTACTATATCCATTCCCCATGTGGAAAATGGCCTTGATTATTTAGTTGTATGAAGAAACTCTAGGGGTTGATGAATGAAGTTGGAACATACTTGGAAATAATAACACTTCTTAGTGAAATCATCACAATCTTGCATCATTAAAGGCCAGAAGTATCAAAGCCTTTGAATTTGACCAAAAAGACTATTTCCAAACTAGTGGGCACCACAAACTCCTGCATGCACTTCATTCATGATAGCCATTATCTCTTCACCATCAATACATCTGATGATAATTCCATCAATGCCTCACTTTTAGAGAATTTTTTGGTGATCTGGGCTATCATAAAGAGTAAAATTGACCACATGTCACCGGACATGTTCTTTCCCAACTCTATCAGGTGGGAGTATTCTATTTTGAAGGTATTCCTTGATTGGTGTCATCCATCCTATATTATTACCATATGGTTCAGAAATGGGACTGATTTCATTGATTTACTCTGTTCTGATTTGAAAAAAAGTTGAAACTACACGTCAGTGGTCAATGATGATGATTGTTTCATCCCGGTTTGGATCTACTAGGGTTGTGGCTACATTAGTCAGTGCATCATCTTGGGAATTTTGTGGTCGTGGGACATAAAAAATGTCATTTCTGAAGGAAATTCCTCCATTAAATTTCAGGCGTAATCTTACAAAGGGATTAACTCTTATTTTCTAATGGCATAATCCCCATTGATTTGTTTTATTACCAAATCTGAATCACCTTTTACATTCAAGTGATTCACCTGTGCCTGAAGTGCCAATTCCAAGCCTATGATGAGAGCTTGATATTAGGATTCATGGTTTGCATTGCCTTCCAACAATAAGAAGGAATAGGGTAGCACTTCCTTTTATGACGAAATAAGCACGATTCCTAACCCAACATTGTTTAATTTCGGATCTTCCATTTTCTTATTTGTTGGACTTTTGGAGGGAAAATAAAAGTACATTTTCCATGTTTGAGGATTATCTTGAATAGAGAAGACTTCCTCATCAGGAAGTTAAATATTTAAAGATGTATCTTCTACAGATGGGTGTTCAGCAATGAAATTGGCTAGATCTTGGCCCTTCATTGCCTTTTGAGACACGTACTAGTTATCAAACTGCTACAAAATAACTACCCACCTTTCCAAACATCTTATAATCATTGGACGACTAAGGATAAATTTGAGCGGGTTATTGAGAGATACTAATTGGACATCATAATGTTGTAGGGAATGTCTCAATTTCTAAACTGTAAATATTAATGCTAGGTAGCACTTTTCAATACTTGAATATCGAGTTTCTGCCTCAAGCATAGTCCGACTGAGATAGTAAAGGCTGTTTTCATTCCCAACATCATTATTCTGGGCAAGGAATGCACCCAATGACCACTCTAAAGCTGTCACATAGAGAATAAGTGGTCTTCCTTAAACAAGTTTCATTAATACCACTGGACTCAAGAGATATTTCTTGAAGGTATCGAATGATTTTGACATTATTTTGTCCACAGGTAGGTGACTCCCTACTTCATTAATCTGGTGAAGGGTAAACACTTTCCTGCCAAATTGGCAATGAAATGCTGAATAAAGGCCAAGTGTCCTTGAAGTCCTCTTAATTCTTTCAAATTTCTAGGAGGTTACATACCAAGTATTGATTTTGTTTTCTCAGGATCGACTTCAATACCATGATGGCATACAACAAAGCCATGAAATTTTACTGAGGTAACCCCGAAAGAAAATTTCAAGGGGTTCATCTTCAAATTGTGTTGTCGAAGTTTGTTGAATATGATTTCCAGATCGTCCAAGTGATTAGAACGTTGTCTGGATTTAACCACCAAATCATCCACATAACATTCAATAATTTTTACTAAAAATGTTTTGAATATATGGTACATGGCACATTGATATGTTGCACCTGCATTCTTCAGGCCAAAGGGCATTACCCAATAAAAAAACACCTTGAGGGGCTCTGAAGGCTATAGATTATTCATCTTCTAGATCCATTCGGATTTGATTATACCCATAATATCCATCCATGAAGGAAAGTGATTCATAGATAGTTGTTTTATCAGTTAAGAGTTCTGTGACCAGAACTGGAAAATCATCCTTGGGACAATGCCGATTAAGATCTCTGAAGTCAATGCAAACCCTAATTTGTCCATTTTTATTTTTCACAGGGACAATATTAGCCAGCTATTTGGGATATTGAACTTCTCTGATGAAGTTAGCCTTGATAATCTTATCAACTTCATCTTCAATTTTGGAGGCTTAATTTGGGTGTTTTCTTCTTGCTGATTGTTTGAATCCTCGATGTTCTTCTGGAAAACACAAATGATGAGTGGAAAAATTGGGATCCAGACCTGTAATTTCTGTATCATTCCAAGCAAATAAAACTTGATTTTTCTTTAGAAATGAATTATACATTTCTTTCTCTTCAAGAGTAATGGATGCATTAATTAATTTTGGGTGTAGATCTTCTTATGTACCCAGATTTATTTCTATGAGTTCATCAATAATGGTAGAGATACCCTCTTCAAATTCTGTAGGATCATCTCTGATATCTTCCTCTTCTTCTTCAATATGTGTATTTTCTTCTGTTTCTACTTGCATAGAAGATGACGAAGAAAAATTTCCATGGTCAGGGGAGAAGTTATAATTTGAAAATCATGGAGAAGAGGCTACCATTTATGACCCTATTGATGATGAAGGGTCTTCCTGGGGTGATAGAGAGGAGATGATGGATTGAGAATTGACATCATTGTTTTCCTCTGGTATTGCTATAACTTCTTCGGAACTAGTCGATGATGTATAGAATTGCTGGATTTCAATGGATGAAATGAAGACATCTCCATATAATATTTCATCATTTCTTAGTGAATCCACAATTTCTCCCATGCTGTCTAGCTCAATTGCCGTAACTGAAATTATATAGGTTTCCATAAGAGTTTTTGGATTTAGGTCCATCCTATCAATTTGACTGATAGGAAACACATAATCTGTACTCACGTGTATGAATGGGTTTACTGGATCCTTTTACAAACCACTTGGAGCATTAATTTCTGTAACCTTCTTTGCCGTGGATTTTTCCTTTCCCTCCATGTGATAAATTTTTGCCTCAATTTTTTTGAGATTCACATGTTTTGAATGGGTCTTTGTCACCATACAATGTCCCAATTTGACCATTGAATAAATATTTGAGACAATGATGGTATGACGAAGGTATGGCCGCATGTTGATGTAGCCAATGTCTTCCAAGAAAAATGTTGAAAGCTGTGTCCAGACGAACAACCATGAAATCTGAATTAGACACAAGGTCTCCAAACTGAATTCTAAGTGTAATCTCGTCCATAGGTTCTTGTTAATTCTTATCATATCCTTTAAACATCAAAGTAGAAGGTGATAAATCAGATTCAGTGAGGCCTAATCGACAAAGTGTACGAATAGGAATGAGATTGACTCCTGAGCCATTATCAATGAAAGCTCACCAGATGTCTATATCATTGACTTTTCCAGATAGATACAAATGTCTGATATGCCCATGTAAAATATCATCTTCATCTTCATATATAAATGATATCACTTCATGGAATTTTGTAGAATCATTCTCTATATGGTAGACCTCAGCCACAACAATTTCAGTTTAGAATTCTTTAGGACTTGACAAAGACTCAATATGTGCCTCCCGAAGATCTTTTGATAGATTTAAGGCATCCGGAATTGATAACATGGCCGGTACTTGGGCCAAATGTTTTAAGAAATCATACTTTTGGTCCAAATGACTATGTTTCCCATCATGAAAATGTGTTTTTTCAAGTGCTTTAGAAGTTGATGCTTTGGCAGTAGATGCATCTCGTATCGGGGTAGGAGTTGGAAACCCTCTTAGATTTTGTAAATTAGACCGACTAGGTCTATCTATTTGTTGAGAGGAAGAAGGTGTAACCTCGAACCAGTCTTCAAAAATAACTTCATCAGGACCAAATCTACCATGTGTGGAAGAACTTTCTTATTCCTGTTGAGCTCACTGAAGGGTTTTTCCATGAGTTTCTATCGCATATACAGTTCTAGTAGGGGTAGGATTGAAATAGTGTCTTCTAGAATTTCCACATCTTCCCCTATATCATATACCTCTATCTCTTCCTATAATTCCTCTGTTATATACAAGGAACTTAGGCTCATCATAATCGAAAATGTCATTGGCATAAGGATCTGTTAAATGAATCATGTTAACAGAACCAATGAACAATTCTTAATCTGATGAAGATTCTGCCTGATTAACCAGTTCAATTTGTTCCATTTGGTGGGATGGTGCTTGTACTTTTGAAGTAGATGGCATAAAATATGCCAGAGTCAAAGACAACTTAGGCTTTGACATGAGCCCGTATTCTTCTGAATTATATTATTTCTTCAAATTATGTCTCTTCTTTGAGGATTTTACTTCTGATGAAGGGGGTGTTGCTGTGGAATTAATTGAAGAAGACACAATTGGTTGATTCAATTGTGTTCGTAAAATGGCATGAGTTCGGTTGATCGTTTTCCTAACCATCCAATCATCATATTTTTTGTATTTTTACTTTTGAATTCATGCCACTCTCCTTCTTCCACTGGATCAGTAGCAGTAACACATGCTACCTGGGCAGAAGAACCTTTCAATTTCACTTGTTTAGAGTCCACCATCTTTTGCAGGAGGTCTTTGAAGACAAAACACTCCTGAATGGGATGCCCCAAAATCTAATGAAATAGTCAATAGTTGGGGAGGTCTTCATCTCCTTCCTTTTTTGGCTTTTTGGGCCTTGAAAACTGAACCATATTGTTTTCCACATCTAAGATGCAGTAGCCAGGAACATGTTCATTCCGGAAAGAATAAACATTGTTCTTGAAATCTTCAAACTGTTTCCGACATTGATCTCTTTGATCATCATGACAAGGTGACCATTGTTTTTTATGCTCATGAGGTGGATCCCTTCGATACAATTAAGGTTTTGAAGTGGAAGAAGGTACATATGATTGTTTAAGTGTAACTTTAGCAGTCTCTACTTTCCCTATTATCCTTCCTGGAACTGATGGAATTGCATGAGTTTTAGCCTTAGTCTTTGTAAGAGAATCTTCTATCTGCTGATCAATTGATGTATGGTCTTGAAACCCTCTTGTGTATTTCACAGGGATCAACGATGTACATAATTCATCATGTAGATTTTCCACACAGATTGGCAACAATTCTTCTTGAGGGAGTGCTAAACTTAAAGAATATGTTAATCCCTTCCAACAAGAAATGAAATCTGAAACTCTTTCATTTTCCCTTTTCTTATAATTAGTAAGATAAAAAACTATCATCTTTGGAAATGTTGAGCTAAATTGAAGAAGGAAATTTTAACGAAGATCCTCCCACCCAGTAATTGACCGAGATTGCATGCATGTATACTAGACCAAAGCAGGTCCTTGTAATGACTACACAAAACACCTGATCTTAACTACTTCTTGTTGTTGAGGAGTTTCCATAATAGGATAAAAATGAGAAACAAAATGTGTTAAGTGTTGTTATGGATCTCCTGAACCATTAAAAATTGGGAATGTGGTACTCGCAAAATTTGATGGGGGAGGAATTGTGTCCACCCATTTAGGGTAAGCTCTCTTCTCCAAATTAACTGGTGCACTCTTTCCTTCCATAGATTCCAACCAAGATATTAATGACTCAATAGTAGTCATTAACATTTGAGAAACATCTGGTTGATCTTGAACCTATGCAGGTTCAAGAACTAGAGTTTGGATGGGTGTGGAAACCGGTACTATCACTGATGGTAGTATTGCCGGTTGCTATCATGTACGACCCATAGGACTAGACTTGTGAGGGTGTACCTGTAAAGTGGGATATTCTTGATCCATCCCAGTAGCTGCAACAAATTCCCTTGAGTGATTAACTCTATCATTCTTAGGAGGAAGACTACCTTGAAGTAGTTCTGCATTTAACCTCATTAACTCCTGCATTTCTTCTTCTTGCTGTGTGAACCTTTCCTATAATGAGAGTGATTGGCCTTCTCCAGAGGTAGGGTGGAATGTAACTTGACTTTTTTTCCCCTTGTTGGACACCTTTCGGAGAGGGGGGAGTTGGTTATTTGAAGGAATACCTAAATTCTGGTTAAGCCTTTGATTTCGGGTACGCACAACTTCTTCATTTGCCTCTGTGTATACAACCTCATGAACATGAACTTCTTCATCTGATTCTCCTGAGTGAGCCTCATGTTCTAGGGGATCTGTGACAACGTCATTGATGAAATTTATTGATGCATAACACATTTCAACCCTTATGTCAGTGCTTCTGTGATATTATCTTCTTCCATTTCCTTTGTGAGACATTTCCTTTTGATTGGTTGATCCCTCAGGAACTTCTTGATGAACCGTAATTCGGAGGGAATCTCTTAATAATTCAGCTCTGAGTTCCTCTTGTGGCATCTTTCCTAATCAATAGAAGACTGAATTTTGTTGAGGAAGAGATTGAGAATATGGAAAATTCCCCAGTTTGGTGGACCGGGGCTATTCCTGTTTTTCCTACTCAACTCCTTGAATCCTATCTGTTGATCTCAAGGGTTGGATTAAAAGAGTCCCCATTTTGGAAATCTAAGGTGTATCTTGAGCTGCTACATCTGAAACTTTCTTAAAGTCTCTCATGATTTTGCGGACTTTAGTCCAGAAATTAGTCAGATGCCTCATACTACATCCACTCAAATCACCTATCTCGGATGACCATTGGATTATTTCTGACACTTCTGTCACCTAATGATGTGTGTGTTCTAAATGATAAGCATGTTAGATATTCTCATTTGATTGATGAAAGAGTAATTTTACAACTTTTTCTTTATATTCCTAACTTTGGGAAGAACTAGTTGAGGCATGTTCTTGAGAAAGCATTTGATTACACAGAAAACTAGTTAAATGTGGTCATCCATGGGAAATAACATTGCATGAGACCAATTTTTGTGGGATTTTTTTTTCTAGAGAGAACATTGAAATGCAATGCTCCATAAACACCCCATACCTTGATATGAATACTAGATGGGGTATTTGTAATTAAATGGAAAAATCTTTTTAATGCACCAAGGCATGAACGCTGAAGGGTTCTCTTCTACTTTTCAACCATTGGATGTCGGAAAACTGAGAGAGATTCCAAGTCAAATTGGTGTTGCAACCCTTTTATTATATTGACATGATTTTTATATTCATCATAAGATAATATTTTTTCTTTTCAGTAACAAAGATTTTTCCATATGTTGAGACAAATATCATGAATACAATCTTCTGTCAATGTTTCTTGAATATCATACTGAGAGTTATCCAAATGCCAAAACATGACTGGTATTTCAACTTTGGCCAGTTGTTTTATCATATTTAGCACTTCCTCTTTGTCATTTGATGAATATTCCTCTACCATATTGGACCAAAGCTGGTGCTTCTTTATTACTTCATCAGATTCAACAAGATTGGTAAAGAATTCATTTGTCAAATTAAAAGATGAATGACCCAGGGGTGGTTTGGAGAATGACCTACACCCCGGGATATATTATGGTTGAGAAATTATTTCACCTACTAATGGTAAGGCATCAGACATGACTAGCCTCATATTTGTAAGTGCCTCAAGATAGGAGGGCTTTCTTGTTACTGCATTGTCCATTGAAGAATTTTCTAGGAAATGCGAATTACTACTGCGGAGAGGAATTTCACAGCTAAATTCATCATCAAGGGGAGGACCACATGGTGGGTTACAAAAAATGTTGAAACTTATTGTTCCTTGTTCTTATGGCCACGCAGAGGGTTATCGTGGCTCTCATATAAAGATGATACTTTGATATTGATCGAATTTTCATAAAGAAAGCCTTAATGAGGAAGTGTCTGATGAAGACCTTTGGAATTATTGTTGTTACTTCTGGAATTTGGAAATGAGAGCATATAATCTTGAGTTTTAATAGATAATTGTGTGAGGGATTCAAGAAATCCAGCATTGAGCAAGGCCTTATTGCAAATTGGCTCTTGATTTTTCAACTGTGTTGGATGGGTCTTTTTCTAGGACACCTTATTACTCACTTTGGAAACCACTTGTTGATGAAAGTGGTTATTATGGGAAGTTGTATGTGCCTGGTCAGGAGAAATGGTTTGGTTAGGCTGATTAACTCCATTTAAATCGGGTTTGTGTACCCAACTTGATTTTTTGTATGACATGGGGGAGTATGCCCCATGACCATCCTGGATTGGAACAGAGGTGTGTATCTTCTCCGAAGTGACATGTTGATGAGTCACTTCACTGATAGGGACAAATTTATGTTTCTTTCCCTATGATTTCGTCGAAGTTGTTATAATATTCTGACAAGTATCCTGAATATGGGTAGGGATTTGCTTCTGCTCTTTCACCATTGTCAGAATGTGCTTAGTGACTTCAGCTTCTGGAATGGGAATATACATCCATTCCATGTCTGGATTAGGTGTATGTTCCTTCTCATGTCCTCCTTTTCCTATCATCGGATATTGACAGTACTTATGCATAGGGGCGGAGAGTTGAGTCTGCTCCAAATTTGTCATCGGAGCTTTCTGACTGACTTCTCCCGGTGCTACCAAACGAGACTATTGGAAGAATTGATGAACATTGGAAGGTGTATGTGCCTACGAGATATTCCCTGTTAGGTATTCTTTACAGGTTTTTTTCAAAACTAGAAGATGAGACTGCTGACATAATTGGTGATTGTAAGCAGGTGTATGTGCCTGTTTACAGGTGGTCACCACATTTGGTTGGTGAGCTTTTTTGGATGCAGTCAGACGTGCCTGCTGACTGGAAGATGAATTATAAGTAGGTGTATATTCCTGCCTATAGTAATCCGTGATAATTTCCTGGAGGGATTGGCAGGTTACTGCCAAACGAGTCTACTGGAACTTAGGATTAGAACATACGGGTGTGTGTGCCTTCTCATTGCTTGCCATCAAGTTAGGTTGATGGACTACTTCTTAGGTGTAAGAGGTAAGAAAATTCTCCCCATTGACTGAATTTCACTTCTAACAGTTCTTCTTGCAGGCTCTCTTCTGAGGAAACTGAGCTGAATGCCTTTATGCGATACCCTCATCATGTTGAGGGTGCATTACAACACGATTCTGGTAGCGATTGTTGGTGGGAGTCCCCAGTAAGGACTCCTGCCTTCTTGAAATGAGGCCTTGAGTGACCTATTCATTCACCTACCTATAATATGGGAGGGTCTTGTTGTTGAGTTCTGGGGATATTGACCCGAAATGGTTGGAGACAATGGTTAGCACTGCCTACTTCTTGATCACTGGTCGTCGCTCCGGACAACCAGGGTGAGTTGTTAACTTGGAGGGCTTGTCAAGAGGCCTCCAAAGTTGGGATGGTACCACGTTGAAAGTATTACCTCACCACCACATTTGAGACCCAGCATTGAAGACATTGAGTAGGTGATGTTTTCCTCAGAGTGGATGAGGATCCAACAAGAGTAGCGGCTAAAGCATTCACAGGTGTGAAATTTAAAGAAGCCATTATGTGTTGCAGAGAGATCTTGGAAAATGCTGCCTATTGGATATAGTAGAAATAATCAAGATATGTCTGTCCATACGACATCTTTTGGATGAGCGCTTATGTTGTTGATTACTTTTTTGGCCCTCATATTGAGTTTAATAGGGGCCTAAAAAATAAGTAAAACTTAATTTTATCTTGGTTAAAGATTCACGTCAGGTTCAACATTTTTAATTTCTTCTAGAAATGGGGATGACCTTGTTGGTTTATGGTTCAAACATTCAAATAGATTTCTAACGGGTTTATTCATAGAACTGGAAACATCCAATGACTCTATATCCATTTGAACATACTTTCTAAAGGTAGGTTCTCATTAGTCGTAGACCGATGAGGCCTATGAATTTTCATTGGTCAAGAGGATGGGAGGTCAAACTCATCACACCTTTTTGGGGGGAATTCTTACCTAATCTGAGACTCTCTGATAGATTTATGTAATGTTCATGAATCCTCATTAATTCACCAAGTATAACAGTGAGTTTTTCCATTAGATTAAGCAATTAATGATTGATATGTATGATATTTAGAGAATCTTTTTTATGTATTTGGGGTTCTTCATCGATTGAGAATCATCCGTATGTATTATAGATTCTTTATCAATGGTATCATTCGATACATTATATAGAAATCTCTTGGTCATTATGATGACCGTACTGGTTTTAAATCCAATCTGTGGGGTACTTGAAGTTTATTGTCCTTCAGACAGATATGGATTATTTTAGAGTTGGTATCGTACCCGCAGATGGGCTACCTACGCATCCTTGTTAAAAAGGAATCAGAACCCACGTAGTTCGATAAAAGAAAAATGGGGTTTATGCATTGTTAATGGCCCAAAAAGAGATGTCGTGATTACTTTCACACTCTAATCTCACGTAAGTCATGCTTTGTGTGAGAAACAAGAGGTATCAGTAAACTTGAAGATGGTTCCATGAAAGATGCAGTTATGTGAAATGGTGTGGGGCTTATGTATGTATGACTACCCAGGTAAATGAAGACCTGGACTTAGTAAAGAATCCCAAGAAGCAAGGTCCATAAAGGTATTTGTACTTTATAAAGATTTTTAATTTTAACCTGAGACTTACACCTGAAAAGGAATCCCCAATTAATAGGGACTTGTGATTGGGTTTTATTCCTGAGAAGGAAGCCCAAATCAGAATAATTAATATTGGGGCTTACTCCTGAGGAGGATGCCCAATGTTTAAGGAAAATATGACTGGGTCTTACTCCGGAGAAGGAGTCCCAGTTTAAAATATCTTCTCATCTTAATGGATGAGTTTATATAGGAATCCCCTAACCATGGTGACATAAATCTTGTAGGTCTCAAGGTTTTGGGAGAGTTTCTCCCAAAATTCCTTTCAGTTAAGGAAGCCAACAAATGAACCATGCCATAAATGGATTTAAAATGGGTTTTGAAGGCTATGACTTGAAGAGGAGGGGTGGATTTGAGGAAATGAGGTGACTAGGAAGGAGGCGCGCAAGTATTGTTATGGCGCGCAAGTCCTGGTCACGCAATTATTGTTATGGTGCGAAAGTCCTGGTCGCACAAGTGGACTTTCGCAACATGAGTCACCTTGGGTGATGAATAATCTATAGGGTAATACTTGGGCGACTTTGAACTCAAGCCCATAGTATCATCCCTAGAGGCTTTCAGAAGTTTGGTGGGCATGTTCCCTTGAGAGGGTAAGGTGGAGCGCAAGTGTCTTCATTTCCCTTAATGGGTGGACACTTAAGCACGCAAGTGTTGATGAATTATAAAACTTAGACCTTATTTTTCTTCTTTAGAGATTCCATTATAGGTAAAGAATTACCTTAAAAGTGTTCGGAAGACGTCAGACAAAGACTTGGGTGACCAGAGCTTAAATATGAGTTTTGGAAAACTCCTCCTTGAAATGGGGGGCCCACGGGGGCTATTTATAGGCTACTGAGCACCATGGGTTAAAAAAAAGAATAGGGTGCACAAGTGCCTTGCGCGACCCATATGTGGCACACAAGTGCCTTGCGTGGTGAGAAGAAAATTTGCACAGATCCTTCTTAATGGGTTTCTTGTTCATGCCATTATCAATTTTTGATGTTCTTCAAAGGATGACTCTCTTTGTGCTTAAGGTATTCCCCTTTTCCATTCATTTGGACTCTATGATAGAAAAGAACGTCAACAGTAATTCATCAAGCATATCATCGATTCACATAATTTGTTACCAATATTTGATGTTAATATTATTGATATTTAAGCTATCAATACACATACGATACATACCATCTTTCATTAGTACTAAAAATACTAGAACTGAACATGGTTTCATGCTTGGACTTATAATCCTTGATCCATCAATTCTCCCACTTTCCTCTGCAATTCCTTTTATTCTCTAGGGTAACAAGAATATGCTATTTTATTAAGAAATTGTGCATAAGGTACAAGATCAATATTGAGTTTGATGCATCTAAATGGTGGTAATTATACTGTAAGATCATTAGAAAAAATATGACGATATTCCTCAATCAAGGAATGAGTTAACAAATGGCGATGGATCTACTCCCGTGGCATGATTTTTTCCATCATCAATAAAGAAAAAAAATATAATTTTCTTATTTATTATTTTCTATAATTGATAATTATTAAAAGAGAGGATATCTTTTGGTGCTTATGGAACATATTTTTCTTGATGAGTTTGAGATGGATTTAAAGGAGAACATATGACATTATTTCCCCATATCGGAAAGAATATGTATTCTTTCCCCCATATCAGAAAGAATATATATTCTTCCTCCCATCATATTTAACTTTCCATACAAACCACAAAGGCCCTCCCAACAACATGTGATAGGAATCCATAGGAACAAAATCACACAATACCTTGTAAATATAGTTCTTACTAATAGAAAATGAAATAAGAACCTGTTTTTTTACTCGAAGTGTGATCTCGTCATTCAACAATTAAAATTTGTACAATTGAGGATTATTCTGAGACTGAAGCTTCAATTTTCACTACTAGTGTTTTTTAAGAAACATTTATATAACACCCACTATTAATAATCACCCTCCATACTAAATGATTAATGGTGTAATGATTTTGGAACAATTATTTCATTCATCCTCTCTTGGGTAGATTTTACCTTGCGAATGTTTTCATAGCACAAGCATGATGCCCACATAATCCTCTTCCACAAACATAATCTTAATTTTAATATTCTTCACCACCATGTTTGTTATATTTGATTGAATTTAAATATATTATATCTCATTTATATAAAAAAAGTGATTATTAGGTAAATTATCCATAAAATGAGAATACCCATGGCATTTTAATAACTTTCGATTCCCACATTAAAATGAGTTCAATTTTCCCTTTGGTTCTTCTATAGCCTTCTCTTTCCATTTATCTATCATCTTTTTCTTTCCAAATTCCTTCCCATCAACACCAGATTTACTAGAATAAATGCCTTTATAAAAATATGTACCTCAATTATAGTTCATTAGTATTACTACCTTTGAAGAATTCTTATGCTTTTACACTTTAATAGTCATCTTGCAAACATCATGAAGTGAGATTAATAGTTTTGAGTCTGAAATTGCATCATTTAATCCACCCAAAAACATTTCAATCAATTTCTATTTATACAATGGAACATCACATTACATAAATTAATGATAAAACTTTGTAATCTACTTTTTAATGGATTGATCTCTTTGTATGAATTTGGAAATAAATCTCTTGCTTTTGAGTCTCGGCCAGAAATCGTCTTCCCAAAAGCTTTTTATTATTCTCCAAGGAGATTATTTTGTATCACCCATCACATTACTTCTATTTTGTTAGATTTTACCACCAAAGAGATACATAATATTTAAATTATAGAATTTCTACCTTTCCCTTATTCTCATCATAAGAATTCTAAAATGTTAAGTATCCTTTGATTTCTTGTATCCAAACTCAAAAATCATCTAGATTCATACTCCTATCAAAATATAGAATGTAAATATTCAATCATTTTTATATATATTCATCTTGTCTTTTTATTTTGATATCCACATATAAATAACTATAATCCTGACCAATTGTATGATATTTATAAAATAGTTTTGGATTGCACCTATTTTGTGGATATGGATGTTAGGGATGCCGCTACAATGGAGGGGAATCGTATCTCCTCACTTTGAATAGTTAATCAAGTATATCACGAATTTAAGTAACTTGGGATTTTAGTTGAACATTGGAAATTTTTCATGGAATGGGAGGAGTATAAGAACTTCTCTTGAAACATGTGGCAGAGATTAATAAAAAAGAATGCGATAAAACTTACTCATTGGAACCTGTTTCTCTGATACCAAATGAATGCATCACTGGAAGCATGAAATGAGTAAGTTAATATGAATTGGTGAAATGTATCCGAAATGACCAAGGCATAAATTCAATTCCACCCGTTAAGGTTTCTCTAATCCTAAAATAAAATTTACCTATAATGGATATGCACTACCAATTCTAGGAAAAAGGAAGAGGCTAAAGCAAGAAGGATGCAAAAAAAGGGTTAAAAATTTATTTGATTCAATTTTCCCAAATACAAAGGAGTGAAAAAAAATTATAAATACAAAATGAAGAGAGGAAAACGACCCAAATTGAATTAAAAGTCATCATTAACTCAAAAGGAACATATAAAACATAAAAACACTTCCTCATGAAATTTAATGACACCACTAATTAAAGTAGAAAAAGTTATTCTTAATGATGCATTTTTCTAAGGCCTCTCTTTCTTAATGTGTTGCTATGAATTTACATTCTTTTCCATGTGGATAAGTCATTTTGGGCCAAAAATAAGTGTGGTGTGTCCCACCATGTCTTTGTATGTCAAATTTGGGAGCTAGATCAATTTTAATAATAACTAGTCTTAATTTTGTTTTCAAGACTAAAATTATACTCTTTGGTTGAATATGATCTATATTAGGATTTTTTTGAAATTTATGGTTTTTTATCTATAAGGATTTAAGTTATTATATAATTTTTAAATGTTTTTAGGGGTTTAAGTAATTTTTATAGTTTTTAGTGTATTTTTAGTTTTTTCATGGGATTTAGGGGTTTTTATGTTTTTAGAGGTTTTTCTGGTTTTTTGGGATTTTATGGTTTTTTAGGGTTTATAGAATTTTTAAGATTTTAGGATTTTTACATATTTTTATGTTTTTAAGGATTTATCTAGGGTTTTAATTATTTTTTGGGTTTTTAGGTATTAAGATATTTATAGGTATTTTTGGTGTTTTTAAGTGTTTTTTACGATTTTTACGTTTATTGAGGTTTTTATAATTTTCATGGGGTTTTAATGTGTTTTTTTTTGAGTTTTTTTTAGGGTTTTTACGGTTTTTATAGTTTTATAATATATTTTTGTGATTAAAGGGTATTTATATATTTCATTAGTTATTATGGTTTTTTGGGTTTTTAGTGGTTTAATGGGTTTTATTGTTTTTTAACATATTTTTTTAGATTATTTTTATGGTTTTAAGTGTTTTTTATGTTTTTAATGTTTTCAAAGGGATATTAAGGGTTTTTTATTTTTTGAAAGTTTTAGTGATTTTTTAGGAATTTTTGGTTTTTAGTGATTTTTTGTTTTTTTATTTTTTAGGATTTATTAACTTTTAGTGGGTTTATGGTTTTTTAGAGTTTTTTTATTTCATTTAGCATTTCAAATGGATTTTAGAGTTTTAATTGGTTTTTAGGATTTTAAAGATTTAAATGGTTTTAGGGATTTTATGGTTTTTAGGGTTTTTAGGGGTTTTTAGGTTTTATAAGGGGTTTTATCATTTCTTATGTTTTTAGGGGTTTTATGTTTTTTTAGGTTATTGATGTTTAGTTAGGTTTTTAAGTGTTTTAATGTTTTTTATGTTTTATGTATTTTTAAGGCTTTCTTATAATTTTTATGATTTTTCAGTTTTTTTGGGATTTTGATGGGTTTTATGGTCTTTTGGGTTTTTAGTGTTTTTATGGTTTTTTGGTTTTTAGGGTTTCCTTTAGTTTTTTAGGGGGATTATGGTATTCAATAGTTTTATAAACTTTTTATGGATTCTAAGGTTTTTTAAAGTTCATAGTGGTTTTTAGGGTTTTTATGGTTTTAGGGATTTTATTGTTTGTATGGTTTTTAAATATTTTTGTGGGGTTTGTGGTTTTTAGGGGGGGTTTGGATTTTTGGGTTTTATGGAATTTAGAAATTTTTAGGCTTTTAATGGGTTCTAATTGTTTTTATGTTTTATGGTTTTTATATGGGTTTTCATGGTTTTTAGTGGTTTTTATGTTTTGGGGATTTTGTATAACTTTTTTGGGGTTTTAGGGTTTTAATAGATTTTTAGGGGTTTTGGTGGTTTTTATTGTTTTTAGGACTATATGGATTTATGGCGTTTTAGGGTTTTTGAGTTTTTAGGGTTTTATGGTTTTTATAGTTTTTTAACATTTTTCATGGTTTAATGGGTTTTTAGTGTTTTTAGTGGGTTTTAAGGTTTTTATGGGTTTTTAGCTGTTTTAAGGTTTTTAAGGGTTTCATGGGGTTTAGGGATGTTTTGGGTTTTAGGGACTTTATAATTTTTTAGGGTTTTTAAGATTTTTAAGTGTTTTTAGGTTTTTATATTTTTCTTAGGTTTTTTTATGTTTTTAGGTATTTATATGTTTTTACTATTTTTCGGGATTTTTAAGACTTTATAGGGTTTTTATAGTATTTAGGGGTTATTTGGGTCGTATGGTTTTTTTTTGAGTTTTTAGGATTTTTATGTTTTTGTAGAGTTTTTCAAAAAAAAACTAGGGTTTAAGTGTTTTATATAGTTTTTAGTGGGTTTTAGGGTTCTTATGTGTTTTACGGTTTTTAAGGTTTTAAGGGGGTTATATAGTTTTTAGGTTATTTAGGGTTTTTAGTGTTTTTTATGGTTTTAATGTTTTTATTTTATTTTTAAGGTTTCTAAGTGTTTTTAGGATCATACTGTTTTCTTTGGGGTTTTCAGGGTTTTTAATGTTTTTTAAATTGATATGGAGTTTTAGGTCTTTTTAAAAAAAATATGATTTTTAGGGAATTTAGGGATTTTGAGGGGGGTTCGGGGGAGGGGGTTTTGGTTTTTATGTTTTTTTTGTGTTTTTAGGATTTTGATTAGTTTTATAGGTTTTCTAAGGTTTTCTAGAGTTTTTAACATTTTTGGGTTTTAAGGTGTTTTTAGAGTTATTAGTGGTTTGTAGGGTATTTAGGGGTTTTAGTGTATTTTAAGTGTTTCTGGATTTTTATGGAATTTAATGTTTTCAGTGTTTTTAGGTTTTTAGTGTTTTATGGGTTTAAATATTTTTTGGGTTTTTAAGATTTTATAAGTCTTTTTCAAGGTTTTTTTAAAAAATATAAGATCTTTTATGGATTTGTTAAAATTTTATGGTATTATGGTTTTTAAGAATTATGAGGATTTTTATAGTTTTTATGGACTTTTTTGATTTTTTGGGTTTTCAGGTTTTTTTAGTTTTTTTGGGTTTTAAAGGGTTTTTGTATTTTTTAATATTTTTAGTGGTTTAAAGGGTTTCTAGATTTTTAGTGGGTTTAATGTTTTAATGTATTTTTAGGGGCTGTAAATTCTTTTAGGTGTTTTATAGTTTTTAGTTTTTTATGGTTTTTAAAATTTTTAAGTATTTTAACTGTTTTCAGGTTTTTAAAGTTTCCATGTAGGGTTTTACAGTTTTTTTGGGATATTTACGGTATTTTGTATTTTTAATGATTTTGTAGGAATAAATGGTTATTTATTGTTTTTGAGATTATGAGGCTTTTTCGGGTTTTTATGGTCTTTGTGATTTTTTTTGGGTTTTAGTGTTTTTTTTTTATTTTTTAGGGTTTTTATGGGTTTTTAGAGTTTTTTAATATTTTTAGGGTTTTAAAGGATTTTCATAGTTTTTAGTCATTTTTTGGGGTTTAACGGTTTTTGAAGGTTTTTAGGGGTTTTTATTATTTTGTGGTTTTAGGGTTTCTTGGGTGGGGGATTAGGGTTTTTATCTTTTTAGATTTTTAGGGGTTTTAAGTGTTTTTAGTTTTTTGTTATTTTCTTATAGGTTTTCCACATTTTAATTATTTTTTTTTAGTTTTGGGATCTTTAAGTATTTTTTAGGTTTTTATGGGTTTTATGGTGTTCTGGGATATTGCGGTTTTTTAGAGTTTTTAGGTTTTTATGGTCCTATTGTTTTTTAAATTATTAGAGTTTTTTTTTTGTTTTTTTTTTGATTTTTTAAAATATTTTTGGAGTTTTTTATGTTTCTAGGAATTTAAAGGTGTTTTAGTGATTTTAGTATATTTTCTTGATTTTTCTCGGTTTTTACTATTTTCTATGGTTTTTAGGGGTTTCTGTGGTTTTTTGGATTTTAACGGTTTTTATGGTTTTTAGGGTTTCTAGTGTTTTTTTTGTTTTTAAGAGTTTTAAGTGTTTTTAGGTTTTTAAGGTTTTCTTATGGTTTTTTAGGTTTATAGTATTTTTTACAGTTTTAAGGATTTTAGGGATTTTTTTAGGATTTTTAAGGATTTTGATGAAATTTTAGGGTTCTTGGGATTTTGAGGGTTTTAAGGGGTTTTAGGATTTTTATGGGTTTTAAAGTTTTTTTAGTATTTAGGGATTTTAATTATTTCTAGGTTTTTTTTAAAAAATTCAGGGGTTCAAAATTTTTTTCGTGTTTTTATTTGTTTTTAGGGGGTTTATGGGTTTTTAGGATTTCTATGATTTTTAGGGGTTATATTATTGGGGTGAGGGGTTAGGGTTTTTATTGTCGTTTAGGGTTTTAACATTTTTATGATTTTCTGGGATTTTATGTTTTTTAGAATTTGATAGTTTTCATAGGGGTTTTCAAGGTTTTTAGGGTTTTGTATGTTTTTGGTGATTTTTAGGGTTTTGTAGATTTTTATTGGTTTTTAGTGTTTTTAGTGATTCATGGGTTTTAGGGTTTAAGGGTTTTTAGTATTTTTATGTCTTTAGGGGGTTTAAGTGTTTTTTTGGGTTTTATGGTTTTGTTTAGAATTTTCTAGGTTATTATGGTTATTTTTGTTTTTTTGGATTTTTTGGATTTTTTGGATTTTTATTTTTTAGGGTTTTTAGTGATTTTGACTATTTTTAGTTTTTTTAGTGATTTTGACTATTTTTAGTTTTTTTGGATTTTTTGGGGGTTTTAGGATTTTTATGATTTTTATTGGTTTTTTGGGGGTTTTAGGGTTTTTTTTACATTTTTAGGTTTTTTAGATTTTTTTAGATTTTTTTAACGTTTTTGAGGTTTAAAGGGGTTTTAGAGTTATTAGTGGTTTTTTATGGATTTTATGGATTTTATTGTTTTTTAAGGTTGATGGGGTTATGTTTTTAGGTGGTTTTATTTTTTTAGTATATTTTTAGGGTTTTAAGGGTTTTCATTGTTTTGAAGGTTTTTAGGGGTCTTATGTGTTTTTAGTTTTTATGTTTTTTTAGGGTTTGTTATGGTTTTGTACATTTTTAGGTTTTTATGGATTTTAAATGATGTTTAGGGTTCCTTAGGGTATTTATGAAATTTCATGGTTTTTTATGATTTATTAGGTTTTTTGGGGTTTTTTTAGTTTGTTGGGTTTTAGGGTTTTTTAGTTTTTTAGGATTTTATGGTTTTTTGTGTTTTTTAACATTTTTTGGGGTTTAAAGGGATGTTAGAGTTTTTAGTGGGTTTTATGATTTTTTATGGTTTTTTAGGATTTATTAATGTTATTATGGGGTGTTTTGGTTTTTAATTTTTTAGGGTTTAATGGTTTTTTCATGGGTTTTTCGGTTTTTAGCATTTTTATATTTTTTAGGGGTTTTAATTTATTTTAGTTTTTTAATGTTTTTTGGGGCCTTCAAAATTTTTATTGTTTTCTATGATTTTTTGTATTTTAGGTATTTTTTAATATTTTTATGGTTTTATAGGGTACTGGTAATTAGAGGGGTTTTAGAGGGTTTTAGGGGTTTTATGCTTTTGTAGGGTTTTTTTTTCATTTTTCGGTTTTAATGGCTTTTAGGGTTTATATGGATTTTGGGGGTATTATGGGTATTTATGTTTTTCAGGGTTTTTAGGGGATATTTGAGTTTTTTTGTTTTTAGAGGTTTTAATGTCTTTAAGGTTTTAAATAAATATAGAGTTTTTAATGGATTTTAGGGTTTTTATGTGTTTTTATGAATTTTATTGGTTTTAGGTGTTTAATGGGGTTTAAAGGATTTTTGGGGTTTTAGGGTTTTTTTGGGGTTTAGTGTTTTTTATGGTTTTTAAGGGTTTTATGTGTTTTTAGGTTTTTAAGGTTTTTTTAGGTTTCTTCAGTGTTTTATGGTTTTTAATGTTTTTAGGGATTTTTAGGTTTTTTAAGAAATTGTATGGTTTTTAGGGTTTTTATGAATATTATTGGGTTTTAGGGTTTTTAGGGTTTTAGATTTTTTTAGATTTTTGGGTTTTTTATATTTTTAGGGGGTTTATGTGTGTTTAGGTTTTTATGGTTTTCATTATGTTTTTAGGGGTTTTAGGGTTTTTTATGTTATTAAAAATTTTATGGATTTTTTAGAATTTTTATTCTTTTTGTGTCTTTTGGGATTTTGTGGGTTTTATGGGTTTTTACAAGTTTTACGGTTTTTCTATGTTTTTTTAGTTTTTGGGATTTTAAGGATTTTAGTGTTTTTAATGTTTTAGAGTTTTAATGGTTTTTCGGATTTTTAGTAGTTTTTACTGTTTTTTTGGTTTTTAGGGTTTTAGGGTTCTATGGTTTTAGGATTTTTATGGTTTTGGGTTTTTTTTGAGTTTTTAAGTGTTTTTATGTTTTAGAATTTTTAGGTTTTTTGGGGTATTTCATATTTTTTGGATATTATGGTTTTCTTATGGGATTTCAGGATTTTTAGGTTTTTTTTTCCATATTTAGTGATTTTTAGGTATTTATTAGTATTTTCATTGTTTTTAAGGTTTCTAGGGGGTTTTAGCGTTCTTATAGTTTTTTTTGGGGTTTAAGGGGTTTTTAGGGATTTTATTTGTTTTTAGGGTTTTTATGGATTTTATGTGTTTTTAGTTTTTCAAGGTTTTCATAGGGTTTTTTTGGTGTTTTAGGGTATCTTACATTTGTAGGGATTTTTTGGTCTTTTTATGATTTTTAGTTTTATTTCAGATTATGAGGGGTTTTTAGGGTTTTTAGGGTTTTAATGTTTTTTGTGTTTTTTGGAGGGGTTTTTTAGTTTTTTATAGTTTTTTGGTTTTTAGGATTTGTTAACCTTTTTGGGAATTAAAGAGTTCTTAGGGGTTTTATTAATTTTTTATATTTTTAGGGGTTTTATGTATTTTTATATTTATAAGTGTTTTTCTAATGGTATTCTAGGATTTTTTTTGGTTTTTTATGTTTTTTTTTATTTTTAGAGTTTTTTGGAATTTTAATTATTCTTAGGGATTTTTAGGGTTTTAATTGTTTTTTTGGGTTTTCTGGATTTTTAAGTTTTTTTTATTATTTTTATGTTTATTATGTGTTTTAAGTGTTTTACATTTTTTATATATTTCACAGGGATTTTATTTTTTTTGGTTTTTAACATTTTTAGAGATTTTTAGGGATATTTTTTTATTTTTTCGTTTTTAGTGTTTTATAGGATTTTGATGGGTTTTTAGGTTTTTTAGGTTTTTATGTATTTTTTTGGGTTTTAGTGTTTTTTGGTAATTTTAGGTATTTTATATTTGTTAGTGTTTTTTAATATTAACATGGGTTTCAAGGGGTTTTTGAGTTTTTAGTGGGTTTTTAGTATTTTTAGTATTTTTATGGTTTTTATAACTTTATATTTTTTTAATGATTTTAGTGTCTTTAGGGTCTTTAAGAGTTTTTAGGGTTTTTTGAGTTATTATTTTTCTCTAGGGTTTTATCTTTTTGGGGTTTTAGAGGTTTTCTTAGGATTTTTCATGGTTTTAGGGTGTTTATGTTTTACGGATTTTAAGGTATATGTTTTAGGATTGTTATGGTTTTTTTGGTATTTTAAGGTATTTTGAGGGTTTAAGGGGTTTTAGGATTTTAAAGGTTTTAGGGTTTTTAGAGTAATTTTGGGTTTTTAGGTGTTTTAAGTGTTTTTAGATTTTTATTGTTTTCTTAAGGGTTTCCATGGTTTTAAGGGATTCTATGTTTTCAATGGTTTGTAGATATTTTTTTGGATGTTTATGGTTTTACGGGTTTTAATGATATTAAGGGTTTTTAGGTTTTTTTGGTTTTTTTGGTTTTTGACGGTTTCTGATTTTTTTAGTGTTTTTATATTTTTTTAGAGTTTTTATGGTTTTTATGGGTCTAAATAGTTTTTATATTTTTAGTTGGTTTTTATGTTTTTTATTATATTATATGGATTTTATTGTTTTTAGGGTTTTTATGGTTTCTAGGGTTTTTAGCATTTTAGTGTTTTTTAGGGTTTTGTCATTTTTTAGGGTTTTTGGGGTTTTAAGTGTTTTTTAATGTATTTCTGGTTTTCATAGGGTATTTCATGATTTTTAGGGTTTTTTAATTCTTTAGTTGTTTTTGGGATTTTTTTAATGTTTGTATGGTTTTTTGGGGTTTTAGGGGTTTTTTGGGAAATTTTGGGGTTTTAATGTCCTTTATGGGTTTTTAGGGATTTTTGGGTTTTGGGGGTTTCTTTTTGTTTTTCTAGGTTCTTTAAGTTTTTTTAGAGTTTTTTTACCATTTAATTGGTGTTTAAAAGGGTTTTTAGTGTTTTCAGTGGTTTTTAGGGTTTTTGTGGGGTTAGGGGCTTTTTTATAGCTTTAGGGGATTTATGATATTTATGGGTTTTAATCATTTTACGATTCTTTTAGGGATTTTTAAAGATTCTTGAATTTTTATCTTATTTAGTGGTTTTAAGTGCTTTTATATTTTAATGTTTTCTTAGGGTTTTCAGAGTATTTAGGGTTTTTTAATTTTTTTAGAGACCTTTCGGTATTTTTAGAAATTTATGGGTTTTTGGGATTTTTATTTGTTTTGAGGGGGGGGGGGGGGGGTTTAGTGGTTTTTTAGGGTTTTTAGGGTGTTTTTTTTTAGGGTATTTTGATTTTTAGGGTTAGATTTAAAAATTTAGGGATTAATCTTTTTTAGAATTCCTTTGGGTGTTTTAGTGTTATATGGGTTTTGGGTTTTTTTTAGTTTTTTGGTTTAGGTTTTTATTATTTAGGTTTTGGTTTTGAGGTGTTATTAGGTTTTTAGGATTTCTTATGGTTTTATGGGTATTTAGTGTTTTTTATATTTATAATGTTTTAGGGTATGTTTAGGATTTTAATGGTTTTTAGTGTTTTTATGGGATTTAGGGTTTTTGGGTTTATAATGATTTTAGGGTATGTTTAGGATTTTAATGGTTTTTAGTGTTTTTATGGGATTTAGGGATTTATGGTTTTTATTGGATTTTAAGGGAGTTTTTTTTATTTTTAGGGTTTTTAAGCTTAGATTTTTTTTACTATTTTTAGGTGATTAAAGGGTTCTTATAGTTTTTAGTGGGTTTTGGGTTTTTTTAGGGTTTTTAGGATTGTTTAAGGTTTTTAGAAGTCTTTTTGGTTTTTTTATTTTTTAGGGTTGTTAGAGTTTTTAAATTTTTAAGGGGTTATAAGATTTATTTGGTTTTAATATTTTCATTGGGGTTTTTAGGGGTTTTAGGGTTTCTTAAATTTTTAGGGTTTTTTGTTCTTTTTAAGTATTGTTATGGTTTTGTGTTATTTTTTAGAGTTTTTTGGTTTTTTATGCTTTTTTATGGTTTTTTTGGGGTTTGAGTGGTTTTGTGAGTTTTCAGGGTTTTTTTAGTTTTTTAGAGTTTAAATGTTTTAAGGGGTTTAAAATGATTTTCGTGATTTTTTTGGGTTTATAGGGTTTTTATGGGTTTTAAATATTTTTAGAGGTTTAATGGTTTATAAGGTTTTAGGGGTTTTGTGTTTTTCAGGGATTTTCGTATTTTTTTGGGTTTTTAAAGATTTTATGTGATTTTAGGTTTTTAAATTTTTCATAGCGTTTTTAGGGTTTTCTACATTTTTACGGATTTTTAAGGAATTTTAATGATTTTTATGGTTTATTAAGGTTTTTAGGGAGTTTGACGGTTTCTTGGATTTTTTGGGTTTTTAGGGATTTTATGTTTTTTTGGGTTTTTGGTTTTTTAGGTTTAATGGTTTTTAAGGGGTTTTAGTGTTTTTTTAATTAATTTAGGTGTTTAAATGGATTTCAATGTCTATAGTGTCTTTTATCATTTTAATGGTGTTTTAGGGATTTTATGGTTTTATTGGTTTTTATGATTTTTAGGGTCTCTTAAGATTTTTTAATCTTTTTATTATTTTTTATTTTTTTGACAAATTTTACGTATTTTTATGTTTTTAAGGGTTTCTTAGGATTTTTTAGGGTTTTTTGGTTTTTTATTTATTTTATTTATTTTTATGTATTTTTAGGATTTTTATGGGTTTTTATGTTTTCCATGGATTTTGTGAGTTTTTAGGGCCTTTAGGGTTTCAGAGTTATTATGTTTTTTTGGGGTTTTAGGGTATTTTCTATTTATTTTAGGGCTCTAATGATTTTTAGAGATTTTTGACATTTTTCAGGTTTTAAATGTTTTTGAAGTTTTTAGTGGTTTTAGAATTTTTATATGTTTTTATGGTTTTTATATATTTTTATGGGATTAGAGTTTTTAGGGTTTTTGATGGTTTTTAGTTTTTTATGTTTTTAAGGGATTTAGGTTTTTTATTTTTTTTGTTTTTTCTTTGGTTTTTATGGTTTTTTGGGTTTCTATGTTTTAAGGGATTTTTAGGGATTTTTTTGGATTTTTATAGTTTTTTTAAGGATTTTTAGTGTGTTTTGGGTTTTTATGGTTTTTAGTTCTTTTATTGTTTTGGGGGGTTTTTAGTGTTTTTATGTTTTTTCAGGGTTTTATGTTTTTTAATAGTTTAACAGAATTTTAGGGTTTTTAAGGGGTTTTAGTGTTTTTTTTAGTTTTTAGGGTTTTTATAGGTTTTATTTATTTTTAACGTTTTAGGGGTCTTTATGGTTTTTGGGATTTTTATGGTTAATTTTTTTAGATTTTTATGGGTATTAAGTGTCTTTTGGTTTTAAGGGTTTTTTAGGAGTGTTCAAGTTTTTTGGTTTTTTTATGTCTTTAGGTATTTTTAGTTCCTTTTTATGATTTTTATTGTTTTTAAGGTTTTCCAGAATTTGATGGTTTTTTCGGATTTTGAGGGTTTTTAGTGATTTTATGGTTTTTTTAGTTTTTTGGGTTTAATAGTTTTTTCAGATTTTATTTTTTTAAGGTTTTTAGAGTTTTTTTAACTTTTTTATAAGATTAATGGGGGTTTTGAGTTTTTTTTTGGTATTTTCAGTTTTTATGGTTTTTATGGGTTTTATTGTTTTTAGTTTTTTTGTGCTTTTTAGAGTTTTTAGAGTTTCTTGGGTGTTTTAATTGTTTTTATGTATTTCATATTTTTCATAGGGGGTTTTCAGGAGTTTAATTGTTTTTTAAATATTTTATGAGTTTTTACAGAATTTTAGGTTTTTTATGGGGTATTATGGTTTTTAGGGAGTAGGCGGGTTTCTAGGGTTTCATGATTTTTTATGTTTTTAGGATTATTTTAGATTTTTATACTTGTTAAAGTTATTTATAGTTTTTTAAAAATTTTATGGGTCTAATTGGTTTTTAGAAATATTAGTCGGTTTCTAGGGTTTTTGTGGATTTTTATGATTTTTAAGTTTTTCAAGGGAATATTTTTTTTGGGGTTTTTAGTTTTTTTAGGTTTTACTATATTTTTAAGGTTTTTTATGATTTTCAAGTGTTTTTATAATTTTAAGGTTTTTATAGGGTATTAAAAACTTTTTAGGATTTTTAAATGTTTATAGGAATTTTTGGGGGTTTTAAGGGTTTTTATGGTTTTTCATGGTTTTTTATCAATTTTGAGGGGTTTGGGGTTTTTTGGGTTTTTATGGTTTCGTAAGGGTTTTTAAGGATTTTTTTAGTTTTTTTATGTATTTTTAGTGTTTTTTAATGTTTTTTTGTGGTTTAAAGGGTTTTTTTAGATTTAGTGGTTTTTATGGGTTTTTTGTTTGTCATTATTAGGTTTTTTATTATTTTTAAGGATTTTAGGGTTTTTTTTGATTTTTTTATTTTTTTTATCTTTTTAGGTTTTTTAGAGTTTTTAAGTGTTTTTATGATTATATGGTTTTCTAAGGTTTTCTCAGGTTTTTAGTGTTTTTATATTTTTAGTTATTTTTAGGTTTTCGTTGGGATTTTAATGTTTTTATAGTTTTTTATGGATTTTGTTGGTTTTAGAGTTTTTTAGTATTTTCAAGGGTTTTTATATCTTTTTGGGGTTTATATGGTTTTTTAGCATTTTCTAGTTTTTAAAGTATTTGGATTTTTTTAAAGCATTTTGGATTTAAAGTAATTGTTTATTTTTATTTTGTTTTTTTATGATTTTTATGGAGTTTTAGGGGTTTTTTTTAGGGTTTTAGGGTTTTATATATTTTTTTTGTTTTTTAGGGTTTTCAGAATTTTTTGGTTTTAGGGGGTTTAAATTGTTTTTTGTTTTTTAAGGTTTTGATTGTGTCTTTCTGGGTTTTTTGAATTTTTATTCTTTTAAATTTTTTTTGGGATTTCTTAGGATATTTATGATTCTTAGGGATTTAAGTTATTTTGTGAGGTTTATGGTTTTTTTGGGGTTTTAGAGGTTTTTTTTGCTTTTTAGGGTTGTTTGGAATTTACTAGGGTTTTAAGGGTTTTCATAGTTTTTAACATTTTTATTTTTTTAAAGATTTTTTAGAGTTTTTAATTTCATTTTAGTGTTTTTATGGGTTTTTATGGTATATTAATATTTTTCGGGGGTTTTGGGTTTGTGGGTGTTTTTAGGGTTTATAGCATTATTAGGTTTTTAGGGGTTTTAAGTATTTTTATGTTTTTAAACTTTTTGTTTCATTTTTCAAGTTTTTTTGGTTTTCTACATTCTTAGTGAATTTTAAGGATTTTTAGTAGATTTTGTGGTTTGTATCATTTTAGGGATTATGAGTATTTTTAAGGGTTTTTAGGTTCATTGGGATTTTATGGTTTTAGGGGGTTTTAGGGTTTTTAAGTTTGTTATGGATTTTAATGACATTCGTGTTTTTTAATATTTTTTGAGGTTTGAAGGATTTATAGAGTTTTTAATCGTATTTTAATATTTTATGGGATTTTTTGGGTTTTTTAGGTTTTTAGGAGTTTTATGGTTCTTAAATTTTTTATCAATTTTTAAATTTTTTAGTGGTTATATTTTTTGATATATTTTTAAAATTTTCTTAGGGTTTTTTAGTGTAATAAGGGAATATTTACGTTTTAGGGATTTTTTGTGCTTTTCTAGATTTTTATGATTTTTATGGTTTTTGGGGATTGTGAGGGTGTTTAGGGTTTTTTGTGATTTAGGTTATTGAAGGGTTTTTTGGGGGTTTTTTGTTTTTTTTTGTTTTGTAGGGATTTTGAGGTTTTTTAGAGTTTTTAAACATTTTTTTGCGTTTAAAGTTTTTTTATTGTTTTTAGTGAGTTTTTTGGGATTTTAAGGGTTTTTACAGTTTTTATGGTATTTGGGGGGTTTATGGTTTTCGGGTTTTTAGGTTTTTTAGGGTTTTTATGGTTTTTATGGTTTTTGGGCAGGTTTTTGGTTTTTGGGTTTTAGTGTTTTTTAGATTTTTAGGGGTTTTAAGCATTCTATGTTTTTAAGATATTATTAATTTTTTAGGGGTTTTAGATTTTTTATCCTTTTAGGGATTTTTTGGGATTTTGAATGATTTTTGTGGGTTTTAGGGTTTTAGGTTTTTTTCAAAAAATTCAGGGTTTTTGGGGTTTTCGAGTTTTTCAGGTTTTTTGGATGTTTTAGAGATTTTTCTAATTTTAAGGGTATTTATGGGTTTTTAGAATTTTTTAATCTTTTTAGGGTTTTAAAGGGTTTTTAGAGTTTTTAGTGGTTTTTTGACATTTTATTACGTTTTTAAGGTTTTTTAGGTTTTTATGTGTCTTAAGTGTTTTATGGTTTTTATGGTGTTTAGGATTTTTAGGTTTTTTTAGATTTTTTGGTGGTTTTATGGGTTTTTATCATTATCTGGGGTTTTAAGTGTCTTTATGTTTTTAAGATTTATTTGGTGTTTTTAGGTTTTTTATGATTTTTTACATTTTTTGGTGTTTTAGGGTTTTTTTACGATTTGGATGGATTTATGTATTTTGACAGGATTTATAGATTTTTATACTTTTTAGGTATTTATTTTTTTGGTTTGTAGTATTTTTTTCTTTTTTAGGGGTTTATGATATTTTAGAGTTTTCCAATATTTTCAAGGTTTAAATGGTTTTTAGATTTAAAGTGATTATTTATGGTTTTTAACTGGTTTAGGGTTTTTAATGTTTTAGGGGTTTTTATAAATTTTTAGGGGTTTTGGATTTTTTTATGTTTTTAGGGGCTTTAATTGATTTTAGAATATTATGGTTTTCTTCATGTTTTTATATATTTTTAGGGTTTTTTTCGTTTATATGGATTATTCATGAATTTTATAGTATTTATTTTTTTGGGGATTTTGAAGGGTTTTAGGGTTTTTAGGATTTTTTAGGTTGTAGGGGGTTTTGTTTTTTTTTGTTTTTTAGTGGTTGTTATATTTTTTTTACAATTTTATGGGTTTAAAGGGTTTTTAGATTTTTTTAGATGTTTTTTAAGTTTTTTATTAGTTTTAAGGGTTTTTAAATATTTTTATGGATTTTCATTATTTTTTGGGGTTTTAGGGGTTTTTTTCGTATTTTAGTTTTTCAGGGGTTTTAAGTGTTTTTAGGATTTTAATGTTTTCAGAGTGGTTTTCAAGGTTTTTAAAATATTTTAAATTTTCAGGTATTTTATGTATTTTTTTGATTTTTAATGGGTTTCTCAGGTTTTTAGGTATTTTTAGGGTTTGGGGGGGGGGGTTGGTTTTGGGTTTTTTGGGTTTATGTTTTTTTTAGTAATTTATTATTTTTATGGTTTTAGAGTTTTTTTAAATGTTTTTAAGGGTTTAAAGGGTTTTGAGAGTTTTTATCGTGTTTTAGGGTTTTAATTTTTTTTTTAGTTTTTTCGATGGTTTTAGGGGATTTTTTTGGTTTTTTGGTGTTGTTTTGGTTTTTAGGGTTTTTATCGTTTTTAGTGTTTTAATTTTTTTTAGGTTTTTATGGTTTTCTTTGGGATTTTATGGGGTTTTTTTAGAAATTTTTAAGTATTTTTTTGGATTTTATGGATTTTTTTCGTTTTTTTGGATTTTAGGGATTTTAAGTGTCTCTTAGGGTTTTAGGGGGTTTATTATTTTTAGTGTTGTTTTCTAGGTTTTAATTGTTTTTACATTTTTAATGTTTTCATAAAGTTTTTTTATTGAATTTTGGAATTTTTATATTTTTTGGTTTTTAGGTATTTTTTAGGATATTATAGTTCTTAACAATTTTGTGGATTTTGTTGGTTTTGGGGTTTTTTTGGTTTATGGTTATTTTGATTTTTTTATAGGGTTTTTGTGGTTTCTATGATTTTTTAACATTTTTAATGTTTTAAAGGGGTTTTAATGTTTTTTTGTGATTTTTAGTGGTTTTATGGTTTTTGAGGGTTTTATGGTTTTTCTGGGTTTTAGGGTTTGTAGGGTTTTAGTGTATTTTTATAGTTTTCGGGTATTTAGCCTTTCTTAGGTTTTTGAGGGGTTTGATTGTTTTTATGTTTTTATGGTTTACTTAAGGTTTTTAGGGTTTTTAGTATTGTTTATGTTTTTAGACATTTTTAGGAATTTGTCCAGCATTTTTTTGGTTTTACGGTTTTTTAGGGTTTTTTAGGATTTTTTATGTTATTTTAGGGGTTTTAGGTGTTTCAGGGTATTTATCAGTTTTTAGGTTTTTATTCATTTTAGGTGTTTTTATGGTTTTCAAGTATTCTTAGGGTTTTACATGTTTTTTAGTGTTTTTAAATTTTTTTGGATTTTGGGGGGGGGGGGTTTAGAATTTTAATTGTTATTAGGGTTTTTAGAGAGATTTAGGATTTTTAAGGTTTTTTTACTTTTTGTGGTTTTTTAAGTTTTTAGGGTTATTAATGTTTTCTATAGTTTGTTAATGATTATTAGGGTTTAAAGTATTTTTAGATTTTTTAGTGATTTTTAAGGTTTTCTTGATTTTTTTGTAGTTTATAGGTTTTTATAGATTTTTATGAACTTTATTGTTTTAGGGTTTTATAGGGGGTTTAGCTGATTTTTTATGGTTTTTAAGTGTTTATAGGGTTTTAATATTTTCTTATGGATTTTCTAGGTTGTCATTTTTTTTAGGTTTTTAGGTATTTTTAGGGATTTTTTTATTTTTTTTATTTTTAAGGGTTTTAAGGATTCTTATGTTTTTGGGTTTCTTAGGGTTTTCAGTTGTTTCATATAATTTTTAATTTTTTTGGATTTATTTAGTTTTTAAAATTTTCTTAGGTTATTTATAATTTTCAATATTTTAGGGGTTTATAGAATTTCAAAATATTTTTAGTGGTTTTTTGGGTTTTTCTGATTTCTAAGGATTTTATGGGTTTTCTAGGTTTGTGGTATTTAGATTTTTTCACATTTTTTTGGGTTTTTACTATATTTTATGTCTTCATGGGTTTTATGTGTTTTTAGGATTTTAATGTTTTCTTAAGGGTTTTTAAGGTTTTTATGGATTTTGATGTTTTTATGGATTTTAGGAAATTTTGAGGATTTTATTTAATTTTATGTTTTTTTGTGATTTAGAGGGTTTTTTGGTTTTTTATATTTTTTTATGGATTTTAGTGTCTTTGGGGGATTTTAGGGTGTATTTTTGAGTTTAAGGGGGTTTATGGGTTTTAGTGTTTTTTAACATTTTTCGTTGTTTAATGAGGTCATAGCATTTTTAGTGGGGTTTTATAATTTTTCGTGTTTTTTTTATTTTCTATGGTTATTAGAGTATTCCGATTTTTTAGGGTTTTTAGGGTTTTCAGTATTTTTTAGTTTTTTTGGGTTTTGGATTTTTTAGGGTATTCAGTATTTTTTATATTTTTTTGGGATTAGGGTTTTTTTTGGGTTTTAGGGATTTTAAGGCCTTTTAGGTTTTTAGGGTTTCTAAGAATTTTGTGGGATTTTTGGGATTTTTGGGTTTCTACTTTTTTAGGGGTTTTGGGGGGTTTAAGTGGTTTTCCGAGTTTTTATGGATTTTATGGTTTTTACTCTTTTTTTTAATCATTTTTATGTGTTTAAAGGGTTTTAGTGTTTTTAGTGGATTTAGGGTTTTTATGTGTTTTTGGGTTTTAGGGTTTTTATAGATTTTTAGGATTTTTAGGGGTTTTAGAGTTTTATGTTTTTTTAATGTTTTCGATGTTTTTCTGGGGTCTTAAAAGTTTTTAGGTTTCTAAATATTTCATATTTTTTTTCATGTTTTAGATGGGTTTTATATATTTCTAGAGATTATTAATAATTTTTAGGAATTTTATTGTTTTTAGGGATTAAACATGGTTTTAGGGTTTTAAGGGGTTTTTTGTTTTTTTAGGATTTTTTTGAGTTTTTAGGGTTTTATGGTTCTCTATATTTTTTAATGTTTTTAGGGGACTAAAGTGTTTTGAGATCCTTAAGTGGATTTAAAGTGTTTTAATGGTTTTTAGGGTTTAAAAATTTTTAGGGTATTTTATGATTTTCAGGGTTTTTAGGGGTTTTTGTGTTTTTAGAATTTTTTTATTTTTAATGGTTTTACAGGATTTTAGGTTTTTAAAATTTTCTTACACTTTTTCATGATTTTTATGGTTTTTTCCATTATTTTAGGGATTTTTAGGGTGTTTTAGGATTTTTTTATGTTTTTCATATTTTTATAGATTTTGAAGGTTTTTTGGGTTTTTAGGTTTTTTCTAATTTTTTAGGGATTTTAAGTTTTTAGAGTTTTCTTAATGTTTTAGGGTATTAAAGGGGTCTTATAGTTTTTAGTGGGTTTTCTGGTTTTATGGGATTTTATGGTATTTGATGGTTTTTAGGGTATTTTATTTTTTATGGTTTTTGGGTCTTTTAGGGTTTCTATTGGTTTTTAGCGTTATTATATTTTTTAGAGGTTTTAAGTATTTTCCTGTTATTAATTTTTTCTTAGTTTTTTTCATTGTTTTTAGGGGGTTTTTTTAGAATTTTTTTTGGAATTTTTTATGTTTTCTATTATTTTTAGGTTTTTAGGGAAATTGTGAGTTTCTTCAGTTTTTAGAAGTTTTATGGGTTTTTGGGTGTTTTTTGGTTTTCTTTTGTTTCTATGGTTTTTTAGAGTTTTTAACCTTTTTGGGGATTAAAGGGTTCATAGAGTTTCTATTGTTTTTTAGTATTTTATAGGTTCTTATTGTTTTTTATGGTTTTTATTTGTTTTTGTTTTTTGGTGTTTTTTGAATGTTTTTGTTTTTTTTTGGGTTTTTTAGGTTTTTTATGTTTTTAGGTGTTTTATGTGTTTTATGATTTTATGTTTTTCTTAGGGATTTTTAATGTTTTATGTGTTTTTTACTTTTTTTTTGGTATTTTTAGTATTTTTTATGTTTTTATGGTCTTCTAGGGGTTTTAGGGATATTTCAGTGTTTTTGTGTTAATCTAAGATTTATCGATTTTATGGTTTATTTGGTTTTTAGGTGTTTTATGAGATTTTAGGGTCTTATTGTTTTTATTGTTTTTTTATAGGATTGAAGGGATTATATATATTTAGTGGTTTTTATGATTTTTATGGGGTTTATGGTTTTAATGGTTTTTTTGTTTTTTATGATTTTTTTGGGTTTTTTGTTCTTTCGTGATTTTGTGGGGTTTTAACATTTTTTAATTTTTTTATTGATTCTAATTGTTTACTGGTATTCAATTTTTTCTAATGGTTTTTCATTTTTTATTGAGGTTTTTACATTTTCAAGGATTTTTTTGGTTTTTTTAAGTTTTTGTTGATTTTAAAGATTTCTATAGTAATTTAGGGGTTTTAAGGTTTTTAGGGTATTTAAAGTTATTTTTTTGTGTCTTTATGATTTTTTTATTTTTTATGTTTTTTAGGGTTTTTAGAGTTTTTTATCATTTTTAAGGGTTTAAAGGGTTTTTAGAAATTTTAAGGTTTTATGGTTTTTATGGATTTATAGGGTTTTTAAGGATTTTTGAGGTTTTTTGGTTTTTTGGTGTTTTTTGGATTTTTTTTGGTTTATAATAGTTTTTTGAGTTTTTATCGGTTTTAATGGGTTTTATTTTTGTAGGGTTTTGGTTTTATATTTTTTGTTTTAAAAGATTTTTAGGGTTGTTATTGTTTCTTATGTTTTTTAGCAATTCTATGTCTGCCTGAATGGCCCGAATGCCTTATTTTTTTATAGATTTCTGACAAACCCCCTTTCAAGGGATGAGGGGAACCCTTATTGTTTTTTATCAATTGTATGTGTTTTATGGTTTTCTTAAGGTTTTTTAGTTTTTTTCATTTTTATTGATTTTTGGGGATTTTTTTAGCATTTTTGTGGTTTTTAAGTATTTTTAGGTATTTTTAGGGTTTTTAGAGTTTGTTATAGTTTTTATAGTTTTTTTTTGTTTTATGGTTTTTTAGTTTATAGTATTTTAAGGTTTTTCATAGTTTTTGAAATTTTTTAGGGGTTTAATGTGTTTTTAGAGTTTTTATTAGTTTTTTGAATTTTAAGTTTTTAGGGTTTTTAATTGTTTTTAGGTTTTTAATGGTTTTTAGGGGCTTTTACAATCTTTTGGGGGTTTTATAATTTTTTAAGTTTTTAAGGGTTTTAAATGCTTTTATTTTTTATGGTTTTCATTGTGTTTTTATGGGTTTTTTACCCATTTGGTACTTTTATGTATTTTTAGGGATATTTTATAGTGTTATGGTTTTTAGGGTTTTTAGTTTGTTTAGGGGTTTTAGGAGTTTGAGGGGTTTTTTGGTTTTTTTTGGGTGTTTTGGGGTTTTAGTTTTTTTTCTTTTTAGAAATTTATGGATTTTCAGAGTTTTTTAATGTTCTTAATATTTTGAAGTGTTTTAGGTTTTCATGTTCTTTTTTTGTGTTTTATGGGTTTTATATATTTTTATGGGTTTTATATGGTTTTTATATTTTTTCTTGTTTTTTATGTTTTTTAGCAATTTTTTTGGTTTTTTATTGGTTTTATCAGTTATTAAGTATTTAATATTTTCATAGGGTATTTCATTTTTTAGGGTTTTTTACAATTTAATGGATTTTTGGGGATTTTAAATGATATTTGTGTTCTTTAGGGTTTTTAGTATTTTTTTTAATTTTTTAATGTTTTCTGGGGTTTAAAGTGTTTTAGAGTTATTAGTCGTTTTTAGGGTTTTTTGGTCTTTTTCATGGTTTTAGGGGTCTTACAGTTTTTATGGCTTTTGTCTGGTTTTTGTTTTTTTTGAGTTTTTTTGGGGGCTTTATTGTTTTTAGTTTTTATTTTTCCTGGTATTCTTGGGGTATTGAGTGTTTTTAACATTTTAAGTGGTTTAATGGTTTTTAGTATTTTTATTGTTATTAAGGGATTTAGAAATTTGGGGGATATTTAGTGTATTTAGGGTTTTATTTGGTTTTGGGGTATTTATTTTGTTTATTTTTATTGGATTTTTGTGGTTTTTTAGAATTTTTTTAACATTTTTAGGGGGTTAAAGGTTTTTTTATTATTTTTAATATGTTTTTAGGGTTTTATGTATTTTTGGGGGTTTTATCGAATTTTGGGGTTTTAAGGTTTCTAGAGGTTTTAGGGTTTTAGGGGTTTTAAATGTTTTTTCTGTTTTTATGGTTTTCCTGTGGTTTTTCTATTTTCTGCAGTTTTTATGATTTTTAGGGTTTTTTTGAATTTTTTATGATATTTAAGTTTTAGGTGTTTCTTAATGTTTTTTTGTTAAATGGTTTTTAATGTTTTTGGGTCTTTTGGGGTTTTAATGACTTCAGGGGTTTTTATAGTTTTTAGGGTTTTTACAGTTTTTTGTGTTTTTTTGTGTTTTTAGGGTTTTTAGGTTTTCATCATTTTTTAGGGTTTTATGGGTTTTATGTGTTTTTTGTTTATTAAGTTTTTCTTACTGATATTTAGGGAGTTTAGGGTGTTTATGTTTTATGTATTTTTAGGTATTTTTTTAGGTTTTTTATGGTTTTTTTGGGTTTTGCTGATATCGAGATTTTTTAGGGTTTTTACGGATTTTAGGTTTTTTTTAAAAGAATTATCATTTTTAGGGGTTTTATATTTTTATATATTTTCAGGATTTTTATATACTTTTAGGGGTTTTTTGGTTTTTAGGAGTTTTAGGTTTTTTTATATATTTTTGTTTTTTAGGGTTTTTTGGTTTTTAGAATTTGTTAGGTTTTTAGGGGTTTAAAGTCTCTTTATGTTTTTAATGTTTTCTTAGGGGTTTTGATGGTTTTAATGTTTTTTACACTTTTAGGAATTTTTAGGTCTTTTTTAAATTTCTTGGTTTTTAGGATTTTAGGGATTCTTATGTGTTTTAGCTATTTTTTGGGTTTTTAGGATTATTATGGTATTTTTGGGGTTTTGTCTTCTTTTACCTTTTTAGGATCTTAAGTTTTTTTTAGTTTTACACTTTTTTAAAGGTTTAAAGGCTTTTTATATTTTTTAGTTGTTTTTAGGGTTTAATGGGTTTGTACAGTTTTTAAGATTTTTTGGGGTTTTATAGTTTTCTTTGCTTTTTAGGGTTTTATAGGGTTTTTATGTTATTTAGGTTTTTTAGGGGTTTTATTCTTTTTAAATGTTTATGTTTTTTCTTGGTTTTTAAGTATATTTAAATATTTAGGTATTTTTTTTCCTTTTTAGGATTTTTTTGGATTTTTTATTTTTATTATTTATTTTGAGAATTTTATGGGGTTTTAGGGTTTTATGTTTTGTTTTTGTTTTAGGGTTTTTGAGTTTTTTAGAGTTTTCTATGTTTTTTAGAGGTTTTTAACATTTTTAGGGGTTTAAAGGGATTATTGAGTTTTTAATGGGTTTTATGATTTATATATATGTTTAGGGGTATTTAAAGTTTTTAGAGGTTTATATGGTTTGTTGTGATTTTAAGTGTTTATATGGTTTGTTGTGATTTTAAGTGTTTTTCTGGGTTTTTGGATTTTTTAAGGCTTTTTAGGCATTTTAAATGTTTTTAGGTTTTTAGGTTTTTCTTATTAATTTTCAAGGTTTTAATGTTTTTATGGATTTTAAGACTTTTTTATGTTTTTTATGTTTTTTACGGGTTTTAGGGATTTTTAGGGGTTTATGGATTTTTAGGGTTTTTTAGGGTTTTAAGGTTTTGATGTGTCATCATAATAGCGATATGAGTATGTGAGATAATGAATCGAAATGTGGCCAAAATGACAAAATTATTAAAGGCAACAATACCAACCATGGTTTCTCTAAGCTTAAAGGCAAAGTCACCAGCAATGGAGATGCACCACCAATTCTAAGAAAAGGGAAGATGCTAAAGCATGAAGGATGCACACAAGGATTTAAAAAATCATCAGATTCAAGTTACAATATTATAAAAGAGTGAAAAAGAATTATAAAGACCAAATTTAGAGATAAAATGAAAAAAATAAATTAAAAGGAATGGGGCACTCAAAAGTAATATAAAAAGCATAAATAAACCTTCTTTATGCCATTAAATAATTCCACTAACTAATGTAATGAGATTCACTCTTAATGAGATTTTTTCTAGGGAAACTCTCTTTTTTAATGTGCTTCTATTAATTTTTTTCTTTTTCCATGTATATAAGTCATTTTGGGCCCCAAATAAGTGTGTTTTGGCCCACCATGGTATTGGATGTCAATTAGTACGGGCTCATCCTATTCAAATAAAAATTGGGATTAAAATTTTTACGAAGCCCAAAATTATTCTATTTGGGTTGAATCTGATCTTTTTAGAATTTTTTTCTTTTGAGGAGTTTTTGAGTTTTTAGGGTCATTATGTTTTATAAAGTTTTTAACGTTTTAGGGGTTTAAAGGTTTTTTTTGATTATTTAGTGTTTTTTAGGGTTTTATTGGATTTTAGGGATTTTAATGTTTTTAAAGGTTTTATGTTTTTTTTTTCAGTAATAGGGTTTCTTATGATTTTTTGGGTTTGTTTCATTTTTTATGTTTTTACGGGATTAAGTGTTTTTAGGGGTTTTTTGTTCTCTTATGAGTTTTTAGGGGTTTTAGGGAATTTTAGGGCTTCTAGGTCTTTTTAGGATTTTTAAATTTTTATGCTTTTGGGGTTTTACATGTTGTTTTTATTATTTTATTATTTTAATGTTTTTAGAGTTTTTTTAACATTTTTGGGATTTAAAGGGATTTAGATATTTTAGTTGGTTTTTAGGGTTTTTAATGTTTTTATAGGTTTTTTATGTTTTTTAGGGGTTTATTATTTTTTAGTTTTTTAGGGTTTTTAGTGTTTTCCTTATTGTTTTTTAGGGGGAGAAGAAGGCACTGAACCAGGTTATTCCTGATCCCACAAAATTTATTAGAAAAAATAAGAAACATACAAGGAATGGGAGAAGTCAAATGACACAACCCAAAAGGAGTTACAGGTCATAAAGGTCAACATCCCCACCACTGTCACAACAATAAGTTGAACCGTAAGGGTATCCATCAGCACCATATATGGAGTCTACATTAGTATCCGCCAATTCTAATTCAGATTCATGTTGCTTGAATAAGAAAATATATTTTTCTCCGAGCCTTCGCTACTCCATATGTAGCTGCACCATGGCAGTCCATCCTCCCCTGTCACAAGTATTTTTCTTGGGAGCTTTGGATGAGGCTTTGGTGGACACTATCTTTGGAAAATTATAATATGCTTTCCTCAGATTCCTCTTTTGGGGCTTTGATATGACACATGTAGTTTTTTCCTTCCCATACGGAATGACCCCATCATCAGTTCCCTCTTATTAATGTGTGTATCCATGTTAAAGATCCTCCTACTACCTTCCATCTGGTAAAGACTTTTCTGCTCGGGGTTATAGGTGTCTTCTTCATTTATAATATTTTCAACAAGAAATTCACCTTACATCAAACCTTGGACCAAAAACTCTGGAATAGGATCACTAGCAATATAATCCAAAGGAAAAATATTCACCCCATAATCACCAAGAAAATTTAGAGCCATTGAACCCTTCTCACAACTAGTACAACTCCTAAAAACCTCCAAGACTGTGTCACCTAGACCTACCATAAGCAATTTTAAACCCTTATCCTCTTGATGATCCATCTTCCCAACATGTACTCCCTCATGAGTAGCAATGGAAGCTTTTTCTGGCCCTGTCTCAATCCCAGATCAAGCATCACAACTGGACAGGGCCACTTGCACATCAACCCCTACAAACTCATTCTCATTACAAGAAGACCGAGTGACATATACTCCCTTAAGAACAAAAGGTCCATCCACCACAATCTGAACCGAAGATCCATTTAAATCAACACTAGAATCATGCACCATAGCACAATCCTCCTCCCCTGTACCATCCAACACAACATCACCACAGGTCAAGATGTCCTGTAAACCCTTACCCCTATCTTCAAAATTATATCCCTCAATCCTAGTTTAAAGACCCGGAAATTTTGTGGATTTTTTTTCTTAAATACATGAGAATTTTACGAGCCCATGAAAATTGACGGGGCATGATTCCGAGGCCCGGTGTGCCCAGATTCAATTTCTGAAGTTTTGTTCGAGTATATTCAGTAAATGTACGAGCGGGTTTCTATAACTTTTGAACCAGAGCTCGGAATTGAAATACGAGGGCATCGTTGAACTCGCAATGCCGATATTTTAATAAGGATACTTTCACTTCGACGACAGTGGGTCGAGATTAAAAGATAATTTTTGGGTTTTTATAGAATGAATTAAATAAAAATAAAGTGTGTAGCTTAATTTTTATTTGATGGTTAAAACCTCCTCATGGAAGTTGGATGTGGGACCACCACACATTAACATCCCATGAGAGGTTATGTTGGTGGGGCCCACCCGAACCTAGCCTCCCAGGAGAGGATATGACGTGGGGAACACATGGGAATAAACCCCCTATTAATGGTGGGAGAGGAAAATCTCTCAACTCCCCTAATTAATGAAGGATAGTAGCACCACCCCCCTTATTAGTGCCAACTCCCCTAATTTAATGGTGCCAAATCATCCACATTAATTAAGGCGAGCCAAGTTAATTAATCCTTCCATTTTGAATTTTAAACCCAACAATATAAAAATAATTGAAAATCTATTATTTGGAGTGGCTATCTATTTGTATTGGCATATTCATCTTAGTGGAAACTTTGGAGAGGAGGGAAGAACTCTCGCTAACGAAGAACGAAGAAAAAAGAACGCCGACCTTATTCGACTTCTTCCTCAGAAATTCTACCAACGTGGGATGTCTTCACTGACCTTCCCTCCACATCGTCGTCAACTAGCCGACACACGAGATCGAGATTGAAAGTGTGAGGCAGACGCGATGAATGAAGATCAACACCGTCTTCTTCCCCACGACTCCGTCATCGACCAACGATCAAGGTAGGGGGTTAATTTGAGTTATATCACCTTCAGTATTATCTTCTTTGGTTAGAAAAGAATAGTTGCAGATGTTGTGAAACAATTGAAGATCATCTTTCTTACTTCTTGATGAGCCAAATGTTACCACCCATAACATGGAGGGTGCGGGCCAAACCAACATGGCCTAACCCCTCCTCCATTCTTGTTTATGATGATCTTAGGCATGGAAATGAAGTAACGAGGTGACGAAGGCAGTGAAGACAAAGGTAGCGCCACCCACAGTCTCTGTGATCCGCGTTGCCCCCGCGATGTCCCACACCGCTGCCGGCCGAGCCCCACCCCCCAGCAGCGCCGCTCACAGAGCCGCGCCGCTGCCTTGAGCTAGCTCGTGCCCCACCGGCCTGCCCGACCACCTGCCAGCATGCCCGACCTCCCGCCTGCCGCCCTCCCGGCCACCTGCCGGCTTGGCCGCACCCTGCCCGACTGCCTATCAACCAGCCCAGCACCGTACCCGGCCCCTTCCCGGCTTGGTCTCGCCCTTCCCGGCTGCTCGTCGGTATGCCTGGCGCCCATCCCAACCGCCTGCCGGACACCCGAACACCCGAGCTCCCCCCCCCCCCCCCGCGGCGCTCTGGCCGAACCGGCCCGGCCGCACCCTCGCGACGCTTCGGGCCAAACAGCCCACGGGGCCTACTGGGTTGGGCCCAGTGGGCCGGGCCGAACTTGACAAGCTGGCCCATCCAACGGGCCGGGCCAGACCCATTTGGTCTGACCGAGTCATCCCAGACAGGGTCGGCCTAGACAGGGTCCGACAGGGTCGGACCGGACCCGGGCCCACTACCGACCCTTTACTTTTCTTGGCCATATCTTTGGCACCAAACGACCCTTTGATGAACCGTCAGTGGCGCTATTATTCATTGAGAGTGATGGTCCCTTTGAGTATACCCCACTGGTGTTTTGGGTATAGTTGAGATATGGTCATGTTGGAGCGTGCACGAATCCAACCGGGCCCCTGAGACTAAAAGGCTAATAACTCACAGACCGAGAATCTGATTGACGTTTTGTCTGTTGCATTGAGACCTCTATGATGTGTCAGACCTTTGAGATACATCAACATGGGACTTCATGACAGTTGGAGTATCGACCTGTAGCTCATGGAGTGGATCCTCCCGGAGACGAGCGAGCATAGCGCAGAGACCTAGTAGCTGCCTGAGACCTAACGACTGCTGACCGATTCGACTCATAGTGACTCGACAAGCTTAGTGGGGATCACCTTGGTGTCATGGAAGACCCACAATGGGGAGTGCCTTGGTGTCACGGCAGACCCACGGTACTTGACAGGAGGAGTACCTCAGTAGGCTATGAGGGGGAGCGCCTTGGTGACACGGTAGAACCAAGGTGGGGAGCGCCTTGGTGACGCTGCAGACCCATGGTACTTGACAAGAGGAGTACCTCAGCAGTCCAAGGTTAGTGGGAAGCAACTTGGTGACATGGCAGACCCACTATACTCGATAGAGGAGGAATTATCCAGCAGTTGAGGTTTCAATAGTGTTACTAGGGATGTTACTTGATACTACCCCTAGGCTTTCTTTTTATCTCATGATTGAGATGGATTACTTGATATCTTAGTTATATGTATGAGAATATACCTATGTGGGGTTATCTGTTAATTTCATACTTGTGGTTTATCCTTGTTGGATTTTGTGAGACCTTTAGGCTCTCTGGGTCCCTACTGAGTGTCATTATACTCAGCCCTACATGGGCTATGCCCACACCTCATTGTGTTTGATGCCGATGACGAACATTGCTGACGGAGGCTGAGCGTACCAGGACTGGACGGTACCCGGAGGTGGACCACACGGTGTGATGATACACGGAGGAGACGGATGCACGTGGAGTGTTGTGGAGGCTATTTGTACCTACCCTTCATATAGGATTTCCTGGTGGATGATCCAGGAACAGCTTTCCATTTTTCTAGTACTTGTACTTTCATTTTCCTTGTAATCTACATTTGGGATTGTATTTCCTTCCCTCCTTTACTTTTCAACACTCCTATTGTATTCAGTTTTATTTAGTGTTTTGTTTCCAGCTCATACTATGTTGTGTGTGTTTTCAAGTTATAAAGGCAATGCCTTCCCTATAATAGGGATTTATGCCTTTGGTGCTAGTTTCCAGCCCCTGGCCTTTGGAAGGCGGGCTTGGGGTAGTCACAACACAGGCCCTAGGGGACGGGTCGTGACAAATTGGTATTAGAGGAGTCGGTTCTACTGCAGAACATAATACTATGATCTTTTCTCTGAAGCAATAGTTTTAAGGGTACTGAGTGTGGTTTTCAGTTCAGGGAGTCTAGTGTTGGTGCAGCGGACGACTTATCCATACACTAAGACCCTGACTACTGATTTCTGACTCATTGCACGAAAACACTGATTGCGTGTGTGTTTTGAAATGTTTTCTTTATGTCAGATCAACTAGGTCAGCTCACCATGTATAATCTTTGATAGTGTCACATCAGATTCTTTCAGGATGCCTCCTTGCGGACTACCAGCTGGATCCTCGAGAGTTGTACACATATATTGCCCATCGTGCGACGAGGCCTCGGTGCATGGCCCTTTTCCAGAAGAGGAACCAGCAGTACCACTTCCCGTTGGGCCACTGATGTCACCCGCCCCAGCAACAGACGATGCATGCTGCTTGAGCACGCTGCATGAGTTTCAGCACCAGAGGCCGCCCAGGTTTAGGGGCGAGTCGGACCCACAGGCAGCTAAGGATTTGATGGAGGTTGTGGTGAGAGTCTTCAGACTGGTAGGGACACCAGCAGACTTTGTGGTAATCATTGTTGTCAGCCTTCTATAGGCAGCAGTGGGAAGATGGCGGTGCTTGATGCTCCAAGTTAACAACAAGATGATTCTTCTCTGGGAAGACTTCGAGAGCTTATTTTGGGCCGAGTTTGTCCCAGCAACCCTTCGTGTAGTGTGGATACATGAGCTACTTCATCTGCATCAGGGGTAGCATGACAGTGGCTCAGTACTCAGCGAGGTTCACCGACCTCTCACGCTACTCCACTGAAATGGTATGAGACCCATTCTTCAGGGCCCAGACCTTCGAGTAGGGGCTCAGGCAAGAGATCAGGTCTTCGATGATCTCCCTCAGCATCCCGATGTAGACAGTGGTGTTGGAGAGAGCCCTCTTAGTGGAGATTTTCCTTGCTGAGTAGTCTCCAGTAGCGAGACCCACCACTAGTCTACATGTATTGGATTATTATGCAGCTGGTAGTAGACAGATTTCGTAGAGGTCCAAGAAGACCAAACCCATGGTTGGATGACCGCATGACTCAGGATCAGTTGTGCGGGGTACCCTGGGTAGAGACATACATGCCTAGAGCGGACAATGTTTCTCATGTGGCGGGTAGGGTCACATGGCTCGTGACTGTCCGACCCACCATATGGATGATCAGCAGACGATCGAAGGACCGCCCAACTAGAGATAGATATTCAATCAAGGTGGCCCACAAGGCATAGGCGGAAGTGGTAGAGGAGTTGGCTGTGCAGATGGTGGTTGATGACATTTTGAGATGTTACCACAACCACTACCAGGAGGTCCACCCCGACCGCAGGGAGCAGGTGGACAAGGGAGAGCTCAACTTCAGGCTGCTGAGGCTTACAATCATGGTTCTCCAAAGATGATTCAAGGTACGGTCTGTGTCTATACCACCTTAGCTTCAGTTCTTATAGACACAGGTTCCAGTCACTCTTTCATTGCCACTACCCTCGTTCAGAGCATGGATATTCTGACGAAGTTGTTGGCTCGATCCTTACGTCTTGAGACTCTTACGGGATCAGACGTGACGATTAAACACTGGTTCCGATTGTGTGAGATTACTCTAGGAGGCAAGAGCTTCGGCTGGGATCTCCTCGTAGCGGCGCCAAGGACTTACGACGTAATCTTGGGTATGGACTGGTTAACTACATTCCATGCTTAGGTTGACTATATTAGCCGCAAAGTACGGTGTGTCCACACAAATGGGACCAGGTTCACCATCATCATCGAGAAGAAAGCCTTTAAAGTGCAGGATGGAATTTCCCGGAGGAGAGTACAACCGATCACTCCTCAGTTGGCTTGCCTTACCCTCGGAGCAGTTGATGTAGAGAGTCGGACTTATCCTATAGTGGTGGACCACTACACTGATGTTTTCCCTGATGATGTCCCAGGTCTACCTCCTCGAAAGAGGTGGACTTATACATTGACATGTAAAATGGGATGGAACCGATGTCTACACCAGCATATCGGATGACTCCCGCTGAGCTTCATGAGCTGTGGGTATAACTGGAGGACATACAGGGGAAGGGATTCATCTGGACCAGTGTTTCTCCCTGGGCAATACTAGTTCTGTTCTCCAAGAAGTCGTATGGAAGCTTGAGACTTTGTGTCAACTACCGTCGCCGGAACCAGTTGACCGTGAAGAACAAGTACCCACTCCCGATGATTGACGACCTCTTTGATCAGTTGAAGGGGGCATAGTGGTTGTCGAAGATATACCCCAGATCAAGGTATAACCAGCTCAGAGTTTGAGAAGAGGATGTGCATAATATGGTATTCATATGTCGGTACGACCACTACAATTTCTTGGTTATTCCATTCAACATAACCAATGCCACAATAGTTTTCATGGGACTCATGAATAATTTCTTCCAGCAATACCTCGATCGCTTTGTCGTAGTCTTCATCGATGTCATTCTGATCTACTCAACTACTGAAGAGGATCATGCCTACCATTTGTAGGTAGTACTGGACACACTACGAGAGCACCAGCTTTATGGTAAGCTCTCGAAGTTCCAATTTTGGATCCAAGAGGATCACTTTTTGGGACATGTCATCTCGGAGGCTGGAGTTGCAGTAGATCTAGTGAAGATTGAGGCGATACTTTCTTGGGAGCCACCCAAGAGTGTGAAGGTGGTACAGAGTTTCCTGGGATTGGCTGGGTACTACCGGAGGTTTGTGCTAGATTTCTCCATAGTTGCAGCACCACTATCAGCCTTGACGAAGAAGGGGAAAACCTTCTTATGGTCGGAGAGATGCTAGTAGAGATTTCAGAAGCTGAGGAAGATTCTGACAAGTGCCCCCATATTGAGGCTTCCAGAGGAAGATTTAGGGTACATAGTCTACTACGACGCATCAGGGATCAGACTCGGGTGTGTCCTGATGCAGGAGCAAGCAATGATCATGTATGGTTCTTGGCAGCTGAGATAGCATGAGCAGAACTACGCTACCCATGTCTTGGAGTTAGCAGCAGTGGTATTCACCTTTATGATGTGGCGAAACTATTTAATGGGTGAACGTTTTACTTTGTAATCTAATCACAAGAGTCTCAGGAATATCTTCTCTCAGAAGGACCTGAAACTGAGACATCAGCGATGGCTTGAGTTCCTCTAGGACTATGACTTCGAGATAGTCTATAATCCTAAAAAGGTTAACGTTGTAGGAGATGCACTCATCATAAGATCTAGTATACAGCTTCTAGGTGAAGAAACAGAGAAGCTGACCTCTTTGTAGATGTCCTTTGAGGATAGAGACGGAGAACCTTTCCTTCAGTCCCTTACAGTGACTCCCCCACTTCTTCAGTGAGTCAGGGAGGCACAGCATGGGGACGCTGACAGCGAGACACGATGTGCTCAAATATCCACAAGGCAAGAATTTGATGGATTTCCAAAAGGTGGGGAGCACGTCATCCTCTTCAAAGGACGTACTATGGTTCTAGTGTCACTTCATGAGGAAGTGTTGAAAGAGTTCTACACATCCCCTCTAGCGGTACATCCTGGAGTGGAAAATATGTACCAGGATCTCCGACGACAGCACTGGTGGATGAGGATGAAGAAGGCAGTTGCGGAGTTTCTCTCTCAGTGCCTCACTTGTCAGTAAGTGAATCCAAAGCACCAGGTACCATTAGGCTTGGTTCAGCCTTTAGTGGTTCCAAAGTGGAAGTGCGATGGGATATCCATAGACTTCATGATGGGTCTTCCACAAACAACCATGGTACAGGATTCGATTTGGGTGATTATCGACCGACTCACCATGTCGGCTCACATCCTTCCAATCAGAGAGTAGGGTTCAGTAGAGAGCTTGGGACGCCTCTATGTGTAGGAGATTATGTGACTACATAGAGTACCTTCTTCTATTGTCTCCGATCATGAATCACGGTTTACTTCCCAGTTATGGAAGGGGTTGCATGAGGCTTTTGAGACGCAGCTTCATCTAAGCACCGCCTCCCATCCTCAGAAGGATGGCCAGATTGAGCGGACCATTCAAACCCTCGAGGAGATGTTTCATACTTGTGTCCTCCACTTCGGTCGTAGCTTGAAGGATCACTTACCTTTAGTGGATTTTGCATACAATAATAGCTATCACTACACCATAGGGATGAAACCTTTTGAGGTGTTATACGGGCGACCTTACAGATCACCCTTGTGCTGGACTGACCCTGGGGAGTTAGCACTAGTGGGACAAGAGATGGTACGAGATACCACAAAGAAGTTTCTGATCATCCAAGAGCGGATGAAGACTGCACAGAGAAGACAAAAGTCGTATGCTGATAGGAGAAGGATACCTCTGGATTTCAAGGATGGTGACCACATCTTTGTACGGGTCTCACCTCGATGAGGACTACGGAGATATGGACAAGGTGGAAAGTTATCTCTGAGATTCATCAGACCTTTCTAGGTCCTCAGTATAGTTGGAGAGGTGGCTTACCACTTACCTCTTCCACCTCAGTTGCACCTGGTGCATGACTTTTTCCGCGTATCTCAGTTGAGGAGATACGAGCACTACCCTTCTCACATCATCGATCATGGAGAGATGGACATTGACGATGGGGTGACTTTCACGGAGGTTCCAGTGCATATTGAGGATCGAAAGGATCGAGTCCTCCGTGGATGGTCGATACCTCTAGTGCGCGTTCGCTGGCATCACGAGAACCTCCAGGGGAGCACATGGGAGAGGGAGGCTCAGATACTTGCTAAGTACCCCCACTTGTTCCCTTAGTTTGAGTTGTAGATTACGGGGATGTAAAGACCTGAGGTGGGTAGAATTTAAAGACCTAGAAATTTCATGGAATTGTTTTTTCTTAAATACAAGGGAATTTTACGAGTCCATGAAAATTGACAGCGCATGATTCCAAGGCCCGGTGTGCCCGGAAACAATTTATGAAGTTTTGTTCGGGTACGTTCAGAAAACGTACAAGCGGGTTTTTATAACATTTGAACCGGTGTTTAGAATTGAAATATGAGGGCACCGTTGAACTCATAGCACCAGTATTCACTTAAGGATACTTTCACTTCGACAACAGTGGGTCGAGATTAAAAGATAGTTTTTTGGTTTTTAGATAATGAATTAAATAAAAATAAAGTGTGTGGCTTAATTTTTATTTGATGGTTAAAACCTCTTCATGGAAGTTGGAGGTAGGTCCAACACACCTTAACCTCCCATGAGAGGTTATGGTGGTGGGGCCCATCCGAACCTAACCTCCTGTGAGAGGTTATGGAGTGGGGACCGCACGGGACTAAACCCTTTATTAATGGTGGGAGAGGAAAACCTCTCAACTCCCCTCATTAATAAGGGAGAGTCTCACCACACCACCCCTTTATTGGTGCCAAATCCACTAATTTAATTGTGCCAAATCCTCCACATTAATTAAATGGAGCCAAGTTAATTAATCCATCCATTTTTAATTTTAAACCCAACAATCTAAAATAATAGACAATCTATTATTTGGAGGGGGCTATCTATTTGGCTTGGCATATTCATGTTGGTTGAAACATGGGAGAAGAGGGAAGAACTCTCTTCAACGAAGAATGAAGAAAAAAGAATGCCGAACTTCTTCGACTTCTTCCTCGGAGCTTCTACCGATGTAGGACATCTTCAACCGACCTTCCCTCCACATCATCATCAATGGGCCAACACACGGGATCGAGATTGAAAGTGTCTGGCGGACGTGACAAATGATGATCAGCACCATCTTCTTCCCCACGACTCCGTCATTGACCAATGATCAAGGTAGGGGTTAATTTGAGTTATATCACCTTCCTTATTCTCTTCTTCGGTTAGAAAAGAAGCGTCGCAGAGGTTGTGAAACAATTGAAGCTAATCTTTCTTACTTCTTGATGAGCCAAATGTTACCACCCATAACGCGGAGGGTGTGGGCCAAACCAACATGGCCTGAACCCTCCGCCGTTCTTGTTTATGATGATCTTCAGCATGGAAACAAAGAAACGAGGCAACTAAGGTGGTGAAGTCAAAGGTCGCGCTACCCGCGACCTTCGTGATCTGTGCCACCCCCGCCGCGTGAAACCTCGCCGCCGGCCGAACCTGCCTTGGTCGTGCCCCCGCCGGCCGCATCGCTCGTAGGGTTGATCCACTACCCCAAGCCAGCCCACGCCCCACCGGCCTACCCGAACGCCTCCTGGCCCAACCGCCAACCCACCTGGCGCCTTGCCCGGCCGCCTGTCGGCCTGGCCGCACCCTGCCCGACCGCTCGTCACCCGCTTTCCGGCCAGGCCATGCCCAGCCCAGCTGACCCCCGACCGCCTGGAGCCCTGCCTGACCGCCTCTTGGCCACCCGTCCACTCATGCCGCCCCCCCCCTCACGGCGCCCTGGCCAAACCGGCCCAGCCACACCCTCCGGGACGAGCCGCGCCAAGCCCCACCCTCACGACACTCCGGGCAGAACTAGCCCCGTGCCCAGGCCAAACCACCCACGCGGCCTGCTAGGAGGGGCCCAGTGGGCCGGGCCAAACCTAACAGGCTAGCCCACCCAATGGGCCTGGCCAGACCCATTTGGTGGACCGGGTCGACCCAGACTGAGTCGGCCCAGACTCGGTCAGACCGGGTCGGACCGGACCCAGGCCCACTACCGACCCTTTACATTCCCTGGCCATATCTTTGGCACCAGACGATCATTTGACGATCCGTCAGCAGAGATGGTATTCTTGGAGTGTAATGGTCCCTTTGAGTATACCCCACTAGAGTTCAGGATATAATTGAGATACTGCTAGGTTGGATCGTGCATGAATCCAACTGGGGCCCCGAGACTAAAAGGTTAATAACTCACAGACCGAGTGTCCGATTGACGCACCGTCTATTGCGTTGAGATCTCTATTAAGTGGTAGACCTTTGAGATACTTCTACGTGGGACTTCGTGACAGTTGGTGTATTGAACTATTTCTCGTGGAGCGGATCCTCTCGGAGACGAGCGAGCATAGCGCAGAGACCAAGTAGCTGGTTGAGACCTAACAACTACTGACCGATTCGACTCGAAGTGACTCGACTAGCCTTGTGGGGAGAGACTTAGTGTTGTGGAAGACCCACAGTGGGGAGCGCCTTGGTGTCGAAATAGTCCCACGGTACTCAACAGGAGGATTACCTCAGAAGGCTATGAGGGGGAGCGCCTTGGTGACATTGTAGACCCACAGTGGGGAGTGCCTTTGTGATGCAGAAGACCCACGGTACTCGACAGGAGGAGTACCTCAGCAGTCCATTGTTAGTGGTAAGCACCTTGGTGACACGGCAGGCCCACTGTACTCGATAGAGGAGGAGTTCTCCAGCAGTCTAGGTTTCGACAGTGTGACTAGGGATGCTACTTGATACTACCCCTAGAATAAAATCCTGGTTGGAGATGAGTAAGAAACTTTTTTGTTTATCTCATGATTGAGATTGATTACTTGATAAATTAGGTATATGTATAGGTATATACCTAAGTGGGTTTATCTATTGATTTCATACTTGTGGTTTATCCTTGTAGGATTTTGTGAGACCTTGACGATCTCGAGGTCCCTTCTGAGTATCGTTATACTCACCCCTGCACAGGCTATGCCCGTACCTCATTGTGTTGGATGCAGATGACGGACAACGCTAACCAAGGATGAGCGCACCAGGACTAGACAGTACCCAAAGGTGGACCACACATTGTGATGGTACACGGAGGAGATAGACATACATGGAGTGTTGTGGAGGCTATCTGTACCTACCCTTCTGGTATGATATCCCGGTGGATGATTTAGGAACCATTTTTCCTTTTTCCAGTACTTGTATTTTGAGTTTCCTTGTACTCTACAGTTGGGATTGTATTTCCGGTCCCCATTACTTTTCAGCACTCCTTTTGTATTCAGTTTTATTTAGTGTTTTTTTTTCAGCTCATACTCTGTTATGTTCATTTTCAAGTCAAAAGGAAATTCCTTCCCTGTTTTAGGGATTTAAACCTTTGGTGCTAGTCGCTAACCCCTGGCCTATAGAAGGCAGGCTTGGGGTAGTCACGACACAGGCCCCGGGGGATGGTTTGTGACACCTAGAGAAAGCATTCTTCCTAGGTTGTTCTTCAAAGTCACTGGCATGCATCGATTGCACAACATACTTCTCAATGACCAACTCCTCAGAAACCAACCCATCAATTTGGTTTTTATGAGATTTATGTGATTTTAGGTCTTTAAGGGTCCCTTAGGGTTTTTAGGGATTTAGGGTTTTTAATTATTTAGGGATTTTATATATGATTTAGTATTTTAATGGTTTTTGCGGAGTTTTAGAGATTTTGAGGGCTTTAATGTTTTTTAGGTTTCTTAGGGTTTTTAGGGTTTTTAGGCGGTTTTACGGTTTTTTTATTTTTTTGGGTTTCTTCAAGTTTTTATGGTTTTTAATATTTTTTAGCATTTTTAACATTTTTAGGGGTTTTAAGAGTTTTTTTCTAGTTTTTAGGTTTTTTATTGTTTTTATGGGTTTTAGGGGTTTTTTAGTTTTTAAGAGAATTAGGGGTTTTTAGGGTTTATAGTGTTTTTAGGTCTTTTAGGGGTTTAATGTTTTTACAGTTTTATGGTTCTCTTATGGTCTTTAGGGTTTTTTACGTTTTTTTGGATTTTAAGTATTTCTGAATATTTTTATGGTTTTTATGGATTTTAGGTATTTTGATGGGGTTTAGGGATTTTTTTAGTTTTTGAGGGGTTTTAAGGTTTTAGAGTTTTTTAAAACAATTTTAGCAGTTTAAAGTGTTTTTAAAGATTTTAGTTATTTTTGGGTTTTATGGGTTTTTAATTGTTTTTAAAGGTTTTATGGGATTTTATGGTTTTAGGGGTTTTAGGGGATTTTAGGGTTTTATCATTTTTTATGTTTTTTGGGTGTTCTAAGGGTTTTAATTTTTTTAAGGTTTTCTTATCGGGTTATAGGTTTTTAAGGGGTTTTTATGCTTTTGGGTATTTAGGGGTTTTAGATTTTTTTTGGGTTTCTTGTGTTTTTAGAGATTTTGAGGTATTTTTTATTTTTAGGGTTTTAACAATTTTATGGTTTGGGGGGGTTAGGGATTTTAATGTTTTTTAGAGTCTTTAAATGTTTTCAGGGGACTGATATGTTGTTAATATTTTTAGTGGTTTTTAATGTTTTATGGGGTTTGATGGGATTTTAAGGATTTAGGGGTTTTTATGGTTTTTGGGTTTTCTGTGTCTTTATCATTTTTTATGTTTTTAGAGATATTGAGTGTTTTTAGGTTTTTAAGTTATTATTAGTGGTTTTGGGGGTTTTATGGTTTTTTACATTTTTAATGATTTTTTGGTTTTTTTAAAACTATAGGGTCTTTTTGGTTATTTGTTTTTTTTTTTGATTTTTTTAGGTTTTTTAATTTTTTTATATTTTTTTAATGTTTTTCCAGGTTTAAATGTATTTTAGAGTTTTCATTCATTTATAGGGTATTTATGGGGTTTTATGTTTTTTAGGGGTTTTTATGGTTCTTATGTTTTTTATTATATTTTAGGGTTATCTATGGTTTTTAGTATTTTCATGTTTTTATGGTGTTTTTATTGTTTTTATTTTTTTGAGGATTTCATAGGGTTTTTAAGGTTTTTATCAGTTTTATATTTTTAGGTATTTTAATCATATTTAGGATTTATTTGATTTTTTAGGGATTTTTGGGATTTTTGAGGTTTTATAAGTCTTCTTACATGATTTACAGTTTGAGTGTTTTTTTGGTTTTCAGGTTTTTATTCATATTTTTAAGGTTTTTATAGTTTTTAGTGTTTTGGGGGTTTAATGGGTTTTTAGATATTTTGTGTTTATAGGGTTCTTACGGGGTTTTAGGGTTTTTTAAATTTTAGGTATTTTTAGGTTTTTTTAGGATTTTCATGTTTTCTAGGGTATTTATGGATTTTGAGGGTCTTTAAGGTTTTTAGTGTTATTATGGTTTTTATGGATTTTTAGTGTTTTAGGGGTTTTGTTTTGAGTTTTTAGGTTTTTTAATGGTTTTCAAATATTTTTATTGTTTTTTTGGGATTTAAATGGTTTTTAGAGTTTTTAGTGGGGTTTTAGTGTATCTTGGGTTTTTTGGGGTTTTGAATGTTTTTAGGTATTTTAAGGTTTTTAGGGGTTTTAGGGGTTTTTTAGGTTTTTTAGGATTTGTAGGGGGTGTAAGAGTTTTTAGGTTCATAGAGTTTTCTGGGGAGTTTTCAATGTTTTTTATGTTTTTATGTTTTTTTTATTTTTTATGATTTGTACGGTTTTTAGAGTTTTTATAGATTTTGAGGGTATTTAGGGATTTTTATGGTTTTTATGATTTTTATGGTTTTTTTCTATTTTTACGGGTTTTTTGGTTTTTTATTGTTTTTATTATATTTTAATTTTTTTATTATTTTAATTGTTTTTAGAGTTTTTAGTGTGTTTTTAGGGTTTTTTTGGGTTTTATGGTTTTTTGTGTTTTTCTAAAAATTTTAATGTTTTTTATGTTTTTAGGGGTTTTATGTTTTTTTAGTTGTTAATGTTTTCATATGGTTTTCATGGTTTTCATGGTTTTTTTATGTTAATAGAGATTTTTATGGACTTTAGTATTTTTTGGTTTTTTTTGTTTTCTTAGGGATTTTGAGGGGTTTTGGGGTTTCTTATGGTTATTTCCTCTTTTTCGGGGGGGGGGGGAGTGTTGAGTTTTTTAGTTTTGTTAATCTTTTAAATAATTTTTTATATTTTTATGGGTTTAAAAAGTTTTTATGTTTTTAGTGTATTAGTAGAATTTATAGGTTTTTAATGGATTTAAAGGTTTTTAGTGGTTATAGGGTTTTTAGGATTTTTAGGGTTCTTTTTGGGTTTTTACAGGTTTTGGCATTTTTTGTGTGTTTATGGGTTTTATGTTGTTTTAGGTTTTTAAAATTTTCCTAGGTTTTTTTAGTGTTTTTTTAGGAGTTTTTGGTGTTATGTATGATTTGTATGGGGTTTTAGGGTTTTTAGGGAAAAGAAGGCGTGGACCAAGAAGGGAGCTTGGTACCTTAAAATGAAACTAAAAGGAAAGTACAAGGCATTATAAGGGGGACTTATGCATTCGGGTACATGTAGTACCCTTCATGTCAGAGTCAACATGGGACGCACAAAAAGAAGGAGCAATAAAGGACCACCGTGAGCATCATTCTTTGATAGCCATTTTGGAGAGGACATCAAAAACCATATTGACTTCCCTGTATGCATGAGTGATCCTGAGAGTCAGACTCTTGGATAAGCTAAGACATTCAACCCATTGAGGTAGAAGCCGCCAGAGAACCTTTCTGGAATTTTGACGAAGAGCCTCCACTGCAAGCATCGAGTCAGATTCGATCCAGAGATGCAACAACCCAAATTGGTTTGAAATACGTATAGCCTAGATGATAGCCCAGAGCTCTGCCTCATAGGTGCAACCATTCCCAATGAAATGATAAGAAATTCCCTTGAAAAAGCCTCAACAGGTACGGAAAACACCACCACAACCTGAAGGACCTGGTGAACCTGCTGCCGCACCATCAACATTAACTTTGATCCATGAGGGGATTAGTGGGATCCATAGGATGAACTTCATCAACATTGGTTTTTTGACCCTACCAGAAACACCATGAGTGCGGAGGGTGACAAGGTCATTAAAATAGGTGTTCATAGTACCTGTTTGGATAAACCCATCCATTCGAACAGTACTATGCATGGAAATAATACCCTCATGTATGGAACATGATTTATTCCGGAACATAGCAGAATTCCTCACAGCCCATAAGAATGTAACAATTGCTGTTGAAGCAGCAAGAAGAAGGTTATGAATTTTCTCACTGCAATTGAATTATGTAATAAAAATCATCCTTTGAGAAAAGTTTACAGAGCGAAAGCAGAGAACAAAGACATCTTGTATGTGGTTCCATAATCTGTGCACAAGGCTGCATTCAACAAAGAGGTGTTGTACACTTTTAGCATCCTGTAAACAGAGGCTACAGACCAAGAAAAGATTCCTTCCAGCTCTTTGCAACTGCATATGCATAGGCAGCCGATTTCTCCAGATATTCCAAAGGTGAAGGAAGTGTCTAGGTGGAATGAATTTGAACTTAAATTTCAGAAGCCATGAGGGGGAGTCCAGACCTTGCCGATATTTGTGATTATATAACTCCCTTGCAGTGAGTTGACCAATAAGGTTCGACTTCCAGGTGATTGTATCATAATCAATTAAATTGTAGCACTGAATCTGGGAAGTGATGTGTGCTGGTAAAATTCCATACAGCTCTATCAGCCTTGCGTTATGATCATTGATAGACATGTGCTGGAGTCATTAAGGTACCTGCATGATTTCATCAAGAGGACAATCGAGCCACGGATTTATCCAATAGTTCAAATTGGAATGCTTTGAAATATCCTAAATCTACTGAGAGATAATGTCCTTATATGATGATTTAATTGTGGACAAAATAGAGGAGAGTATGTATCCAGTATAGCCATTGCACAAGTTGGTAGTAAACCTTTCTTTAAAAAAATCAAGTTCCCCTTCATTGTGTGTGAAGAGATTCCAGGTGAATTTGGCAAGCAAAGCCTCATTAAAAACCCTGAGGTCCTTAATTATAGGACCACCCATTTCAGTGGGTTTGATGAAGTCCTTCCATGCAACAGTTACCAATTTCTTTTCATTAATACATCCTGTCCATGAAAAGTTATGAGTCTTGGCTTGAAGATATTTAATCAGGCTTTCCATCCATCTATATATGGAAAATACATGAACAAACATCAAGGTGATGACAGAGTTGATAAGACATACTCTGCCTGCTTGAGACAGGGACTTTCCATTCCATTTAGCCAGCTGTTTTGTGATGTTGGCGGAGATGCTTTCTATGTTGCAACGCTTTGCCTTCCCCCAAAAAAGGGGAACCCCAAGATAATTGAATGGAAATGATCCTCTTTTGACACCAAGGCATCTGACAATTATATTCTTCCTCAAAGGCTTTTTAGTGTCCTATAAAAAAATTGGGGTTTAAAGGGTTTTTAGAGTTTTTTGGTGATTTTTTGAAGTTTTAGGGGTTTTTAGGTTTTTTATGGTTTTAAGGGTTTTCTATGGTTTTTTTAGGTTTTTTATCATTTTTTTGTTTTTAGGGTTTCTAGTGTTTTAGGTTTTTAGGGGATTTTTGTGTTTTTATTTTTTTAAGGTCTTCTAATTTTATTAGTGATTTTTTAGGGTTTTTAGTTTTTTAGGGATTTTTTATTCCTTTTTATAATTTATATGGATTTTTTAGATATTTAGGGATATTAAGGGTTTTAGTGTTTTTATGGTTCCTAGGGTTTTTATGGTTTTTCAGTTTTTAGTATTTTTTTCTTTTTTGGGTTTTAATGGTTTTCTAGAGTTTTTTCATCTTTTTAGGTGTTTAAAGGGTTTTTTATAGTTTTTAATGGTTTTTTGGGGTTTTATGGATTACTAGGGGTTTTTATGTTTTTTTTGGGTTTTGGGGTTTTAGGCATTTTTAGGTTTTTAGGGTCTTCTAGGGTTTCATAATGTTTTAGTTTCTTATGGGTTTTAATTGATTTTTGTTTTTAAGTTTTTTTTAGGGTTTTTTATGGTGTTTAATTTTTTCAATGTTTTTAGAGAATATTATATGATTTTAGAGTTTTTCAGGATTTTAATGGTTTTATGGTTTTATGGTTTTTAGGGTTTTGGGGGTTTTCAAAATGCTGGTTTTTATGGATTTTAAGTGTTTTTTTGTTTTTATGATTTTATTCTTTTTTAGGGATTTAGGGTAATTTGCATTTTTAGGGATTTTTAGAGATTTTTTTGGATTTTTATGGTTTTATAGGTTTTTGGGGGATTTTGAGGTTTTTTAGGGGTTTTCCTGGTTTTGAGGGTTTTATGGTTTCATTTTTATTTTAGCGGTTTTTATCGAGTTATTTAGGGTTTCAAAGGTTTTTTAGACTTTTTTACATTTTAGGGGTTTAAAGGGTTTTCATAGTTTTTAGTGGGGTTTTATGGGTTTTTATATATTTTAGGGTTTTTAAGGCTTTTATGTGTTTTTTTTTGTTTTTTAGTGTTTTTATGGTTTTTTCGTTTTTATGTTTTTAGGGGCAAGAATGATGCGAGGGTCGGGCTATTCCCGGCCCCCCAAATTTATTGGAAAGAAAAAAAGTGACTCAGCAGACAAGGGAGGGGAGGGGTCAAACAACCCACACCCAAAAACCCCTTACAACCCACGCCAAAAAAGAAAAATCAGAAAAGAAAACCCAACAAGCACACCCAGGTCCAAGTAGCAACCATCATCATCATCCAGTAGCATCCAACATCCAGCGGCTCACAACCAAGACATGACCAGCTTCCAACCTCACATATACTAGCATCCAGCACCTTCTCACCAAAAAAAGACATCACCAGCAGCACATAACCATCAGCACCAGAATCACACAAGAGACAGCAACCAGATTTCACTTTCATACAACAACTATCCTCCATTCACACAAGATTAAGCATGCATCACCTCCTCACAAAGAAGGTCCCCCGCAAGTAGCACCGAGCGAAAATCACCAAATTCCTTATCACAAACATCATCGTATTCCAGCCAAACAACAGCCAGCCATCAAACCAAAGCAAACCAACTATCAGTAGCTTTCCACCATCACCATAGATTAGCCAGAAAAATTGTACCCAGCAACAGTCAGGGGAAAAACCAGCCACATCCAAAACAGACCAGGTCAAATAGCCCTTCCAGTATTCAAGACCGCTTATCCCTACAGCCTCCGCCATGCAACACATAGAAGTACATCCAACCACACAACATCCAATAGTACAGGGCCACCAGCACCCCAGATTAGATCCAACAGCTTCATCATAGTCCATCTCGACAGCAAGCAGAAATTTCCAAAAAGCACCAAAACCATTCACACCTTGCAAACAATCAGCAGCACACAAAGAGCATCTCACCTCGGCACACATCAAATTCGAGAACCAACACCAGAAAAGGTTCGCATCCAAAATAGCCACGATCACAAAGCAACAAAAGCTATAATGCAAAAACATTGAACCATAAAATTCAGCAAAGCAGCCATTTACCGCCAGATGGACCAGATCCCAACATGACCAGAGCAAGCTAGCAATAGTGGGAGGCGACCGCAGAGCTGAAGAACCAATTCGAACAATGGTCCGAACCAAAACACATACCAGCCTTGCAGACACCACCGGCGGTCCAGAACTATAGAACGAAGTCAACGCGGCCAGAAACAAGCCAGATCTGAACTACTCCTCCGAGGAAATCAACGCTCCGACCAAACTAGATCTGCGAATCTCCACCAACGATCTGCAACACCAGAGACCAGATCCAATCCACTTCTCCAAGAAGCTGTAGATCCGCGTGCTGGAGAGGCTGGATCTGACCTGATCTTCCATGGTTGATAGGTATTTGTTTAGGGATTCATAGGGATTTGTTTAGATTTTTTGGTGATTTTATGGTTTTTAGGTATTTGTCTGTTTTAGGGTTTTTAGGGTTTATAAGGGTTTTTGGGGTTTTTTGCATTTTTTTTTTATTATTTTTAAGTGTTTTTATGTCTTTAGGGTTTTATTAGGGGTTTTAGGGATTTTTAGGTTTTTTGAAGTATTTACATATTGTTTAGTATTTTTATGGTATTTTTGGGTTTTAGGGATTTTCAAGGGTTTCAGGGGTTTTAGGGTTGTTTGAGTTTTTTTAGGGATTTTTCAATTTTTTTACAGTTTTAAGGTTTTTAGTGTTCTTTTATGTTTTGAGGGTTTAAATGGTATTTATAGTTTTTAGTGGTTTTTTAATATTTTTATGGGTGTTTAGGGTTTATTAATGTTTTTAGGGGTTTTATTGTTTTTATTATTTTCAGGGTTTTATGATTTTTAAGGTTTTTATGGTTTTTTAAGTTCTTATAGGATTTAATTGTATTTAGGGTTTTAATGTTTTCATAGGGATTTTTAGGGTTTAAATGTTTTTTTTATTTTTATGGATTTTTAGGGTTATTAGGATTTTTATAGATTTTATGTATTTTTCTGATTTTTATGGTTTTAAGGATTTTAGTCTTTTATTGTTTTTTAGGGTTTTTAGCATTTTTTATGTTTTTAAATGATTTTGAGTGTTTTAAGATTTTCAATGTTCTCTTAGTATTTTTAAAGGTTTTAAGGGTTTTTTCACTCTTTTATTATTTTTAGGTATTTTTAGGAACATTATGGTTTTTTAGTGTTATTTGGGATTTTTAGGTTTTAGGTTTGTTTATGGATTTATTGTTTTTTGTGGTTTTAGGGTTTTTTCTGTATTTTAAAATTTTTATGGTTTTTAGAGTTTTCTAATTTATTTAGGTGATTAAAAGGTTTTTACAGTTTTTAGTGGGTTTTAGGGTTTTTATGGGTATTTAATATTTTTAAGGTATATAGTGGATTTATGGATTTTAAGGGGCTTTATTGAATTTTTACTATTTTTATAGGTTTTAAAATTTACAGGTTTTTTAGTATTTTTAATTTTTAATTTTTTAAGGTTTTATTATGGGATTTAATGTTTTTTAGTGTCTTTTATGTTTTTAGGTATTTAAGGTATTTTTAGGGTTTTTATCATTTTTAGGCATTTTAGGGATTTTGATGATTTTTATGGGGTTTTAGGGTTCAATAGGTTTGTTATCATTTTATAGGTTTTTAATGATTTTAATTATTTTTATGTTTTTATGTTTTTAATATTTTTTATGATTTTATGGGTTTTTAGGTATTTTTTAGGTATTTTTTTATTTTAATGTTTTTTAGGATTTTTATGATTGTTAGGGTTTATAGGGATTTTGAGAGTTTTGAGTGTTTTTTTTGTTTTTAAGGTTTTTAGGGTTGTTTAAGTTTTATAGTGTTCTTTATAATTTTAGAGGTTTTTATGGTTTTCTTATGATTTTTTATTTTGGTAGGCATTTTTAGGGATTTACAGATTTTTATTGTTTTTTAGGAATTTATGGTTTTATGGTTTTTATTGTTTTCTTATATTTTTATGGTCTTTTTGATTGTTTTTAAAAGGATTTTTAGAGTTTGTTAACATTTTTAGAGGTTTATAGGGTTTTTAGAGTGTTTTGTGTGTTTTTAAGGATTTATTTGGTTTTTAGGTTTTTTTTATGTTTTTAAGGGGTTTTATTGTTTTTTGAGTTTTGGGGTTTTTAGTGTCTTTTAGGGTTTTGTGGATTTTTTTTCATTTTCTAGGCATTTAGCGGTTTAAGTGTTTTTAGGTTTTTAGGTTGTTCTTAGGGTGTATAAGGAATTTACTATTTTTAGGGAATTTTCAAAATTTTCTTTAGTTTTTTATTTTTTGGGGGTTTAAAGGATTTTAAGGGGTTTTATGTTTTTAGAGTTTTTTATTTTTTTAGGGGTTTGAATGGGTTTTTTAGATTTCTAGTGGGTTTTAGGGTTTTTTGGGGTTTTGAATATTTTTATAAAATTTTATGGGTTTTATGGTTTTTAAGGTTTTCTGAGGTTTTTTATAGTTTTAAATTTTCTACAGTTTTAATTATTTTAGGTTTTCAATATTTTCTTAGAATATTTAATGGGTTTTAGGATTTTTTTAAATTTTTTAGCATTTTTTTGATTTTTTAGTATTTTAGGTTTTTTAGGGTTTTTTGGGATATTGTGGGTTTTTACAGTTTTAAGGGTTTTTTGGATTTTATTGTTTTTTGGTTTTTGGGTTTTATTTGTGTGTTTTTTGGGTTTTTATAATTTTTATAGTTTTAAAACATTTTTAGGATTTTGAAGGTTTTTTATATTTTTTAGTGTTTTTGTGTTATCATGTTTTTTTGGGTCTTAAAGGTTTTCAACGGTTTTTATGGTTTTTAGGGGTTGGGAGTTTTTTAGGGGTTTTAGCATTTTTAATATTTTTTAGGGTATTTAATTGTTTTTAGGTTTTTATGGTTTTTTATGGTTGTTTAGGGTTGTTATGGTTTTTTTTCATTTATATAGATTTTTAATATATTTTACAATTTTTATGGTTTTTATGGTTTTTTGAGTTTTTTTGGATTTTTATGGATTTTAACGGTTTTAGTTTTTTATGTATTTTTTTGTTTTTATGGGGTTTTTTAGTTTTTAAGGTTCTTATTTTTTTATAGTTTTTATCATTTTTAGGGGTTAAAGGGTTTTCGGAGTTTTTATTTGTTTTTAGTGTTTTATGGGTTTTTAGGGTATTTTAATGTTTTTAGGGGTTTTACAATTTTTAGTATTTTTTGGGGGTTTTTATAGTCATTTTTGGGGGATTTATTATGTTTAATGTTTTATAGTGTTTTTAATATTTTTATGGGTTTCATGAGTTCTTAGTGTTTTAGTGGTATTTTATGGATTTTATGGGTTTTTAAAGGTTTTTTAGGGGTTTTCATTGTCTTTAAGATTTTTAGGTTTCTTAGGATTTTAAGAATATTTTAGGTTTTTGAGTGGTTTTAATAATTTTAATATTTTTTATGATTTCTAAATTTCTTTCATGGTTTTTTGATTTTTTATATTTTAAGTTATTTTAGGGATTTTTTAGTATTTTTATGGTTCTTTATACTTTTTAGGTTCTTTGAATAATTTTTGGGGGTTTTTATATTTCTAGGGTTTTTTGGGGTTTTAGGGTTTTATTTGAGTATTATTATGTTTTAAAAAAATTCATTCATTTAACATTTTCATGAGTTTAAATTTTTTTAAGGGTTTTTGTGGTGTTTAGGTGTTTTATGGGTGGTGGTTTTAGGGGTTTTAGGGGGTGTAGCACTTTTTAGGGGTTTGGGGGATTTTAAGTGTTTTTATGTTTTAAGGTTTTCTTATGGGTTTTCAAGTATTTTAGGGGTTTTTACATTTTTTGTGATTTTTAGGAATTTTTTATTTATTTTATAATTTTTAAAGTTTTTAGGGATTTTGACTATTTTTAGGGGTTTTACGATATTTTTGGTTTTTTGGGGTTTTTGGGGTTTCTTGGGTTTCTTTAGGGTTTTAAGAGTTTTTTATATTTTTTAAAAACAAATTTGGTGTTTAATGGGTTTTTTTATAGTTTTTAGAATTTTTAGGGTTTTTATGGGTATTAGGGGTTTTATGGTTTTAAAGGATTTTATGGGTTTCAGTTGTTTTAGTGTTTTTGAGGGTTTTAGTTTTTTTTGTGTTTTTAGGTGTTTTTAGTGTTTTTAGATTTTAAGGTTTATCATATGGTTTTCAATGGATTTAGGGGTTTTTACGTTTTTATATTTTTTAGGAATACTTTAAATTTTTATGGTTTTTTTATGGTTTTTATGGATTTTAAGGATTTAGGATTTTTTTAGAAGTTTTGGGATTTTTTTTGATTTATTGGGTATTTAGGGTTTTTTTAGGGTTTTAAGAATTTTGGATTTTTTATCATTTTTAGAGGTTAAATAGATTTTTTAGTTTTTAGTGTGTTTTTTAGGTTTTTTTTTTGTTTTTATAAATCTTAATGTTTTCATAGGTTTTTATTTTTTTACTATTTTATTGTCTCCAGGGTCTCTTTTGAGGTTTCTTAGGGATTTAAACAATTTTTCGGTTGTTTATGGGATTTATGTTTTTTTAGGATTTTACGGTCTTCTTATGGTTTTCCAAGTTTTTAGGGGTTTTTATGTTTTTTATGTTTTTAGGGATTTTTAGAATTTTTATGGTTTTTAGGGTTTTTAGGAATTTTGAGGGTTTTATGGCTTTTTAGGGTTTTAATATTTTATTGTTTTTTGGAGTTTTAAGTGTTTTTAGGTTTGTTTTAGGGGTCTAATCATTTTTATCGTATTCTTGGGTTTTTTTGGGTTTTTTGGGTTTTTTTATTTTTTTCTAGTTTTTAATGTTTGTAGAGTTTTTTTAGCATTTTTAGGGGTTTTAAAGTGTTTTTATAATTTTTAGTATGTTTTAGGGTTTATATGGGTTTTTTGGGTTTTTATGGTTTTGTGGGTTTTGTAGTATTTGGGTGTTTTATGTTTTTTATTGTATTTTAAGGTTTTTTAGGGTTTTTAGTTTTTTTAGGTTTTCTATGGGTTTAATGTGTTTTTATGTTATTAAGGTTTTCTAATGGATTGTTATGGGTTTCAGGGTTTTTTAAATTTTTAATTCTTTTTATGGATTTCTTATGATCTTTATTATTTTCTAGGGGTTTTATTGATCTTGAGGCTTTTTTTGATTTTTAGGGTCTTTCGAGGTTTTATGGGTTTCTTTGGGGTTTTAGTGTTTTTTTTGAGTTTTTTAGAGGTTTGTAGGTTTTTTAATTTTTTATGGTTTATATGGGTTTAAAATATTTTTAGGGTTTTAGTTAGTTTTTTTGGTTTTTGGTTTTTTTTTTGATTTTTTATTTTTTTAGGTATTTTATGTTTTGGGGGAGATTTTTGAGGTTTTAGGTCCTTTTGAAGTGTTTTATGGGTTTTTGTGTTTTTAGGTTTTTAGGGCAAAGAAGGCTCGGGTCCAGGCTATTCCTGGCACCCCCCAAAATTTATTAAACAAAAAGACACAAACACTGCAGACAAGGGAGGGGAGGGGTCGAACGACCCACACCCAAAAACCCTGATGGTTCGTAGAATTTTTAAGGATTTTTAGGGTTTTAGGGATTTTTAGGGTATTTAATATTTTTTAGGTTTTTTAGTGCATTTTATGATTTTTAGGACATTTAAGTGTTTTTTTTATTTTAATGATTTCTTAGGGATTTTTAGGGGTTTTGGGTTTTTATGTTTTTAGGGTTTTTTAGTGCTTCTTTACAATTTTGTTTTTGGATTTTTAGTGTTTTTAGGGATTTTGATTTTTTACGGTTTTTTGGGTATTTGCAATTTTAATGTTTTGTTGGGATTATAGGGATTATTAAAAAAAATATCGTTTTTAAGGTTTTTAGAGTTATTTAATGTTTTTAGGGGTTTAAAGGGTTTTTAGGTTTTTTAGTGGGTTTTAGGGTGTTTAGGGTTTTCTTAAGGTTTTATGTGTTTTCTTGGTTTTAAAAGATTTTTGAGTTTTTATAGGTTTATAGTTGTTTAGTGTTTTTTTTGTTTTAGGAATTTTCAGTGTTTTTCAAATTTTATTGTTTTCTTATTGTTTTCTAGGTTTTGGGGTTTTTAATTTTTCAGGGATTCTTAGGTATTTCTTTGTAATTTTATGGGTTTTTAGGGTTTCTAAGGATTTTCAGGGGTTTTAGGGTTTTATTATTTTTTAGGGATTCAATGTTTTTAAGTTTTTTTAGAGGTTTTTAGTGTTTTTAGGTTTTTGTGGTTTTATTAATGTTTTTTAGGGTTTATAGTTTTTTCTTAATTTTATGGATTTTAAATGTTCTTATAGTCTTTTTATTTTTTTAGGGTTTTTATAGATTTTGTGGGTTTTAGGGCTTTTAGGGTTGTTTGTGTCTTCATGATTTTATGGGGTTTTTTTTGATTTTTTAGGGTTTTAATTGTATTTAATGTTTTTAACAATTTTAGTTGTTTAAACGGTGTTGGATTTCTTAGTGGTTTTATGGGGCATTAAGGGTTTTAGAGTTTTTAAGGTTTTTATGGGTTTTATGGTTTTTATGGGTTTCGGGGTTTTTAAAATCTTTTTGTGGTTTTATGGTATGTAGAATTTTTTTTAGAGGGGTAAAGTGTTCTTAGTTTTTAAAAATTTTATATGTATTCTCCATGGTTTTTAGGGTTTTCTTTGTTTTAGGTACTATTAGGGATTTTTTTAGATTTTTCTAAAGTTTTCCTAGTTTATAGGGATTTATGGGGTTTATGGGTTTTTAGAGTTTTTTAGGGTTTTTTAACATTTTTTGGTTGTGAGAGATTTAATTTTTTTAGGTTTTTAAGGTTTTATAATGGTTTTTAGGGGATTTATAGTTTTTTACATTTTAGGGATTTTAGGTCTTTTTTATAAATTTTATGGTTTTTAAGGTTCTTAGGGAAATTGAGGGGTTTTAATGAGTTTTAGTGGTTTTATGGTTATTTTTGGTTTGGGGGGAGGGTTGATTTTTTTTATGTTTTAAAAGGTTTTTTTTACATTTTTACTGTTTTTTGGGTTTCTATGGTTTATAGGTTTATAAGGTTTTTAGGGGGGTTTATTTTAATGGGTTTTTTGGTTTTAGGTTTTTAGGGGTGTTTATCATTTTTATATTTTTATGTATTTTAGGTGTTTTTAAGTGCTATAGTTTTTCTTATTGTTTTTTATGGTTGAAGTTTTTTTACATTTTTAAGTATTTTTTTGAATTTTTTAGATTTTCTTGGTTTTTTTGTATTTTATGGAATTTGAGGGTTTTTAATAATTTTTAGGGTTTTAAGTTTTTTATGGTTTCGATCATTATTTTTTGGTTTTTTTGGGTTATAAGTGTTTTTAGGTTTTTATGGTTTTCTTATGGGTTTTCCGTATTTTTAGATTTTTTTACATTTTTATGGATTTTAGGGATTTTTTACATATTTAATGGGTTTTTAGTTTTCAGGGATTTTGAGGGGTTTTAGAGTTTTTAGGGTGTTTAGGGTTTTAGGGGTGTAGGGTTTTTCTGAGTTTTTGGGGTTTTTTAGTTTTTAGGGATTTTAAGTTTATTTATTGTTTTTTTAACATTTTTAGCAGTTTACAGGGTTTTAGATACTTAGTGGGTTTATAGGGTTTTATAGGATTTTAATTATTTTAATATTTTTAGGGGTTTTAGGTTTTTTATTGGTTTTATGGTTTCTTGTGTCTTTTTAGGGTTTTTATGGTTTTTAGTATTTTTTATTTTTTTTGGGGTTTTTTATTGTTTTTAGATTTTAAGGTATTTATTTAGGATTTTTTAGGATTTTTAGGGGTCTTTTTTTTGGAATTTTTATGGATTTTTCAAATTTTTATGGGTTTTAGGGGTTTAATGGACATTAAGGGCTTTTGCATGTTTTTAGGGTTTTTAGGGGTTTTTAGGTTCTTTTAGGTTTTTTAGCATTTTTAGGCTTTTATGGTTTTTAAATGTTATTAGTTTCCTAATGTTTTACTTTAGTTTTTCGAGGTTTAATGGTTTTTGAAATTTTTATGTATTTTTTAGGATTTTTATGATATTTTGGTTTTCGGTGATTTTGGGGTTTTTAGGGTTTTGTGGTTTTTTTGGGTTTTAGTGGGTTTTCTATATTTTTAGGGTTTTAAGGATTCTTAGTATTTTTTAATGTTTTTTGGGGATTAAAGGGTTTTTAGAGGTTTTAGTTGGTTTTTATGGCTTTTGTTAGATTTTTGGGTTTATTATTTTTTTGGATTTTATATGGTTTTTAGTGTCTTTTGGGTTTCTTATATATTTTTACGGTTTTTAACATTTTTTTAGGTTTTTAGGAGATTTTAGGGATTTTAGGTTTTTATGGTTTTTTCAGGGATTTTTGGGTTTTCAGTGTTTCTTACGTCATTATGGATTTTTAGGGCATTTTTATTAATTTTATGATTTTTTTTTGGGATTTTAGGGATTTTTAGGATTTTTAGGGTCTTGTAGGGTCTTTTTGGATTTTATTATATTTTTTTTATTGGGTTTTTTGAGTTTTTAGTTTTTTTATGGTTTGTTATATTTTGTTAATGTTTTAGAGGTTTAATTGGTTTTCAGAGTTTTTAGTGGTTTTCTGGGCTTTTATTAGATTTTAGGGTTTTTTATATTTTTATGGGTTTATGATTTTTTGGTTTTTCTTGTTTTTAGGTTTTTTTGTGTGTTTTTTTTGTGTTTTTTTTCATTTTTAGGTTTTTTGAGGTTTTAATGTTCTTTAGGTTTTTATGTTTTTTCTAAATCTTTCATGGTTTTTATGTATTTATACAATTTTATGGTTTTTTAGGGATTTTTTAGGATTTTCAGGGTTTGACGTTGTTTTTAAGGATTTTTAGAATTTTTAGGGTTTTTTAGAGTATTTAGGGTTTATTGGATTTTTAATGTTTTTTCAAGATTGTTAGTGTTTTCAAAATTTTTTATGTTTTTATAATTTCCTTATGTTTTTTAGAGTTTCTAGGGTTTTTAGGTTTTTAGATATTTTTAAGGATTTTTTATGTTTTTAGGTTTTCTTTTTCGTTTTTAGGGATTTTGAAGGATTTGATGGCTTTCTGGAGGGGTTTAGGGTTTTAATTGTTTTTTAGTGTTTTTAAATTTTTTATAGTTTTTAATTATTTTAGGGGTTTAAAGGGTTTTACAGTATTTAGTGGATTTTAGGGTTTTAAGGGGTTTCAATATTCTTTGGGGGTTTTCTGGTTTTTAGGATTTCTCAGATTTTTTGGGTTTTAGATTTTTTTGGGTTTTTATGGGTTTTAAATGTTTTTTTTGTTTTTATGGTTTTCTTAGGGATTTTCATTGTTTTTTTGGGGTTTTACATTTTTAAGTATTTTTAGGGTTGTTTCATGTTTTATGCTTTTTAGGGTTTTATGGATTTTGAGGTTTTTTGGTATTTTTTGGGTTTTTTTTGGTTTTTTGTGTTTTTAGGGTTCTTTTGAGGGTTTTAGGGTTTTTAAGGTTTTTTAGAGTTTTCTTAATATTTTTAGGGGTTTAAAGGGTTTTTACAGGTTTTATTGGTTTTTAGGGTTTTTATGGGTTTTCAGGGTTTTTTACTGTTTTTATGGGTTTTAATGGGATGTAGGTTTTTTTGGGGGTTTTAGTGTTTCTGGTTTTTTTAATTATTTGTATTTTTAGTGGTTAAAAGTGTTTTTAGATTTTTATGGTTTTTAGGGTGTTTCAAGTGTTTTTGTTTATTTTATATTTTTAATGATTTTTTGATTTTTATGGGGTTTTAGGGTCTTTAGGTATTTATATCGGTTGTAGGGTTTTTATTGTTTTTATAGTTTTTATGGTTTTTATGGTTTTTTGGATGTCTTTAGTTTTTAAGGGTTTATGGGTTTTGTGATTTTTTTTAAAATAGGGGTTTAAATGGTTTTTAGAGTTTTTAGTGGTTTTAAGAGTTTCTTTGGGTTTTAATGTTTTTTTAAGGTTTTAGGGGTTTTTTGATTTTTTTGGTTACTTAGGGTTTCAGTGGTTTTTACAGTCGTTTAGGGTTTTTTAGATTTTTTATTTTTTTAGATTTTTAGAGGTTTTATGTTTTTTTTAGGTTTTAGGGTTTTGTTAGGGTTTTTCATGGTATATTGGGTTTTTTACATTTTTAGGTATTTTTAGTACTTTTGAGGTTTTTTATTATTTATTGGGTTTGTAGGGATTTTGAGGTGTTTTAGTGTTTTTTTGGATTTATAGCATTTTTAGATTTTTTTGGAATTTTAAATGTTTTTAGGTTTTTAATGTTTTCATAGGTTTTTTCTAGTATTTAGGTTTTTTTATTTTTAGGGATGTTAAAATATTTTAAGGATTTTTATAGACATTTAGGGTTTTTATGAATTTTGAGTTATTTTAGGGATTTTTAGGGGGGGTTGGGTTTTAGGTTTTTATGGTTTTTTTGGGTTTTATGTTTTTATGGTGTTTCTAGGGTTCTATGGTTTTTTAGAGTTTTTTAAAGTTTATAGATTTTTAAATGGTTTTAATAGTCTTTATTGAATTTTCATTTTATTTATTATTTTTTTTGGGTTTTTAATGTTTTTATGGATTTATATTGTTTTATGGGTTTTAGGTTCTTCAGTGTCTATTTAGGTTTTATAATAATTTTTTACATTTTTTTGTTTTTAGGGGTTTTAAGTGATTTTTGGGTTTTAAGGTTTCGTTAGTGTTTTAACTGGTTTTTAGGGTCTTTTACATTTTTATTGATTTTACTGGTTTTTTAATTTTTATGGTTTTTGGGAATTTTCAGGTTTTTTTGTTTTTAAGGATTTGTTTGGTTTTTCTGATTTTTGGGTTTTTAGTGGTTTTTAGTTTTTAAGGTGTTAAAGGTTTTATTCAGTTTTTAATTATTTTAGGTTCTTAAAGGGTTTTTTCAGTTTTTTGGGGGTTTAGGGTTTTAATGGTATTTAGGGGTGTGGAGGTGTTTATGGGGTTTTGTGGTTTTTAGGGGTTTTACAGTTTTAGGACCTTTGAGGGGTTTTATCATTTTTTAGGTTCCTTATGGTCTTTAAGTGCTTTATTTGTAAGGTTTTCTTATGCTCTTTTAAGTTTTTTATGGATTTTCATGTATTTAGGCTATTTTAGGGATTTATGATATTTATATTTTTTAGGTTTTTTAGTGTTTTGAGGTTTTTATGGTTTTTTAGTATTTTAAGGTTTTTAGGGATTTTATATTTTTTAGGGTTTTTATTGGTTTTAAGTGTTTTTATATTTTTATGTTTTTATTAGGGTTTATTATGGTTTTTAGATATTTTTAAAATTTTAAGGTTTTTAGGGATTTTTATGGTTTTTCTTGTTTTTAGGGAATTTAGGGATTTTGAGGTGGTATTGGGGTTTTTTATTTTAATTTTTTTGGGTTTTTTTTGTTTTTATAGGTTTTTTGGGATTTTTAGGGTTTTATTTTTTATTTTATTTTTCTTTTTTATATTTTTATGGGTTTTTATAGTTTTTAGTGATTTTTAGTGTTTTTACAGGTTTTTAGGGCTTTTATGCTTTTTAGGTGCTTTATAGGTTTTTGAGGTTTTATTATTTTTTCTATTTTTTATCTTTTGAACAAATTAGGGGATTTAGGTGTTTTAGGTTTTTAAGGTTTTCTTATTGTTTTTAGGGTTTTAGGGGTTTTTCATTTTTAGGGATTTTAGAGCATTTTTAGGATTGTTTTGGTTTTTTGATTCTGTAGGGATTTTGAAGGTTTTTATGGGGGTTTAGGGTTTTTTTCGTGTTTTAGGGATTTTTTTGAGTTTTTTGAAATTTTTATGGGGTTTTAGTTTTTTTAACATTTTTAGGGTTTTAAAATGATTTTAGTGTTTTTAGTGGGGTTTTATGATTTTAGTGGGTTCTTATGGGTTTTTATAGTTTTTATGGTTTTAATTGATTTTAGGGTTTTTAGGGTTTTAGATTTTTTTATGTTTTTAAGTGTTTTATGTGTTTTTAAATTTTCATGGTTTTCATATGAGCCTTTTGGGTTTTTTGGGGGTTTTTATATTTTTAGGGATTTTTACTAATTTTTATGGATTTTATGAGTTTTTATTATTTTTGTGGGAATTTGAAGGGTTTTATCTTTTTTATAGTTCTCAAGGATTTATGGTTTTTTGGGGTTTTAGTTTTTTTAGTGTCTTTTAGGGTTTTAATTTTTTAGATATTTTTAATGTTTTTAGGGGTTCAAATTTATTTTAGAGTATTTCATTTTTCTGGGTCTTTATGGGTCTTAGGGTCTCCTTAAGGTTCCTTGTGGTTTTATGGTTTTCAGAAGTTTTAGTGTTTTTAGAGACTTTTTAAGGTTTTTTAGGGTTTTTATTTTTTTTTTTGTTTTAATTTTTATTAGGTTTTGAATGTTTTCTTATAGATTTTCATTGTGTTAATACTTTTGTGCATTTATAGGTATTTTTTTGGGTTTTTTAATTTTTTTTATTTGATATTTATGGTTTTTAGGTATTTTGATATTTTTTTTTTATTTTTTGGGGTTTTAGGGTTTTTTGGGTTTTAGGGGTTTCTTCAGGTTGAAGGGTTTTAATGGTTTTTTAGAGTTTTTAAAAATTTCTATGTATTTAAGGGTTTTTAGTTTTTTTTGTGGGGTTTTAGAGTTTTTTTCCTTTTAGTGGTTTTATCGGTTTTATCAGTTTTCATGGTTTTTAGGATTTTTTTATATTTTTATGGTCTTTGAATTTTTGTCATTTTTTATTGTTTTTAGAATTTTTTGGTTTTATCTTTTTAGTTTTTCTAAGGGTTTTTGGTGTTTTTTATGTTTCTATGGATATTTTATGATTTTTATAGTTTTTTGGGTTATTTGGAATTTTCAAGGTTTTAACATTTTTATGTTTTTAGGGTTTTTAGGAGTTTTAGAGTTTTTTGGATTTTTAGAGGTTTTAAGACTTTGTATGTTTTCATGGTTTTATTAGAGTTTTTCAGATTTCTTACATTTTTTTTTATGTTTTTATGATTTTTTTTTGTTTTTTCATATTTTATAGTTTCTATTGTTCTTATGTATTTTGAGGGTTTTTATGTATTTTTAGGGTTTTTGGGGTTTTTGTTATTTTCAAGAATTTTAGGGGAATTTTTTAGTTTTTAGAGAATTTACGGTTTTTAGCATTTTTTAATGTTTTGGTGTATAAATCTTTTTATTGTTTTTAGTGGTTTTTCTGGATTTTTATTAGTTTTTGGGTTGTTATTATTTTAGGTGTTTTATGGATTCTATGGGTTTTAGGGTATTTTAGGGGTCTTTATGGATTATAGAATTTTTTCTGTTTTAAAGGGATTTAAGTGTTTTTAGGTTTTTAATGTTCTCTTTGGTTTTTTAGTTTTTTTTAGTTTTTTACATTTTTTGGGGATTTTAGGGATTTTTTATGGCTTTTATTATTTTTAAGGTTTTTATGTAATTGAGTACTTTTAGAGATATTTAGGGGTTCAATGATTTTTTTGGTTTTAATGGGTTTTTTAGGTTGTTGATCATTTTATGGGTTTTATAGTTTTTAATGTTTTTAGGGGTATGAATAATTTTTATATATTTTTAGTGGATTTTAGGGATTTTAGGTTTTTTTAGGTTTATAGGGGTTTTATGGTTTTTATGGGTTTTTAGGTTTTTTAGGATATTTTAGGCTTTTAAAAGTTTTTTTATGTTTTCTAGGGATTTTAAGAGTTGTAGGTTTTTAACGTTTTCTTATTGTTTTCAGGGTTTTTGGTTTTTTTTTATGTTTTTAGGGATTTTGGGGGATTTTTTAGGATTTTTATGGATTTTAGGGATTTTCAGGGATTTTAGGGTTTTTAGTGTTTTATAGGTTGTTTAGGGGTTTTAATTGTTTTTATTTTTTTAAGGATTCCTTAGGTTTTTTAGATTTTTTTTATGTTTTTATGGGTTTTATGGATTTTTAGGATTTTTATGGTGTTTTATGGCTATTATGGATTCTGATTGTTTTAGGATTTTTATGGTTTTTAGAATCTTTATGGTTTTTTTATTTTTAGGGTGTTAGGGTATTTATGGTTGTTATGGGTTTTTTTGTCTTTACGCTTTTTAGAGTTTTTTTAAGTTTTTTTGGGTTTTCAGTATTTTTTGGTTTTTATTGTTTTAAATTACTTTTAGGTTTTTAAGTATTTCTTTGTTTTTTTTAGTTTTAGGGGTTTTTATGTTTTTAGGATTTTTAGGGGTTTTATAATTTTTATGGTTTTTTAGAGTTTTTTGGGATTGTAAATTTTTTTGGGGGTTTTAGGGCCTTCTAGGTTTTTTATGTTTTTATGTTTCGTAAACATTTTAGGGGTTTAAAGGGTTTTTATGAATTTGTAGTGTTTTTAGTGTTTTTATGGGCTTTTGGGGGTTTTATGGTTTTTATGTGTTTTATGAGTTTTTAGGGTTTTAGGGACTTTAGGGTTTTTATCGTTTTTTATGTTTTTAATGGTATTTTGTTTTTTTTTATGATTTTAAGGTTTTCTTTGGTTTCTTATGTTTTTCGGAGTTTTTTATGTTTTTGGGGTTTTTAAGGGTTTTAGGAATTTTATGGTTTTTATGGTTTTTTTGAATTTTGAAGGTTATTTAGGTTTTTTATGGTTTTTACGGTTTTCTTGGTTTTTTGCATTATTTTTTTTGGCGTTTATGAGTTTTTATATTTTTCATGTTATCTAAGGGATATTCATTATTTTATGGTTTTTATGTTTTTAGATATTTGTTTGGTTGTTTTTTGGATATTTATAGTAATTTTGGGTTTTTATGGATTTTAAGGGTTTTGGTTTTTTTATGGTTTTTTGGAGTTTTATGGAATTTTAGGGTCTTCAGGTGTTTTTGGAGGTTTTTGTTTTTTAATGTTCATAATATTTTTTTAATGTTTTAAAGAGTTTTTTAATTTTTTAGGGGTTTAAAGGGTTTTTATAGTTTTTAGTTGTTTGATAGGATTTTTTTGGGTTTTTTGGGTTTTTACAGTATTAGGGGTGTATGGATTTTTTTATGGGCTTTTTGGGTTTTTTGTTTTTAGGGATTTTAAGTGTTTTTAGTTTTTTAAGTTTTTCATATGGATTTTCAAGGTTTATAGTATTGTTTTGGGTTTCGGTCTGGAAACGCCCAACGGTTCCGTATCTGATGACGCGTGGACCTGCTTTCCAAAGGCAGGCGTTTGTCGGATGGTCTGACCAGCAACGCTTAAGAACACACATTGGTTGAGAGGATGGGAAGTCAGGCTAATCGCACCATTTTGGGGGGAATTATTGCATGTTCCGGCACTCTCTTATAGATTTAAGACGTATTCATATGTTCGTGAATCTTTGGTTTATACCCAAACATAGTATCCACGGATTTTACCCTGGTGGGCAATGGTCAACTAGATGCAGGGGGTTCTGAATCATTTTGGCCTGAGGTTTACCATCCCTTGTTGGATTAATGACCCCGTGGAGTCGGAACTCATTGAGGCGGCACTAGGAGTGGCGCGGTGAACCGATGTGAAAATAGTCAGATCGACATGTTGTTGGGCTTGAACCTCATGGAGGCTTCCTACGTACCCTGCCTAGGGGACAGGGATCAAAGTCCACGTAGTTCGAAAGGGGAGCGTTGGAGAACCGACATGAAGGTGGACCTGGGGGTCCGTTAGTGATCGGGCTGGAACTTCATAGAGGCTTCCTACATACCCTGCCTAGGAGACAGGGATAAAAGTCCTCGTAGTTCGCATTGGCTTGGGGATTACGATCTGAGGTAGCCCAGAGTGATGGATTGCGGCTTGCACTCTGAGGAGGCCCAAGGTGTGGATGATGGGCTTGAACCTCAGGGAGGCTTCCTACGTACCCTGCTTAGGAGACAGGGATCAAAGTCCACGTAGTTCACATGGGCTTGGGACTTACACTCTAAGGCAGCCCAGAATGATGGATTGGGGCTTACACTTTGAGGAGATCCAAGGTGTGGATGATGGGCTTGAACCTCAGGGAGGCTTCCTACGTACCCTTCCTAGGAGACAAGGATCAAAGTCCACGTAGTTCGCATGGGCTTGGGACTTACACTCTGAAGCAGCCCAGAATGATTGATTGGGGCTTACACTCTGAGGAGGCCCAGGGCGATGGATTGGGGCTTACACTCTGAGGAGGCCCATGGTGATGGATTGGGGCTTACACTCTGAGGAGGCCCATAATGATGGATTGGAGCTTACACTCTGAGGAGGCCCATAAGAGGATGTAATGGTCAATGCTTACTCTAAGATCACGTGAGTAATGCTCGGTGTGAGAAACAAGAGGTAGCAGGGACCAGAGGATCACGTCGCGAAAGGTGAGTTCATGAGAAGTGGAGCGGGGCTTACGCATGAGGGGGGCCCATTAAATCGGGGCTTACTCCGGGTTGGACGCCCATGGCGACAAAGCGTAATGGGAGAGGGAAATGGGGTGCTCTTGTTCCCATCTCCTCTCTTGAAATGCATGAGGGCTTCCTTCGAATGGGTATTTTACTACCCCCGAAGAGCCCTTAATGGGTAGAGGGGCAGAAAGGGGACTCCTGAGCTCAGAATCCACATTACCATGGGAATGTGATCCCAGGAATGCTTCGGGAATCTGCTCAAGGGTCGGGGAAACCCCTTCAACCCTATTTACCATGGGTATGTGAACTCAAAACAGCGTGCTGATGCGCCTGAGGGTTACACCACACAGATCTGGTGGCTCTCGTGGAGGCGTCGGCTCGGGGCCGATGAGTAGGCTAGTGAATGAGTCACGGAGGATTAGGCTGGATTGGAGGGATTTTATCTGGCTCTTGGAATGGGAACTACGAAGGTTTTGGAAAGCCACACACGGGTATGGGAGGTGAAGCCCTTCGCGCTGGGAAGTGCTACGTGGCTAGAGAGGTTGTCCGCAAACCAGGGTGGTCTGCGGATTGAGAGGGCATCTGCGAACCATGATGGTCCGCGGACTGAGAGGCCATCCTCCAACCAGGAGGGTCTGCGAATTGATTGGAATACCGTGAACCAGGAGGGTTCATGGCTTCGGGTTCGGTCTGCGCACAAGGTTGGTATGCGGAGGGTTCCACGCAAGCAGCGGCAGCTAAGGTTGGCGTTGTTCGGGGGTTCGTCGGTCAAGGCTTCGTTCGCGTAGGGGGGTGATACGCGGCACGACAGATCGAAAAAAGAGGCATAAACTCCCTAGTCCATGGGGAGTGCATCTGCGGAGGGGCTATGGTTCTCGGTCTTCTCTTTTTATGTTATTTTAAGTTCACAGTTCACCAAGTTATTATGAATTTTCGGTTCCTTATTTGTTCGTTCCCAGATTTATACCTTCTCTGGTTCGCGAATTGGAACTTTCAAAATCCTAAGCCTTCCTTCGAAATCCTTCCTCCCAAATCTGAACGATCTCCTCTCCGTTCCCTTCCTCTGAATCCAAATCTCTTTTCCTTTCCCCCTCAGTATCCTTTTATAGAGTGGGAAAAGAGATGTATCTTCAGTCACACGGCACCATTTGTGGAGGTCCATGACCGAATACCTAGTTTATGGCTGACTTGGTCAATCCATAATTCGTGACGGGTATTGAGCGCTTCTCTCCCCCCCCCCCCCCCCCCCCGCGAACCGAACGAGGGGAGTGCTTCACGGCAATGGAGTTTTCCGCCTCCCCTCCGCGAATGACAGCGGAGGCGGTTCAGGCTTGCTGACACGACTCGCGGCTGGGGTGGTTCAAGTCGGTGAACCGGATTGTTGCCCGCCCTGCTTCGCACCTGCGGAGGATCTCCACCTCCATTTCGCGAACGACAAAGGTCCGTGGAGGGGGCACGCTTCGCGGAACCGGCCGTGCGTCGCTAACGTTAGATGGGTCTGCGGACCGGCTCCTCCTTCTCCATCCTTGAGTATTGTTCTCATATGCCCATCCCTTTTGAGGTAAAATTTTGCAGAATCTCCCTTGAGTTAAAGGGGATCATCATTCTCCTTTCCGGATTTTTTAGGACCCTACAAATGCCCCCATCGTAATGGCGTCCGATTGGAACGAAGATGAGGCTATTACAATGAAGACTGGTCCTGAAACTCAGGTGGTTCGCAGTAGAGAGGTGGAATCAGTAGGGGACCACACCTATAAATACGGAGGGCCCTTTCATTTGTCTTCTACCAGATTCTTCACAAATCCAGAGATTTTTTGCATGTGCGTGCTTGTTCCTTCGTGAAAAGCTTCATCCGCGAACCGGTTGCTACTTCCGCGAACCATTTCTCATTCGCGTCGTTCTTCATCTGCGTATCAACGTCCCTGCCACAAACTAACACTTTTAATTAATTAAAAAGTAAGTTGTGATGGGACCCGTAGGAAGTCGCTTCGCATTTTTGGTGCTCTGTGGACTAAAATCTCTTTAACTTTAAAAGTTTCTATATCTTCCGAACTTAACCACTTAAATTCAGGATTGAAATTCCGCAAAGAAACCTGGTCCGCAGTTTCCTGGCCAATGCTCTGTGGGCCAGGGTTTCGCGGACTGCTTTCATGAAGGGTTGGTTTGTGGGATGTTGCCATTGCGAACCATCCTTCTAGGCCTCCTCATGGTCATTTCTATGAAGTCTCCTCAACTGATCCTCATCCATATATTTTTTATTTTTGTCCGAAAAAATTTTATTTCTTACTAACTGCTTGTTGGCTCTCGTCGTGGAGGGAGAAAACATGGTTCCCCCTCGTTCTGCACCGAGGCCCGTTGCAGAGCTGATCCCAATTGGCGATCAACGCCTAAAGGACATGGCCAGATCTGTTCAGGATGGAGTCCGCCACTCCCCACCGTCTTCCTTTCTTGCGAGCCGGCTCTCCATGTCACAGTAGGAGTACCCCTTTACTACCTGCCTTCCTACTTATGGGTTTGGTTTGCTGTCTGATACCCAATTCTGGTACCATCCCGTGACAACAATCCTGAAACATGGATATTTACTGCCATTATCCCTCAGTTCGTGATACCTATCAACTGATGTCCTGCCCCGAGGGATATAGTTTTCGGATCTTTGCTGAATCACCTTCCAGTATCTCCGACAGGAGAACAACATCAATAGGAAGGAACAATTCACTGCTACCGGAGCATTTCCCGCAATTCCATGGTAAGAGACTAGCATGGCTGGTCAACTAATCGGGACCTCCAACCCGGAGGAGCATTTAAGTCCTTGGATTGGGGGTGGCCCTTCTAGCTCCGCCAAAGCTGTGCGGTGTATGAGGCAGAACTGCAAGACGTAGGCTTGTATGAAGCTTCCAGGGTATCCCAAACCTATACCTACCAGCCTCAAGCCCTCTCCAGGCAACTTATGAGCCGTTGGAGCCCAGACACCAACACCTTTCATCTGGTCTACGGGGAGGTGGGAATTAGTCTTTGGGACGTCTTTTAGATTTCAGGGGTCCCCATTGTTGGGGGTATGTACAATGAATTCCTGCCTCCCCCTTCTATGTGGTACGATGAAGGGAGAACCCCTCCCTTGGTGAAGAGGCTCATTGATCTGGCCAAGTAATGTTCGAAGGATACATCTCCAAAAAAACTTTTCCCTGGTCGTGAGGAGCATCTGAAAGACACGCCTCTGAGACATCTTATCCCGTATCGTGACTGGATCATGGCTTTTTCCAGAGAGAGCCAGTCTGTACCTCTTCCGCGTATGCCCATGACCTTCCCTACAATGGAGTCCCGAAAGCAGAGGGGAAACTATTGGATGAAGCTGGAGCGAGGCCAATTCATTGAATGGGGCTGGTAGATTGTTCCGGATGTCGATTGGCTGCTTCGTCTGGCGGATTTTTTGGCCATGTTTTTGAGCGGCTGGCTATTTCCTGTATGCGAGTCTAGTGGAGTACGGGTCTATACCTTTTCCATGGCAGCACAATTGGCTACCGAAAATGTTATCAACCTAGTCGTCCTAGTACTAGCCAAGATTTACTAATTTCTTGGTAATAATAATGATGGGAGCCAGCCAAACCAAGTCGCTGACCCTTTTCAGATTCTCTGGGGATGGCTAGGCATTCATATAATGAACTACTACACCTTCATCAACCCTCTACAAATTTCGGCAATACTTTTCGGCCATACTTGAAACTGACCAGCGGGGTTATGCCCGAAGAGTGGGTGACCCAAGAGAAGGATAATCAATAAACAGTTCATAACATGCGTCTATTATCGAGTCAAATCTCGTGTTATGATCATTTCAATTTCCATCCATTCTGTTCCCCAACTGGTGCAATCACGAACACCATAACAGAGGATTTCTGCAAGCAGGGCTACCTCTTTTCCCTTAGAGAGGGCATTCTGGTAGCTCGTATTGGTGGGGACTTAATCTGCGAGTGGTACGCGCCTTGCCGATTCGGGCGACAATTTGGTTGTCTCCAGGCACTGTGTCCTCTCGCACATAATGGTGCCCACGGGAATTGTCATTTAATGGTGGCCAAGAAACTGTGGTTAATGTTTACCCGGGAGGATACCGGCTGCGAGGTTATAAACCCCACGCTTGCAGACTCCACGCCCTTATTATCCAAAAATTATGCTGACTCCTGGGTACAATCATACCCAAATGGCCAGCTACGGACATTGGTGTCTGCCATATAATGTCCCAAGCCATCAAAGGGCAAGAAGAAGCGAAAGGGGGATGGTGATTCAACTAGGTAGAGAAAATTCCTTCTCCGCCATGCTGGTCCCGTACTCCCGGGGAAGATTTTAACAGAAAGAGGTGTATCCTCTCATTCCCTCTAAGCCGCCCGAGGGGGGTTGGTTATTCCTTTAGATGCTTCCTTCCCGATGGCCTGGGGCCAATGGAACGAATTTAAAGGTTGTTAAACCTTCCATAGCCAGTACCCCCATTCTCTGTGGAAGTATCTTCAGGAATCAGAAGTGGCATTTGACAGGATGGGCTACATATCTTCCTTTGTTGACATCCTTTATGACGTGGACCCAGAGTGGGTCAATCGGTATCTCCAGGTGGTTGAAGCCTATATTTATGCGTGCCAGGGATACGCTGTATTAACCCACTGAGTCCAGGCCATGCTGCACCCGGTTACCGATGAATATGGGTAAGGAAGTGACTACTCTTCAGGAGGTAATGATTTCGATGATCTCCCCGTCATGGCTGAAGTAGGGTAATTTCCCTCCCTACCTGTGAGGTCCCATCCACAGGTAGCCCCAGGGAGTTCTAGGGTGGTGGCTAGATCCGGAACACAAATACAACCATTAGCGCCCCTACGGGCCCCTTCTGATGCCTGACCCTCTCAAGTGGATCCTTCCAGGCTATTCGTTCCTATTACGTCCGCATGCCCAGATTCATGGAGGATTTGGGTTGACCTGAGGGCTAGGGGTTCAGATGAAGAGGTTTGAGCATCACTCCAAACAAGCCCTCTCAAGCTCCCAAGTATTGGGGTTATCTTTGCTCCGCCACACCATCAGTTCGAAGAGGACTTGGGTTATATAGTTGCGTCATTGAAGGAGATGGACGCATATGTGCACTCACTCCGAAACTGGCTCTATGGGACCACCCGAGTGTCTTTGATGATTAGACATCCTGAATTGTCCGACCCTGAAGAAGAGGTTGCTCTGCTCGCCCATTCTGACATTCTTCCTCCTTCAGTGTGGAGGTTCTAAGGTTTATCCCCTTTGTGTAGGGTGCCAAAGAATCTCATGGGGAAATTCCCTCTCTAGAGTATACTCCCCGTGGTACAGTAGCAGGTGAGAATGCGCTTTCGCCCATGGGGGTCATCGAGGAGGGGTCCAATGGCGCAGCTGAGCTCATGGAAGCGACCATTGCAGACCCATCTAGGGTATTCCCTCCTCCAGCTCCTCCCATAATTCTGGGTAAACTGTCCTCTGGGTAGATCCAGAGACGGAAACAGGCGTTCCATTTATCGGAACGGCTTAGGCAGGGGATGTCGGGTAATCACAACTTCTCGGTTCCTCAATTATCGACTCATATGCTCTGATTCTGTCATTCATTAGATGTTTTGGCATATGGTGCAGGGCCACTCAGGGATCTGGTTGTGGCTACCCAAGCAGTCATACCTTCCACCTCCTTACCATCTGCGGAGTCTCCTGTAGCCACGCCTGGGCGCGACGAGATGGAGGGCCCTGGTGGAGGGGCCAGTGATATGGATGCTTTACTCCTGCCTTCATTAGTCAGAGATACATCAGAGGAGGAACTGCTTGTATTCGAGACTCCTGGTGGTCAAACAGACCCTACAATTGTGGAGGAAAATTGGGCACCCGTGATTGCTGAGGGGCCTCCCATTCCGACGGGGAAAGCCACTTCAGACCCAATGGATCTCGTGGGGATGGGGGAAGAGCTTTCCATTAGTCCAGTTGTTATAAACCAGAAGCGGGCCACTGTCTTGTTTACCGGTGGAGTGATTTCCCCATTCTTGGTCTCCATTGGATACCGCTTGGGGACCTCTTTGGAAGATGCTGGTCTCGGGTATGGCCTTAGGTCCTGGACCCCTCTGGGGGCTCCCCGGACTCCCTTGCCTTTTGAGGATGTATAATCTTCCTTGAGTGGGTATCACAGTTGTGCAGAGCTTGAGGATGCTGACTCCCTGACGATCAGAAATAAGTTTCCTGATCTCTTATAGTTAAATCTTATTACTTCACTTTTCTAATTAGGGGTACCTATCTGTCTTATTGACTTTCGGGCTTCAGGACCAGAACCTTTGGCGCTGGCGATTGTGTCGTCAAACCCAACCGTGCCTATGACCAAAACTATCATGGGTGAAGTTGCCGTAGTGCCTGAGTTTGCGGGTGAAACCGCATCGGGTCCATCCTTAGTAACGTTCATCCCCGAGTATTTGTCCTCATCCGGGAGTGATTCCGAGCCCAATCAACAAGTCATTTCCAATCTTCAGACTACTCATCAAAGGGCTTGGGAGAAAATCTAGAGGCTGATCTCTCAAACGCCCTTGGTCGAGATGTCGACCAAATTACTGAGGCTACGCAATTTGTTTATGTTGCTGGGATCTGACGGATTTGACTATCATGGTGTTTATGACATAGTCAAGCAGGTGGTTGCTGATTGGGAAAGACTGGGTGGTTTCAAATCTCGCCTTTTTGCTACCCAATCTGGAGCCTACCTTTCCGCAACCCGACAGCTTTTCCTGACAGAGGCTCATGATCATGTCGGGTAGTTACGGGGCTCTAGGGAGAAGTTAATGAGAAGCGTTCTCACCTGGAGGTGCTGAGGAATGAGATACAGTGGCTACATTAGGAAGAGGGCAATGTTGCTGCCATAATTGAAGAAGGGGAGTGGTGGATGGAGGAGGAAATGAGGGCGATCACAAAGGCGGCCTAGGAGACGGAGGAGTTCTGAGCTGGTGCAGAAGATGAAACGGACTTACTACAGAATCTCTCTCAAACAATTCATAATTCTCACCAGCATCTGATACAACATTGTGAATCTGCCAAAAACCTCCTGTAATAACCTTTTGTGCTAGAGGAGGCTCCAGATTGTGGATGCCCTTCCTACCAACTTTGTTATGGAACAAAGAAATATTTTTCCCCAGTGCTCTTGTCATATTTTCCTATGATAGAAATTATTTGGCATGATCGCTACATATGTTAATTCCCTGATCATAGAATAATCAGAGTCCAGGACCATTGATAAAAGTAAAACAAGCTATAACTTTTTCATAGACCATGGGATCCAACGAGCATGGTTTGACTACTTCTAGGGATTTGTAGAAAATCCCTAAAAAATTGTTGTCTCTTCTTTTAATACCCTGATTTTATGGGCTCATTTAGTGTGAACCCAGTGGGTATGGCCTGACTTTTACTTAGTTCTCCCTTTTCAGGTTTTTGTCCTAACAGGTTGTGTGCCTCTTTTTGTGAGCGGTTTCAAGTCCCGCCAACAAGACTATCATTACTGATGTTTTAGGTCGAACAGCTTTGACCAGACATGGTGGGGCAAGGGCCCCAATGGGGTTTGGTTGATTAAAAGATGTCTCAGTGTCCTTCATATGCATTTGGAGCGAGTGTGTTTAAATTTGAATGACATGCAGGGCATGTCTCAAGGCATGGGAGTCGCGTCGATGTGCAGAGGTGGGAGGAGCATTACCTTAAGGAATTATTGCCTTTGGTAGACAGGCCAGGGGAGATCAATATGCAGAACCGCTGAGGGCATGGTATGTATAGTCATGCAAAGGTGTCCTTAAGTCAATGACTCTCCATTTCTGATAGCCATAGGACTTCATGAATGTCCGGCTTCTGGAAACTACCATGGGTGGCTTGGAGGATTATAAAAACCACTGGGGGTGGCTCGGAAAGGGTATGTGACGTCTGGAAGGTTTTGAGGACATCTGTACTAATCAGGGGTGTGGTCGGGAGTCAACTTCCCTACGAATTAGGGTAAGGGATGGTTGAAGCTTGGTGCAGTTTAAATTCATGTAGTTGGGACATCATTTAAAAATGAAATGACTTCTCCTGGTCCTCAGTAATCTTGTCAGAGACATTCCACCATATTCAGGCAGGGTTGTGAAAGAAGTTGGTAAACTGTAACTCAGAGGGTTTCTGAATCTCGAGATAGACATGGGGGCTCGGAGGCCAAGAGGCATACGGAGAGAAGCATTGCCTAAGGAAATATTGCATTTGGTAGACGGGCTAGGGGAGATCAATATGCAGAGCCGCTGAGGGCATGGTATGCATAGTCATGAAAAGGTGTCCTTAGGTCAATGATTGTATTCCCCATATAACCAAGCAACTTCAGGGAAGTTGAGATTTGGGACCACCAGGGGTGTCTTATGAGAGTCCAGATTTTTTCTGAGTACAGAGTATGGTTTATGATGAGAGGGTGCCTGGATATGGGGGAAACATCTAGACTGAACTTCCCAAGAATGGGTGAAGTAATTCATTCTCACGCGGGTGTGAGATGGTGGCTTGTGCCAGTCTGACCCGTGCACTGAAGGACTGAGAAAATCCAATGTTCCTTACTGAACCCATGGAGGGTTTGACCGTGCAGTTTAGCGTCATGCGGAAAAGACGATGAGAATTATTAAAGGTTGTTGTGCAGTTTAACGTCATGCAGCGAGGATGAGGGGAATTTTTCTTTCCTTTTCCAACACTGTGCAGTTTAACATCGTGTAGCAAGGACGATTGACCGTACAATATAACGTTGTGCGGTGAGGAAGTAGTTTAAAAAGGCCACTCTTGATTAAAATGTAACTGGACCTGAGTATCCTGACATGTCCAAGACGTGGAGGGGGTGTAGAGACCCGAAGCTTAACGTACATGAACATTACATTACTTTTGCAGAATACTTAGTACATAAAAAAAATACACACACAAGGATCGTAATAGTTTAGTGTCTTTGGAAACTCAGAATATAATCTTCTAATCATGGTGAAAGATCTTCAACATCTCCCATAAAGATCTTCATTTTTTTATATCTAAAACCTTTCTTTATATCCTGGGGAAAAAACATAAAAGGGTGAGCTCAATGCTCCGTAAGGGTAAACAAAAGAAATATCAATCACATCATATACATAAGAACATAGCTTTTGGAAATCTTAACCTGCAAAAAAGAGAGCTCATAATATCATAACATGGGATAAATCATAGAAGTGAAATGTAATCCCAATAATCATAAAATAAAACATGAAACTTTGTGGCATACACACATAATCATAGAGAATCATTTCTTGTTAGTCAAGACTCATTTCCAAGACTATCTTAGTGGACAAAGTCCCTTTCTGAATCGAGTCACCCTCGTTCCAGTCCTGTTTCACTGAACCGGTATAACCTACCGTTCCAGCCATGTCTATCTCATGAGATATAAAATTTTTACCCAATGCATTGGAGGGAGATATAGGTCCCACCCATCCTATAATGAATCCTTTCTTATGTGTGCCACATAAATCATAAATCATACATCATCGCATAACACATGTAATAAAAATGGGATTCTTGAAACATCCTGACATCATAAAACAAATCATATAAGGTAAATGACTTCATAAAAATAATTCACTCACAACATAATCAAATCAATGTAATAATAGGGATAAAAACAGAACCCTTTATTATCGTAGATGGAAAATAATTTTGATAAAACACTTGAACTCCATTCTTGAGGAAAATATCCTTTCTTCTTCAAAAACACTTTTCTTTTCTTAACATGTCATACAATTATAAACTAAAAGAAGTTGATTAAAAATAAACTTGAAAACTTGTAAAGGAATATTCTTGTAAATAATGCTTTAAAAATCCATTCATGCCGTATAAGTTAAAAAAACATTCTTCGTACTTTTGTCGGAAAAGTCAAAAAGTACCTCGTAAAAAAACAACAAAAGATTCCTTTCATATTCTTTACTAAAAACTCACCGAAAGGGTAAAATTGGATTTAAACTATTGTAAGTGGATTGAAACAATATTACATATTGAGGGAACATGGATGTGGATGATAAAATACACCCCAGTAAATACTTACGAATAAACAATCTCAGAGAAAAAAGAGATTGTGATATTTCCTTTACCTTAGGTCCAATTTGCTTCGTAAGTGTCCGAACCTCTTGTATAATGATTTAAATAATGTCATTGAATTATTACAGAATCATATTCATTGTTATTATATCATATATGGTTCACTTATGACTTTATATTACCCGTTCTTTTGTAAATTCATGTTAAAGTAGCGTTTTGGGTAAAATCGTCTCATTTGTCATTCGTGTTTTTAACTTGTAATTATTCATATGATTACTTAATTCCAGAATATAAAACATGATTTATATATATATATTCAGAATATACATATATAATAAATCAGTAAATGGAAAGAAATACACCGTTCATGGAGACGGTAGTCCGTACGTACGCATGAATGCTGTTTTCGTTTCCTTATTGAATTGAATGGAATTAAGTAGATGACATACATATAAATATAAATAATTCCAGTATCATTATTATGTCATATATTTCATTAGAACTTATTATATATACTTTATAATCATTCATGAATGGTTAATCATTGAGAATGAATCTCATCACGTCGTGGAGACAGTAGTCCGTACGTACGCACGGGCGATGATATCATTCCCATGGTCGTGGAATTGCGTTGAAGTGTATGTATACTATTTCAGTATCAATATCACTTTATAATAATCATATATAGTTACTCATTAAACCATTATACCCATCCAATTAAGGTGGTGGCGGAAAATAGATTACACCACGGCGTGGAGACGGTATTCCGTACGTACGCACGCGCGGTGATTTCCTTTTTCCGTAGGATGGATAGAAGGTTAATTAGAGTTGTTTCATATTTATAATAATGTATCAGTATTTAAGTAATACTGATGTTATTACTTTATCATGAAACAACTAAATAAGAAGATGTTGAAGAAGAAAGAAATTGAAAAGATCGCTAATGGATATTACCTCTCCTTTGAAATGCCTCTTTGAATCCTTCACTTAGGGAACTAAGATTGGTCTTTGAAGAATACCAGGACCTCTAGGATTATTCTAGGGAAGTGGAGAAGGGATTTTGGCAGGGGTTTGCCGAGCTTGAGTGCTCAAATTGGTGTGAGGAGGAGGGGGAGGAGGTGCCCTTTTATAAGGGAGGAGAGGGGCACCTTAGGAATATCTCAAAATATTATTTTATATTAAAGTCAAAATCGGTTTATAATGGTTCCAAAGGGTCTTATTTCGAAGATAAAGTGGGGATGGGTCGAAATACTATCATCAAATAGGATTTAGACAAGTTTAGGTTATTATTTTAACCTTATCAATTAGATTTAACTCTAAGTTAAATAATTTAACTTTTACCGTGTCTTTTTGTTTTCTTACACTATATGGTTAATACACTTACTATAACATGACAAACGAACCCCAAATTGTTTATTATTAATATATATATCCTTATCTAAGTCATTTGGCCGAACCTTAGATTTTTAGGAATAAAATAACAATTAATAATATAATATTTGATTTAAAAACTATTTTGTGTCAATTTTGACACTATTTGATATATGATTTTTGTGAAAGTCATAACAGAATTATATGTTCGAACCAAGTTATTAAATCAACACTAATATATCATAGTAACCTAGAAAATTATTTGGATTCATAAAAAGTCTCAAATTACATTTATTTTGGTGTTTATAACATCAATTATGTCAATATTTCATTAATAAGATAATTACTGCATTATCATTGTGTCATAAATAAATTAAATTATTTAATGTCTAAAAATTATAAATAAAATACCATTATGTAGGAAATCTTTTTATCTTTCTAATGAATATTTATAGTGGAATTTATCTTATGTATAACCCCATATTAAAAATAATTTACTTATTAAACTTTGATTTTAACTATTTTAACCCTTCTTTAAATAAATTAATAATAAATGTCCTAATCTAATCCAAGTGGGCCTAAATGATAATATTTTACACTCAAGGTTGTTTTTGGTCGAGATAAACTTGTCCAATAGAATTAGGACATGTGTTAGGGTAATATTAATATCATTTTTACCCTTAATTACCCTATTTACTTTTAACCGTGGTAAATAAAAGTAAAAAGTTACTATTCACCAAAAATTATTTTCATCTCATTGAACCACATTTTACTTACTGACATCAACCGTGTCTCTCGGATTTTTGAAATTCCATTCACAGAAGCGGTAAAATTAATATTTATGAAAAAATTAATTTTTTTAACTACCACTTAGTAGTTTCACTATTCATTAAAAATTAAAGTTTTTCATAAAAATGCCAAAATTTCACCCTAAGCTATAATTGATATTCCGAATTCAAAAATGATTTCTATTTTACAGAATTCCCAACATATAAGTTGCATTAATTAATTTTATAATTAATTTCTGCTGCCACAACAAATAGCGTGTTTTTAAGAGATAATAACTATCAAAAGATTAACACTTGTTTATGTCTGGTGTAAATGTGAAATTACATCCAATGACCAACATTGTATTAAATTGTAAAAATATATTCTAAATATACTTTAAAACCACTCAAATTAATAATTTATCACTATTAATTATTTTGATTAAAAAAGTTGTTTTTAATTATAATTTAGTAATTTTCACTATTCATCAGAATATGAAAGTTATCCGAAAAGTACCAAAATTTCACCTTAGGCTAAATTCGATACTCTGAATCCAAAAATAAAGTCCATTTTGAGAGATAAAATTTCTAAAATTTTAAAAGGTGGTTATTACTATTCATAACGACTAGTTATAATAATATTTTAATAGCATATCGTTGTTTAGTGAAACTCGTTATTGCGTACTATACACGCTATCGAGGAAGGTCGCGATTGCGTGTAATACAAGACAAGTCAAGGATGCGTGTTGTGTAAGCTCCTTTTGGTGTAGCGTACAACACAAGACATTAGTGAAATTAAAAAGAATATTTTTCATAAAATCTCGGGGTGTTACATGGGGGGGTGATGGTGTAAATCCCAGTTCCGGGGATTCTTGGATTAGGAAATATTTCATGGAGGCTCTAGTACCGGTAAGCGTACGGAGCTAGGAAGAGTATCTCCTGGGGAAATATTTCCTTTGGTAGATAGGCCAGGGGCTATCAATATGCAGATCCGCTGAGGGCATGGTATGCATAGTCATGAAAAGGTGTCTTCAGGTCGATGAATTTCCACTTCTGATGGCCATGAATGGTTATGAAGATCCGCAATTGTCTGGGGCATGAAGTTTGTCATCGGGGAGAGAAATGTCTGAACATCTTAGGTATACTCGGTTCTAGTTACTGTTAATGATTAGAGAGCTCCCTGCGCTGATTTATTTTGCGCGCGAGGGTGTACCTTTACTCCATGCAGTTTAATGTCGTGCAGTTAAGATTAGGTACTCCTAGTTTTGCGTCCATAGAGCTCGGACCATTGGGTGACTATTACTACAGTCATTCGAAGGATAACTGATTCAACATGTTCTGATTTACTTGGAACAAGGTGGGGGATGAAGGTTGTAAACTGCAACTTTGAGTTTTCCCGGATCAGGAGGTGTGGCGTGGGGGCTCTGAGGTCGGTAAGCAAACGGAGCTAGGAAGAGTACTGCCCAAGGAAATATTGCCTTTGATGGATGAGCTAGGGGATATCATTATGCAGAGCCGCTGAGGGCATGGTAGGAATAGTCGTACAAAGGTGTCCCCGGGTTGATAACTTTCCACTTCCTATGGCCATGAATGATTATGAGAATCCGCGATTTCTCATATTGTAGAGTTCGACACGTGGGGATAATGGTGTTTGAGTATACAAGAAACATCTTCACTAAAATTGTCTATTGAGTCAAAGTAGCCTAGTCCTGGATAGATGTTCGTTGATGCAGGTCACTATGTAAAGCACCGGCAGACACATAGGAAAGCCATATAGGGATACCCTGGCAACACTTGGATGTGAAAAGGTGAATGAACTTGTAAACCACTTCTCCATAAACTTCTGGATCAGGAGGTATGGAATGGGGGCTCTAAGGCTGGTAAGCATACGGAGCTAGGAAGAGTGTCTCCTGTTGAAATCTTGCCTTTGGTAGATGGGCCAGGGGCTATCAATATGCAGAGCCGCTGAGGTCATGGTATGCATAGTCATGCGAAGGTGTCCACGGGTCGATGAATTTTCACTTCTGATGGCCATGAGTGGTTATAAAGATCCATAATTATTTGGGTCGTGGAGTCTGATGTATGGAAAAGATGCATCCAAATGTACAAGGAGTATCTCCATCTCGTATCGCCATGTTTCTTGGGTGGGTCACTATGAAGTCCGTGCAGTTTAACATCATGCGGTGAGGATGAAGTCTGTGTAGTTTAACGTCATGTGGTAAGGAAGAAGTCCGTACAGTTTATCGTCATGCGGTAAGGATGAAGTTTGTGCAGTTTATCATCATGCGGTAAGGACGAATTATACACCTCGTGTAGGTCTGGTCTGTACACGGGGGAAGGGGGCATTTTTAACATTATTTTTCGTGCAGTTTAATGTCATGTGATAATGACCCAAAAATACACCCCATGTAGGTCTAGCCCATACATGGGGAAAAGGGAGTATTTCTAAATCTTTCTATCCATGCAGTTTTATGTTGTGCGGTAAGGACGATAAGTACACCCTGTGCCGGTCTGGTCCTTACACGGGGGAAAAGGCATTTTATATTTTATTTAGGGGGTTGGTCTAGGACTGGGAACCCTGGCATCACTACGTATCCTGCGAGGGCATAAATCAAGATGCACGTAGTTCTCTTGAATAAGTACACCCCATGAAGGGCTGGTCCATACATAGGGGAAGGGGACATTGTATAAATTCTATTTTATTTCATTTGGAGGTGGCTGGGCCAGGACGGGGAACCCTGGCGTCACTACGTATCCTGCGAGGGTAGGAATCAAGCCATACATATTTCTCTAGAATAAGTGCACCCCGTGCAGGGCTGGTCCATACACGAGGGGAAAGAGACATTGTCTAACTTCTATTTTATTTCATTTGGAGGTGGTTGGGCCTTGTCGGGGAACCCTGGAGTCACTACGTATCCTACAAGGGTAGGAATAAAGCCATATGTAGTTCTCTAAAATCCGTGCAGTTTAACATTGTGTGGTAAGGATAAGGAGTATTATTAGATTCTATGTAGTTTAACATCATGCAGTGAGGACGAACTCCGTACAGTTTAATGTCATGCGGTGAGGATTAGATACTCTTAGTTTAGGGTCATAGAGTTTGGACCATTGGGTGCTCGGCAGTTTAACGTCATGCAACTCGGACGATGAGTACACCCCGTGCAGGTCTGATCCATACACGGGGGAAAAATTCATTTTTAACTTTTATTTGGGAGTGGATGGGCTAGGATAAGGGATCCTGGCGTCACTACGTATCCTGCAAGGGCAGGAATCAAGACATACATAGTTCTCTGAAATCTGTGCAGTTTAACGTCGTGCGACAAGGAAGAGGAGTATACCTCATGCAGGTCTGGTCTGTAAATGGGCGAAGAAGGTAGTTTTGACTTTTATTTGGGAGTGGCTGGGCCATGATAGGGGATTTTGGAATCACTACTTATCCTGAGAGGGGAGGAATCAATCCGTACATAGTTCTCTAAAATCCGTGCAGTTTAACATCGTGCGACAAAGATGAGAAATACACCCCGTGCAGGTCTGGTCCGTACACGGGGGTAGAAGGCATTTTTAACATTTATTTGGGAGTGTCTGGGTTAGGATATGGGATCCCGGCATCACTACGTATCATGCGAGGGTAGGAATCAAGTCGTATGTAGTTCTCTGAAATCCACGCAGTTTAATGTCATACGGTAAGGACGAGGAATACTATTATATTCCGTGCAGTTTAATGTCATGCGGTAAGGATGAAATCCATACAGTTTAACATCATGTGGTTAGGATGAGGTGTATTATTAGATTTTGTGTAGTTTAACATCATGCTGTGAGGATGAACTCCATGCAGTTTAACGTCATGCAGTGAGGACAAGATACTCTTATTTTAGGGTCATAGAGTTTGAACCATTGGGTGCTTGGCAGTTTAACATCATGCAGCTCAGACGATAACAACTTTTAGTTTTTATGCGAAATACTTCTTCAAAATTCTCGCATTTGTAGGAGTGGCTGTAAATTGTCCGTCTATGGAGATCAGGGTATATGCTCCATTGGAGTAGACCTTGTGTACAACGTATGGTCCCTCCCACTTGGGCTCTAGCTTTGGAGGCTTCTTTCCTGGTATCACTGAGGTCCATAGGGCCAACACTAATTCTCCTTCCAAGAAAGACCGAAGACAAACCTTTTTGTTGAAGGCTCGTGTGATTCGGTTTTGGTATACCTCCCGATGGTGAAAAGTGTGCAACCACTTCTTTTCTAGATGTTCCAATTCACCTAGCTTCTTTTCTGACTGTTCATCATCAGACAATTGATCACAAATGGCGACACGGAGTGAGGGAAGTTGGAGTTCAATGGGCAGGACCACCTCTGTGATGTACACCAATGAGTATGGGGTGGCCTGAGTAGTGGTGTGGATTGTGTTTCGATAAGCCCACAATGCATGGAGGAGTTTATCCGGCCACGATTTCTTGTCTTTGTCCACCATTTTCTGGAGAATGTTGGACAGGGTCTTGTTGAAAGCCTCTATCTGTCTGTTGGCTGCTGCATGGTAGCGCGATGAGTGGTTAGCCTTGATACCATACTCATGGTATAGTTTCTCCAATTCAGCAGAGCAAGAGTTGGTGTTGTTTTCCATCAGTATGGAATGAGGGACACCAAATCTGGTGATGATATTGGTTTTCACAAAGCTGACAATATTTCATTCCCTGAATTCCTTGAGGGGTATGGATTCATCCCATTTGGAAAATAAGTCGGTTTCCATGAGGATATACTTCAGCTGTTAGGTCGTGGCGGGAGGATATGGTCCCACGACGTCCATTCCCCGGATGAGAAACGACCAGGAGTACTTGGCTTGATGAAGTAACTCTGGGGGTTGGTGTATGAAGTTGGCATGAATCTGGCATGAGTGGAATTTTTCGGTAAAATGATCACAGTCTCGTGCCATTGTGGGCCAGTAGTACCCAAGCCTTCAAACCTGATGGGAAAGCTTGGTCCCCAGTTGATGTGCTCCACATGCTCCGGAATGTACTTCATTCATTACGACAACAGTTTCTTCTCCATCAATTCATGTGAGGAGCACTCCATCTAGGCCTCGTTTGTAAAGGACCTCTTGCTGAACCGTGCGGCCATATAGGACAAAGTTGATTTCCCTTCTCCATATTTACTCTCGTTCTGCCCTGTCTGACGGAAGTTCTCCTCATTGAAGGTAGTTTGCAGTGGGGGTCATTCAGCCGGTGGCAGGAGCATATGGCTTGGGGACAGAACTGACTTCATGGATTTCTTCTGTCTTGGTCTGAACAAATGGAAATACCATTCAACGGTGAGCAATACTGATAACCATTTCATCCCAGCCTGGGTCATCTAGAGTTGTGGCCACGTTGGCTAATTCATCATCCTGAGCGTTCTGAGACTGGGGAATATAGGTCAATGTTGGTTCTGTGGAGAATTCAGCCATTAACCCTCATACATGGTCAAATAGGGGGATCAGATCCTCCTTTTTAATATCACAGTCACCATTTACTTGCTTTATGACCAGCTCTGAGTCACCTTTTACCTTATGGTGTTGTACTTGTGCCTGGAGTGCGAGTTCCAGGCCTGCAATGAGAGTTTGATATTCCGCTTCATTTTTCATACATCCTTTTGATAGGAGGATGGAATATGGAAAGACTTCGTTTTCTCGGGACTTGAGTATTATTCCCAAACCTACTTTGTTGAATCTGGGATCCTTCATCCTCTTCCCGGTTGGGCTTCAGGTTACGCCGTCAAAGTACATTTCCCATGCCGGGAACTCCTCTTGAACTGAGAAGATGCCTTCATCAGGTAGCTCAGTTTCCATTGCAGTGGTCCCTGTCGAAGGGTTCTCTTCCCGAAAGTCTGCTAATGTCTGACCCCTGATGGAATTATAAGGCACAAACTGGATGTCAAACTGTTACAGGATGACCGCCCATCAGGATAGGCATCCAGTTAGCATCGGAAGGCTGAGGATGTACTTGAGCGGGTTACTCCATGAGATAAAATGGACCTCATGCTGTTGTAAATAATGTCGCAACTTTTGAACCGTGAATACCAATGCCAAAAAACGCTTCTTGATATTTGAGTATTGAGTCTCAACATCAATCATGGTTCGACTGAGGTAATAGAGACTGTTTTCACTGCCCGCGTTATTCTTTTGTGTGAGGAAGGCTCCCCGTGATCGCTCTAAGGCTGTCACATACAAGATGAGAGGTCTTCCTTCAACTGGTGGCATTAGAACTGGTGGGATTAAGAGGTACTTATTCAAGTTGTCGAACACCTCTTGTAAGTCATCCGTCCATTGGTACGTGACCCCCTTCTTCATTAACCTGGTGAAGGCAAAACATTTTCCTACCAGGTTGGCTATGAACCTCCTAATATAGGCTAGGTTTCCTTGGAATCCCCTTAACTCAGTGAGGTTGCGGGGAGGTGGTAGGTCAAGGATATCCTTTTTCTTCTCAGGGTCGACTTTGATGCCACGATGGCGTACGACGAAGCCAAGGAATTTCCCTCAGGTAACCCCAAAGGTGCATTTCAAGGGGTTCAACATCAAGCTATGTTGTCGGAGTTTGTTGAAGACGGTCTCAAGGTCTGACAGGTGATCTAAACACTGTCTGGACTTTTCCACTAGGTCATCCACATAACATTCAATGAATTTCCCCAGGAACAGTTTAAATATCCGATGCATGGCACACTGATATGTGGTGCCAGCGTTTTGGAGACCAAATGGCATGAACCTGTAACAAAATACCCCTTTAGGGGCCCTGAAGGCAGTGGATTCTTTGTATTCTCAGGACATTCTGGTTTAATTATATCCAGAATAGCCTTCCATGAAGGATAGATCCTCGTACCTGGCCGTCACATCAATTAATAATTCGGTGATCGGGACCGGGAAATTATCTTTCGGACAATGCTGATTGAGATATCTGAAGTCAATGCAGACGTGGATTTGTCCGTTAATTTTCGTGACAGGGACGATGTTAGCTAACTAAATGGGGTACTAGACCTCCTGAATGAAGCCTTCTTTAATGAGCTTATTGACTTCAGCCTCTATTTTGGTGGCATGTGAGGGATGTGTCCTTCTGGCGGCCTCTTTATTGCCCCGGTGGTTTTCTGGAAGACCCAGGTGATGCGTCACCACTTCGGGATTGAGTCCCGGCATTTCTGTGTTATTCTAGGAAAAAACATCCCGATGTTTCCTTAATAAGGCTGTATATACCTTGTTCTCTTCGGGAGGCATGGCTGCAATAATGAGAGTAGGCCTAGGATCTTCATCGGTACCCAGGTTTATTTCCCTGAGCTCATCCACCATGGTGGAGATACCATCCTAAAATGCAGGAGGTGAATCCCTGATATATTCCCCCTCTTCTTCTCCCAAGTCCTCATCTTCTTGATCCAACGAGGAGAGAGCTCTTGGTCTGAGCCTTCGAGGGTTTGTGGGAGAGGCATCATGGGCATCCCTGCTTGAGTATTCGTCCCCAGATTGAGGGTTGGAAAATGTTCCCGCATTGTCGTGCTCAGCCATCATGGCTGAAGTCATGAGGACATCCGAGTGCGTGTCCATACTTGAACTCCTACTCTCAACAGGGTTGATGGGTAGGACATAATCTCTGTCAAGCTGCCTGAGGGGGTCATCAGGAACCATTTCTAGGCCATTTGGAGCGGGAATCCATTCGACACCATCGACAAAAGGATTCTTTTTTTTCTCATATAACCCATCATCAATGTAATGTGACTCATAGAGATAGAAAGGTGCCTAGTCAACGTGCAATGTTACACTTTTTCCATTGATGCAGTACTTGATACACTGGTGGTAGGATGAAGGAATGGCCATGTGCTTATGGAGCCACGACCTTCCCAGCAGGGCATTGAATGCTGTGCTCTACCGGACTACCAGGAATTCCGTGTAGGCTACCAGGTCACCAAAATGGGTCTTTGGCTTAATTTTTCCCATTGGTTTCTGCTCACTCTTGTCATAACCCAACAGAGTTGGGGCTGAGGGAATTAGGTCGTCCTCACTGTAGCCCAACTTACGGAGTGTCTGTAGGGGAAGGAGCATAACTCCAGAGCCATTGTCTATAAAGACTTTCTGGATATCAATACCATTCAGTGTGCCGGAAACATATAGTGGTCTGATGTGTCCTTGCATGATGGAATCTTCATCCTGATCAGTGATGGAAATCACCGCATTGCATTCAGCTGGGTCCGTCTCCGTCCGGTAAATTTCGGTGGCATATACCTCGGCTTGACACTTCTGGGGGCTGATCAAAGCTTCTATAAGATCCTCCCAGAGGTCTTATGACAGACTTAGGGCATCGAGGATTGACAGATAGGATGGTACCGATGCCAGCTACTTAGGATATCGTATTTCTGCTCCAGAAGCCGATGCTTCTACATTGGCAGGAGAGTCTTAGCGGGTGCTTTAGGGGCTGGAGCATTTGACGAGGAGAGACTGGCCGTGGGGTCAGATATCGATGGTGTTCCTGCGTTTTGAGGACTTGGCCTGGCGAGTCTATTTGTCCAGACACTTGTTCCTCCTCTGGTGGGTATCGCAAAACCACAGGGCCAGAGTGGCTGCTTGTGGAAGTGGAGGGACATTCTTTCTCCTACTGAGTCCATTGATGGGCTCTCCCACGGGTTTCTACGATATTAATAGTTTGGGTCGGGGTCCAACCATAGGTTTGGTTTTGGTCATGGTTGTGCCTCCCCTGGTATCCCCTACCTCTGTGATTACTCCTCTCGGCTCCTCATGCAGGGAACTCAGGTTCGTAGCCATACCCTTTGTCAGGGAATGATTACATAATATGGATAACGTTAATAGAACCAAATACTGGATCTTCATCCTCTGACTGGTCAACCTGATCAGTTGTCCCTGATGGTGCCATTTGGTGGGTTGGTGCCCATGGTGCCAAATTCAAGGGCATATAATCTACCAGGGTCAAGACTAACTTTGGCCCCGTCACAAAATGATCCTCTTGAGATTGTTTCCTCCTTCAATTACGCCCATATGACCGGCTCGTGGGGGTTTGTGAGGTCGATATTTTCGTCTCTGCGGATTCAGGGGCTCATGGTGGCAACACCGGCTGCTGTAGTTGAGTTCGGAGTATGCCCTGGGCTCGGTTGATAGTCTTCCAAGTCATCCAGTTGTCAAATGTTTTCCCCTGCTTGCTGGTGAAATTCTACCACCCCTCCTCTTTATCGGATTCAGTGGTAGAGATACATGCCACATGTGCTGGGGGTGGTCCCAGGTCGACCTGCCCAGAGTCTTCCATCCTATGAAGGAGATTTTTGAATATGAAGTATTCTCGGATACTGTGTCCCAACATCCGATAGTAGGGGTAGTAATCTGGTCCGTCATCACGGCTGACCTCTTCGGGTTTCCTCAGCTCTGGAAGGTGGAGCAAGTTGCAGTTCATGGCAGTAATGAAGTTGTCGCGGACTTGATCATCACGGAACGAGTATAATTTTTTTCTTCGTTCCTCTAACTGGTTCCACTTCGGTCCTCACTGATCATCCCGTTTAGGCGGAGGTGGCCACTGATATTCAGGAGGCCCTTGACGATTTGGTGGAGGCCTGAGTGGTAGAGTGGGAACACGGGCTGGCTTGAGTGTGACGGAGGACGCTTCAGCTCTAGGGGCTGTTTTCACAGGAGCCTGCAAGGCTATTCAAGACTTTGAATAGTCCGCTACAGGGAGTCCTCAATTCTCTGGGAAATGGCCGAGAGATGGCGGAAGCCACTGGTGCACTCTACTGGTATGAGCGATGTTTACATCTCATCTTGAAGATTATCGATGCATATGGCTAGCATCTCATCTTGAGGCATTGGCCTGTTCAGGGAATAAGTCGGACCTTTCCATATGGCGATGAAATCTGAGACCCTATCATTCTCCCTCATCTTGCAGTTTAGGAGATTGCTGACCATTGTCTTAGGCAACGTTGAGTTGAAGTGGAACAGGAACTGCTGCCAAAGGTCCTCTCAGCTCTTTATTGACTGGGCTGGCAGACTCATGTACCAGACAAAGGCGGATCCTTGCAAGGTCCGTACAAAGCATCTGAGTTTCATTGCATCTTTCTGTTCCGGAGTCCCCATCATAGGGTTGCAATAGGATGGGTAGTGCATCAAATGTTTTTCTGGATCGCCTGATCCATTTAAGATAGGGAATACAAGGCTCCCAAAATTGGGTGGAGGTGGTGTGTTGCTCACCCAATCTGGGTTGGGTTTCCGCTCTGGCTGTATCAGAGTGCATCGACCTTCCATCACATCCAATCGAGCTGTTAGTGCCTCTATGGTGTTGGTGAGACCCTGGTTTACATCCTATTGGGCCCGGTCCTGGGCTGGCGTAGCCCGAGGCATTGCCTGAGGATCCGTATTGGCTGGCAACAGGGGTGCGTGTGTCATTTGGGGCACCTTTGTAGGGTTCAGGCGTACATGCTCTGGTTTCTTCCTAAGTGGAGGGAAGTCTTGGTATTTATTCGAATCTACGTTTAGGTAGTTGGACGGTCCCGATGCCTCATTGGACAGGAGCCCTGACCATGTTTCATTTGTCGGGGAAAACCTTAGTCTTTGAGGTGCACTTACTGGGAGTGAATGATGTAGCTCCTCCAAGGATGCACTTTCAATAAGGTAGTTCCTCTGAAGTAGCTCGGCGTTAAGCTGCCTCAATTATTTCGTCTCCTCTTCCTGTCGAGCGAATCTCTCTTCAACCTTGAGTGGATCATCTTTGTCGAGAGGAGGAGGCAAGTTAAGGGTAACAAGTCCTTTGTTCTTATCCTTATTGGAATCTCGCAGAGTAGGCTGAGGAGGGTTTCCTGGAAGGATGACCATAATTAGGGCAGCCCTCTAGTTCCGGGTGTGCACACCTGGTGGTTCGTTGTGAGTCGCAGCCTGACCAGAACTATCATCTCCCGATCCCTCCTAATTTGTAGTATCTCTGGTATCAACCATGGGGTTAACCTCTATGACGTTGATAGATGCATATCGTGGGGCGGAGAAGATTTCATCTTCCAAATGGGAATATTATCTCCTGCATCTTCTCCTGGCCTTCCCTTTCGTGACCTGGGATTGCCTTCATACTTCTTGATGAAGGGTGACGTGGAGAGTTATTTGATGCGACCTTACGGTGCACCTTCCTCTTGAAGGGGATAATGATTCAAATGATTGGATAGGATGGGAACCTCTTCTTCTTATTGTCCTCCCTATATTAGAGAATACTGACTCTTGTGGGGGAGGTTGTTTTTTTGGGGGTAATAATGCCCCCAGCCCTGAGGGATGGGGTAGGCTCCGTTCCTTGGAAATTGAGTCTCTTCTCAGTTTTATTGGTCTTATGGGGTCATTTGTTGTTAAAAATGCCCCCAGACCTGCAGGTTGGTGTTGACCCTAGATTGAGGCAGTGGATGTGGCTATCTCTACCTTCCTGATCTTGCGTGCCCCCATTCGGGGGTGAATTATGTTTGGTGCCGAGTTCTTCTATGAACCAATCCCTTCTGGGGAGGCAGGCAAAGATCGCTGATTAGTCTCTCTTAGGCGAGAGGTCTGTTGTATGCTCTCGGTGGCTTGATTCAGGAGTTCTGGAATGGCTAGTTCCCGTCGGGCCTGACACTTATGGGACTTACTCAAGGATTGACTCTGTTGGGTGTGTTGCCTTACCTAAACAGGGAGACCACTCGATTGACGTCTTGCTGTGATGACGTTGCAAGAAATCATGCCGAACGGGGTTTTTTTGGGCGGGGAGCGGAGTGAAATTCAAATCTCTATGTTCTCCCCATCCCCTGATATGGAATCCCGTCGGAGCATCACCGATGAGGCGGCGCAGCTGGTGCAGCGCACGGAGGTAGGCTATCTCCATGTTTCCTTTACGCCTCTCGGGTCGCTATTTCCGTGCTGAAGGAAGAGCTTCCAGGTCAATGTGACGCAAGAGGTCCCCTATTGTCTTGACGTGGTCTACATACCCGTCGTAGGGCAGGAATCCTGATTTAAGTCGGTGGAGGGTTGTCCATATATTATGGAAGATGCTGTGCATGCATTCTTCCAACAACTCTCTGAGTATGTCGAATAGAGAGGTGGCTGTAGGCCAAAACATAACTGGTATATCATCCCTGGCCGGTCATTTCCTTAGGTACAACATATCAGCATACTCCTCCACTAGTGACTCCTCTACCTGGTCAGCCCAACTAAGATGTTAGCTGTTAGTGTAGTCAGAGGTAGTAGGACTGTTAGGTGCTGAAACATTATGTGGGCGATTCTGAGGTGGTTCAGAGGATGAACACGGACCTGGAATGTCTCCTGATTGTAGAAGGATGTCGTCGGTGACTAACTCGGAATCTGACATGCTTGATCCCGTCCTTCTGAGTGCCTCGTTATACGAGGGCTTCTCGGTGCTTGATTCCACAGGAGGAGGACCTTCATATCGATATGATATTTCATCACGGGGAGGACCTCCGAAATGAAGGTCGTAATGGAGATGATTACCATTAATGCTTGATGCTTCACCGAAAAGATGACTTTTGCAGTGCACACCCTAGGGAGGACCTCCAAGGCATGTCGCAGCGTGGTTACGGGGAGGACCTTCCCAATAACTGCCATCATGGGGAGGATGAGCATCATGGATTGACGTTCGATGAGAATCCTGGGGAGGACCTTCAGGACACACTGCGACAAGGGGAGGACCTTCTTGTTTCTTGGGGCCAATGCGGGGAGGACATTCGTAATGGCGGTCGTGGTGGCGAGGACTACCATCACAATTGCAACAATGGAGAGGACTACCATTACTGCTGCCGCTGGGAGAATATCTGCGGGATACATCCTGGTGAGGGCCTCCAGAATGTACCGCAACAAGGGGAGGGCCTTCTCGTTGCTCGAAATCTCTATGGGGAGGACCTCTGTTATCAAGGTGGAGAGGACTACCACCGTGATCCTATTCCTGACTGCGTGGAGTTCCATTGCAGCGTAACCCCTAGGGAGGACCTTCAGGGCAGGCTATGACAAGGGGAGGACCTTCTTGTCATGATTAGACGTCACTCTGGGGAGGGCCTCCACAGTTGCGACTATGATAGCGAGGACTACTGTCATAATCTGTGGTCCCACTGCATGGAGAGTGATTGCAGTGTATACCCTGGGGAGGACCTTCAGGGTGGACCGCAAAAAGTGGAGGACCTTCTTGATACTTGATCTTCTGGCCATGTGGATAGTTTCCATTACTCCCATCAAAAGAGGAGCTCTTGTGATCGATCATTAGATGCCCACAGGGGAGGCCCTCATGGGTGCTTTGGGGAAGACCTTAAAAGCTGCTGGTAGCAACATTGCACGGAGGACCTTCACAACTGCTACTGCCACTCCCATAATATGGTAATGGGTGGGAAGGGTTCTGAGCCTACGATGTGTGCTTAGAAGTGTTGGGAACCCCAGCTTCCATTAGAGCGGAGTCATGAACCCGCTGTTTATTTTCCGTCTCCCTTTGGCGTGTTCGGGGCACTCTTTTGTGGGAAGCACGGACCGTCTGCTGTTGACAATGGCCTTCACCTTTGGGTCCCTTTATAATTTGGGTCCCATGATGCTGCCGGGATATGCCAATGAACATCTTGACTTTTAGAAGGGATATATGCCTACTCTGGAGCATCCACCGTGATGGACGAGTGTCCCCTAGTTGGAACGAGTGAAGCTGCTCTATCTGGTTGCCCTTGTGTCGCAGAATATGGTCAGCGACCCTCCTAGGTAGAAGCAGGAATGCAGATCTGCTCCGAGGCGGCTATCTTGTCTCTCAGATGAGTCGCCTCAATTGGGGAGACGGGCTCACGGGCCCGAGTCCTTTCTATTTCCACTGATGCAATTACATTCTGGAATGTCTTCAAGATATGATCTGGGATCAATACCACCTCCTCCATCATTTCTAGGATATGTAGAGAGACATCTTTTGATGGAATGGGTATGAAGTCCCATTTCGGTATCGGAGTAGGAATATCCTGCTCCGGTCCTCCGGTGGTCAGTGGGTACTAACAATTCTCCCGTGTCGGGGCAGGTGAACGAATTTGCCCATGTACCGGGATACACCAGTTTATCTCTCTGTGTGCCACCACATCGGGGTGGAAGACTTTACTTCCATCCACAGGGAGCTGGCCCTGCATGTATTAGTTTCCCACCGTATTGAGTCGGTGGACTTTGTTGGCGAGGAGACTTGACCGCCTATGATTTTTCTCCACATCTGGGTGGCGGGATTTGTTGACCGCCACCATATCAAGATGGTGGGCGTCAGAAGCAACTGCTAGGAGCTGGTCCTGTAGGCGTCGGGTTGCCACCACATCAGGTTGGTGGGCTTCACAACCCTGGGCAGGGAGAGGTGCCTGCCGGGTAAGTGTCGTCCTGTGTGAGCGATGGGCTTGATGGAGCTTGGAGAGGATGCACGCCGGCCTGTATGATGCCTCCATGTCAAGATAGCGGGCTCGGGAGGAGCGAACATGTGTAGGTGCCTATTCGTGGTACGTCTCCGTGGTTGGGCAGCAGAGCTCCTCCTCAGGGACCAGGGTGATGACCGGTCCCTGATTATACGTCTGCCGCCCTCGTCGGGCGGTCCGAGGGGCCAGAGCTTGGGGAGCGAGGGCCTGAATCCTCAGAGAGACATCCTCCTCGGTGCGAGGATGTCGGGTCGCGGTGTGACCGCGATGACATCTGCCAGAGGGGTCCTTGGAGCGGAACCCCCGTTTGGTGGGGATGAAGTCCTCAACATCGACCTTATCAGCCTCCCTAAGATAAGGGAGGTACACATTGTCTTGTTTCGGGGATAGACTCCTGAAATGGTTGGAGACAGTAACAGGGGCTGTCTAGATCTGCCTTTGCGGCCGCTGTTGGGCAGGCGACCGGTGGGTTCTGGTGGATTGGAGGGCCTTCATGGCCGCCTCCACCATTGGAAGAGTACCATTCATGTGGTACTCTCAGATCAGTGCGTCTGAGACCCAGCATTGAAGACGTTGGGTGGGTGATGGGGTCCTCCGTAGGTGAGTACATCTGGTCATTGCGTTGTTGGAAGTGTGCGCTTGTGAGTTCCTTCGGGGCGCCATTGGATCTAAAGGAGTTCTGAAGGTAGTACCTGTGAAAAATTTTAGCAAATACAAGCAACAAACCCGTCAAAGCAGCATCTCATGATCCCATTCACAACTAATGATATTACTTTCCCCTCCTTGTGAGTAAAATGGGCACAGGGTGGGATTATGTTAAATCCATAATGCTTGGTTAAATATTCATGATAAGTTCACCATTTTTTCGGGTTTTGGTCTCGAAACACCCAACGTTTCCGTATCCGATGAGGTGTGGACCTGCATTCCAAAGGCAGGCATTCACCGGATGGTCTGTCCAGTGATGCTTAAGAACTCACATTGGTCTAGAGGATGGGAATTCGGGCTCATCGCACCCTTTTGGGTGGAATTATTGCATGTTCCGGGACTCTCTTATAGATTTAAGACGCATTCATATGTTCGCGAATCTTTGGTTTTTACACAAACATAGTATCCACAGATTTAACCCTGGTGGGAAATGGTCAACTGGACGCAGGGGGTTCGGAATCATTTAGGCCTGAGGTTTACCATCCCTCGTTGGATTAATGACCTCGTGGAGTCAGAACTCATTGAGGCAGCACTAGGAGTGGCGCGGTGAACCGATGTGAAGATAGTCGGATCAACTGGTTTTTGGGCTTGAACCTCATGGAGGCTTCCTACGTACCCTACCTAGGGGACATAGATCAATGTCCACGTAGTTCGAAAGGGGAGCGTCGGAGAACCGACGTGAAGGTGGGCCCGAGGGTCCGTTAGTGATTGGTCTTGAACCTCGTAGAGGCTTCCTACATACCCTGCCTAAGAGACAGGGATCAAAGTCCTCGTAGTTCGCATTGGCTTGGGGATTACGATCTGAGGCAGCCCAGAGTGATGAATTGGGGCTTACACTCTAAGGAGTCCCAAGGTGTGGATGATGGGCTTGAACCTCAGGGAGGCTTCCAACATACCCTGTCTAGAAGACAGGGATCAAAGTCCATGTAGTTTGCATGGGCATTGGAATTACACTATGTGGCATCCCAGAATGATGGATTGGGGCTTACACTCTGAGGAGGCCCAAGGTGTGGATGATGGGCTTGAACCTCAGGGAGGCTTCCTACATACCCTGCCTAGGAGACATGGATAAAATTCCACATAGTTCGCATGGGCTTGGGACTTACACTCTGAGTCAGCCCAGAATGATGGATTGGGGCTTACACTCTAAGGAGGCCCAGAGATATGGATTGGGGCTTACACTCTGAGGAGGCCTATGGTGATGGATTGGGCCTTACACTCTGAGGAGGCCCATGGTGATGGATTGGGGCGTACACTCTGAGGAGGCCCATAAGAGGATGTCAGGGTCGATGCTTACTCTAAGCCCACATGAGTCATGCTTGGTGTGAGAAACAGGAGGCAGTAGGGACCAGAGGATCACGTCACAAAAGGTGCATCAGTGAGAAGTGGAGCGGGACTTACGCATGAGGGTGGCCCATTAAATCGAGGCATACTCCAAGTAGGACGCCCATGGCGACAAAGCGCAGTGGGAGAGCGAAAGGGGGTTCTCCTGTGCCCATCTCCTCTCTTGCAGTGCATGAAGGATTCCTTATGATGGGTATTTTAGTACCCCCACGGAGCCCTTAACAAGTAGAGGGGCAGAAAGGGAACTCCCGAGCTCAGACTCCACATTACTGTGGGAATGTGAACCTAGGAGTGCTTCAGGAATCTGCTCAAGGGTCGGGGCAACCCCTTCGCCTCTATTTACCATGGGTATGTGAACTAAAAACGGTGCACTGATGCGCTTGAGGGTTACACCACACAGATCTGGTGGCTCTGGTGGAGGCCTCAGCTCGGGGCCGATGAGTAGGCCAGTGAACGAGTCACGGAGGATCAAGCCGGATTGGAGGGATTTTATCTGGCTCAGGGAATGGGAACTTCGAAGGTTTTGGAAGGACACACACGGGTATGGGAGGTGGCGCCCTTTGTGTAGGGAAGTGCTATGCTGCTGGAGAGGCCATCTGCGAAATAGGGTGGTCCGTGGATTGAGAGGCTGTCCATAAACCAAGATGGTCCAAGGACTGAGAGGCCATCCGCGAACCAGGAGGGACCGCAGATTAATTAGAATCCCTCGAACCAGGAGGGTTCGTGGATTTAGGTTTGGTCTACGTACAAGGATGGTACGTAGAGGGTTCCATGCGAGTCGTGGCGTCCATGGTTGGCACCGGTCGGGGGTTCGTCGGTTGAGTCTTCGTCCGCGTAGTGGGGTGTTATGCGGCACGACGGATCGGAAAAGAGGCATAAACTCCCTGGTCCGCAGGGAGTGCATCCGTGTAGGGGCTATGGTTCGCGGTCTTCTCTTTTTATGTTACTTTAAGTTTGCGGTTCACCAAGTTATTATTCTTTTTCGGTTCCTTGTTAGTTCATTCCTAGATTTATACTTGCTCTCGTACGCGAACTGGAACTTTCGAAATCCTAAGCCTTCCTTCAAAATCCTTCCACCCGAATCTGAACGATCTCCTCTCCGTTCCCTTCCTCCGAATCTGAATCTCTTTTCCTTTCCCCCTCGGTCTCCTTTTATAAAGTGGGGAAAGAGATGTATCTGCAGTCATGCAACACCTTTTGCGGAGGCCCATGACCGAATACCCGGTTTACGGAATACTTGGTAAATCCATAATTCGTGGTGGGTATTGAGCGCTTCCCCCCCCCCCCCCCCCCCGTGAACTGAACAAGGGGAGTGCTTCGTGGCTACTGAGGGTTCCTCCTCCATTCCAAGAATGACAGTGGAGGCGGTTTGGGCTAGCTGACATGGCTCGCAGCTGGGGCGGTTCATGTCGGTGAGCCAGATTGGTGCCTGCCCTGATTCGCACCCGCGGAGGATCTCCACCTCCATTCCGCGAACGACAACGGTCCGTAGAGGGGGGATGCTTCACGGAACTGGACATGCATTGCTAACATTAGACCGGTCCACAGACCGACTCCTCCTTCGCCATCCTTGAGTATTGTCCACATTTTCCCATCCCTTTTATGGGTAAATTGGGCAGAATCTTCCTTGAGTTAAAGGGGATCATCGTTCTCCTTTGAGTATTTTTCAGGACCCTACAAGTATTTTTATATTTTTTGGGATTTTTAGGGCTATTTAAGGATTTTCATGGGTTTTAAGGTTTTTAGGGATTATTAGGGGTTTTAGAAATATTTAGGGTTTTGGTTTTTTATCATTATATTGGTATTCTAGGGGTTTTTTAAGTTTTTTAAGTTTTTTAAGTTTTTAAAAGTTTTTTAGAATTTTTTAATTTTTAAGGGGTTTAATTTTTTTTTAGTGTTTTTAGGAAGTTTTTAGGGTATCTATGGGTTTTTAGGGTTTTATAATTTTTTGGGGTTTTTGGGTTTTTTGGGGTTTTTATGATTTTTAGGGTCTTGTATTGTTTTTTAGGGTTTTTAGCTTTTTTTTTGGTTTTTTGGGGGTTTTAAATGTTTTAGGATATTAAGGTTTTCTAATCGTTATTTAGGTTTTTGGGTGTTTCAAAATGTTTTCAAGATTTTTTGGATTTTTATGATCTTTTGGGTTTTGGGGAATTTGAGGATTTTAGGGGTGTTTAGTGATTTAGGGTTTTTGGGTTTCTAGCATTTTTTAGATTTTATGGATTTCAAGGATTTTTAGGATTTTTAGGTTTTCTAAGTGTTTTTCATGGGTTTTAGGGTTTTTGTTAGGTTTTAAGGATTTTTATAGTTTTTTGTATTTTTATCACTTTGACGGTTTTCAAGGATTTTGATGGGTTTTAGGGGTTTAAAGTTCTTTATGGTTCTTTTTTTGTTTTAGTGTCTTTTTTTATTTCATACTTTTAATTTTTTTAATAGGTTTTAATTTTTTTAGGTATTTAAAGGATATTTATAGATTTTTGTGTGTGTTTAAAAATTGGGTCTATTTTAGGGTTTTTAAATGTTTTTAAGGGATTTATAGTTTTTAGGGTTTTGTGGGTTTTTTAGAGTTTTTTAGATTTTTAGTGTTTTTTAGGTTTTTAGTGGTTTAAAGTGTTTTAATAGTTTCTTATGGTTTTCAAGGCTTTATGGTTTTTTAACATTTTAGGGATTTAAGGTATTTTTTTAGAATTTTTATGGGTTTAGGGTTTTTAGGGATTTTTAGGTATTTAGGGTTGTTTAGACTTTTCTATGATTTTAAGGATTTTTTTTAATTTTTTTCTGGTCTTTTTATTTCTTGGGGGGGGGGGGGTTGGAATGGTTTTTAGATTTGTTTAACGTTTGAAAGGTTGAAAGGGTATTTGATGTTTTTAGTTGGGTTTTGGGATATTTTGGTTTTTAGGGATTTTATGGTTATATGGGTTTTCATGGTTTTTAGGAGTTTTTTTTGGGTATTTATGGTTTTCTATAGTCTCCATCATTTTTCATGTTTTTGGGGTTCTAAGTTTTTATGGGTTTTAATGTTTTATTTGGGTTTTAAGGAGTTTTTATGGTTTTTCTTATTTTAGGTATTTTAGTGATTTTTTATGATTTTTATAGTTTTCTTGGAATTTTAGGCTTTTGAGGAAATTCTGGGTTTATATCATTTTTTATTCTATAGGTGTTTAATGTTTTTTTAGGTTTCTAAGGTTTTCATAGGGTTTTTTAAGTTTTTTAGGTTTTTTTTACACTTTTAAAATTTTTAGGGAATTTTTTGGATTTTTATGGTTTTTAAGAGTTTTAGGTATTCTGAGGGGTGTTAGGGTTTTTATGATTCGTAGGGAGTTTCTATTTTTTGGGGTTTTTTGTGTTTTTTAGATTTTTATGGTTTTAATGTTTTTCATATTTTTTTAACATTTCCCTCATATTGAAGGGTATTTGTACTTTTATTGGTTTTTAGAGTTTTTATGGGTTTTAGGGGTTTTTTTATGTTTTTAGTGGTTTAAGGTTTATGTGGTTTTTAAGGGTTTCATGGTATTTTTAGAGTTTTTAGGGGTTTTAGAATTAGTTTACGTTTTTAGGGGGTACGTGTCTTAGGTTTTTATGGTTTTCATAATGGATTTCCGGGTTTTTCGGGTTTTTTTTGCATTTTTAGGGATTTTTAGGGATTTTTTAGGATGTTTATGGTTTCTTAGGTTTTTTAGGGATTTTAGGGTTATTGAGGGTTCTTAGGGGTTTTATCATTTTTTATTTTTTAGGGGTTTTAAGTATTTTTAGGTTTTTAATGTTTTCTTTGCATTTCAGGGTTTTTAGGATTTTTGGTTTTTTTAGCAATTTTTAGGTTTTTATAAGGATTTTAATGGGTTTTTAGGGTTTTATTTTTTTTAAGATTTAGGGGTTTGATGGGTTTTTAGTATTTTTGGTGGGATTAAGAGGTTTTATTGGGGTTTTTGGGTTTTTAGGTTTTTAGGGTCTATAATGGTGTTTAGGGGTTTTAGGGTTTTTAACATTTTTTAGGTTTTTAGGGTTTTGAACTATTTTTAGGTTTTTATGGTTTTGTTGGGATTTTCATGGTTTTAGTGCTTTTTATGTTTTTATGGATTTTTAGGGATTTTTAGGATTTTTGTGGTTTTTAATGTTTTTAAGGATTTTATTAGTTTTTCCTGTTTTATTATTTTTTATGTTTTTAGGGTTTATTGATTTTTTAGGTTTTCTGATGTTTTTTAGAGTTTCTTAATATTTGTAGGGGTATGAAAGGATTTTATAGTTTTTATTGGTTTTTAGGTTTATTAAGGGTTATTAGGGTATTTAGGATTTTAGGGATTTGTGGTTTTTATGTGTTTTAGGGTCTTTAGGGTTTTTAGGGTGTTTATCTTTTTTTATGTTTTTAGGGGTTTCAAGTGTTCTTATATTTTTAACGTTTTATTATTTTTTCCCATGGTTTTTATGGGTTTTATGTTTTTAGGTATTTCATGGGATTTTTATAATTTTTATGGTTTTTTGGTTTTTTATTTATTTTGAGGGGTTTTAAGGTTTTTTTGGGTTTTTAGTGAGTTTATAGTTTTTAGGTTTTTAGGTTTTTAGGAGTTTTAAGTGTTTTTAGATTTTAAGGGTTTCTTATGGTTTTTCTGGGTTCTCCAGGTTTTTTACATTTTTAGGTATTTTTATGGATTTTTTATGATTATTATGGGTCTTTAATATTTTTAGTGGTTTTATAGGGTTTTTAGGGGGTTTTTTGGTTTTTTGGGTTTTTAGGTTTTTTAGTGATTTTTAGAGTTTTTAATATTTTTAGTGTTTTAAACATTTTGGGGGGTTTAAAGGGGTTTCAGAGTTTTTATTGGGTTTTTGGAGGTTTTACGGGTTTTAGGGTTTTATGGATTTTTAAGGTTTTTAGTGTTGTTTAGGTTTTTAGGGTATTTTATAATTTTTTTATGGTTTTTAGAGTTTTTTAAGATTTTAGTGGTTTTGAGTGTTTTTTGGTTTTTAAGATTTTCATATGGTGTTTCTGGGTTTTTAGAATTTCTTTAATTTTTAGTGATTATTAGGGATATATTATGATTTTTATGTTTTTTCATATTTTAATGGATTTTTGGTGTTTTAGGGTTTGTAAGGGTTTTGGGGTTTTTAACTTTTTTAGATTTTTTAATCTTTTTAAGAATTTTATGGTTTTTAAGTGTTTTAGGTTAATTTTTTCTTAGAGATTTTCATGGTTTTAGGGTATTTTATGTTTTTACTTGTTTGTAGGTAATTTTAAATATTTTTTTTGGGTTTTAGGGTTTTCAATGATTTTAAGAGTTTTTCGGGTTTTAGTATTTTATATCATTTTTATAATTTTTTGGGGGGTTTTAGGATTTTATTGATTATTTAAGATATTTTAAGGTTTCTTGAGTTTTTAACGTTTTTAGTGGTTTCGAGGGATTTTTAGAGTTTTTGGTATTTCAAGGTTTTTAGGGTTTTTAATGTTTTTAGGGGGTTTATTTGTTTTGAGGTTTTTCTGAGTTTTTATGTTATTTTTAGGGGGTTTTCACATTCTTGATATTTTTAGGGTCTTTAAGTCTCTTTTTATTTTTATGGTTTTCTTAGTTTTTTATGGTTTTGAGGGGTTTTTACCTTTTTTGATATATTTTTTTTCTTTCTATGATTTTTATGGTTTATTAAGCATTTTAGGGACTTTGAGGGTTTTTGGCCTTTTAGGTTTTTTAGTGTTTTTAGGGATTTCAGGGGTTTTATCATTTTTTAGGTTTTTACTGGTATTACGTGTTTTTAGGTTTTTAAGGTTTTATTAGGAATTTTAGGGGTTTTAAGGTTTTTTTAGGTTTTTAGGGATTTTAAGGTCTTTTAAAGTATTTTTAGGATTTTTAGGTGTTTTAAAGATTTTGAGGGTATTTTGGGTTTTTTTGGGGTTTTAGGGATTTTTGAGTTTTTTGGGTTTTAACATTTTTAGGGGTAAGAAAGATGTGGATGTTAGACTATTCCTAACCCCCCTGAACTTATTATAAAAAAATACACAGTAGACAAAGGAGGGGTGGGGTCAATCAACCCACACCCAAAAAACCCCTAGACACCCCACGAAACCCAAAATTCCCAAGAAATAACCAAAAGACAGACCAAACCAAATAATGTAGAAAAACAGAAGCAACATCCACCAGTATCTCCCATCCAAACTGCAACCAGCATCTCACAACACCATTTTCATCAATCATTTCCCCCTTGCAGGTTAAGGTGGCATCGGCTGGGGTTGTGCCTTGGCGGATCTATAAGTTGGTCTTTCTCTCCCTAGGACTTTTCCTGCTTGCGGATGGTGCCTGTGTGTGGAGAAAAGAGTCTTTGGTTTCGGGGGCGACAAGGTGGGATGTCTTTGAGATCCTATTTTCATGGCTTGTTGAGCGGGATTTCAAGGTGTGTGGGCCATATCCTGGATTCTCCATATGTGGATCTAGTCGCATCAGTGTTGTCCTATAATTTTGGATCTCCAGTGGTGTCTACAATGTAGGTATGCACTCTTGTATGGATTTTTTCTCAAGTTGGTTCTTTGGATTCGCAGTCGCCTCTTGCAGCCGTAGGTTTTCTTCGGTCTTACTGCGATCTAGTCCATCAGGTAGTCAGTGAATTCTTTGCTGAATTTTCTAGAATAAAGTTTATGTATTAAAAGTTTCTCTACTTTTTGGTTGTGGATAGATTGGATGAGAATCACTTCTGGTGATGGTTTATGAAATTGGGGCGTCGGATGCTGTTGTTTGATTTGGGAACTGAATGGTTTGTGGATATCGCTTGTTTGTTTCTTTTACGGATTTACTGTGGTGGTGGATGGTTTGGTTGTGAGTCGATGCTGGTGTGGTTTGTTGGTTCTAATATGAGGAACTGCATGCTAGTTGTGCTTTGCGGTTTTGCTGGAAAGGATTTTTTTTTGTTTTTTGGGTTTTTAATGATTTTAGGGGTTTTATGGTTTTATGGTTTTTATGATTTTTATTATTTTTAGGGATTTTAGGGTTTTTAGGTGTTTTAGTGTTGTTTATGGTTTTTAGGGGGTTTTAGATTTTTAGGGTTATAATATTTTTTTGGACATTTTTTAGGTTTTTAGGATTTTATTTCTTTTTAGGGGTTTATAGGGAATTTTTAATTTTATTATGCATTTTTAGGGTTGTAGGGATTTAAATGGTTTTTACAGTTTTTAGTGTTTTATTGGGTTTTTAGTATTTTTAGGTTTTTATGGATTTACGTGTTTATAGGTTTTTGTGGTTTTATTATGGGTTTTTTATATTTTTAGGGATTTGGGGATTTTGTTGGAATTTTATGGTTTTTAGGATTTTTAAGGATTTTGAGTGGTATTTAGGGTTTTGAGTGTTTTTTCAGTTTTTATGGGTTTTTTGATTTTCTTAGGGTTTTTCTGGTTTTTAGAGTTTTTAATGTGTTTAGGGTTTTGAATAAATTTTAGAGTTTTTAGTGTTTTGTAAGGTTTTTATTGGTTTTTAGGGGATTTTATGTTTTTTATGTTTTATGGTTTTTATGGGATTTTAGTGTTTTCAGAGTATTTTTAGGGTTTTTAAGAATTTTTAGTGTTTTATATTTTTTAAGAATTTTAAATGTTTTTAGGTTTTTAATGTTTTATTTGGTATTATCAAGATTTTTAGGTTTTTTTACATATTTAATGATTTTTAGGTATTTTTAGGTGTTTTAGGAATTTTAGGGATTTTAGGGTTTAAATGTTTTTTAGTGTTTTTAGGTTCTGTTTGGGTTTTTATATATTTTTAGGGGTTTTAGGGATTATTTGTTTTTTAGGGTTTTATGGTTTTGATAGGGGTTTTCATTGTTTTTTTTTGTGTTTTTAGTTATATTTTAGATTTTTTATGGTTTTTATAATTTTTAATAGTGCAGAAAATGTTTTACACGTCGGTTTTTAGCCGACGTTAATACGGACGACGTTATAAATATTGTTTTTACATCGGTTATTTAAAAACCGACATAAAAGACTTAACATCGTGGTGTTTATAACGTCAGTTATTAATTAACCGATGTGAAAAAAACCAGGGGGAGGGTTTATCATGCCAGTTATTAGATAACCTACGTGATAAAACAATGCTGGGGTGTTTATCACGTCGGTTATTAGATATCCGTCGAGATAAAATTGTGCGGGGGATGTTTATCACGTCGGTTATTTAATAAACGACGTGATAAACCCCTGGGGAATGGTTTATCACGTCTGTTATATAATTACCGACGTGATAAACCAGTCTGGGGGGGGGGGGTTATCACATCGGTTATTAAATAACCGACTTGATAAAAGGCCTCGGAAATGGTTTATCATGTCGGTTATTATATTACTGACGTGATAAACCAGCCCGGAAGGGATTTATCACATCGGTTATTTAATAAACGATGTGATAAAGGGTCTAGGAAATGGTTTATCTTATCAGTTATATAATAACCGACGTGATAAACCAGTCTTGGGGGGGGGGGGGGGTTATCACGTAGGTTATTAAATAACCGACGTGATAAACCATTCCACAGGTTTTTATCATGTCGGTTATTCAAATAATAGATGTGATAAACCCTTCCCCATTCCTTTATCACATCGGTTATAAAATAACTGACGTGAAATACCAATTTTATTTAAATGGAATGCAGTCCTCTGCTCTCCCAAGAAACAACAAGAAAACAATTCAAGAATTCGTACCACAAAAACAGAAGTAGACCAAAACAATAACCAAAGCAAAATTAAGCATTTACATTGATAACATTTAAAACTTACCCCACTGGACATCCCCCACCACCCCCCTGAACAGCCCCCCCCCCCCCCACTGGACAGCCCCCACCACAACCCTGAACTGCCCCCGACCCCCTGGATAGCCCCAAACACCCCGGGACAACCCCCACCCTCATGTATACCCCCTACACCCTGGACAACACTCCAACACCCTTGGACAGCCCTCCCCACCCCCTCACCCCACTGGACAGCCCCCACCACACCCCTGGACTACCCCCTGACCCCTTGTACAACCTCAAACACCCCTGGACAACCCCCACCCTCATGTATACCCCCAACCGTGGACAACACTCCCACACCCCGGGATAGCCCTCCCACACCCTTGAACAACCCCAAACACCCCTGGAAAACCCCCCACACCCTCCTGGACACCCCCTCGGGGGGCACACCGCTGGAAGGTACTCATCACACCCACATGCAAATCTTGAGCTCTCAAAATGTTTCACATGTGGGAGTGATGAATACCATCCAGCTGCGTTCATCCCCCCAAGGGATGGAGGCGCCTCCACTCCCACCACCCTAAACTACCCCCCCCCCCCATCCCCATGGACACCCTGGATCCCCCCCCCACTAGACAGCCCCCCCCCCCACTGGAAAGCCCTCCCACACCCCTGGAAACCCCCCTCACCCCACAGGACACCCCCACACCCCTGGACACCCCCTGTACAGCCTCCCACTCCCCTGGATAGCCCTTCCACCCTCCTAGAAATGGTCCCACCCCTGGACTACCCCCCCCCCCAATCTCATGGAAACCCAGGACCCCCCCCCCCCCACCCCCACCAGATAGCCCTCCCACACCCCTGGAAACCCCCACCCCACTGCACACCCCCCAAACCCTTGGAACCCCTCCCTCCTAAACCAGAATCCATACCAGAAAAACCATCATAAGTAGACCAAAACAAGAAGTAGAGAAAAATTAAACATTCACATATATAACATTCAAAACATACACTGTCAGCTTCAAAAAAAAACTAAATCCAACCTAAATGACTACCAAATACACAATTACAATGAAAATATTCAAAATTACATTTTACACTACAGATAACTAAAATTCAATCAAACCTGTAAAATAATTTGACCACTCCACTTGTAAGTGTTTGATTTCTTGAGTAGTATAGGATTGAGGGTCATAAAATAGCTACAAATGAAAAGGATAGTAGTTAATGTGTATAATGAAAAAATCATATTTAAATATTATGGAAAAGTTTAAAAGGAAATCATATCAAGTCAAAGTTCACAATTGTCCCTGTTGTTATTATTTCATACATAAATCTTAACATATAATACCTGCATTCGATGACGCCTTGTTGTTTATGAAAATTCTATTTGAAAGAGTGTAAATTCAATATATTATTTTTATGTAATAAATCAAAAATCAAAAATTATAAATGGATATTTACCTTCTTATTTACATATTTGATCTTTTCACTCCTTTTGTTTGTGTTTTTCCGAAAGTAGACCCATGCCCTGTTAGAAAATAATACGAATGGGGTAAATTTAAAATTCATTATAATATATAAAACTATTGAGAAATTGAAACTTACTTTTCCAATATATTCATAAAACTTTCCCGCACATCATCATGGATAGAGCATATATAATAAAGTGTTTTATCCCTTGGGAAAAAACCCCTAACATCCAATGATCACAAATAAAAGAAAATTTAAGGTTTGTGGTTTTTTATGTTAAAAGATAATGAACTCTTTGAGAGAGATGTGTTTCATACCTATCACAAAAAAGGCATCATCCAACATTATGTGACTATATTCTATTCAAGTATTCCATTAATATAAAGCATTCTTTGTTCCTCATCCAATGATATTGCTTCAGGGGAAATAAATTGTGTGTCTATGAATCCATATACATCTGTCAGCTCATTCCTCTCACAAATTTTATAAAGATAACTAATACAAAACAGACATAAGGATACATTTTTAATAAATATAACACAGGGAAAAGTTGTTAAGACTTACATGGAAAAAATTTGCACCATGTTGATGCCCAACTTATCTCTAGTAACAAGCTCTACGATATCAGTTTTCATAATCCCCACAGTTATTGCATGTCCACAAACATGAGCTTCCATTGGAAACTCATAATGAACTGCCAATAAATTTGAATATCTTGAAAATCTGTCAAGACTACTATTATATGTATCTGATGACATAGTCATTTGTCTTTTTGGTTTTATATATAGTATTTCTTTACCTTTGAATTATTCTTGTAAAAATAAATAGAAAAATATAATAGTTTTCAAAAGGTAAAACAACTTTATTAAAAAAAGATATAACATTCATTCCTCTATGGTAATGAGTCGAATAAGTCTTGATGGACAAATTAATAAATGGCTGATACTATGTCCAAATGTTTTCACCTCATATATAGGTAATGGTACTCGAGCTGACCTATCTATAATATCCTGTACAGTGACCCTCTGATTCTCTACCTCTAATTGTTGATGATAAATTGTATCTCCTATACAATATACCAACCCATATGCAACTATATGATGTTGAGGATCACAAACATACAACTCACAAAAAGTAGGAAGATACAGCGGAGGATTAGGATAAAAAATGGGGTCCGCAGGCTGAGGTGGGGGAGTGGGAGCTACTGGAGGAGGTGGAGGATAAAAAATAGGGTCTGCAGGGGGAGGTGGAGGAGTAGGAGCTACAGTCTGAAATTGTCTTTGCATGTCTGCAAACATAGACTGTACCGACGCTCTAATCTTTTCCTCCATCATCGCATTAATATTATTAATTTCAGCCTCTAAGGATTATATTTTTTTATAAACACCCTCAATGTTAAAATTTGATGAACTTGACAACACTTTTCTTACCGATACACCTGCCAGATATCCTCTTACACGACCAGGATATTCGGGCTTTCCCAATGCTACAAATAAAATATCTTGCCTCCCAATAGCTGTAAATTCCCCCAGTGAGCTTTGCTCCTCAAGAGAGTCATGTATTAATTAATTGAACATTTCTGTAATGATTGAAATTATATGAAGATAATAGTTAACATAAATAAATAAAAAAGATATCTTACAACCCTCTCAGCTATGATTATTGATTCTTCCAAAAGATATTTCCCTTTTTTTCCATATGATATCTCTTCCATTTTTCATGTCTAGATGGATGGGATGGAGGGGACACCTATCCAGAGTTTGAAGTATCAGCTCTTAGTTTTTGAAAATTTTCCCCCATCATTTGTTCTTCCAAAAATGAATACCCTCCCCGAGATAAACTATGAGGGTATACATTTTTAGATTGGATCTCCTGATGAGCTTTCCTTGTTTTTTGTAAATTAAGAATAATACATCATTAATAAAACATTAATAAAATCATTTATATAATAAATCTTATTATAGTTTACATTTCCCTTACCAAAAATGACTCTTTTCTTCTACTTTCAAAAAACTTTCTCTTTGGGTCTTCATCTATAAAAGGATATATACGACATGGATTTTTATGAATCCTATGACCAAAAAGGAAATCAGATGAGAGGGTTGATTTGAAATCCCTCCATCACCTGGAATCCATCGATAAGCATTTCTTCCTAACTCTTCCAGTGTCAGGAATATCAAATGTCATCTGATGAAGAAGAGGTTAAACATATTATATATACAAGAAACATTTAAATAATAGTCAAACAATAGCAAAAGATCTTACCAAAATCGTCTCCCACAGCTGAGAGATTATCTCTTTCTCTACACTTCTCTAGTCATCATAAAAAATGCTTATTTTTCTCTTAGCCTGACTTGATACAAAACTCTTTAAATCTTTTGCACATGGACCTCTTGGAATATCATCATCATCAAACTCAACGAGTATCCTCTGATCCTGCGTACGGGAAAGTGTTAATTTTGGTAAATGTGTGCACCCACGTTTACCAACTCTTGAACTCTTTGTCGTAATAGGAGCACATGAGGAAGATTGGGTAACATTTAGAGGAGCATGTGAATGTTCCTACCTAGAGGTATAACCAATATGCTCATCTCCAGAATCATGTTGTTGATCAACTGAATGATATTTCATTATCCTTCAAATAAAAAAAATAAACATTAGTTAAAAAATATACAAATTCTAATATTTCAATACTACTGTAATCATAAAATAGAAAATTGTGCTAAGTTACGTAATAGTAAACATTGTTAATATGGTAATCATGTTAAACAATGGTAAAAATGGTAAAGATGGTCAAGATGGTAAACATGGTAAACATGGTAAACCTGGTAAACCTGGTAAACATGGTAAAGTAATTTTCACTGAACAAAAATAATAGATAAATAATTCATGTAATGGTAAACATGATAAAGTAAACTAAACAAACATAAAACAAACAAAAACTTATAATTATTTTGTCATAGTTTATAACTTGTCAAAATATGTATAACCAAATAGAATCATATTGCAACACTAATATCCATGAAACAATACAATCATCAGGTCATAATCGCACAAACCATGATGCAGTAGTCAATCCCAAATGAAACTTATCCCCCACCCCCTTGGACACCCCCTAGTCACCACCACCCCCTTGGATAGCCCCCACCCCCTGAACACCACCCCCACCCCCCTTGGACCCCACCACACCCTTGGACAACCCCCACCCCTCCTGGACACCCCACCCTTCCTGGAATCCACCACCCACCTCCCACCCCCTTGGACAACCCCCTGGACACCACCCAACCCTCTGGACAACGCCCCCCCCCCCCCCCGAACAACCCCCAGACCCACTAGACAGGACCCCACCCCCTTGGACACCCCCCATGGACACCCCAACCCTCTGGACAGCCCCCCACCCCCCGGACAACCCCCAAACCCTTTGGACATGCCCCCACCCCCTGGATAGTCCCCCCCCCCACACCCCCTTGGACTGCCCCCCCACCCACCTCCATGGACACCCTGGACACCCCCAACCCACTGGACAGCCCCCCAAACCCTCTAAACACCACCCCCACCCCCTTGGACACCCCCTGGACACCACCACCCCCTTGGACAACCCCCACCCCTCTAGACAGCCCCACACCCTGTACATCCCCCCAACCCTCTAGAAAGCACCCCCCCACCCATCCTGGACACCACCCCCCACCCCCTACCCCCTTGGACACCCCCCGGGACACCCCCAACCCTCTGGACAGCCCCCACCCCCAGAAAACCCCCCAAACCCTCTGGACAGGCCCCACCCCTTAGACAACCCCCCACCCCCTTCGACACCTCCACCCCCTTGGACCCCCCCCCCACACACCCCTGGACTTCCCCCCCCCCACCCCACACCTCCATGGACACCCTGGATAGCCCCCAACCCTCTGGAAGGCCCCCAACCCCTGGACAGCCACCAACCCTCTTGACAGCCCCCCAAAACCATGGGATCTTAACCTCAAGATACTAGTTTTGGAATATCTAGGGATTTTAACCTCAAGCTAATAGTTTGGGAATCATGCCATTATTCAAAATGAGAACCATGAACTATATCTCTTACTAGTCTAAAATGATCTATTGTGTAATGAATCGAGTTTTAATAGCATTTGAAGACTTATAATAGTCCACGACAATAAGCGACATAAATAGATTATGGAACTAGAAATAGTGATACCCAAAATAGAAACAACCAAGGATCCCAAACAAACATTCCACCATGAAAAACCATATATACATATAAAATAAATCACACTGGTACACGGAATGGGTGTATCAAAATGATTTACATATAAATTTCAGTAATATAGGTGAATGAGATCATTAGTAGTCAATGACAACAAAAATTACCATCAATGTCGGGCATCCGCAAAAAAAAACAAACGAAATAGAAGTAGGTGAGGATTACGTGAATATTGTGAGTCGATCTAATAGATCTAGTCATTATAAATAAGATGATGATGTAAAAACAAGGTAAGAGGGTTTGAAATTGAATAATCATACCTAGTTTAAACAAAATAATTGCAAATTGTAAATATAGACTATCCGGGAAAAAAACAAACAAAATAAAGTCGTGGGATTCTTACCTGAGTGTTGCGAGTGGAGATGATAGATCCAAGGAGGGTAAAGATGATAAAAGATGATGGAAAAAAGAGTATAACAAAATGAGATCAAAGAGTTGATTATGTTTTTCTACGTGAGAGAGACGAGTTGCCGGTCTGTCGATCAAACAATCAGCAATGACAATCCATGAGGCGTGTTAATTTTTTAAATGTTTTATAGCATCGGTTATTTAATAAAAGACGTTATAATCTATTTTTTTTACATTTATAACTTCGGTTATTATAATAACCGATGTTATAAATGTATAATATAACACAGTTTTTACGTCAGTTATTTTATAACTGATGTAAAAAAAGAGCCATGTTGGTTTTTTACGTCGGTTATTCTATAACCGATGTAAAAAAATCAGAAACCACAGTTTTTAGGCCGGTTATTTTTTAACCGACATAAAAACTATTGGGAGTGGGTTTTTTATTTTAGTTATAATATAACCGATGTAAAAAATTCGGCGAGTTGGGTTTTTACATTGTTTATTTAATAACCGACGTCAAAAAGGCCTCAAATGCCGCCTTTTTTACGCCAGTTATTTTATAACCGCTGTTAAAAATTCCGTACTTTGGTTTTTTACATCGTCTATTTTATAAACAATGTAAAAAACAAACGAGCGGGGTTTTTAACATCAGTTATTAAAATAACCGACATAAAAAATTTACTATCCATATTTTTTACGTCGGTTATAAAATAACCGACGTAAAAAACCACGTATCACAAATTTTCATGTCGGTTATATATAACCGCTGTTAAAATTGGTGACGTTAAAAAAGTTTTCTATACTAGTGGTTTTTTTATTTTGAGGGTTTTTTGTGGTTTTTAGGGTTTTTATAGTATTATTGTTTTTTTGGGGGGTTTTGGGTTTTTTTATATTTTTATGGATTTCAAGATTTTTTATATTTTTTAACCTTTTTATGGGTTTAAAGGTTTTTTATATTTTTTAAAGGTTTTTTTGGGTTTTATGGGATTTTAGTGTTTTTAAAGGTTTTTAGGTTTTTTATATTTTTTAGTGTTTTTAGTGTTTTTAGGGTTTTAGTATTTTTAGGTTTTTAGGGGTTTTATGTATATTTATGTTTTTAGGGTTTTCTTATGGGTTTTGAAGGTTTAGGGTTTTTTCTACATTTTTTGTGATTCTTAGTGATTTTTTGGGATTTTTATGGTTTTTTGGGGTTTCAGGGATTTTTATGGTTTTTTGGGGTTTTAGGGATTTTGAGGGGTTTTTAGGTTTTTCATTCTTTTAGAGTTTTTTTTAGTTTTTTAGGGTTTTTATATTTTTTTAGAATTTTTAACATTTTTGTGGTCTAAATGTTTTGTTTAGTTTTTCACAGGTTTTACGGTTTTTATGGATTTTTAGGGTTTTTAAATGTTTTAGAGGGTTTATGGTTTTTAGGGGTTTTTTTATTTTTAGGGTCTTTTAGGGGGTTTTTCATTTTTTATGTTTTTTGGGGTTTTATGTATTTTAATGTTTTTAACGTTTTCTTTGGGTTTTTGCGAATTTTAAGGGATTTTACTCTTTAATTAATTTATTGATATTTTTATTATTTTTATGGGATTTTAGGTTTTTAGATATTTTCTTGGTTTTCAAGGTTTTTAGGATATTTTAGGGTTTTAGCATTTTTAGATTTTTTAGGGGCTTAATGTTTTTTAGTTTTTATGTTTTTATTAGGTGTTTTTATGATTTTTAGGATTTTTTACATTTATAGGTATTTTTAGGGATATTAGTGGAATTTTATTATTTTTATGTGTTTTAGAGATTTTGAGTGTTTTTAAGGTTTTTTTGGTTTTATGGTTTTAATGAATTTTTTGGATTATTAGGGTTCTTTGAGTTTTTTTGGGTATTATGGTTCTTTATTGTTTTAAATGATTTTAGGGGTTTTAAGTTTTTTTTTGGTTTTTTGTGGTTTTTATGGTTTTATGGGTTTCAGGGTTTTTTTATCATTTTTAGGGGTTATAGAGTTTTTTGGGTCTTTTAGAGATTTTTAGGTGTTTTAGCATTTGTTTAGGTTTTCTAGAGGATTAAAGTGTATTAACTTTTAAGGTTTTCTTAGGGATTTTATGGATTTTAGGTTTTTTACATTTTATGTATTTTTTAAAAATTTTATGGTTTTTCGGGTTGTAGGAATTTTGAGCGTTTTTAGAGTTTTTAATTGTATTTAGATTTTTTTTTTCTGTTTTTAGGGTTTTAAAGTGTTTGTAGGTTTTTAATGTTTTCTTATTGTTTATTCGAAATTTTTATGGATTTTTATGTTTAAAGTGATTTTTAGAGAATTTTTAGGATTTTTACAGTTCTTATAGTTTTTTTTAATTTTGAGGGGGTTTTCGGTTTTTTGGGATTTTTTGGTTTTTAATTTTTTTTGGATTTTAGGGGGTTTTTTTGAGGTTTTTATGGTGCTTAATTTTTTAGATATTTTTAATGCTTTGAGGGTTTGAAGGTTTTTTATAATTTTTAGTGGTTTTCTAGGGTTTTTGTGTTTAGAGGGTTATTTTTGTTTTTTAGGGTTTTATCGTTTTTAGAGGTTTTGGGATGTTTCAGTCATTTTTGTTTTTTAGGATTTTTTGCATTTTTTTTACTTTTTGAGAGCTATAAGTGTTTTTACATCTTTAATGTTTTCTTATGGGTTTAAGGGTTTTTACATTTTAAGGACTTTAGGGATTTTTATTATTTTTATTGTTTTTAGGATTTTTAGGTTATTTAGGGTTGTTTAGAGTTTTATTGTTTTTTATTTTTTACGGTTATAAGTTTTTTTTGTTTTTTATGGGATTCTTAGTGTTTTTCAGGTTTTTATGTTATTTAATTTTTTTTGGTATTTTTAGAGTTTCTTAAATAATTTTATGGTTTTTATGGTTTTTAGGGTTTTTGAATGTTTTTATGGTTTTTATGGTTTTCTTGGGGTTTTAGGGTTTTTATAAGTTTTTTATTGTATTGGGGTTTTAAGGGGTTTTTATATTTTTGTTGTGTTTTTTAGGGTTTTATGGGTTCTTTAATATTTTTATGTTTTTTCTGGTTTTCTGGTTTTTAGTGGTGTTTAGTTTCTTGTTAGGGTTTTTAAGGTTTTATCAATTATAGTTAATTTTATAGGTTTAAACAGTTTTTATGGATTTTGAGGTTTTTTATGGTTTTAAAGCTTTTTAGTGTTTTTTATGTTTTTTATGGGGTTTAATTAATTTTTGCTTTTTAATGTTTTCTTTAGATCTTTAGGTTTTTCATATTTTTTTTTTAGGTTTTTAGGGATTTTAGGAATTTTTATGATTTTTATGATTTTTAGATTTTTTAGAGATTTTGATGGTTATTAGGGTTTTATGGTTTTTATGGTTTTGTGGGGTTTTATTAGATTTTTTAGTTTATTAGGGTTTAATGGTTTTTAATTTTTTTTAACATTTTAGGGGTTTAATGGGGTTTCAGAGTTTTTAGTGTTTTTATGGGTTTTTAGGGTTTTTAGGGTTTTAGAGTTTTTTATGGTTTTATGGTGTTTTAGGGTTTTTTGGTTCTTTTTAGGGGTTTTAGAATATTTTTAGGTTTTTAGCGGTGTTGAAGATTATTTGGTTTAGAAAGTTTTCTTAGGGTTCTTTAGAGTTTTTTGGGGTTCTTACATTTTTAGTGTTTTTAGGGTCTTTTGTGATTTTTATGGATTTTAGGGTTTTTAGTTATTTTGAGGGGTTTAGGGTTTTTTTGGGATTTTCTTATTTTTAGGGGTTTTATGGGTTCTAAGTGTTTTTAGGTTTTTATGATATTCTTAGAAGTTTTAAGGGTTGTTGACAGTCATTTTTATCATATGGGGATGAAAATATTTAATAATAAATACCTCAAGAAATAAATACTTGAAGAGCCCCAAGAAGGCTCGAGGGAACTCTCCCAAATCATCTTGTGTGCACTAGTCCTTCACACCAAGAAGATCATATAGTAACTACCTATATATCCCAGAAGGGGATGCCACCCCTTGGCGAGGCACCTTCATGGGAAACTTGGGTGGGGTACCTGTGTGAGAAATATTATTCACCTATGGTCCCATGTTTTCTGATAAATAGGAACGTGGGGCTCATCATTTGAATAAATATAAAACCAAAAGAAACCTTAGGGCTCTAATTGCGTAGCCCCATCACCCCAGACCTCAAGACCATTTAGGTATCTCCCCAAAACCTGATAGAAGAGGTAACTAAGGGTGGTAGTGGGATCAAAGTCTATCCAGGGTCTAAGATGCAAGACACCTATGTGAGGACCCACTAGTTGACCAGAACTAGCACGATGGCCCCTTCATAGACCTAGGACTTGGGTGAGACCCTTCTCGGGACACCTGAAGAAACCCCTGGTTCCTATGGAAGGGAATATCCTAAGTTTTGTTTCCCAGGTTATCCATCACCCAAGGCATCTTCATCTCATGTAGGTCTATCCTATGTGAATCACTTCCAGTTCCTCCTAGGCATACCATGCGCGAAGCACCATCTTGTATTCCAACCCTATCCAGCATGAGACACCTTCTAAGCCATCTTTCAAACCACTAATGTAAATACTCTTCTTCCTTGAAAAACCTCATCTAAATGGGGAGAAATTGAAGCCCAGAGACTTGCACAACCATGGTGTGAGACACGCCAGTGTGTCTCCCATTCAGTTATGCATTCCTTCTATCACAGGTGTCCCCCACTTATCCCATATGATGAGTAGGGTCATTGGGGTGTGTGTAGTTATACATCACTTTTTTCATGAGGAACCTAACTCTGGGGTAAGTTACAGGGACCTCCCAGTCTCATATGTGAGTGAGAGGATGTTCTCCCCATATCATCTCTATGACTAGGGACCTCCCATTTCAGATATTGAGGGGGTGAGGATCAAACTTGTTTTTACCATTGACAGGGATTAGTAACCAATCCTCCTATATTCCTCTAGAATTTGGAGCATGACATCCCTCTTTTAATAATCCACTGTCCTTTATTATGGGTCTTAGTCATATGAGTAGTCATATTTGACTATCTTCATTACAAAAATGGTAAACAATACATGCACATCAAATCCATTTATTCTTATCTCATAGGACAGACTACTTCTACTAGTGTAAAAAAGGATCGTTTTGTTTACCTAATCATCCACTTCCTCTTGTTTTTCACATCTTATCATGACTCGCATCATCTTCTAGATTATCTATGATCATGACTTCTGCACAGTCACATTCATGTCTCAGTAGATAATCCTTTATGAGATCTTCCTTCGGCCTTCCATTAGAGGACCTAAATGGATGTGGCTCCTCAAATCCATGTATCCATCTTGTGGGCCTCCTATTCTGTATAATCCCCAACTATCCTTATCACAACCAAGGGAATCCTCCTAGTTTTAAGACCTAGACAAACCCCTAAATCACCATGAATAAAAATTTCCTCTTGGTTCTAGACATGTGGGCCTCCTCCAAGGTATAATTCCAGCACCATTTCTTATCCTTTCAAAGGGACACTTTCCCATTCTAGAAAAATTTCCGAGAGCCTCCATAGGCATGGTTTCTTGAATTCATCAAACTACATGGGCTTTGATTCCCATCCCAGTGGGATATGTATGAATCCTATTTGATTTCCAAACCCTAAACACCAAATTCAACATAATATTCTATATTCTACATTCCATGTAGGGTCTTCACCATCCCATGAGGCCACACTTCCTCTGGGTTCCTTGGGTTTCTTTAGTATAAGTCCCACACAAACCCTTAGCTAGGAATCTTTCACCAAGATATCATTATTGTGTGACGTTAAACTGCACAGTTTGTTCCCCATCACATGACCTTAAAAGGTATGATGTGTCCCATTAATTGGAACCAAAATATGTGGTTTTTTATTCTATTCACAAGGATGTATATAAATATTGTATCATGGGTCCAATCCTAACATCAAACAACTAACATCTCCCTAAATGATGGTAAATTATAGATCACCCCACTGCATGGATTAAAACCAGCATCGTAGTAATAAATGACTAATGAATATCATGTCCACATACAAAAGGCTAAAATTAATAGAGAACCTTAGATACATAACGATATCCCCATCTATCGATAACATCATATACATACACATGAATCTAGAATAAATACTTTATAATACTTGATTTTTAATATATATAAACTAGAATTATACATGGTAATTAAGAAATGATGTGTGAATATGTCTTAAATCAATAATAGAGTCCTAGAGTAAGAAATACTTCCCCCTAAAATGGTGCAATGATCCTAAAATCCCACCCGCTCAACTAATACGAGTCCCTTAGAATTGTTCAATAATTTCCATACAATAGCGTGCCTTTGGAAAGTAAGTTCATGAAATATATCAAGTAATGGTACTAATGGGTATTTTGGATTCCATAAAAAAACCCATTAAAAAATATCTAGATTTAGTAAACATGAGGGGAATGATTTTATAAAGATAAAACCCCGATAATCAATCACAATGGTGCCAAAATTCCATGGGGAAACAAAAAATGGTGAACCTGACATGAATCCTTAACCAAGATGACTATGCCACCAACATGTATGGCCCCTTCATGATCTTAAAAATTGGTGTGGGACAAACATGGATTCAAAACAATCAATTTTTCATGCATTCATTTAATGAGATTTATCTTTGATGATGTTTCCTTATTTGTGTCTATCATCTGTATTTTAGGCATTTTCTCTTAGAACTCCCTTCAATCCAATGTAATATCACTATTCTAAGAAGATTTATGCCTCAACTGTCATTCTAATTGGATCCTTGACAAAAAAAATGACATTATTGGTATCCCGTTATATTCAACACTTGGTATTAAATGAACTAGATTTAGAGTACCACCAAAATGGCACCATCCCACACCTGGAGGCAGCTTGACGGGACATCCAAATCATGAAGCCCCACTAGTCATCCACCCAATGGTGGTTGGTGGTCCAGAAGAAGATGGAACTAATTTTCATCTCCAACCATTTCTAGAGATTAACCCTAGAACATAGTAAGCATCTCCTCCCTTGTCTTCTGGAGGTAAATCAAGATGCCACAAATGGAACCACCCATAAGACATAGGGGTCCCTTGAAAGGGATTCTTCCAGTAGTCACTACCGCTAATTCCATTTCAAAGTGAATCCCCATCATGATGAGGGTTCCATCCTTAGAAGCATGGATCAAGTCACCTAGACCCTGGAATGAATGATGGCTCAAAAAGGGAAGAAACTAGTCAATAGGGAACAGTGATACACCTATGTCCCCTCTATACAATACAATCATTAAATTTTGTTGGAAAATATAGGGTAGGCACAAACAGTATCCCCCACCAACCAAGAATTCTAGAATACTCATCTAAAAGCATATAGGGAACACCACCAAAAAATATAATATCAAATTATGAGTGGGAATAAAAACCTCCCCACACCTAGAAAGCCCTCCAGTCAAATTCAGTGGCACACTATGAGAAGGAACACACACCTGCTTGAATCTATCAAGCTTTCCTGTAGTCTTATTTTGTTGTAATCATTGAAACCAACCTAGAAAACTTGACTTCAAATAGAAGGAATAGCCACATATCTACCCCTACACCTAAGTATTTTTAGTATATAATAATAAGAAATAGAGGATAGGAGTCAGAAAAAACCCTTGATCTCGCCACAGAATGTGAATATATCCCCATTTAAACAACTAATGTTACTAAGAAAATCCTAAAAATAGTGAAGGAGAAAATAGAAATTCATTCCCATATCCTAAACACCTTTTCAGACATAATAACGATAACTGTAGTGGAATGAGTGAACAGAAAAATTAATCCTCACAGTAGGGGTGAGTCATTAGAACGACACTATAGAGCAGACACATACATCCTATCCTATCAAAGAAGGTCATGGTATAATTTTCCCCATAATATATGGACAGCTGAATCGATACCACACTCTCATTCTAATTGTACATCTTCAGTCTACCCCAGTGGTCACTCTAGGGGAGGCACACACCCCAACTAAAATTGTAGAGACCAATCATCAAATTCTAGTGTTAATAAGGGAGATAATCAAACAAGATTCCTCATTTGAAAACCGATTTCCCCAGCAAACATCCCCAGTCACCCATAAGAGGGAATCCAAAAATAATTCTCACCAAAGGTGATTGGGAAATGAAGAGATAGACTGTAATATCAATCTGATTAATTATAAAATTCTTGAATCACTCTGACGTTTATCTTTAGTAACTTGGGATCCTAATTTTCCATTAAAAAATCATCGAAATAGAAGTAACAGTTCCAAAAGTCCTCACTAGTCATCCTACCATAAAGTATTACATTATAACCTGATCGATCTAGAGATCTCATCTCCTGATGTGTACCATGGAAGCCGTCCATGTATCCAATAGATCAAATAGCAAGATGGTCACCCCTTACATATTTTCCACCCTAATGGCCTTTTATTGGGTATATGCTATAGGAACTATCTTATAATTTAGACATCAAGCCATAATGGTATTCCTATACATGGTAGCATTCGCTACAAAGGTTCTCTCCACATTAGAATTTCACATTGACAAGAGGTCCTCCCCATGTGGATTTAATGATGACAAGTCCCTCCTACCACGTGGAACTTATGAAAATGAGGTCAGATATGACTAATTCCATGTCATTGAAAAGTGGAATCCTTTACTCTCCGAAAGACATCCCAAGTGAAAGGTCATTCTTTGAACCACCCTCGAATCTCTTAACATTTAGTGAGAATGAAAAAATTACCTCTTCCAATCCTGTTGTTTACAATAAAGCAGTAGGGAAATGTACACTTTTTTTAGACTAGGTTGATGAGACTATGGAAAAATATAAAGAAGTAATTTTGAACACGAGGATATAGTTTTCCAAGGAAAATATACCAGTAATGTTATAGACTTTATCCACTCCCCAATAAATTATTCCAGAGGGGTTTATGAAAAATTACTTGCACAATATTTTCCTCAATGTATGGAATAATATTCATCTCTTAAAAGAATAATTATTGAATTATGATGAGTATTAAATATTTTTCAAGGTAATAAAATTGATATTCCATCGAATTGAATTGGATTCCCTCCTAGCTACATGACACCCAAAATTGTGAAAATAGTAAGGATCACTTCAACCCACATGTCCCAACACATTATATGATTTTCATTATCTGATCACAAATTTCATATTTTGTGTTCAAATCATAGGATGAGAAAGCATGGGGAATAACACATAACTTCTCTCCCCAATCATAAAATCCTATAAAATGAAACATCATGAAATTTCACAGCCTCAGGATGTCTTTAAAAATTAAAATTGGTTCAGAGCAACTAGTTCACTGAACAAAACCCATCCCTAAGCGACTCTTTCAATCATCAAGATAGTCGGGGGAAATCCATCCAAATAATTTTTCATCATATGTATAAAAATATAAGTAATGCCTCCCTATTTAATAAATTCAACAATCATATAGTGCATATGTCATAAATGTATTAAATTTACTCAAAAACATGTTTCCCAACTACATCTCGCACTATGCATCCAACCTATGTTCGGAAAAAAAAATTAAGAAATTAGTCATGGTTACAGCAATCATTAAGATCCATAAGCTACCCAAAACTATAAAGATGAGTAATTTTTTTTACCATAACCATGAAGGTCCAAAAAAATGATCGAAAGTTTGTGATGATGGAATAGGAAAAGACCCAACCCATAGGGTTGTGGGATTTTTTACCTGAGCAACCACATCTTCAGTGGAAGTAAGTATTCTCTAGATTTGGGGGAACACCAAAAAATAGATATTCCCAGATCTTTATATCCCATGACTTTATGTAATCACTTAGAAAATTAAATAAAAAAATTTCTGGAGATTCCATTTGGATAACCCTTCATCATATAATCCGAATAGGACAAGTATAGGGAAGGATGAGGCCTCATGGGGGGTGAAAAAAATTAATCTCTCATATAAGTTTTTTAAATGCCCAAAAAGGATTTATGTATAATTTAATGTTGCTAACACCACCACTTAAGATACTATAGAACAAGATTCCAATATAGAGAATCTATAGGAGAATGTTTTGGTTCATAATATGATGCATACAGAAATGATTGGAAGATTTGTGTGTACCCATAACCACACACTAGATATGAATTTGCGAAATTATAAGAATGTTCTACTGCCTGCACATCGTCAAGCATAATATATGGGAAAGGGAAAAGGAATGGAATTAAAAACCCCACCTCTTAAAGAGGTTGAAATCATCACAAAGGAGGAAAGGTTCTCTCTATAGGAGGAAGAAATGATGGAGTTGAGAAAACTCAATTCAAATCTACTCTGAGGCCACATCCCTGCTAGATATGTTCAACATATAGAACCTCAACACATGCTCTAAACTAGATTTTTTCAACAAAGTGGCATCATCCCCATAATTGAAATGGAATCACAACATCCACTCAACATGGGTTTCATTCAACCAATATATTTTTATCCCACTATATAATATTGGGAGTTCCCTATATTGGTTACACAACCAAAATAGGGCCATGTGCATCCTTGAAAACCATTCGTTGCAGGTTAACCGTGTAATATTTCAGCAGAACCCCCACAATTGACCCTACCCGTTGCATCCCATATTCAAGATCATGTTGAACCAAAAATTACTAAAGGGTTCATTAATACCATTAAATCATAAATTTCTTTATTTGAATATAAAGAGGAGTATCATGCATTGGTACATCTAGAAAATAATCCTTACCTTGAATGGGTTGATCAAAACCCAACCTCTCTAAATTTTATGAACCCTACATTTTTAATTTTCAATGGATCAGGGGACCTAGTGTATCATTTGATTCATTTATTGCCCCATTTTGATCTCATTGTGGGGACCCTTTCACAATAAGAAGCTTTGAAACCTAGGTAATTTGTGAAAACACTACAGGGACTAGCCTTTGTGTGGTACACCAGTTTATCGGTTCAGTCAATTTCAGTATGGGAAGATCTTCAACAGAAGTTTATATTCCAATTTTGATAAACACCCTAGAAAACAACCATCCTCAACCTCTCAAAATGAAAATAGTGGGATAATGATGGGTTATCAAATTTCATTGCTCTATGGAAGGGGTTAGCATACTGTCTAAGCCTATATCTTACTCAAGAATAATTTTTGTCCACATTCTTTGAGAATATTCATGAAACTTTTCACACACCACTATTACCTATTAAATATATAGGAGTGTTTCAGGATCTTATTATATTTTCTTAAATATTGGAAGACTCCATCTCAAGAACCAAGTCTAAGTCCTGAGTAGTTCCATTAACTAAGGTGAAGAGAATAAGAAAGAACATGATACTACTATAATGATAAATCCAGTCCCTACACCTACTATAGCTCTATATACCACATTATATTGGGAAGAACCCCCTCCTAAGTGTCTTAAACAATTCCCACCTCATCAGGATAAGAAAAAAAGTGCAAGTTTTAAAACATTTTGAGGAGATGGAGAAAAGAATTAATATTTCTAAGATGAAAAAGTCCATGTCTACTTCATCTTAGCTCTGGATAATAACTTGATAAAGTATATGAATAGAAAGTGGACACACCAGGATGGTCTCAAATATCTCTCAAAATATTTACCCTTCCATTGGACATCATGGAACAAAATCCATGAATTATTATTTTTTCAAATACATCCTACAAAAAATGATTGACTCTTGGAAGTAAATATGGGAAAACCAACCACACAATTATCATGTTATTCTAATGAAAATTTAGATAGGTATATTGAATGGAAGCAAGTTAACATAAAAGGTATGAAGAATTTTAGTGATTGTATGGTGAGAAAAAAAATCAAGAAGAATAGTGCTATTCTCTGACCATAGTTGAAGCAACCAACTATGCCCCCAATTTCTTTTTGTACATCACAGTCGACTCTCTCCACACCTCAGTCCTATAAAGAATAGTATTCTAAAAACCAATACATCTAGAAGGGTAGAAAATAAACATCAAAATATGAACCTATGCTAAATAAAAAAGTTGGATTTTACTCTCTTAGACATCATTCTTACAATCCCAAAATAATTGGCACCACCATACCAAATAGTACCCTAAAATGGAATCCATATAAAATGAGGATTTAATATACAATTCCAATAAAATCATTCACTTAATGGATAATTTTCTCTGAAGATGAATATGGATGTGAACCTTAATTCTATGCATCTGATTTGAGAATTAGAGGAATGGGTCGCCAGAACCATGTATAACGGGAAAGATGTGGGTGCATTAGAATTAAACACTCTAGACATGTCCCCATGTGGAATATCTATTCCATTGAAAATAATGGGAGAGACCTATAATAGTAATAGAAGAAGAATGAAAGTTCCCCCATTAATGTTAAGATTCACCTTAAACTGATTATCCTGGAATACTAGCTAAGGGTGACACAAATTACTGATCAATGTCAGAAATCACGTAGACCTACTCGGCCTAATCGCCTAAATACATGAATGCATTCAACTCTTGCTTTAAGGGATAATATTCTTGCATAAAGTACATCATCCCATAAAGTGCCCATAAAATAGAAGCCTCATTCCAAAAATAATAGAAATCTATCTCAAAATTATGATATTATAATGTAATTTTCTCTGGTGTCCACCAGGTTGTCGATTCGGGATACTCTCAATTTATTGAAAGATGTCTGTGAAGCACTTATAGAGGATTTTTTGACCCTTCAAGAGTTTGAAGCTAAGGTTGGCACTGCTAAAGTATATTGTAAAGATATTTACTCAAAATAATTCCACATAATAATCTATTTCATGGACTAATACTGAGATTTCATTATATAGGGACACATCACACCCTTGTATGTTTCTAGAAAGATAAATGATGTTGATATCTGATGGGATTTCATTGAAAATTTCCAGGATTCAACCTCATTCCAGTACAAAAACTTCATCAGCTAGTATAGTGTGAGTACCGCTTGTCCCCTTCCACTATAATGCTACATGGTTATGATAAGAGAGAGAAAAATCCTCTCGACTGAATCAAGAGCTGGACCTAGTTTTGGAACCTCATATCTGACTCTAAATTTCTATTTGTTCAGTATGATATGGACTTCAATGTTCTTTTGGGAAGGCCTAGTTACATCAGCATGTGGAAATACCATCATCATACCACCAATGTCTTAATTACTAAATTAATGGGAAAATCAAGATTTCTCATGGTGGTAAAGCCTCATTTGAATCTTTTGGGTCGCAATACCTCAATGTGGGATTCTACCATATGGAAGGTAAGTGGCCCATGACTAACAAATTTTCTTGAATCAATACCCGAAATCAAATAGAAATAACCCCAGAAGATCCATTAAAGTAGCCCAGTGAAGATTATATACTATCCATAAATCATATTAAATTCAATTTCCCAAATTTAGTTACATGTTCAGTGAATTTCATGATATTAGTCTGGACCACTAAGACTGATTTTCCTGAAGAAGACATCAAATCTCTAAATAAAGGTAGTAGTTTGGATGAAATCACTTTCATTCCATCACCCGAGCTTCAATGACTCCATAATTCATCTACAAAATCTAAATTAGATATCATGTCACTAAAAGTGAGTGAGGATATTTATTCTCTACCTCTCAAATCCCTCCAAAGCTTCAAAGAGACCCCACATCGTCAATCGGGTCGGATGAAGTTGCCTCATCTCCCAGATGTCAAAATATTGACTTCACTCCTAACTTTAAGAAATTTTTATTATCACTAAATTCCCCTCAAGAAAAGGCAGAGGTGGATGAGGATGAGAATGAGTAAAAATAATATCAGGGATGCCTTATGAATTCCCCTACATCAATTGATGAAGGAATCTCTACCATCGTTGATGAGCTCAGCCAAATTGATCTGTGTAGAGAGGAGGACGGACGATCCACATTGATCAGTGAGGGAAAGTATTTCGAGGGAAAAGAGGTATACACATCCTTTCTAAAGAATCAATGGAAATGTTTTCCTAGAATTAAAAATAAATTCTAGGTCATGATCTCAAGGTGGCCACTGACCACTTGGGCTAACTAGAAAACTACAAAGGCTACAATGAGTCATCCAGATAAACACACCTGACTCACATCGCTAAAATTGTGGTTGAATTTGACAATATTATTAAATCGAATTTCAATTAGGAAGTTTAGTATCATAAATGGATATTCAACATTTTCTTATTAAATAATAAGAATAGGAAAATCAGCGTCTCCATCAATTTCATAGATCTCAATTGGATCCTTCAGAAGAAATATTTCCTAGTCCCAATCATGAAACTATTGATTAATGTTAAGGCAGGATATCAGGTAATTTCTTTCATGTATGGATATTTAGGGTTAACCAAATCTAAATGGCCCTAGAAGATAATGAAAACACCACCTTCAGGTTCCCCCAATGCGTGTTCTTCTATCAGGTAATTCCATTTGACTTGAAGAATATTGACACCACATACTAACACACCATACATCAAATCATGAATCCCTTCCTGGGGAAATTTGTTAAATGATACATAAATAGTTTGGTGGTTAAGTGACAAAAACGTTTTGATTATCTGGTTGATCTTAATACCATCTTGAACAAACTAAATAAACATGTCCTAAAGATGAATCCCTTGAAATTTTCTTTCAAAGAGACTTTAGGAATGCTCCCCACCTTTTTCATACACCATCAAGGCATCAAATTCAAACTCGAGAAGACCAAGTCTATCATTAATATGTCACCTTCTCAAAACCTTCAATATTATATAGGATTACAAGGACAAAATTCCTACATTTGTATCTTTATAGAGAGCCTCATAGGTAAATATCATCCCTTCACTAGGTTAGTGAAAATCGGGTCACATATCAGTGAACCAATGACTCTCAGGAAGCATTTGATAGTTTAAAAAAAATACATTGATTCCAAAATTGTTGACGCCACCTATGGAAGGGAAACCTCTTATTTTTTATGTTCTAATCCTAGAAAAATAACTTGGTGATTTCCTCATAGAAAATAAGAATTTTTTTTAACAAAACAACTATTATTTTCTGAGTTAAACTATTCTTGACACTAGGAATCATTATTCAAATACCGAGAAGTGCTGTTTGGAATTAATATTTATAGTTTAGAAGATGAGGAACTACCTACAACACCATGAGGTCCATTTGGTCTCTTAAAAAATCTTCTCAAATGCATTATCATCTGTCCTGTGTTGACCGTTCATTTTTCACGGTGGGCAGTGATCTTATAGAAGTTTTATATTTATCTTGTGCCTCATAAAGTGGTGAAAGTCCAGGCTATGGTAGAATTCCTTATAGAATATACACCTACAGAAACAACATCAAAAAATAATTGATTTCTCAATGATGGGGTCATATCTATTCAAGATGACTCCCAAACATGGGAAATATATTTTGATGGTGCATTTAGAAACCCAATAGGGAATAGAATGGAAGACCCCAAGCTTAACAATACTTGGTTGGGAGTCATGATTATATCATGGAAAAAGGTAGTCCTAACTTACTCCTTCCTATTATCAGAAGGATTCACAAATAATGAGGTGGAGTTTTATGCCATCATTATAGGGATAAAATGGAACTTTAAATACTAGTGGATCGCTTAAAATTAAAGGGGATTTAGAGCTAGTAATCAAAAAATAAACCCATATTATTCCATCATAAAAGAGGATCTAATCCCCCTTGTTGACTATTTCTAAGGGTTAATAAAATAATTTACCTCAGATCCAACATTTACATAAGTTATATGATCAAAAATGCCCTATAAAATTCATTGGAAAATACATCCATAACTTTGGAAGATCCCTGCCAGGAAGAAATAGTCATTATCATTGCGTACTATTTAATGGTGTCTCCATTTGTTCATGTCAACATGGGGGAAATATACAATATTAACTCCTTCATCATACCTAATGGTTCTATAACCAGTTGGATGATACCCATTGTGGACTAACTTCGAAATGGATTTCTCTAATTAGATAGATATAGAAATGTGAAAATTCGATGATGATTAGCCAAATTTATTATCCATGACATCCCAAATCACCAGAAGGTCCTCTAAAAAGGAGTCTTTGATGGATTCCTTCTCAAATAAATTGACGAAGAAGATAATGTTTCTATCATGAATGATGTATATAGAGGATCATGTGGTTTTTATAAATTAAGGTTCATGATTTCTCATAAAATCTATAGGATGTGATATTTTTTTCATCTAATGGCACTGGATTACACAAAATTCACTGAGAAATTCTTTCCTTTCAGGTGCATGCTAACTTCATCCATAAACCCCTGGAGTTGCTACATGGAACCAAACACTCCTAGTCATTTTTTTCGTCTAGGAATAGATGTCCTAGGTATGTATCCCCCAGATATGGCAATGTTGTTCAAGTACATCATTACTGCTACTGAATTATTCTCTATGTGTGTTAAGGTAATACATCTCAAAGAAGTGGGATCAAAATAATTATCAACTTCATGAAGGACAACATACTTACTAGATTTGGTGTCCCTCAAACAATACAAATAGAAAATGGAACAAATTTATGTTCCACTGAGTTGGAGAAGCTATATCAGGTGTAAAATATAAAATCCAACCATTCTTCCCAAAATCATGAAATGGATAATGGATAGACAGAGGCCTTTAATAAGGACATATCAAAAATACTCTAGAAGGTGGTTGATAAGGATAAAAATTCTTAGCCTAAAAATATATTGCATTCCTTCTGGGATTACTAGACTACAACCCATATTACTAATTGAGAAACCCAATATTTGCTGGTAAAATCAACAGAAGCAGTATTACACATCAAAGTCCAATTTCCCTCACTTCGTGTTTCCATCTATGATCAGATATCCACATATGACCAATCCAATAAATGGCTAGATGAATTGAAGTAGCTCGATAAGAAAAGACATAATTCCATACACACTTCAAAATATTCAAATTTTTCCAATAGGGACATATCTATTGGTAAAAGTAAATTTTATGTTAGTAATTTTTTTGACAAATACATATGTCACTATCACTGAATTGTTGTTAAATACTGGGTTGTTAAATGTTTTTTACCAGATGTAATATTTCTGTTACAATTATAATAATACCAATAGATAATATATGTATTGGTAAATTTGTTTAGCTATAGATTCTTATGAAACATTTTTATATTGGTAATAATATTACCAACATATAATTTATATTTATGAATTAAATTTGAATAAAATTTACAAATTTTTATTTCTAGTAAAATTTCATATTATATTTATTAATTTATCACATATAATTTATATATCTTAATTATTTAACCGAATACGATTTACACGAATGTTTAAAATTAGAGAAAATAATAATTATATTAATAATGAAATTTAATAAAAAAATTAATTGATACAAAAAACACATGATTTTTTCCCCAATAGGATCCATCACCCCCCCCCCCCAATTACCAATGACCAATCCATGCCCAGGACCCATCCATACCCCAATAACAATGATCCAGCTCCAATGTCAACGACCCATCCATGCCTTAGTACTATTGAGCCAGATCCAGTGATACCACAACCTTCAGCGCACTAGCACTAGTGACCCATCCATGCTCTAGGACAAATGATCCATCTCCCAAACTAGCGAGAAAATTCAAGTAGTTGTTATAATGCATACTTCACCTCTAAGATCTCCACCGCACACAACCGAATATTATACCAAAACTGATCCAACTCTAATACCAGTGATATAAAAATCAAGCCAGGTACAATACCAATGAGAAACCTCACATCACTGCTATGTCAAAACCTTCATCTCCAATATCTACATAAAAAACCCAAAAACATACCCACAAATTAATGAAACATATATTCATGAATTGAAACCAAAATATAAATATAAAAATGTATAAAGAATAATTTTCATTGTGAGAATATTTCATCATCCCTATTGACATCTCAAAGATTTATGAAAGGGACAAAACATCTACAAATTGGAACTCAAATAGTGAATTAGATAGACCCACTGCATGTTGTTCAATTAAACAAGAAACCAAAATAGTGGAATCTCATGAAAAATAAGATTAAAACACACACATCTTCATTTTCTTAAAATTGAATGCATCTTGTACTAAAAATTGAAGTCTTCAGTAATGGAATTAAATATTGGCTCTAGAGGGGTGAAAGTGATGCCCAAATTTCTAGATTTCTCTTTGGAATCATTTTGATTATAATTTTAAAATAAATCAAATAAAATCCAAATAGTGTAATTTCCCATACATTACACGTGGAATGTATAAAAATAAAACTATAATTATATTTTTAAATTAGAAATACATTAGAGTTTTTAAATTTAACACGATATACATTATTGTGCCCTAAAATTTCAGCAACCATAAAATGATAAACATATATTCAGTCAATGTAAAAATATAAAATAAAGTGTTAATAGTCCATATAAATTAACACAAAAAATACCTTCCATTGAGGCACATATTTAAGATTTTCTAGAAAAATTAATGCATGTAAAAACCTAACATGTCAATGTCAATTAAAAAATATATCATTAACTTTTAAGCACATCTCATCGATCATAAATTCTCATGCTCAAAAAACATGCCCACATGATGGACTTGCCACTGTAAACAATATAAAAAAATGGGTTTGAATATTTAAAAATTATGACATACATAACAGGTTGACATAGAAGTTGTCGACCGACCTCCCCTCTCGATAGTAGAGCTGGCCCAAACTTCCCACTCCCTGAAAAACTTCACATCTCTTTGAGAACTACTACCACACAACCAACCTTTCCCTGGATGCCTAACACTATCGTAGCCCCCTCTCCAACACTACTTTCTCCCCTTTATCCAGCTCCACCTTCTCCCCTGACCATCCTCTCCTCCACCACCTCTGATGCCGCTTTTATCCACCTTCTTCTCCTTTTCAAGCAACCTGATGATTTAAAATCCATTATATAATTTGTTTTCATTCACTTATAGAATTGAATTTGATCTAATTATACAACCTAGGTTTATTAGATTAGGTTTCCCAATCATCATATTTTCTAATTTTCCAATAGTTTTGATTCTGTTTTTTAAATTATAGGTCACTTGGTTTAAATACATTCTTTAAAATACCCTTTTGTTTCACTACAGATAATTTTATTTTAATTAATATAAATTAATTAATTTATAAGAATGATAGGAAAATCCTTTTCATTGGATTTTTTATTCTTCTTGATATATAAAATTATTTAAGAACTATACGAATGGAGAAGGTATGTACATTAAATAGTATGCATGTCTTCATACCACTATTGCACCCACATGTTAAATCTATATAACAAATCACTTCTATGTAAAACACACTTTGAGCAATCGACATGCAATAAAAATTTATAACTGCCTTTCCTGGGATTTCATGGATCACATATTCTAGGACAGTTTTACAATGATGGTTTCAATAATTTTAGTTTTAAAAACTTAAATACACAATGAAGATTATTTGTTCTTGTAGTGTAGGCAGTGAAATAGACTAATATAATTTGTTTTCAGTAGTGAACATGTTCTAGTATCTCCATATTAAATGTAATTGAGATTCAATAAATGAATAAACATAATTCCATGAAATTATAAGATATAAATATATAAATATCATAATAAAAAAAACTATAAATTCATATGTTTCAGACATGAAATGTTTACTACCATATACAAATGAGATAAAATTGAAAAATTAGAAACATGAATTGGAAACATGGTAATTCAAAACCATAAAATTGATAGTAGAATATGTAATGTAATACTGGTAAATGGAATCTTGATACTTCTATTTTTAAATCTGGTAAATCAATATTCAGAATCTGAGGGTTTTTATTTAGAATAAAAAATGTTCTATCAAAATTTTAAACACGATAAAGTAAATCATTTGAACTCAAGATTCAAGATAATAAACATGATATTAAAAATAAAAATATAAGAATAATAAAATCATATTCAAATCCATCAACTTTAAATATAATATTTTAAATTGAAAACCAATAACTTAATATTCAAAACTATAAATTGGATACTTATAATTATGATGTCCAATTCACTCTGAACAACATCAAATTAAGTCGGATCATTTTTTAATGTGAAACCAAAAAAAAATGATACAATATCATTGAATATATCTACATGAGATGCATTAGTTTTAAACATCATGTATTATTTTTAAGGAACATCAAGTGTATTGAAACTATACCAGGGTGTCACCTATTGAACAAATATGCATAACATAGAAAATTTAATTTATTTCATTTTTCTATAAGAAAATTTATTTCTAATGGAACCTAACAGAAGTTTTATCCCAATCAGATGAAATGATAAGAAAATTTTATTTTTTAAAATTTGAGTTATAGGGTTTCATTATTCTATTTTCATTAAAACCATTTTGACAGTGCATTCAAGTATGGTAGCCTCAGGTGTATATATATCTTAATATATATTTTTTTAGGAACTAAACAACTAATAGAATAATAATATTAACGATAACAATAATAAAAATTGAAAATAAAATCCCTCCATTAGGATTTTATAAAATCAAAAGATATGGATCGTCTTCAAAACACAAAAAATTTAATAAACTGGTCAAGGATATGTTGAAAAAAAAATTTCACGACTACATAATGGAAAAGATGGTCATTTATATGCCTAATATTTATATAAAACTATCTAAAAATTAAATAATGAAGAAAAATTCACCTAAAATCTGAATGTAAACCAGAAGACTTCCAGAAAAATCTATAAAAAATTAACAATGAGGAAAAATTCATCTAAAATCTGAATTGAAACCATAGTATTTCAAGGTTAAAAAATTCCTATAGAACATAAAAAACTCAACCCGATCAGATAATTTAGGGAATATATCCCTATTAGTGAAATCTAGGATCACTAAAGTGTACAACTTATGATAGATCACATAAGGCAGTAGACATACGCATAGTATGGAATCGGGCCAACATCACTTTAGAATAGTAGGTATCGTTGGTGGAAAGGGAAAATAGAAGGTCCACCAACCATGAAATGAGTTGATGGAGGTGATCCTAGAAGGTGGAGGTGACTCCTTGTGGATGAGTTTGTAGAGGTAGAAGAGGTTTATTAGGGAGAAGAAGTTGTGGGGATATAGGTCGGTGGGGAAGAGGGTACACTGGGGGAGACGATAGTTAGTTGATGTGGGGGAGGTTAGGAGAAATATCAAGGAAGCAATGGACAAAATGAAGGCAACATAGATAGATTAAGGAAGACGGGAGTTGGTGAGGTGGGGAGGTGGGAGTAGAGGTCATGGATATGAAGACGAAATGCAATTAGGGTTTCAAAAAAATGTTTTTCTATTATTTTTTTATTTTGTTTTTTTAATTTTAATATGCATTTTTTAGTTTCATTATTTGATTATTTTTTGTGTTCTTTTGATTTTAAATTCGTCTTAGATTCTTAGTTTTTTTTTCAATTATATATTCATCTCAAATAATATTTTTATAAAAAAAAATTATTTATTATTTATTTATTATTTATTGATTTCAAATTCGTTTTAAATATTTTTTTGGGAAAAAATATATTAAATATATAATATTTCAAAAAATAAAAAAACATTTCTTTCCTTGCACTCACATCACTTATCCTTATTGTTTTTACCATTAAAATAGAACTATTGATTGGGTTCGAATCTCCATAAATTTTTATTCTTGTCAATAATTATATATATATATATTGTGTGAAATATTATAATACTACAAATATTTTTATCCCATCAATAAACATGTGATTTTATTAAAAAAAATTGATAATAATTACATAAATATTTTTGGGTAAAAATATTGGTATTAATATGATAAAGTAACAAATTTAATTATTGGTAAAGTGTTTGTTGTTATTAAATAATCAATACCAAAAGATATATGTGTTGGTAAAAATATATGTTGGTAATTAAATTTAATAACAAAACATAATATATGTTGGATTTATACATTTTTACCAACATATATGATATCTGCCACTGAATTTATGTTGGTAAAAGGCTTTTTTTTATAGTGAAATTTCTTGGAATTCCACAAAAATTGGACAGCATAGTATTTTAATAAGAAAGTATGCCTCAGCTTGTTCTTCCAAGTAGAATTTGTACTAGTCCGTATGACACTATTAATACTATGAAAGAAACCTCCAATGCTTGATCCAATGTATGAAAAACCTTATGCCATACACAAGGTCCACTTTAATGGATATTATTCTTTTATTTAAATGGATTGATATCTTTTCATGACCCCTACCAATACAAGGTCTCTTGATAAATACTTTTTTTCATAAAGAAGTAACACGTCTATGATACAAGATGTTAAACTGCATAGCATCTTCATCCTAGACACATGATGATAAACTGCATGACATACATATCCACAACACATGAAATAAAATTTAATTCCCCCATCCTTTTAGTATAATGTAATAATGTACAACACCAACATCCTTACCACATGATGCTAAATTGTGCGACATACACGTCTTCTCTATTTGATGTAATACTGCATAGTACCTCATCCTTATCGTATGTCGTAAAATTGCACGACACCAACATCCTTGCCACATGATGCTAAAATGTATGGACCCCTTCATCCTAGATGAATGATGTAAAAATATATATCATCATGGTCTTGGATGCACAAACATTAAAGGAACCCTGGATGGCCTTAGTCGTATGAACTAAAACTACAAGATGCCAAAGTATGAGTTGTTAGAATCTAAACTACATAGCCCAATTTCTAGGTCATGAGATGTAAAATGGTATGACAACATCCTTACTGCATGATGTAAAACTACATGGTTTACATCACTATTTCATGATGTAAAATCGCATATCATTTCTATCCATTCTTAAATGGATCACAACTCTTGGGGGTGGTCTCCTACCACACCTACGTTAAAAAATACTAGTGTCTTGATTATCATTTCGATGGGATACATTGTGAACCTTGACCTTATATCTTATTCCCAATAATCATTTTTTTTAAAAAAGTACCATTTTCCCTACATCCAAAACATGATTAATATGGGGAACTAATTCAAGAACAATATGTGGAGTTATCCTTATCATTATAGGATATGTAGTGAAGCCCATATCTCTAATATTAGGTTTATCCACAATATCCCTTCTTCGACTCGAATAACATACATCCTTAATGCATGATGTTCTACTGCATGGTTATTATTCCTCTTGTTATATGATAATGATTCCTAGAACTATGTATAGATTGATTCTCATTTCCATGAGATACGGGGAGACATAGAGATCCTATATCTTTGTCTAGCCACCAAAAGATAAAAATTCCCTTTTATTTTTATCTGATCACTTTTTTGTGTTAAAATTAACCTTTACTACTCCTTATTTCTCTCACCGAGTATAGATCATGTTGAAATATCAGTTTTTTAAATGTATTCCCCACATGATCAAGAAGTATTAGTTCATTATTGGGCTAACATGGTCCTGGTTTCATGACCTTAAAATTCATAACAAAATGTCATTACTTCATGAGGTAAAACTTCATGGTTTACATTTTTGTTGCCTGATGTAAAACTGTGTAACATTTCGGTCTATGCTTGACTGAATAAACATCCTCATTGTTGGTATCTTACTACCCGTCCTATCCAGAGTTACATGTGGATTGATTCTAATTTAAATGGATACATAGTGACGCCTACATCACATGTCCTAAGCCAAGCCATGGGGTCAATAAAAATCACCCACCTCTTGTATAAATAAAAGATCTACATATGATATATTAATTTGGGATCCATTATTTATGATTCCATACGGGAAACATAAATGTACCCTCCCATATAAAAATCATATATATTGGGTACTTCACACTATATGTCCAAATCTAGTCCAAATTCTTTTTTTTATCAGGAATATTCCTTCCACACATCATACTCTTAATTATGGGAATTTTACATTAGCTATCTGCAATGGAATGTTTGATATCTAAGGATGAATTTGTCTAATTATGTTTCAATATTCCCTAGTTGGTTTTATATAAATTTCCCCATCAAAAATTTCATGTTATTCATAGGATTTAATTATTTTAGTATAACGTAATATTCCCCAATTGGATTTTTATAAAGTCACCCACCAAAAGAGTTTTTTAACCAACATCATGTTTACCCTTGAAAGAATACCCTTCTATCTTCTTAAGCCCCAATGAAATCATGTTGGAACCCTCTATTTTAACATGGTTTACAATCATTCCATGAATGGTTTTCCTAGGCCACTTCTCTAGATAAGAGAACCCCCATGATCATGGTTTATAATTTCATCCCTCACATCTGAAGTATCCTAGCACATCCTTAGTCTGGTAGGCCTATATTACACATATTTTCCATAATATCATGGTCTTAGTCATACTAACTAAAACTAAAAGGCACCATATCATCCTGTTCACATGATGTAAAACAGCATGATTCATCTTTACCCCTCAATGCTAAACTGCATGGTTGAAATCCTAATTATTTGACATTAAAATCCCCCCTCATCTTCGTTGCATGATGATAAGCAGCACAATATTTCAAAATAGTAAGAATTTAAACTACATGGTTTTATAGAACTACATATGGGTTAATTCCCACTTTGAAGAGACACATAGTGATACCTGAACTCTATGTCTCAGGCTCATCCATAATAATGAAAAAATACCCTTCTCCACACAATAATTCTATCAATGTGAGGAGTTTATTTATAAAACTATGCATGGATTGAATATTGTATTGAAACGATACATAGAGATGTCTGGATCCTATATCTTGGGACGAAACACAATGAAAAAAATCAATTTTTGATGGGTCATACCAGTGTAGGAAACATTCCTCTCCATTATTAATTGATTTTGACATGAAAGAATCCTTCTATAACTCAAGAACTTTCCTTACACAAACTAAAATCTCTTTATAGGGGAATATGAATCTCCATAATCATTATTTTTCTATCAAAAATAAAATTTCATATTTCTAAGGAAACCTTTGTCTAACTATATAGTAGCACACCCTAGTTGGATTTGTGTAAATTTTCCCACCAAAAGGGTCTTTCATTCGGAGGAATCCGCTATTTGGATATGTAGTAATACACCACATTTGGATTTTCATAATTTCACGCACAAAAATGGGTTTTAAATGATTGAAATGTTATTCCATAAGAGATACCTCCTCTATCTTAACAATCCTCAATAACATTATTCTACAACACACTATTCGAATGTGGTCCATGATGATTCCTTGCATATTTTTCCCATGTCACCTTTCAAATCTGGAAACCCCCATATTACAGCTTACAACATCCCCCAATAATACCTAAAGATGGTGGAATGTTATAAGTTAGATAACGATGGAATTTAAAAATACTAATACTTTTTTCAAAGATAACTGATCTTAAATTTTATCTTTCAATGTCCATTTTGAATGATGTCAAAATACACTATCCTTGTACTAGTAACTTGATATTAAACTACACGATGCTTCAAACCTCACCAGGGGGGAGCCTTTCTCCTAATGTTTGTCATCTACCACATCAACCTTTATAAATTTTTATGACTTGATGCTCAATACATCAAGAAATGTAATGATTTTTATATCCTCTATTCTACGTTATACTTCCACAACTATCAAATTATGTGTGTCCCTCAATTCATGGACACCACACCGATCTACGAAAGAGGTTATGGACTTCTTCCATTCCCCATATCTTTCAAGATTATGATAAAAATAGAATTCTACATCCTCTACACATACCAAATCTATTTAAGAGAAACTTCCCCATTATGGTCTGTGAAAACACAGATGTTTGCATCATTCTCAAACACCTTCCCTTATTTTTCTTTAGAAATTAAAATCTCTATAATCCTTCTTCGGCTATTGAAAATATAATTAGAATAATCTTAGGACACCTTTGTATAACAATATAGTAATATTCCATGATTTTATTTACATAAGTCATCCACCAATAGTTATTATCAGTCAAAGGATGTTGTTTTTTGACTATGTAGTAATACGCCCCAGTTAGCCTAGCATAAGTTCACCCAAAAAGGGTTAGTTAAATAGTGGAATACTCATTCCTAAGAGAAACCTCCTCTATTCACATAATAATTGAAAATATCTTGCTGTAAAATGATGTTTGAACATGTTCTGTGTCCATTCATCACATACTTGTCTCATATCATGTTTGAGATATGGGAATCATAAAATTGTGCCTGAAAATCCCCATTTACATATCCAGAGAATTTCATAACACTATCAAAACACACACCTTGTTTGGGTCATCATTCCAAAACGCATGGTGTTATTAGTTCGACCTAAAACACCAGTTATATTAGTCTAGATTTTAAGACTCAAAACTTTCTATAAAAATAGACACAAAACTCATCAGGTTGAAAACTGAAAAATGGAACCCTAGGTAAAAGTTGATTATTATCTCCATAGAGATACACTCCACATAGTTTATGAAAAAGTTGAGACATGAAGAGTAAAATGCACAAAACTTGTTAGGTTGAAAACCTAAAAAGGGCGACTAAAGAAAAGCTCAAGTATCACCCACTAAGTGTTCTTCATATAGGAAGTAGGAAAAAATTAGGATAATGAAACAAAAAAGGAAAAAAAATTGTGGGGTCTGCTACATGACCCTAGAAAGAGTCAAACTACACTCTCTATGTCCAAATATATAGGGGAAAAATCAAAGAACTCCCTCACCCCTATAATTTCAATTATAACACAATGGTATTTAATCTATTGTTTCATTTTCAATATTATATTATGTTTATGATAAAGAAATAAATGTAAGAAAAAATGATCCGAATCAAAATTATTTTTATTAGTTTTCTAAAAAGGGAGGTAAAATCACATTTTGGAGCCTTTTATCTAAGTTTTAAAAGTGTTCCTCAATATAGGATTTGATTTGTTGCACTGAGTCCCTAGAATTGTATTCAGTTTTATGAAACTTGAATAATTGTTTAGAAACAACCTCCTCAACATTATAGAGATTTTCCTACGCCGTAGAAATAGAATATATTCTTTATACCAAGGACCCCATCAAGAATCAATGTATTTGTACTATATCTTCCTTCATGATGGTTAAATATTCTCGAAGGAACACCATTTGAAGATATTTATCACCAATGCGATGTCAATAATCCTCCACCTCCTTGGAATGGATGTGCACATCTTGGGATAAAAAACTCTAAGGCCTTCAAAGTGTCATTATATTTGATCCTCAGCTTGTTGCAATATTTTCACATCCTCCCAAGACTGAATGATTGACTTCACCACATGATGGATCATATAGTAATAGAATATTCCATATCCCAACACTCCAAAAATGAATGGAATTTAGTGAAGGGAATCTTGTGTCTCTGATTATGACTCAGAACTACTTTTGAAGGGAGAATTTTATTCTTGGATTAGAATATTTAATGAGGTATCCCGATCTTCTTCATTTGAAATAGTTTCATCTATGCTTTCCAATATTTGTTGATTGGGCATGGAATATTGCCTCTCAGGCTCAGCTGTCGAATTCACTAGCACTGGACAATAGAAGGAACCCCTCATTAACATTAGGTAGTTAATATACAACAAAGGAAATGAAACAACTAGAGTAGTTGTAAACAATCACCCATTTTCAGATCATTGCCTAGAATGGGTGCCTCTCTGACATATTCAATATCAATGTTCTGAGTTTTGGTCTCCTAGACAGGAATTTCCCCCAGATTTGGTTTAGAAACTAGAATATAGGGATCTAGATAATATCCCACTTCAAGTCCCTCAGATATTTATCACTCATCAATAGGAATATGATGGATATGGATTCTTTGGTCATGAATTTCATTGGAAATATTTTCTATGAACAAGTATACACAAGTCAGGCTCTAGTATGAGACATCAAATGTAATGAGTTTTACTACCATTGGAAGATAAATAATGAGAAAACACACATTCTTCCAACAACCTATCAATGTCTGAGAACTTCTCCAAAGATATAGGGAAATTAACTTTTTTCAAAAATTTATACAGATTATTTAGTTCATCTATTAGATCATTTTATAATCACTAACTTATTACAACATCCTCAATAGAGGGGGTATTCGAGGTGAGTGGACCAGGACCCATGTTCGATTTACTATCAATTTAACACACCTATATCTTGATAGGAATGACCTATTTAAACACTACAAAGTTAGGATCAACACTGTCACCTTCATCATAACGAATGTGGCCCCTATCATCCCCTTCCATAATGGAAATATGGAAAACATTGACTGTTTTGAGGTCCTCTAGTATAGGTGATGGATTTGAGATTTCATGGGGAAAGAAATTAAAATACCGATGCATGACACCTTATTATATGAATATATCATTACCATGTCTCTCCTCCCTATCTACATTAATGTGAGCAGATGTAGATTCATCTCTTTTTACTTATTCTATCAAAGGGATATATTCATTGGCATGAATCTATGCCTTATTTGAGATATTCCCATCAGTCCTATAAGGATAAATGCTACACCAATTAAGGAATAATGTGAAGAAGATCCTATAAAAGGAAATATTAGTCAAATAGGTATCGAATGTGAGTCATGAGATTAAGTGACATGGAAAAGGTTTACCACGACACATACGCCTGAATAAAATCTCTATTCTATTTCATTTCATTTCTCAAAATACAGAGGGGTCCATGCTGGTCCTCTCAGTTATGGGTATTGGAAGTGGAAGTCAAGATGACTATCCATCCATATACTTCACTGTTATTCTGTAACCTAAAGAAAGTTCCATGGAATTGGGAGAATCAACCCCCACTCCGAGGGTGGTTCTCATGGGATCATATATCGGCAGCTCGAGCACCACCTTTGGTTCTCCCCCTCCTCCTCCTTCCAACTGTAAGATAAATCCCCGAAAAGTTAATGATGATGGGTGAGGGAGGAAATAAAAAGAGAAAAGAGAGATATACCTCATTAACATCAATGTAATTGTCCAATTCCTATTAAAATCAATTAAATATATCCTTGATAGAATATTGGTCCAGTATATTGGATATTATCTTAGTGGTCAGGATCCAATCATCAATCTTATATAGCAGTATCTCTAGCTCTAGAATATATTTCCCCACCTCAGAAAAATTGATTTTGGAATGAATATTGTAGGGTGGTCGAATATCTTCAACCTTTGAGATGTGAATTTTATCCCAGATAAATACCCACATTTCTCCAGGGTCTTGACTCATGCACATATAGACTTGAATGGACAATGTTTTTACATACTCTGATGCTAATACAACTGGATGTGAGGAAGACCCAACATCTTTTGACTTTGAATAACTTTCATTCATCTCTTATCTCATAGTGTCCTAGGTTATTGGAGATTGATTCTCCTCTCATCAGCGATGACTAGGAAACATTTTCTAGGAAGACATTATATCAAATATCATTTACTTCATGAACCTTCCCCCTGGTCATTTTGAAATATTTTATGCTTGATCATCATCTCCCTTAGGATGAACCTTCCTTCCATGCCTTCCACAATTTTTTATAGGTTATATCCACAACTTTAGAAATGATCTAGGTTAATTATACATAAGGTTATGATGAAATCCAAGAATAACCATACCCAGATTCCATCCTAATCAATGAATCTAATGGAGGTAGATTTATTGAAATTTGGAATAATTTCAAGTCTATCAGGATCCAAAATTATTAGGCCCCCATCAGTTTCTTCTCATGTCAAACGTTCATTGGGGTAGAGACACTTGGTGGTTATAGACACTTGAATTGGAATTTAAAATGATATGGATCATAGGCCTCACATATGATATGATAGTCAATATGAGCCCCCAATACACTGTCTCTGAATGCAATCAGATACAACCACATATCATCATCACCATTTTCATTTTTAGTCAACATCCCAGTTGGAATACCACTATACATGAAGAATATGAACGCTCCCAAATTGAATATAACCCTCAGAGATTCATTATGATTCATGGATAAAGGATATATACTAAAAATAACATTAATTAATGGAAAAAATCAGCCTTCAAGAAATTGAACTCCACTCAACATAATATAAGAACTGAAGTGTGCTACAATCCATCCCCACATCACTTGAAATGGTACTTAAACTCAAAATGGGGCCTTACCGGTGTACAGATTCAATAAAAAATCATATATCTTCACCAGAACATGGGAAACCAACCCTATGTGGCTCCATTATTCTAGTTTGGATACTATAAAAAATTTACCTAGCATCACACTTACATTAGATTCATGGAATGGAATAAAGTAGGTGATTTCCCACATTTTGAAGAATCCAACCTAATGGGTCCACACAGAAAACTCAGGCTTAAATTTATACCCTACCAGTGACATTGGCCTTGCTCAAAGGAATACCAAAATCTATTAAGAATGATCTGATTTTATAATTAATGTCATCATGTTGTGAACTAGAAAGTAGGAACTTATCCTTATGGCTTTAGGAAGGCTTTCATCCATGTTTCAAAATGAATGTTTCCCCTCATACGAGGCCTCTCTTCTTAATGTTTTGATCCATCTTCAATAGCTAGAGGTCTAAGGGTGACATCCTTTTTATATCATCTGATTTCACCATCAGTGGGATAAACACATCATAAAATAATCCAAGTATAGGGGTTGAATATATTTTTTAAATAACACACAAGATAATTACGACTTCACCATGCATCAGATGGAAGGTACTCATCTAAGAGATTGAACAGCTTAGAAATTCATCAATGAGGTCTAGGTTATTGTAAAAATATGTCTAAACCACCCAAAAATACTCATAAATGTTTACATTTGTAATCTTAGTCTTACTTATTTCACAGTTTTTCCACACCTAGTATTCCCACATCCATTGAGTCATAACTTCCTCTCTAGATTGGAAATCCCAATCCTCCTTCCATCCTTGTGATTGGTTTGACTTCAAAGTGTGGAAGGTTAAATAATAGTATTAAGAATTTTATTATTATGTTTTTGGAATAATATATGGGGCACAAAAGATGTGGCTCATGATACTTGGGATAGGAAATGTTCCTTCATTAATGAATATTCCCTTGGCAGATATGGTGGTAATGGGAAAATTTGTATGTTCTATGAACCAATACTTTGGCAGGTAATTCTATATCTATTTGGATGAATGTGTCTCTCATAATTCCATGTCCATAGAGTGGTAGATAATCACTTCACGGGTACTCATGTTGGTACTACTTCAGTTTCTCAACATAATTTTAGAAGGTGGTGTCATGCATATCATAGTAGTTTACCCTGATGTTTTGGAGAAAGTCTAAAACACGTGCAGAATCTTGTTTGTGGAAATCCATTATTGAAAACATTGGAGGTCTGCAAGGACACATAGATATTTTCATTAACGTAAAATTATTATTTTGATAAAATTCATAAATTTTTCAATAGGAGAGAGACTCATATTTAAATATCTATGTTCACATTCCCAAGTGACCTACACTACTCACTCATCCATGTGACTCACACAGTTCACTATCCCATGTGACCTTTTCCAGGTCAATCACTCTGGTTTCTATAATGGGTTAAAAAAATACATATGAATAACTTTCCTGAAGGTAGTCCTTCATAAGGCTTTCAAGAGTGACACACACGATAGGACAACATGGATGTAATTCATGATGAGAGCAGAAAAAAGAAAAAATGGAAGTAAGGATTCATCGGTCGATCACCTCTATTTATATATGTGGTTGACCTGCACACTATAAATTCATGGATAACCTCCACAAATGACATTTTCTGAATACCTGTGAAACCCTAAGAATTGTTTCTTACCTCTACCTAAATACTAGAACTTCTTATTCTGGTCGGATCCAATCTTGACTATGGGATTTTATTGACAATCATTTTTTATCATGGGGATGAAATGGTTTAATTAGAAATACCTCAATAAATAAATAGGTGAAGATATGGAAGAAGGATCAAGGGAACTCGACCAAATCCGAATGAACGCACCAGACCTTGATGCTAAGAAGCTCGCACATGCCCTACCCATGTAGCACAGAAGAGGAATCCTCCCCTTCATGAGGAACCTACATGGGAAACCTATGTAGGGTACCTACACAAGAAACATCATTCCCCTAGGGTCCCATGTTTTCCTATAAATGTAATCCTGGGGATCCTCATTTGAAAAACTAGAAAACTAAAAGAACCACAGATTTTTGATCACATATAACCTTTACCCAAGACCTCAAAACATTTCAGGTAGATCTCAAAAACCTGATAGGAGAGGGAACTAAGGGTGATAGTGGGATAAAATTCCATCTTTGGTATTAACCATGAGACACATGCACGTCAAACCCCTCCCCCCATGTCGGAAATAACTTGCATGATGGTAACTTCCCAATCTAGGGACCTACACGAGACCCTTCCACGGGAACCCAAGGAAACCCTTGGTTCCTAGAGAAATGGAGCACCCAAGTGTTGTTTCTAATGATTCCATTTCCGAAGACATATCCAGATCACATAGGCCTACCCTTTGTGAAGTAATTAAATGCCTCTCAGGTCTATTCTATGTGAAGCACTATATTTTCTCCCAAACCTATCCTATGAAAGACAATTCTAATCCCCATTTCTAGCCAATAATGGGAGTTCTCATATTCCTCTAGATCCCTCATCTATGGGGGGCCAAATTGAAACTTCCTCCAAAGCATCCAAACTTGCACAAACATGGAGAGAAATAAAAAATGTGTCTCTCATTCGATTATATCTTCCTTCAGTCATAGGTGTCCTAAACATGTCCCACCTAATTGGTTGGGTCCCCGGGTTGTGTGCAGTTATAAAACCCATTAGTCACGAGGAACCCAACACTTGGGGTAGTTATAAGAACCTCCTAATCTTAGATGCGAGGGTGATTCTTTTTCTTTTTGATAAGTATTAGTGACTAATCCTTTTCTATTCCTTTGGAACTGGGAGTAGGGATTCTATATTGGAGTAATCCCCATGCCTTTATTATGGTTCATAGAGATATGAGTATTCAAATGTGACTATACTGGTTTTGAAAACATGAAAGCAGACGTGCACATCAAATCACTTCCTTCTTCTCTCATAGAGCCAACAAATTCCACAAGTAGAAGAAGGATCATGATAATTTCTAGATCTTATAATTTATATTGTTTCTCACATATGATCATGACTCACATGTTCTTATAGGTTAGTGATGATGATGAAATATATATGATCAAATGCATGTCTCAATAGATAATCTTTTTCTGAATCTTCTTCTAACATTCCTTCAGATGGACTCCATAGGCATTGGTCCTCAAAGCCATGTATCCATCTTGTAGGACTCCTATTTTCTTATCATCCCTAACCATCCTCATCATAACTAAGGGAATACTCCTTGGTGTAATCCCCGACCAAACATCTAAATATCCATGATTCAAAACATTCGTTATTGTTTGAGACACATGGGCCTCCTCCAAGGTGTAATCCCTATAACCAAGTCATATACTCTCGAAGGGACACATTCCCCTATGATAAAAACCATCATATGCCCTCCACAAGTGTGGGTCCTTAAAGTAATCGAACTACATGGGATTTGATTCCCAACCAAGTGGGATACGTAGGAAGCCTCTTTGAGGTCCAAACAAAAAACCCCAAATTCAACCAATTTATATATAGACACATTCCCAGTAGGTTCTTCACCAACCCAAGGGGAAAACTCCCCTTGGTTTCCTTGGTATGTTTTGGAATAAGTCCCACACCACCCCATGGCTAGACATATTTCTCCTAAACATCCTTGTCACATAATGTTAAACTTCATGGGGTTTTCATCTTCATATTACCTTAAAAGATACGATTTTTCTAGTAATGTCGAAATGAACTACATGTGTTCTGATTCTTTTTCACTAGGATAAATAGGAATGCCATCTCCTGGGGTTGACAATGATATCAAAATAACTCTCAGATCTAGGGATGATAATAAATTTCATAGTAACCCACTATGTGGCTTGAAATGAACATCATAATAATAAATAAATAAATAATCTATAATGCGCATACAAAAGGGTAACATTGATGGGGAACCTTCGATGCATATTTATATACACATCGATGGAGAATCTCATATATATACAGATGATTCTAGACTTAGTACATGATAATATTTTATTATTAATATAGGGAGACCTGAGTTATATTTTGGATTTAATAAAGGATTTGTGAATATGTCTTAAACTTATAAGAGAGTCCCAGAGTAGGAAACAGTTCCCCCCAAAAGGTTTGATGATCCCGACCTCCCATATTCTTAACCAATGTGAGTCCCTAATAATTTTTAGACCATTTCCAAATAATCACTCACCTTTGTAATGTCAGTTCATGAAACAAATCGAATAAGGAAACCATTGGGTGTCTCCAGTTTCACAAAAAAACGTATTGGAAACTATATATAGATAGTGAACCTGACATGAATGATTGTCAAATATCAAAACCCGATAATCAATCAAAAGGGGTACATAATTTTCAAGGTAAAATAAGATTTTTTAGTGTTTTTTATGTTTTCTAGGATTTTTATTCCTTCTCAGGATTTTATTGGTTTTTAGGGTTTTGGGGGTTTTTGGATTTTTATGTTTTTTAGGGTTTTTAGTGTTTTTATGGGTTTTTAGGTTCTAGGCACATTATGGTTTTTAGGGTTTTTATGGTTTTTAGAGTTTTTAATGATGTAGGGTTTTAAAGGTTTTTTAGTGTTTTTAGAAACATTTTAGGGGTTTTAGGGGGTTTTAGAGGTTTAATGGTTTTTAGGAGTTTTAAGGTTTTAGGGTTTAATGGTTTTTAGTGTTTTTAGGTTTTTAGGGGTTTAAAGTGATATTAGGTTTGTAAGGTTTTCTTAGGATTTCTGTATTTTTAGTATTTTTTTCATTTTTATGGTTTTAAGGATTTTTATAGGTTTTAGGTTTTTTATGGATTTTGAGGGTTTTATGGATTTTTAGGGTTTTGGGGGTTTTAATATTTTTTATTTTTAGAGTTTTTTTTGTTTTTTTTTGTGTTTTTAAGTGTTTAAAAGTTTATTAACATTTTTTGGGGTTTAAATGGTTTTGAGTGTTTTTAGTTGTTATTTGTGGTTTTATGGTTTTTTACAGTTTTCGAGGTTATATGATTTTCAATGGTTTAAGGACTTTTTGGGGCTTTTATGGTAGTTAGTAATTTTTTGGTTTTTAGGGGCTTTATGTTTTTATAGGTTTTTAATTTTTTATTAGGGTTTATCAGGGTTTTAGTGGAGTTTTTAATGTTTTTAAGAATTGTCAGGGCTTTTTTAGTAGTTTTATGATTTTTTAGATTTTTCAGATGTTTTATGAGTTTTAGGGTTTGTTTGGGTATTTTTGGATTTAGGTTTTTTTTAGTTTTTTTGGTTTTTTAATGTTTTTTAGAGTTTTTTTCACATTTATTGGGTTTAATGTATTTTTAGGGTTTTTTTGGGTTTTTTGGGTTCTTAAGGGATTTAGGGGTGTCTATGGTTTTTATGGGTTCTTAGGGTTTTTAAAATTTTTTAAATGTTTTGGGTGTTTTAAGTGTTTTTATTATTTTATGGTTTTCTTAGAGTTTTTCAGGGTTTTTAGTGTATTTTATGTTTTTAAGGATTTTAAAGTATTTTATGATTTTTTTAGGAATGTAAGGGATTTTGAGGGGTTTTTTTTGGGTTTTTTGGGGTTTTTATGGTTTTTTGGGTTTTAGGGGGGTTTTTTTATTTTCTTGAGTTTTTATGGTTTTTTAGAATTTTTTAACATTTTAAGGGGTTTAATGGTATTTTGGAGTTTGTAGTGGGTTTTTAGGATTTTTATGTTCTAAGGGGTTTTTATGGGGATTAGGGGTTTTTAGAGATTTTAGTGTCTTTTTAGGGTTTCTTAGGATTTTTAGCATTTTTTGGTTTTCTAGGGGTTTAAGTGTTTTAGGGTTTTAAGGTATCTTAATGTTTTTAGGGTTTTTAAATTTTTAGGGACTTTACTAATTTTTTAGGATTTTTATGTTTTTTTAGGGTTTTGGGGGATTTTGGGTGTTTTTAGGGTTTTATGGGTTTTATGGAATTTTTTGGTTTTTTGTGATTTTTGATTTTTATTTATTTTTCTGGTTTTTTGGAGTTTTTAACATTATTATTGGTTTAAATAGTTTTTAGGGTTTTTATGATTTTTAGGCATTTTTTTCATTTTTTGGGTCTTTTATGGGGTTTTATGGTTTTTTAGGTTTTTAGGGGTTTCATGTTTTTTTAGTTCTTTAAGGTTATCTTAGGGTTTTTTGGGTTTTAGGTTTTTTTAGTTTCATGGATTTTTTAGGATTTTATTTTTTTATGGTTTTATAGGGATTTTGAGGGTTTTTATGAATTTTAGGGTGTTTAGGGTTTTTTTTATCATTTTTAGGTTTTTAGGGGTTTTAAGTATTTTTAGGTTTTTATGGTTTTAGGGGGTTTTCAAGGGTTTTATGGATTTATGGGTTTTAAGGATTTTAAGGCCTTCTAAGGATTTTAATGGTTTTTAGCGTTTTTAGAGATTTTGATGGTTTTTCTCGGTTTAAGGGTTTTTTATTTCTCATGTGTTTTTAGGGTTTGTTAGAATTTTTTAGGGCTGTAATGGTTTTTTTGTTTCTTTAAAAAAATTAAGAGTTGAAAGGTTTTTTAGATTTTTATTGGTTTTTAGGGTTTTTATTTGTTTTAGGGTTTTGAGACTTTTAAGGGTTTATGGTATTTAGGGTTTTATAATTTTTAGGGGTTTTATGTGTTTTTAGGTTTTTATGGCTTCCTTGCATTTTTTTCATTTTTTTAGGTCCTTTACGTTTTTAGGGATTTTTATGTATTTTTTTATTTTATTGTTTTTTGGATTTTTTTATGGATTTTGAGGGTTTCTAGGGGTTTTTTAGGATTTTATGATTTCTAGGGTTTCTAGGTTTTTTTTGGTATTTTGGGGTTTTAAGTGTTTTTAGTTTTTTAAGGTCATCTTATGGGTTGTTAGGGTTTTTAGGGTTTTTTACACATTTAGTGTTTTGGGGGATTGTTTAAGATTATTATGTTTTTAGGGTTTTTAGAGATTTGGAAGGTTTTAAAGATTTTATGGTTTCTATTGTTTTATGGTTTTTTTAATTTTTATGTGTTTTTTTAGTTTTTAGGTATTTATGATTTTTTATAGTTTTTTTTAACATTTTAAGGGTTTTAAAAGGGTTATACCCTATTAGTGGGATATGGGGGTTTTATGAGTTTTTAGGGGTTTTATGATTTTTAGGGGTTTCGATAGTGTTTAAGTGTTCTTAGGGTTTTATGATCCTTTTAGTGAAAGGAAGGTGCAAGGCCAGGCTATTCCTACCCCCCCCCCCAATTATTAGAAAAAAGACACAACAAACAAGGGGGGGAGTCAATAGACCCACAACCAAAAACCCTAAACACCCCCAAAAAACCAATAAACCGCAAAAAAGAAACAAACATCAAGAGTACAACAACAACACCAAGAACATAAATTGTAACTTCATAACCTCCCAGCCAATCAGAAACTAGCATCCAATAGCTTATAACCTAGACTCTAACACCTCATGGCCAATAATCTACCAACCATTCATAGCTTAGTTTCCAGCATCTAGAACCTCCCAACCAATCAGCTTCAAACCATTCTCATCTCATATTTTGACATTCAACTCCTCCCGGTACCCACCACCAGAAAAATAAGACCACCAATACCTATTAACAGAAACATTCTATAGCATCCATCACCCTTTGGATAGAACCCAACTCAAAATAGCTCCTCCAGTAGCCTTGGATTCACACAACATTAGCAGACATCACCCAACGCCTCTTACCAATTCAAAGAACCAGTACCCATAGCGAAGAGTGATCAAACCATCCACATACAATAAAAAAAAAATTCTAAAAGAAAGGGTCCTCTATCCAAAACCTCTAGTAATAATCACCGAACCAAAGCACCATTTTGGAATCTAAAAATAACCACAGACAAAAAAGGAACCAGATCGCAGTATAACTGCATCAACTGTTTGAAATGAAGATAAGTCTAAAGGATTATAACTAAACCTCCAACCTCTTCCTGAGGTGATGAAGAAGCTGAGGAACCTACACAATTTCTTTATAATCCGAGCTGAGAAAAAAACACTACTATCTGAGAAACATCCAGTACCGCCAGTTTGAAATCATTCCACTAATGAAGCCAATCCCTATAAGGATCCAAATCCGAAGGCTTGAGAAATGCTTCCAAATGAGGACGGAAAAGAACACCCACCGCCTTGGATCTGTAGAGCACAGCCAAATCCCACCACTTTTGAGATCTCCCCAATAAGAACGAGGAAAACCACTACTCAGGAAAGGCAAAGCTACCGAAGGATCCAAGCCCTTTTATCATTTTTTTTTGTTTTTAAGGGTTTAAATTATTTTTTGGTCTATATAGTTTTATTACGTTTTTCATGGTTTTTATGTTTTTTTATGTTTTTATGGTCTTTTAGGAATTTTAAGTACTTTTAGGGATTTTAGGTATTATGAGGGGATTTAAGGGTTTTGAGGTTTTTATGACATTTTTGGGTTAAATTTTTTTTTTGATTTTTAGAGGTTTTAATGTTTTCAGTTTTTTTTAATATTAATTGGTGTTTAAAGGGGTTTTAGAGTTTTTATTGGGGTTTTAATATTTTTTTTGTATTTTTATGGTTGTTATTGTTTTTAAGGGTTTGGGGGGTTTAAAGGTCCTTTTATGATTTTTATCGTTTTTAATTTTTTTAAGGGATTTTAAGTGTTTTTAGATTATAAAGTTTTCTAAAAGGGTTTCAAGGTTTTATGGAGTTTTTAAATCATTATGTATTTTTAGGGCCTTTTGGATTTTTCTAGTTTTTAGAGATTTTGAGGGTTTTTAAGTGTTTTTAGAATTTTTTAAATTTTTTCAGGGTTTTAAGTGTTTTTAGGTTCTTAAGGGTTTCTTAGGGGGGTTTGGGTTTTTAGAAGTTTTTACATTTTTATGAATTTTTTTAGGATTTTTATGTATTTTTAGGGCCTTTAGGTATTTATAGAGTTTTTAGAGCTTTTGGGGGTTTTATGGTTTTGTTGGGTTTTATGTTTTATTATGTTTTTTTGTGGATTAATGGTTCTTTATATTTTTTTTACCATTTTATTGGTTTAAATGTGTTTTATATTTTTAGAATTTTTTATAGGTTTCATTTTATTTTTGGGTTTTTATGGTTTTTAGGTGTTTTTATTGTTTTTAGGGGGTTTATGGTTTTTAGTGTATTTTATGGTTTTTAGGTTTTTAGTGGTTTTAAGATTTTTTTGGGGTTTAAATTATTTTTTGGTTTTAAATATTTTCTTTTGGGTTTTCATGGTTTTAGGTATATTTATGATTTTATGGATTTTTTCATATTTTTATGGATTATTTTGGTTTTTAGTGTTTTTAGGGATTTTGTGGGATTCTAGGGATTTTAGTTTTTTAGGGTTTTTTCCGTTTTTATGTTTTAGGGGTTTTAAGTGTGTTTAATTTTTTGAGTATTTCTTATGAATCTTCATATTTTTAGGTATTTTTAGGGATTTTTCATAATTTTTTATGGTTTTTAGGGATTTTGGGGGTTTTGGGGATTTTCTGGGTTTTAGGTGGGTTTTGTGAGTTTTTTTGGGTGTTTATGGTTTTTTAGAGTTTTCAATATGTTAGGGGTTTAGTGGGTTTTTAGAGTTTTAAGGGGTTTTAGGGTTTTATGTGGTTTTGGGATTTTTTTTATGTTTTTAGGGTTTTTAGCATTTTTAGCATTTTTTGTGTATTTTAAGTGTTCTTAGGTTTTTGAAGATTTCTTTGGTTTTTTAGTTTTTTAAGGTTTTTATGTTTTTGGAAATGTTTAGGGAATTTTTAGGATATATATGGTTTTTTTTGGTTTCTAAGGTTTTTAGGGATTTTGATGGTCTGTTAGTTTTTTTAGGGTTTTAGTGTTTTTTGGGTTTTTGCATTTTTAGGTTTTTTAGGGGTTTTAAGTGTTTTAGGTTTTTATAGATTTCATAATTTTTTCATGGTTTTTAGTGTTTTTTACATTTCTAGGTATCTTTTTGTATTTTTGTTGTATTTTTATGGGTTTTATGGTATTTTTGGGATTTTGAGGGTTTTTAGGGGTTTTTTTTCTTTTTGGTTTTTTTGTGGTTTTTAGGTTTTTGGGGGGTTTTAGGTTTTTTTAGGTTTGTAGTGTTTTTTAACATTTTAGGGGTGTAAAGGGTTTTTAGAATTGTTACTTATTTTAGTGTTTTTATTGGTTTTAGGGTTTTTAAGGATTTATGGGTTTAATGGTTTTTAGGGGTTTTTAGGTGTTTTATGGACTATTTAGGGTCCTTTTAGGGTTTTTAGGGGTTCGATAATTTTTTACTTTTTTAGTTGTTCAAAGTCTTTTTTGGTTTAAAAGGTTTTAATAGGATTGTTGAGGTATTTTTATGTTTTTAGGGTTTTTAGGGTTTTTATAGGATTTTTATTGTTTTTAGGGTTTTTATGCTTTTTAGGTGTTTAGCGTTTTTAGGTTTTTTATGGGTTTTAATTATTTTTAGGTTTTTAAATGGGTCATTGGTTTTTTCTTGGTTTTTAGGGTTTTTTAAATTTTTATTGATTTTCGGGCTCTTTTAAGTTATTTATGGGTTGTTATGGTTTTAGGGTTTTTTTGGTTTGTATGGGTTTTGGAGGTTTTAAGGGTTTCTTGATTTTTTAGGGTATTCAAGGCTATTTAATTTTCCTTAATGTTTTGAGGTATTTAAATAGTTCTAATGTATTTTAGTGGGTTTTAGTATTTTTATAGGTTTTTATGGTTTTTAATGAATTTTAAGGGTTTTTTTATTTCCTATAAATAGGATCATGGGGATTTTCATTTGAAGAATTGGAAGAATAAAAAAATCAATAGAGATCTGATCATGAAGCCCCATCACCCAGGCCCTCAAAACTATTTAAGAATCTCTCTAAAACCTATGAGAAGAGGGAACTATGGGGGGTGGTGTGATCAAAGTTCCTCTATGGTCTGAAACCCAATACACCTGCATAAGGAACCCCTTCCCCTAGGTTGGAAATCACTAGCATAAAGGTCAGTTCCCAAACATAAGACCTACATGAGACCCTTCCAGGGACACTAGAGGAAACCCTTTGATCCTATATCAATTCCTCACTCATGTTTTGTTTCCCAATTTGTCCATCGCCCAAGGCATCTCCAACTCGCGTAGGCCTACCTTGCACGAAGCACTTCCAGTTCTTCCCAATACTACCCTATACAAAGCACCATTTTCTTTCCAAACCATGATATGAACAATACACCTTCTAACCCCTATTTCAAGTCACAAATTTATGTTATATTCTTTCTTTAGATCCCTCATCTGATAGGGAAAAAAGTTAATTTGCCACAAAGCCTCCAGAATTTCACAACCATTGAGAGAGAGACACTAGCATGTATCTCATTCAGTTATGCATTGCTTTGGTCAGAGGTATACAAAACATGTCCAACCTAATGGGTAGGGTCCTTAGAGTGTGTGCAGTTAGGTATCCCTTTGATCACAAGGTCCCCAACTCTATGGGTAATTCCAAGTATCTCTTTGTATCATATGAAAAGGTGATTATGTTTACCCCTTCTCATCTCTAAGACCTGGGACCTCTACTTTCAAATGGTGAGGGGGTGAGGATCACACTTTATTTTTCCTTTTACCGAGATTAGTGACTAATAATACTATCATACTCTAGAAATATGACCATGGAATCCCTCATGTATTAACCCCATGTTATTTCTTATTGGACATATCCAAACAAGTTGTCAGATGTGACTATCATGGTTATGAAAATGGGAAAGGACATGGTCGCATCAAACCCATTTATTCTTCTCCTATAGATATGGAATCTTTCACAAATAGAAGAAGTATCATGTTTTTTTCTAATCTTCCACATTCCCTTGTTTCTCACATCCAATCATTCCTCACATGGTCATAGAGGTTAGTGATGATCATGATATCTGTATGGTTAGATGCATGTATCTATAGAGAATACCTTTCTGGACCTTTTTCTTACATTACTTTAGAGTTCCTCCATAGGCATGGGTCCTCAAAGACATGTATCCATATTTTGGGCCACTAATTATGTATAATAATCTACCATCCTCACCACAACCAAGGGAATCTCCAAGGTGTAATCCCCGACTAAACATATAAATAACCATGAGTAAAAACATTCCTCGTGGTCCCAAACACATGGGCCTCCCCATAGGTGTAAGCCCAAAAACCATGTCATGTCCTTTAAAAGGACCAAATTACCTTATGAGACAAACCATTATAGAGTCTTTATAGGCGTGGGTCCTCAAAGTCATCAAACTATATGGGATTTGATTCTCGTCTAAGTTGGATACGTAGGAATCCTCTCTGAGGTCCAAACCCAAAAGCCCAAATCACCCTAATATTCTCTAGGACACATACCCTATAGAGTCTTCATCAAACTAGGCGACCAAAATCCCTTTGGGTTCCTTGGGTTTCTATGACATAAGTCCCACACCAGCCCTTGGATATGCACCTTTCACCTAGAATTCCTTTATATATGACGTTAAACTGCATGGTTTGTTCCTCATCACATGACCTTAAAATCTATAATATGTCAACTTAAATAGAAATGAACTATTTAAGTTAAAATTAATTTCACAAGGTTACATAAAAATTCCATCTCTTGGCTCTGATCCGAATATAAAAACAACTCCCATATCTCATGAAGAAGATAAATTCTAGAGTTCTCCACAACATGGATTAAAACCCACATCATAATAATAAACATCTAAAGAATATCTAGTCCACATACAAATGGGTAACATTGATAGAGAACCTCATATATATATAGATATCCCCATCAATGGATTACCTCAGATACATATTGATGATTATAGATCCAATAAATTATAATAATTTATTGTTAAAGAGGTTGACCTAATTTATACTTTGGATTTAATAATGGATTTTTGAATATGTCATAAATATATAAGAGATCCATGTAGTAGGAAACAGTTCCCCCTAGAATGGTTTGATGAGCCTAAATTCTCATCCTCTCAACCAATGAATAACCCTACACATTTTTGGACTATTTTACAACAATCAATAGCCTTTGGAAATAAACTTTGTGAAACATATCGAATAAAAGAAGTGTTGGATGTTTCTAGTTCCATGAAAACAACTCATTGGAAACCATCTGGGGATTGTTAACCTGACGAGAATGATTTTACAAAGCTCAAACCCCCACAATCAATCACAAAGGTGTCGACATTTCAATTGGGGAACAAAAATGGTGAACCTAATGTGAATCATTAACTAAGATGACAGTGTCACCCAAATTTCAGTCCCCTTCAAGCTATTACAAATTTGAGATGGCCAAACATGGATCCAAAATAATCGATTTTGAATGAATAAATTTGTTTATGTTATTCTTTAAGGGGGTTTCCTTTTATGTTTTGTTCACCTATATTTTAGAAATTTCTATTATAAATTCCTTTAATTCAATGGAGTCTCACCAAAAAAATCAGGCGTATGCATCATCTACTATTCAAGATGGGTCATCAACTAAATAGAGGATATCATTGCCAACTCAGCCTCTTTAACAATGGATCTCAAATGAACTGGTTTAGGAGTGCTTCCAAAATGGTACAATCCCAACCCTCGAGGATTCTAAATAGGACCTCCATATCATGAATCCCCATAAGTTTCCCACCCAATGGCTATTGATGGTCTAGAAGCATATGGAACCAATTTTCATCTCCAATCATTGCATGAGATTTTACACATAACATAGCGTTTATATCCTCCATTATATTTGGAATATTGATCAAGAGGTCCCAAATGTCATAACCTAGATGACACAGGGGTCCCCCAATGGGTTACTATCAATAGTCACTAATTCCAATTCTGAGAGGTAATGAACCCTTAGCTTGATGAGGGTGTTTTCTGTGGAAGCATGGACCCAGAATCAGGAATGTAAGATGTGCCACGAAGGGTAGCGACCAGTCAATGGGTAATGTGGCTATACTTCTGTCCCCACTAGAAAATCCTGTCAACATATTTTGGTGGTAAATAGAGAGCAGGAAAAAACACTACCCCGCACCAACCAATCCTACTAGTAGAATTTTCTATCCGCATCTTAATAAACACACCAAAAATATATGGTGGAAAATTGGGAGTAGGAACAAACACCTTCTCAAACCTAAAATGCACCCCGGTTAAATTCAGAGGCACATCGTGAGCAGGATAACACACCCATTTGTATCCATTATTTCTTTCAATATTTTCATTTAGCTTCAATCATAAAAACCATCTAGAAATCCCCAACAAAAATTACGGGAATATCCATATATTTTCCTCCGCACCTAAGTACTGTCAGCATATAGTGATCAGAAATGGAGTACATCAGTAAGAAATACACCCTTTCTCCAACCACCTAATGTTAATATATCCCCAATAAAGCTAATAAATTTACCAATAACATCCTAAAAATGTTGTAGAGGAAAAAAAATTCCATCCCATATCCTAAAAAACTGCCATGACATAATAATGATAGCAGTAGTGGTAGAGGGACAGATACAAAACTTCATCCCCATAATTGGGGTGACTTGTTTGCATGTCACACCAGAGTAGACACACACATAGACTCCCACAAAAGAGGTTCACGGGCCAAAATTTCCCATGATATATGGATAACCATATTGGGACCACAATCCCATTCAAACTGGAGGTAATCGGTCTACCATCAGGGCCACTCCATGGGAGGCACACACCCTGTCACGACCCGACCCTACCGGTCCCGAGCCGCAACAACGTCAAGCCCGCCTCCATAGGCCAGAGGCTGGCATCCAGCGCCGAAGATGTAACAATCTCGGGGAGGCCTTCTCCTAAGTACCTGTACACACACACAGACAACCCACTCGATGCAGAAGTGCAGAGTAAAAAATGAAACCATGGGACAATAGCTATAACCCAACCACAATCATGCATTATCCACTAAATAGAGAAAGTAATGTGCTGAAAGTACTGAGAAGTAAACTGAATAGTAAAAAAGAAAAAACACCTACCCAACCAAAAAGGTTCCACAACCGACCAATAGGTAAAAAAGGAAAAAACTGGATATATCCCCACCTAAAAACTCTGGCATGACCATGACATGCTATCTGATCTCCTGCAACCTCTACGCTCCTTTTTAGTCATGATCGACCTGTCTGTAATCTTCAAGGGCACACTAGGTGCGGGCAAATCCCAAGTAGGGGTGAGTTTAAAGATACTCAGCAGGATGCCTTGAAATCTCGAGGGAGAAACACAGAAGGAACTAAATAGGTTAGTAGTAGACAAAACCAGAACAGTAAAAGAGTATAATAAAGATAGTGAAGCTCAACCCAACAAGAGGAAGGAATTAAACTCGTCCAAACGCAGGAGCTAGGAAAGGTGATAGCACGAACTTATTGCAGTGTCTTTGCTACATATAATTGGAGAGTGGACTCGTCCAACCAAGAGGAGCTAAAAATGGAAAGAACGTGGCATACCATGTGCATCTTCACCCCTCCTAGAAGGAGAGTAACTGAACCCAATGAGTGGGAACCGAAGTCAGGTTTATATGTATATATGCTCAAAAAGGAACCCGAATGAGTGTGTAAGGGGACCTCCCTCTCCAAGATCATCCCAAGAAGAGTCACTATCCATTCTATGGATATCCAACACTGATCCCAAACGTCCTGCATGCCAACCTAGGAGGTACAAGTATAAGGGTCTCAATCACCACACCTCGATACTATCCTCTTTGGGCGACACTGACTCGCTCGCATGAAATTTAGGTCACATCCCAAGGAAACATCTCGGTAGGAAAAGAGCCCCTCATCCTCGTATGTCCTAAGGTTACGTCAATGTTGTCATATCACCAATCCATATAACCAATGATCCCGTTCTGGTAGTCACTAAGAAAAAGTCACTGACTAGCCCTGTAGAAAGGTCTGAGTCTGAAAGAAGTCGCTGGATAACCCACTGCCCCAAGTTGGATTTTCATAATGTTTCCCACCAAAAGGTCTTATCAGTCGAAGGATAACTTTGTTTGACAATGTAGTAATAGGACACTATTTTAATTTCCTAATTCACCCAAAAAAGGGTTTGTTAACAAGTGACACATTCTTTTCTAGGATAGATCTCCTATATCTTCATAAGCCTCAAATACATTATACTGGAACCCACTATTAGATTGTATTATTTGGGGATTCCTTGCATATTTGTCCTATATCACCTTTCAAATCCAGAAACCCCAAGAGTATAGCTTACAAACTCCCCCTTCAGAACTAAATATGGTGGAATTTTTTAAGTGATATACACATGTAATAGAAAAATATTAATCATTTGGTTAAATCTAAATGGATATAAATTGTACCCCTCAAAAACCATTTGATACGACATTAAACTATGCAGTCCATGTCCTCGTCTCATGACATTAAACTATATTATACTTCACCCCTCTCCATGGAGGATCCTTTATCTTGATGTTGTTCATCTATTACATCAACCCAGATAATGGTATATGACTTTATTATCATTATATTAGTATACATATTGATTCCTAGATCCTTCATTATAGTCCTATCTTCCACAACATCCAAAACATGCTTACCCCTCCATTCATGGAAACAACCTTCATCTGGGATGGAGGTTTTGGAATTCTTCCATGACCCCTCCCTATCAAGCTTGTGATCGAAAAAATTCCCCCTCCCATACACATACCAAATTTGTGTATGCGTGGATTCCCAATTCATAAACAATGCTAACATATATGTTCCATTCATTCTGAAACATCATCCATTCATGGTCTTTAGAAATCTGAATCTCCATAATATTTCCTTTTCCATCAATAATATAATTTCAGGATCCTGAGGAAACCTTTTCCTGACTATATAGTAATACACCGCAGTTTTCTATGAATTAGTCACACCCCTAAAGGGTCTATAATTCATTAGATGATGTTATTTAACTAATCCATAATAATCCACGACTGGATTTGAATAAAGTCACCCACAAAAAAGGGTTTTTAAACTAGTGACACATTCATTCCCAGGAGATACCTCTTCTATTCCCATAATCCATGACAATATGGTGATGGAAACCACTTTTCAAACATGGATTCCCGCAATTAATCACATAATTGTATTATATCATTTTTGAGATACTGGAATTAAAAAAATTATGACTCAAAATCCCCATTCCCGTATTTGGAGAATTTCATAACACTCTAGGACCACCTTCCTTATTTGGGTCATCATTCCATAACTCATGGTCAATGATATTCGAACCAAAACACCAATCACATTAGTCTAGCTTTCAAGACTCAAAAATTCCAATAATAAGTGACATAATACTCCCTAGGTTGAAACCCCACAGAGGGAACGCTGGATAAATTTTGAGTCTTACATCACTTTACCTACACTCACATGGATTAGAAAAAAATTAAGAAATGAAAATTAAAAGGAACAAAACTTGTTAGGATGAAAACCCATAAATGGAAGCTTAAGAAAAAGTCAATTATCTCCCACTAAGACTTCTTCATATCGTACTTTGGAAAAAATTAAGGTAATAAAATAAAAAGACACAAGTTTTGTAGGGTCTTCTATATGACTCTATAAAAATTCAGTGAATTCTCACTAGATCGAAATACCTGGGAAAAAATAGAGTGCACTCTCACCTTAATCATTGCAATTATAACACTATACAATTCAATCAACTGAGTCATATTCATCATTATACTATGATTAAAATGAATATGGGAATTTAGGAATGTGTGATCAGAAACAAAATATTTGTATTCATTTTCTAAAAAGGGATGGAACATACACATGTCAGATCCTTTCTGTCATGTTTCTCAATTACTCCTCAATATAGGATTCGAGTTTTTGGACTGTGTCTCGACCATTGTCTGCAGTTTTCCAAAACCTGGGAATTGTGAAACAAAGAACTCCTCAGAATTATGAATCTAATTCTTCTCCACAACAACTGAATATCTTCCCTATTTTAAGGACCCCATCATTTATTTATAGAGTTCAATTACCTCTTCCTTTATGACATTTAATTCATCCTGAAGGCACACCATTTGGAGAGATTTCTCATCAATATGATGTTGATACTCCTCTACCTATTTGGTATGGCTCATCTCATCATGGTATACGATTTCTCTAAGACCTTAAAACTTTCTTGATAGGTACACATTGGATTTCAATGATTTTTTATCATCCACTTGACGATAAATTATTAAATTCACCATATGATGGATTATGTGGTAATCAAATCCACTATATCCGAACATACCAAATATGAGTGAAAGATAGAGAAGTCATGAGGGTAGGTCTTCAAGAGGTATCTGAGAGAAAATCTTCCAAATGTACTGCTTAAAAATATGGTGTGTGGTGTGAAGGGTGTACTATGTATCCATGTTTTTATTAGAACTTCTTTCAAAGAGAGAAATGTATTCTGGGATTCACTTAGAAAAGAATCCTGATCTACTCCCTCTAAAATAGTTTTAACTCCACTTTCCAATTTGGATGAATGGGAATGAAATATCCCATTTCAGGCTTAGTCATCGAAGTCAATGGAACTATAAAACAAAAGAAAACCCTCATTAACATCATGGATTTAATAGACAGTAAAGTTAGTGAAACAACTAGAGAAGTTGTAAACACTCACCCATTGTTATATTTAAGACTGGAATTTATGCCTCTCTAACATCCCCAGCCTCATTGTTATCAGTGGGGGTCTCATGGAATGTAATATCCCCTATTTTTGTTTAGAAACTATAATTGAGTGCTCTCTGTAATCTCCCACATCGAGGAACTCATATGTTTCTCCCTCAACAATGGGAGTATGATGGACATGGATGCCTTGGTCATGAATATACTTGGAAATGTTTTCTATGAAAAAATAAACACAAGTCAATCTATGATGTAAGACATATAATGTAAGGATGTTGACTGACTTTTAAAATTTATGAAATAGAAAACTCACATCCATCCAATAACCTATCAATGCCTTGGAAATTCTCTAAATATGAAGGGATATTAAATTTTTCCAAAATATCTTCATGATATGTTAGTTCATTATATAATCCATCACATCTCATAGCATCCTCTCTAGTAGGGGTATTTGAGGTAGGTGGATCAGGAACCTAATTTGATCACCAACAATTTTCCCCACAGGACTCTTGACACGAATGAACTCTTTGAACCCTGTGGATTATGTATTAGCACTGAAACATTAATTAGACAGTCCAAGATTACTTTTATTCCCTTCTGAAATGGAAATGGGGTTGATGTTTTCTGTTATAAGGTCTTATAGTGTAGGTGGTGGATATGAAATTCCATGAGAAAATAAAGTTATAGAACAACACATGACACTTTATGACATGCATATGGCATTAATTGCCCCTCACTATCTACAGTAATGGGGTCAGATAAAGCTTTATCTCCCTATTGTTATTCTATAAAAGGAACATATTCATTTGAAAGAACCAGTTCTTCATCTGGGATATCCCCCTCAATCCTTAAAGGATCATTTATAGACCCCTTATGGGAGGAAAGTGAAGAAGATATTACAAAAGGAAATCAAGTTCAAATGGGTATGTCAAGATACTTGCGAGATTAAGTGACAAAAAAATTTATCAAGGTGTTTACGTTTGACTAACTTATTTTACCTATTTTTTTCTTTTCATTGGATAGAGAGGGTCCCTTGTTGGTACTCTTAGATAAGGGTACTAGAGGTGTTAGTTTAGAAGAAACTCATGCCATATCCTTCACCATCATCCTATGACCTGATGAATGTGTTGAGGACTTTGGAGACTCAACCCCCTCTCCGATGGGGGTTCCTATAGGCCCATATTTTAGTGGCACAAGAAATTCCCTTGGTGATTCTTCTCCACATCCTTCCAAATACAATATAAATACCCTAAAAGTTAATGACGTGGTTGAGGTAAGAAATGAAAAAGGAAAATAAAGAGATACATGACAAACATTGACACATTCATCTCATTCCTCTTCATATTGAACATATATATTCTCAAAAGAATCTCATTATAGCATATTGGATACCCACTTAGTGGTTACGATTTATTCATTATTCACATATACCAATATCTCTATCTCTCAAATATATATCCCCACATTAGAAAAATTGATGTTGTAGTGTAGATCAAATGGATCAAAAATATCTCCAAGATCTGGGATACATATTCCGGCCCAGAGAAAAAACCCACATGTCTTTGAGGTCAAAATTCATTCCCTTCTATGCTTAAATAGCCAAAGTCCATACATACTTCGATGATAAGGCATGAATATGTGAGGAAGACCCAAAACCCTTTTGCATTTTTATCCCTTTCAAGCCTCTATGTTATCACTGGCGCTTAGGTGACTAGATCTTGAGTCTCTTCCTGGTGATAACAATTATACCACCTTGGATCAGAAGATTTGGTCTCAACACTGACTTACTCCATTTCACTTTCCTAAGATCACTTTGAATAATTTTAATCTTCAACATCACCACCCTCGAGAAGAACCTTCCTTCGAATCTTTACACAACTAGTATTATTCATAGCTGTGACACAAGAAACACTTTTAATTAACACCACTTCAGGTTATGATGAAATCTAGGAATTGGCTTACCTATATTCTACGTCGATCGATAAACTCGATGGAGGTAGCTTGATTGACATTTGGGATACCTCCAAGTCTATCAGGATCCAAAATTTTGGAGCCATCGTCATTTGTTTCTCAAGTCAAACTTGAATGGGTGATAGAAACTTGGCTATTGAAGACACATGAATTGGAAGGTAAATCAATATGAGTAATAGGCCTCACATATGATATCTCTATTAATATGAGATGATAGTATGTTGTCATTGAATGAAAATATATACGACTTCAGATCATTTCCAGCTTTTCCATTTTTAGTGAATGTCCTAGTAGGTGGATCATTATATGGGAAGAAGTTTAACTCTCCTATTATGTTCATAATATATAGAGGTTCATCATTCATAGGGATAATAGACGGATACCAGAAACATCCAGAATGAATGGGAAGATCCAAATTTTTGAATCTAAACTCCGCTCAACAGAATATAAGAACCAAAGTGTACTACTATCCATCCCCATAGCACTTGAAAATGATATTAAATTTATAATGGGGATTTCTCAGTGTACACATATAATAAAAAACTATATATATTTTCTAGAATATGGGAAACCAACCCTATGTGTCTCATTTTTCTATTTTGGATTCTATAAAAAATGTCCCTTATCTCATTCAACCGTTAGATTGAAGAACTGGTGGCTAATAGGTTCTTATAAAAATTATAAGAAATCTAGCCAGGTGGGTCCTTATAGAAACCTTAGGCATCAATTTATATTCCCACCAGTGATACTAGACTTGCTAAAAGTTAAGACATAATCTTTCAATAATTATATGGCTTCTAATACAGGGCATCTTATTGAACACTGGAAAGTAGGAACATCTCATTCTATCTCAAGGAAAGCCTTTATCCATGCTTCAGAATGAATGCTTCACCCCTTACGGGGGTCTCCCTTATTATTTTTACAACCCACCTTTAATAGATCATGGGCCATGGTAGGTTTCCTTTTATCATCATCCCACATAACCATTGGGGGGATAAACTTTCATACATTTCTCTAATTATAGGGGATATAACGATTTTATAAACATCCCAAATGAAAATGATGACATCCCCATGTGTCTTATAGAAATAAGTTTTATACAGGATCCATCAGCCTAACAGTTTTGGGATGATATATAGGTTCTTGTATACATATGTCTGCACCACCCAAATGTCCTCATAAATGATTACATTTTGAACCTCATTCAAAAAATCTACTGAGGCTTGGAACACCAAGTATTCCCACATTCATTCAGGACTAACTTACCCTCTAGAGTAGAAGTCTCAATTCTCCTTCCATACTAATGATTGGTATATATTGGAAGTGTGTACGGTTGACTCATAGCATCAAGGATTTGATTCTTAGGTGTGAGGCATCAGATCTAGGGCACACAAGCTGTGGTGCATGACAGAGGTGATAGGAACAATTCCTTCCTTGAAGAATACACCCTTATAAGAGATTTTGGAAATTGGTAAATTAGTATGTTCCATTAACCAAGAATTTGATAGGTAACTCTGGATATTCATGATGAATTCATATCCTAGAATCCAATGGACATATAGTGGTATATAATCACTTCATAGGTACTCACATTTTTAATGATTCATATGCTTCATTATATCTAGGAGGGTGGACTCGCACATATTATTGTAGTTTGTCCTGACTGTTTTGATCAGGTTTGAAACACATACTATATCATGTTCATGGGAATCCATTAGAGAATCCATTGGAGGTCTATATAAACACATTTATATTTACATTAAATTAAAAATATTGATGTCAGAAAATTAAATAATTTGGAAAATGGGTGGGCCCCATGAAAGTAAGTCATGTAAGATAGTTGTCCAAGTGACTCACATAGGTCACTCACCCAAGTGACTCACACATGTCACTTTACCAAGTGACCTTGCATTGGTCACTTTCTTAGGTCACTATGATGGGTTGACAAATTCATGCTAAGTAATTTCATGAAGGTGATCCTCTAAAAGGCTTTCACAAATGACATGCATGAAAATATATAATGGATGACCTGAATGATGAGAGAAGAAGAAAGAAAAGGTGGAAGGAAGAATTATCTATGTGGCCATATATATTTATAGACATGGTTGACCTACATGCCATAATTTCATGGTGGAACTCAATGAATGACCTATGTGGAATACCTCTGCAACCCCAAGAATATTTTCCTCCCTCTAACTTGGGACTGGACCCTCTTCTTTCAATCAGATCCAATCCAGATAGGGGATTTTTTACACACATTTTTTCACACGGGGATAAAAAGATCTATTGATAAATACGTCAAGAAATGAATAAATCAAGACCCCCAAGAAGGATCAAGGGAACTCACCAAATTGGGCATGTGCACACCTAGCATGTACACCAAGAGGCTCACATAGGCACTACCTACATAGCTCAAAAGGGGAATATACCCCTTCATGAGGCTCGTGTATAGAAAACCTATATGGGGTACTTGTGTAAGAAATTTCATTCACCAAGGGTCATGTATTTCTTGTTAAATAGTACTTTGTGTCTCCTTATTTAGAGAACTAAAAAACTAGAAAAAACCTTAGAGATCTGATCACGTAACCCCTTTGACTAGGCCACCAAAACCTTTTAGGTATCTCTTTAAAGCATGATAGAAGAGTGAACCAAGTGGGATAGTGGGATCAAAGTCCTCCTAGGGTCTGAAATATGAGACACCTATATAAGGACCCCCCCCCACAATTTAAAAGAACAAGCGCACGATCCCTTACCAAACCCGAGACCTACGTGACATCCTTATAGGGACACAATAGGAAACCTGTTGTTCTTAGAGAAAGTAATCACCCAAGTGCTGTTTCCCAAGTTTTCCATCATCTAATGAATCTACAGCTCGACCAGGCCCACCTTGCATGAATCACTTCCAGTTTCTCCTAGGTCTACTATTCATGAAATAACTTCTACTTTCCCATCTCTGACATGTGCGAGCCACTATATAAGCCCTCTTTTAAGACATTAATGGTAGGTCTCCTCTTCCTCTAGATCCATTGTCTGAGGGGGGTTGGATTTAAGCTTCCTGTGATTCCTCTATATTTTCACAACCATGGTGAGAGAAACAACAAAGTGTCTCTAATTTTGTTATGTTATCTTTCGGTCATAGGTGTTCTGCACTAGTTCCACAAGAAGACTAGGGTCCTCTGGGTTTTATTAGTTATAAATCCCTTTAGTCACAAGAAACCTATCCATGGGGGTAGTAATAGAGACCTCCCAATCAAAAATGCAAGGTCAAGGATGTTTTCCCCTTCTCATATCTAAGATCATAGATCTACCTTTTTGGATGGTGAGGGGGTGGGGATCATCCTTTATTTTACTTATGATGGGGATTAGTGAATAATAATGAACTCTTCCTCTATAATTGGGAGAATGAAATCCCTCATAGTGTAACCCCCTGACCATTTTTAGGGGTCATAACCAGATTAGTGGTCAGATGTGTCTATGCTAATAATGAAAATGGGAAAGGAGATGTGAACATCAAATCCCTTTCTTCTTCCCCCATAGCCTCATCCTCTTCTACCAGTGGAATAATGATCACATTTTATCTAGATCTTCCATGTCATCTTTTTTCTCAAATTAAATTAGTACTCATGTAGTCTTATAGGTTAGAAAAGATGATAACATGTTCATAGTTAGATTCATGCCTCAACAAAGAATACTTTTCTAGATCATTATCTCACCTTCATTCATTGTTTCTCCATAGGTTTGGGTCCTCAAATCCATGTATGAATCCTATGGGACTTTTATTTTGTAAAATACCCAATCATCCTAATCACAACCAAGTGAATCCTCCTAGTTTTAATCCCTGACAAAACCTCTAAATCACCATGAGTCAAAACATTCCTCATGGTTCTAGACACATGGGCCCCCTCCTAGGTTTAATCTTTAAAACCATGTAATATGATATAAAATGTACACATTACATTGTGAGACAAACCTTCAAAGATCCTACAAAAGTATGGTTATTTTAGGTCATCGAACTACATGGGATTTTATTCTCGCCTAAGTGGGATATATAGGAAACCTCCATGAGGTAAAAACCCAAAATTCTTCCTCATATTATCTAGATACATTCCCAATAGGGTCTTTACCATCCATGGAGGCCACACTCCCTCTGGTTTCCTTGGGCTACTTTATCATAAGTCCAATACCAGCCCTTGGATAGTCATATTCCACCTAGAAATCCTTAAAACACAATATTAAACTATATGTTTTGGTCCTAATAACATAACCTTAAAAGGTATGATGTGTCTTGTTAAGTGGAACTAAACAACGTGGGTTATGGTACCTTTTATAAGGATACATAGGAAACCAATATCGTGGGTGAAATCCCAAAATCAAAACAGCTCCCATATCCCTGGATGAAGAAAAATTCTATATCACTGCACTATTTCTCTTAAAAAACCATCCTAATAATAAATGACTAAATATTATTTATCCCACATACAAAAGGGTAACATCGATGGAGAACCTTAGATACATAAAAATACCCCCATTGATGGAGAGCCTCAGATATATACAGATGATTCTAGAATCAATAAATTTGTAAAATTTATTTTTAATATTGGTTGACCTGAGTTATACTTGGGATATAATTAAGGATTCTAAAATTTGTCTTAAATCAATAATAGAGTCCTTGAGTAGGCAACAGTTCCCCCCAAAAGGGTGTGAGAATCGTGATCTACCATCCTACCAAACAATGAGATTCCCAAATAATTGTTTGACCACTTCATAATAATCAAATACCTTTATATAGTAGGTTCATGAAACATCTTGAATAATTGAATCATTAGCTACTTTTGGTTCCATGAACAAAACCCATTAGAAACCATTTGGACATATTGAACCAGATGTAAATGTTTTTAAAAAGTGTAAACCCCAAACATCAATCACAAGGGTGCCAAAAATCTTAAATGGAAACATGGAAATTAATTTTTTTATGTTTTTAGGGATTTTAGGGATTATTTCAAAATTTTATAGTTTTTAGTGGTTTTATGGATTTTATGTTTTTTAGTGATTGTATCATTTTTAGGTTTTTAGGGTTTATTTTGAGATTTTAAGTGTTTTAAAGGGGTTTTAGAGTTTTAAACATTTTTATGGGTCTAAAGGGTTTCTATAGTCTTTAATGTATTTTATGGGGTTTATGGGTTGTTAGGGTTTTTAAAGTTTTTAGGGGTTTTATGATTTTTAGGGGTTTTAACATTTTTTATGTTTTTAGGGGGTTTAAGTGTTTTTATTTTTTAAGGTTTTATTAGGGGTATTAAGTTTTTCAGGGTTTTTAACTTTTGAAGAATTTTTAGTTTTCAAATATTTTTATGGGGTTTTTGGATTTTTAGGTTTTTTTTAGTCTTTTTAGGGCTTTTAACGTTTTTATGGTTTTTTGGGATTTTAGGATTGTTTAGACTTTTTTTTGTTTCAAATATTTTTTTATTTTTTTTTATTTTTAAGGAGTTTAAATGGTTTGGAGATTTTTTAGGGATTTTTAGGATTTTAGGGGTTTTTAAGGACATAGGGGATTTTATTTATTTATGGTTTTTATGGTTTGTAGGGATTTTCATTGTTTTCGTGTTTTTTGATTTTTATTGGTTTTAAGTGTTTTTAGGTTTTTAATTCTTTCTTAGGGTTTATCAAGTTTTAGGTTTTTTTTAAAATTTTCATTTTTTTAGGGATTTTTTGGATTTATATGGTTTTTAGGGATTTTGAGGGTTTTTATGGTTTTTAGGGATTGTATGGGTTTTGGGTGTTTTAAGCTTTTTATTGACTTTTATTATTTTTAATGGTTCCAGTGTTTTTATTATTTTTAGGGATTCAATGGGGTTTTAGTGTTTTTAGTTTTTTTTATTGTTTTTGTGGGTTATTAGTGTTTTTAAGATTTTAGGGAATTTTTATGGTTTTTAGGGTTTTTAATTTTTTTCGTTTTAGGGGTTTTAAGTGTTTTTTTGGTTTTTTAGATTTTCTGATGTGTTTTTAGGGTTTTTTTTGTATTTCTAGGTATTTTTTAAAAATGTTATGGGTTTTAGGTTTTTTGAGGATTTTGATGGTTTTAAGGGTTTTTAGGGGTTTTTTTTGTTTTTATGGGGTTTTTTTGGTTTTTTTGGATTTTAAGGATTTTTAGAGTTTTTTAACATTTTTTGGGGATTAAATGGATTTTATAGTTTTTAGTGGATTTTCATAATTTTTATGGATTTTTAGGTTTTTTATTTTTATGGGGGTTTTAGGGTTTTAGGGGTTTCTTATTTTTTATGGTCTTTTTATAGTTTTTTAGGGTTTTTAGTGTTTTTAGTTTTTTATGGGATTTAAGTGTTTTTAGGTTTAATGGTTTTTTAGAATTTTTAATATTTATTTATTTTTAGTTCCTTCTTATAATTCTTATGGGTTTTAGGGATTTTAGGTATTTTTAGGGTTTTTATGTTTTTCTGGTTTTTTGGTGTTTTTTCGGTTTTTTGGGTTTTTATGGTTTTAATGTTTTTTTGAGATTTTTAATGGTTTTTGGAGTATAAAGGGTTGTCATAGTTTTAGTGGGTTTTTAGGGATCTAATTTTATTTAGGGTTTTTATGATTTTTTGTGTTTTAATGGCTTTTAGGTTTTTTAGTGTTTTTAGGGGTTTTAGGGGGTTTTAGGGGGTTTTAGGATTTTAGGTTTTTTGGCCCTTTTAATGATTGTTATAGGTTTTTAGGGATTTTTGGTATTTTGAGGCTTTTAGGGGTTTTTTGTTTTTTTTAGCATTTTTTAGTGTTTTAGGGGTTTTATGTGTTTTTAGATTTTTATGATTCTATTAGGGGTTTTAAGGTTTTTAGGGGTTTATATGTTATTAATGGTTTTTTATCTATTTTATTATTTTTATGGTTTAACTGATTATACGAATTTTTAGAGGTTTTTGTGCTTTTATGTTTTTTTGGGTTTTAGGGTTTTTATTGTTTTTAGGGGTTTTAATGGTTTTATGAGTTTTTTAACATTTATAGGGGTTTATAGGTTTTTTAGGGTCTTTAGTATCTTTTTAGGGATTTTGTGGGGTTTTAATGGTTGTTAGGGGTTTTATGGTTTTTAGGGGTCTTTGGGGTCTTTTAGGAGTTTTAAGGTTTTATCAATTTTTGGGTGTTTTAAATGTTTTTAGGTTTTTATATTTTTTAGGGGGTTTCAGGGTTTTGAGAGTTTTTTATGTTCTTAGGTTTTTTAGGATTGTTCAGGTTTTAGGGTTTTTAGTGTTTTTTGGTTTTTTGGGGTGTTAGTGTTTTTTGATTTTTAAGGTTTTCATAAAGTTTTTTAGGTTTTTAGGGTTTTTTTCACTTTTAGGGGGTTTAGATATTTTTTAGATTGTTTATTAATTTTACAGTTTTTATGGATTTTGAGGGGTCTTAGGGTTTTTAGGGGTTTTAGGTCAAGGAAGATGCGAGGGTCAGGCTATTCCCGATCCCCCCAAATTTATTAGAAAAAAGATGCAACAGACAAGGGAGGGGAGGGGTCAAACGAACCACACCCAAAAAACCCTTAACAACCCCAGACCCAAAACCCAAAAAAGTAAAAAGAACACTAAATAGACAAACAAAGAAAAAAAAATCAGAACTATCCCCATCATCACCTCCTAGACAATCAGTAACCAGCATCCAGCAGTACCATAAACACAAGCAGCAAATTCATCAGCAATTATCAGAACGATATCAGTAGCACCACAGTAAACCCTGCCTCACCAACACCATATATCAGCACCATACCAAGTTCAGCAACCATCAGCCTATACTCCAATCCTAGCTCATCAAACCTACACCACTGAATTGTGTCACCCCTCCGAGACGTGCCCTTGACACCGATCTGAACCACTAACACCATCCCAACACCGCCACATGCACCATCATACCAAACCAAAGTGGAGTATAGTGTGATGGGAAGGGTAGCAAGAGAAAAGGTGGGTGCACGAGTCAAGGGGGATGACACTGGAGAGTAGCCTCACCCCAAAACCCTATTCCAACAATCACCTAGCAGATCATTCAAATACCACGCATCAACAGTATCACCCAAAGCCGGCTTCCTGCCACAACAACCCAGGAAGTACCAAACAAAATACATCACACGCAACCAGCAACCAAAATTCGTCATAAAAGCAAAAAATGGCATCCATCTCCTTGAAACCCAGCAACCAATAACTTCAAACCATCCATCATTAAGCATACCACATTCCAAATCAGTGCAAGACCACCAATTCCAATACCCTTAACCATTCCGAAGCACCCAAACCTCCTTAATCAGACCCAGACCAAAACAAAACCTCACATCAAACCCATCAGGTAGCACCAGCAGCAGGAAATCAAACGGGGGGAAACTAGAAAAAGAGTCAAGGAGAACACAAAAACGTAGGCTCAAGCCATGACCATCAACTAGAAGCACGTAACCCCATATCAGATCAAAACTAAGTAGACATGAACCACTGAAAATAATCAAACTCGAGGAACCAGAGTGAACCTGCACCTTCTGCAACTTCTGAGAAGATCTTGGATCTGGAAATTAAAGGACTACGAAACCAACAGCAGCATCTTCAGATTTTCCAAAAGCAGCTCCTCGACCAAAAACGCCGCCCTGGAAAAAAGGGCACCACTACAGGGAAGTAGCATCCAGATCCACCGAACCCAAGCCATTCCACCGCAATAACCAAGACAAGCTGAAGCTTATGAGGATTGCCCAACCCCACAAGATCTCACCTAAGCACACATCTAGAGAAGAAGTCCAAATGAGCCTATGGCTTCCAGATCTACCAAACCCGAGCCAAACCGTTGCAAGGGATGATTCATGCCAACACCTTCCTGAAAATCACAATGTCTCCAAGCTAATACCTTCCAGGTTCACATCACACCAGTAATGATTTCCACTACCATGAGTCATCCAATTCCTCCTCGAGATCGAGGACATGGACCGCATGAACAAAGCCACATATGCATCATGACACACGAACATGAAGCTACCGGAGAGGAATCCAAGAGGATACGATCGCCATGAGAGGCGAGAGGTCCCTAGCAAGAGCAGCAGAAGATTTAGGGGTTTTAGTTTTTTTTGTATATTTAGATTTTTTTTGAGTTTTAAATGGTTTTAAGGGTTTTTAGAGTTTTATAATGTTTTTAGAAGTTTAAATTGTTTTTATTGTTTTTAGTGAGTTATTAGGTTTTTATGGGATTTAAGGGGTTTTAGGTATTTAGGGATTTGAAGTGTTTTTTTGGTTTTTATGGTTTTCTTAGATATTTTTAGGGTTTTAGGGTTTTTTATGTTTTTAGGTATTTGTAGGTATTCTTTAGTATTTTTTGGATTTTTTTGGGATTTTAATGATTTTGACTGTTTTTCAGGGTGTTTTTTAGGGATTTTATGTGTTTTATGGTTTTTATCATTTTTATATTTTCAATGGGGATTAATTGTTTATTTATTTTTTTAGATTTTATTAGGGTTTTTATATGCTTTAAGGGGTTTTTATACTTTTAGGGATATTTTGGAATTTTTTAGTATTTATTTGGTTTTTAGGGTTTTTATAGATTTTTAGGGTTTTTATGGTGTTTTATGGTTTTACATTTGTTTTTTGTTTCTAGTAATTTTAAGGTATTCTAGTTTTTTCATGTTTTTATGGGTTTAAAGGGGTTTTATTTTTTAATGGGTTTTAGTGTTTTATGGGGTTTTAGGTTTTTCGTGGTTTTTGGTGTTTTTATGGTTTTTAGGGTTTTAGGGTTTTTAGGGATTTTTAGGGTTTTAAGGGTTTTTAATGATTTTAGGTTTTTAAGGTTTTTATGTTTTTTTATGTTCTTAATGTTTTTTTAGGATTATTTAGGGTTTTGGTTGTTTTTTTACATTTGTAGAGATTTTTTAGGCTTTTTAGGATTTTATGGGTTTTTAGGGTTTTAGGGATTTTGAGAGTTTTTAGGGTTTTATGGGTTTTAGGTTTTTAGAATATTTTAGGTTTTAAGGGGTTATAAGTGTTTTTAGGTTTTCAAGGTTTTCTTATAGTATTTCAGGGTCCTTATGTTTTAGGCATTTTTTGGCATTTTTTATTTTTTTATTAGTTTTATGTTTTTTGGGATTTTTGGGTTTTCTAGGGTTTTTATGGTTTTATGGTTTTTTATATTTTTTTAGTTTTTTAGGGGTTTTGAAGTTTCTTAGAGTTTTTTAATGGTTTTAGGGGTTTAATGTGTTTTTATAGTTTTTAGTGTTTCTTTATCGTTTTTATAGAGTTTTAGGGTTTTAAAATTTGTAGTGGTTTGTATGGGGTTTAGGGATTTTAGGGATTTTATGTTCTTTTAGGGGTTTTATGGATTTTATAATTTTTTGGTTTTTCGAGGTTTTAATCATTTTTAGTTTTTATCATTTTAATAGAGGGTTTCATGGTTTTTTCATATTTATGGATTTTTAGGGATCTTTATAATATTTATGAGTTTTTAGGTTTTTTAGGGACTTTAAATAGTTTTATGGTTTTTACAATTTTTAGGGGTTTTATAATTTTTTAGGATTTTTAGGCGTTTTATGTGTTTTTTAGGTTTTTAAGGCTTTATTTGGGACATTGAAGGTTTTTAGAGGATTTATTTTTTTATGGATTTTATGTTTTTTAAGAATTTTTAATGTTTTTTAGGGTTTTAGGGTTTTTTTTGTTTTTAGGGTTTTTAGAATTTTTTTGGGGGTTTTAAGGGTTTTAAGGTTTTTAGTGTTTTTAATGGTTTTAGGGGTTTAAATGGTTTTAATAGTTTTTTGTGGGTGTTTAGGGTTTTATGGGTTTTTAGGGTTTTTAATGGTTTAGGGGTTAGGGTCTTTTAGGTTTTTTTTATGGTTTTGAGCGATTTAAGTTTTTCTAGGGGTTTTATGTTTTTTAATGTTTTTATTGTCTTATTTATTTTTTTCAGGGTTTTAGGGGTATTTAAATTTTTGGTATTTTTTGGGGTTTTAGGGATTTTTAGGGATTTTATTATTTTCAGGGGTTTTAGGTATTTGGAGGGATTTTCATGGTTTTTAGTGTTTTTTATGGTTTTTATCACTTCCTATATTTTTTAGGGGATTTAAGTGTTTTTATGTTTCTATGGTTTTCTTAGGGTTTTTATGGTTTTTATGGTTTTTTATGTTTTTAGGGAATTTATGTATTCTTATGATTTTTATGGTTTTTAGGGTTTTAGAGATTTTGAGGTTTTTAGGGTTATTAATGTTTTTTTGTTTTCTTGAATTTTTTGAGTCTTTAGGGGTTATAAGCTTCTTAATGTTTTTGAAGTTTCTATGGGTTGAAATGGTTTCTAGTTGATTTTAGGGTTTTATAGGTTTTATGGGTTTTATGGTTCATTGGGTTTTTATGGTTTTAGGGGTTTTAGGGTCCATTAAGGGTTTTTAGGGTTTTTAACATTTTTTTGGTTGTTTCTTCAAGAAATGGGGAAGACCTCATTTGTTTAAGGTTCAAAATTTTCCAATCGGTTTCAAACGGGTTTATTCGTAGAACCGAAAACATCCAATAATTTTATATCCATTGGGACCAACTTTCCAAAGGTAGGTGCTCATTAGTTGTGGACTGATGAGGCTTAAGAATTTTCATTGGTCGAATAGATGGGAGGTCGGACTCATCACACCTTTTTGGGGGAATTATTGTCTACTCTGGGACTCTCTTTATAGATTTGAGTTATGTTCCTGAATACTTATTAATTTAACAAGTATGAAAATGATCTTTCCTTTAGATCTGAAAATCAATGATTGATATGTATGAGATTTAGAGAATCTTTTATATGTATTTATGGTTCTTCATCGATGGAGAATCATCCATATGTATTGGAGATTCTTAGTCAATGGTATCCTTAAATACATTATATTTAAATATCTTCGTCATTATGATGACCATACTAGTTTTAAATCCACTCAGTAGGGCACTTGAATTTTATTTTCATTCAAAAGGACATGGATTATTTTAGAGTAGGGATCGTACCTGTAGATGGGCTACCTACGTATCCTTGTTAGAAAAGGAATCAAAACCCACGTAGTTCGGGAATTAAGATATAGTTTAACATCATATGGGATGGATAATAATTAATGATTGATGGGCTTGAACCTTAGAAAGGTTTCCTACGTACTCTACTTTTAAGGCAGAGATCAAATTCCCCGTTGTTCGATTAAGAAATATGGGGCTTACGTATGATTAACGGCCCAAATATAGGTGTTATAATTACTTTTACACTCTAAGATCACGTGAGTCATGGTCAATGTGAGAAAAAAGAGGTATTAGAAAAACCTGACGGTTTGTGCCACGATAGATGTGGTCACAAGGAATGATATGGGGCTTATGTATGTGTTACTGCCCAAAATAGATGAAGACCGGGATTTACTTCTGAAAAGAAACCTAGGAACAAGGTCCATAAAGATATTTGTGCTTTATGGAGATTTGGATACTCTAATTAGGGGCTAACTCCTGAAAAGGAGGCCCAAATTAGGGGGGAATTATGATTGGGGCTTACTCCTGAAAAAGAGGCCCAGGTTAAGGGAACATTAGACTTGGGGATTACTCCTGAGAAGGAGGCCCAAAATTAAAGGGGACTTGGGGCTTACTCCTAAGAAGGATTCCCATTAATAGGGTCCATAAAGGTTGTTGTGTTTTATGGAGATTTGGATTCTTAATTTGGGGGTTACTCCTAAAAAGGATGCCCATATAAAAGATTCTCTCATCTTAAGGGATGAGGTTGAATGAAGGGAACCTCTAACTGTAGTGATATAAATTTATATAAATCACAAGGTTTTGATAGATGTTCCACAGAATTCCTTTTAGATAAGGAAGACAACAAAGGAACCATGCCATAAGTGTCTTTGAAGAAGGTTTTGAAGGCTAAATCTTGAAGAGGAGAGGTGAATTTGAGGAAAAGAAGTGAATTGGAAGGAGGCGCACAAGTATTGGTCTGGCGCGCATGTCCTAGTCACACAAGTATACTTGCACGACATGAGTTCACTTGGGCGATGAAGAACCTATGAAGTGATACTTGGGCGACTTTGAATTGGAACCCTTAGTATCATTCCTAGAGGCTTTCAGAAAGATGGCCACAAGTTTCCATGAGAGGAAAAGGCAGTGCACAAGTTGTATCCATTTCCCTTAAGGTCTGGACCCTTACGCGCGCAAGTGTTGATGATTTCTAACACTTAGGCCTTATTCTTCCTCTTTATCTCTTCAATTATAGGTAAGAAATAACCTTAGAAGTGTTCGGAAGAATTCAATCAGAGACTAGGGCGACCAGAGCTTAAGTTTGAGTTTTGGATTTTTCGTCCTTGAAATGGGGGGCCCACAATGGGGTATTTATAGGCCATTGAGGACCTTGCGCGAAAAAAGAATAGGGTGCGCAAGTGACTTGGGCAACCCATATGTGGTGTGCATGTATACTTTCTCAACCATAATGAAACTTTCGCGACCCATGCTTAAAGAGTTCCTTGTTCATGCCTTTGTCAATTTTTTATGTGTTTCAAAGGATGAATCACTTTTTACTTATGGTATTTCCCTATTACATTCGTTAAACTCTATAATGGAAAGGAGTGTCAACAAAAGTCCCCCTCAGAGTTGGATCTGAAAAAGGAAAGAGCATTTGACTCTGAGGAAAATGGGAAATAAGGTACTACGGTGCACAAGTACTAGGTGCGCATGTATACTTTTGGCATGCAAGGTCTGACGCACAAGGGTACAGCCTTGCCTATAAATATGCGTCACCATTTTGTGCAAAGAACTCAGTTTCAAATTCTTCTGAGCTCTCGGTGTGCAAGTAGCTTTCATTCGTGCAAGTGACTTGGCTTTCGCTCATTCGCACTTCTGTTGGTGTCGCGCTTATGCAGTGATTTTCTGACTTGTGTGCCAGTACTAGGGCGGTAAAACTTACGCAACCATCTTGGACTTGCGCACCTTAATGACTTAGCCATTTTTTCCCTTTTCTTCAAAAATTTTCTGAAAAACCAACTTACATAAAAGTTAATTATTCGATCTTTGTGCAGATTCAATAGCTCCCAGAAGAATCGGATCAGCTGATGAACTGGCTAGAAAGCGGATTGATGATATTATGAACATCGTTGGCCATGACTTTTATAATATTTGTGACTAGAATATCCCATATTTGGCCAAGTAATTGAAGAAGTATCATCTTAATTTTCCACCGAGCATTTATCTGCCTTTATATGGTCATGGTGATCTACAAGGAGTCAATATTCCAGAGGCAAAGAACTATCTCCCGCATTCTTGGTTTCAGTCTTAGACCAACTTTTATTCAGAAAATGTCTTAGTTGGAGGATCATTTGTAAATGCTAGAATAGTGGAGAAGGCATTTATAAGTCATCATAGCCCATGTTCCCCAGATCTGAAACCTGACAAGCCTGAGCTATAGCCGCATTGTTATCCCTCCATTTCCATGTAGATATGAAAAAAGGAAACCCATTGACTGATATATTTTCCACTGCCGGTTGGTGGAGAGAAGACTATAATGATAGTAGAACAATATCTGAAAAGAGTACTCTCTTCAAATGGATCTTTACTTCCAATGATCCATTCTCAAATCCATGTATCCATCTTCCAAGTCTCTTGGATAGAAACAGAGTCACTATTTGATCTACAAAATTTTTTCTCAAACCACACTCAAGAACATTTTTTTACAATTGTTCCATGAATATCCTGTATCACTACGTCTCTTATTGTATCTAGTTGAATGAATGAATTACAGGCGGTTGCTGATGAAGCTCAGAATGTCGTAAATCAAATGAAGAGTTATGTTGAAAGCATCTTCTAATTCATGAAAAAGAGAAGAGACTCTAATCTGTGGATGTATTTATAACTCTTATGCCTCAATTAAAAACACTTTCATCTTCAATCATTTGTGCCTGCATTCTCTTGCTACTTTCTTTAATTAATTTTACCTAATCCAATGGGCCTAGTAGGCATAGTTTGATTTTTTTTCTAGGGTTATAAAAATAACCCTACAAACTTTGAATATTTTTATTTCTCAATATTAATTAAATCATACAAAACATATGTTTAGTGAGCTAGGACTCAACTTTTTTTCAGAGTTACTTTGTCTTTTGTTTTCAGTTTAAAGTCATGCATGTCGAACATGAAAAGGCTAATGTTTAAAGGTCTAATATCTTTGACCGAATAGATTAAAATTGAATCAATTCCTTGATAATTTATCTGAAAACATATTACCACATTCAAGTATGGGGGGAAACATATAAAATATGACTTAAGAAATTTTTAATCCGAGGAATGATATGAAAAGAGGGCTAAAAGGCATTATAAGAAGTATTTCCTAAGAGTGAAGTTACTATTATTTAACAAACCTGTTAGGGGGTTGAATTATGCAGGGCCACTTAAGGGAATTTGCTGTATAGTCAAATAATAGCATCTTTTGGCTGATAGATCCATTATGTAGACTACTTATGCAAGGACACCTAGGGGCGCATGCTGCATAGTCAGGCAAAAGAACTCTCAGAAATTTTACTTTTCTATTGCTAAAAATCCAGTGAAATTTTATGGAGATTCAGATTTTCCAAAGCATAGAGTCTGTTGTATGGAGAGAGGCACTTGATTATGGATAGGATATTTTCAATCAATATTGACAAAGAATTGGATGAATGTCACTCCTGTGAAGGTTTGACCCAAACGTAGGGAAGGGAAATATAAACCATAGACTTAAATACTTTCAGATCATGAAAAAGAGTATGAGACAAATATGTTAAGAATGGATATTTTTTGTGGATCCCTACATATTGTTGTTAAGACAAACAAGTACAAAATAGGTTTTCCTCCCAAGAATGAAGTTACCACTATTTTAAAAACCCGTTAGTGGGTTGAATTATGCAGGGCCACTTAAGGGTATTGGCTGCATAGTCAAATAATAGCATATTTTGGATGATAGGTCTGTTATGTAGACTACTTACGCAAGGCTGCCTAAGGGAACATGCTGCATGGTTAGGAAAAAGAATTCCCAGATTTTGGACATTTTTTTACCAGAAGTTAAGAAAAGGGTTATGATAATCTGGAAGTATTTAAGGGTAGGAGTATGACACATGAAAATGGGTATTGTCCAATGCATGAAAGAGATCCATAGACCAATGCTGACCATAATCATGTTGTGGCTGGGTCTTGAATTGAGATGTTGGACTTCACTATGTATCCCATAAGGATGGTAATAAATCCATACATAGTTCTTGAAATACAGTTTAACGTCATGTGGGATGAGAGAGTATAAGATCTTAGTTTAGGGTCATAGAGCTCGGACCATAATGAGGAATAAACATTGTGTGTTTTATAAACCTGATGTGAATGAAGACTGGGGTTTTTATACCACATTCATGTTTTCACAGGGGAACTTTTCATCAAAGGGACTGAAAGTGGAATTTGGGGTTAGGCCCAAAGACTTGGAGATGGGTTCAAGGGATGCTCAAATGTTCCTACGTATCCCATAAGGATGGGAATCAAGCCGCACGTAGTTCTTAAAATACCATCTGTACAAATTTGGTTCGTACAAGTGAAGGGTGAAAGGGGAATTTAGTGCAATGATGGTTGGATCCAAGATTAAAGGTTCAATCATTTCCATGTATGCATGTAGTCTTTGAAATATGACATTATTGGAGATCAATTTCAATGATGATTCCCTCTTAGGAGAGGGACAATGGGGGACTGTATAGTTTAACATCGTATAGCAAGGATGATGGTGCTGCACAATTTAGTGTCATGTAGCAGGGACAAAAGGGGTGTACACAGTTTAACGTCATGTGTGACGAAGGTAAACCAACGTGAAGAGATTGGTTTTGGGATTGAACCTCTGGAGGTTGCCTATGTACCCAGCTTAGAAGGTGAGGATTAAAGTCCACTTAGTTCGATTAAGAATGAATTGATGATCAAGTTGTATTTGAGGACAACCCAAAGATGATGTTGGGACTTTTGTGTGGTTAGCGGCCCAGAGAGGGTATTATGGTTGAAGTTTACTCTAAGCTCACATGAGTCATGTTCAGTGTGAGAAACAAGAGATAGCAACAACCCCTAACGATGCACAGTTTAACATCATGTGGGACGTATTTAGGGACTTTTTCACAGTTTAACGTCATGTAGGATGAATAAGGGATTGTTTACAGTTTAACATCATGTTGGACAAAAAATGGGGACATAGTTTAACGTCATGTTGGATGAATGAGGGACCTATTCATTTTAAAGTTTTTCAATTAGGACTTTGGGGACTATGTAATTTAATGTCCTGTAGTGAGGACTAAAATAGTTTAAGGTCATATGCATGGACCAATGCTGCACAGTTTGGCATCATGAATCTAGGACGTAGTTATGCAGTTTAATGTCTTGCAGCACGTAAGTATTTACACAAAATAATTTTTCAGGAATATGGAATTGGTTGGATTTTTAATGAGTTATCCATCCATTGAGATTAAATAATAAGCTCCATTGGAGTATAACTTATGTATTGAGTAAGGTCCTTCCAATTTTGGATCAAGATGTTTCCTGATTATCTAGTTTAGGCTATGCCATTTTGTGGGGCGGTGCCTGTGCTTTTGAAGTAGATGTCATAAAATCTTCCAGAGTCAAAGACAATTTAGGCTTTGACACGAACTCGTCTTCTTCTGATTGTTCTTCTTTCTTCTAATTATTCCACCTATTTGAAGATTTTCCTTCTCATGAAGGGGGTTTTTCTATGGCATTCATATTAGAAGACACAATTAATTTCTTCAATTACGTTCATAAAATCGTATGAGTTCGGTTGATTGTTTTTCTGACCATCCAATCATCATATTTCTGTGCATTTTTACTTTTGATTTCATGCCACTCTCATTCTTCCTCTGGATCAGTATCAGTAACACATGCTACCTGGGCTAAAGAGCCTTTCAGGTTTACCTGTCCAGAGTCCACCATCTTTTGCAGAAGGTCTTTAAAGACAAAACACTCATGAATAGGATGCCCCAACACTTGATGAAATGGGAAATATTTGGGGAGGTCTTCATCTCCTTCCTTGTTCGGCCTTTTGGGCCTTGGGAACTGAACCAAATTATTTTCCAGAGCAGAGATGATGTAGCCTGCAACTTTCTCATTCCGGAAAAAATAAACTTTGTTCTTCAAATCTTCAAACTATTTCCGTCTTTGATCTCTTTGATCATCTTGAAGAGGTGTCCATTATTGTTAATGCTCAGGAGGCATAGCCCTTCGATATAATGAAGGTTTTGAAGTTGAAGTAGGTATAGGTGCTTGTTTAAGTGTAATTATAGTAGTCTCTTCTTTTTCCATTATCCATCCTGGAACTGATGGAATTACATGAGTTTTAGCCTTAGTCTTTGAAAGAGAGTCATCAATCTACTCAGCGATTGAAGTAAGGTCTCGAAACCCTCTTTTGTATTTCACAGGGACCAACGGTGTGTGTAATTAATCATGCAAATTTGCCACACATATTGACAAAAATTCTTCTTGAGGGATTGCTAAGCTTAAGGAATATGTTAATCTCTTCCAGCGAGCAATGAAATCTGAAAATCTTTCATTCTCCCTTTGGTTACAATTTTTAAGATAAAAAATTGTTGTCTTCGGAAATGTTGAGCTTAATTGAAGAAGGAATCGTTGATGGAGATCTTCCCACCTGGTAATTGATCGAGATTGCAAGCATGTATACCAGATAAATGCAGGACCTTATAATGAATGTACAAAACACCTGAGCTTAACTGCTTCTTGTTGTTGAGAAGTTCCCATCATGGGATCACAATGAGAAACAAAATGTGTAAAGTGTTTTTTTGGATCTCCCGAACCATTAAAAATTGGGAATGTGGTACTTTTGCAAAATTTGATGGGGGGAGGAATTGCATCCACCCATTCAGGGTAAGCTCTCTTCTATGGTTGAATTGGTGAACGCTTTCCTTCCATAGATTCCAACCGAGCTGTTAATGACTCAATGGTAGTAATTAATTTTTTAGAAACATCTGCTTGAGCTTGGACCTGTACAGGTGAAATAACTAGAGTTTGGACGGGTGTAGCGAGCGATACTACCACTGATGGTAGTATTGCCAGTTTTTGTTGCGTATAACCCATAGGATTGGACCTATGAGGGTGTACTGGTAAAGGAGTATATTCTTGATCTATTCTAGTAACTTCAATTAATTCCTTTGACTGATTGAATCCATCACACTTAGGAGGAAGACTACTTTGAAGTAGTTCTGCATTCAACCTCTTTAACTCCTTCATTTCAGCCTCTTTTTGTGAGAACCTTTCCTCTAATGAGATTTATTGGCCTTATCTAGAGGTAGGGTGGGACACAACTTGAATTTTTTCCTTTCCCATTGTTGGATTCCTTTCGAAGAGGGGGGAGTTGGTTGTTTGAAGTAATACCTAGATTTTGGGTATGCCTTTGATTCCAGGTACACACAACTTCCTCATTTTCCTCTGTGTGTATAGCCTCTTGAACATGAACTTCTTCATCTGATTCCTCTGAGTCAGCCTCATGTTCTGGGGGATTAGTGGCAACGACATTTATGACATTTATCGATGCATAACGTATTGCATCCCTTCTATCGACATTTTTGCGATACTCTCTTCTTCCATGTCCTTTATGATACATTGCCTTTGGTTGAGTTGATCCCTCAGGAACTTTTTGATGAATTGTAATTTGGAGGGAATCTCCTGATAATTTTGCTATGCGTTCCTCTTTTGGATTCTTCCCTAATTGAGATAATACTGACTTTCCATGAGGAAGAGATTGTGGATTTGAAAAAGTCCCCAGTCCGGTGGACTGGGGCTATTCCTACAGTTTATGCTCAACTCCTTGAATCCTATTTGTTGATTCTGAGGGTTGGGTAAAAAGAGTCCTTAGTCTGGAAAGTTGGGGTGGCTCTTTAGCTACTACATTTGAGACTTTCTTAAAATATCTCCTGATTTTTAAAACTTTAGTCCATAAATTGGCCGGATGCATCAACCTACATCCACTCAAATCACCTGGCTCAAATGACCGTTGGATGATTTCTGAAACTTCTATCACTTGATGATGTGCCTTCTCTAAACGAGAAGCATGTTCAATATTCTCATTTGCTTCATGCAATAGTGATTCGACAACTTGTAATTTGTATGCCTGACTTTGGGAAGAACAAGCTGAGGCATGTTCCTGAGCAAGCATTTGATTACACACAAAACCAGTTGGTTTTGGCTGGCTATGGGCAATAAAATTGCCTAAGACCACTTTTGATGGGCTTTGTTGACTGGAGAGTACAGTGAAATGCAGTGCTCCATGAATACCCCATCCCCTGATATGAATACCAGATGGGGCATTGGAAATTAACTGGCACAATCTTTCTAGTGCGCCAAGGTATGAACACTGAAGGGCTCTCTGCTGCTTTTCAACCTTTGGATATCAGAAAACTGAGAGTGATTTCAAATCAATTTGGCATTGTAACCCTTATATTATCGTGACATGATTTTCAAATTCATCATAAGATAATATTTTCTTTTTTAATTGAAAAAGTATTTTCTAAATGTTGAGATGAATATCGTGAATACAATCTTCCGTCAAAATTTCTGGAATATCATACTGAGAGTCAACCAAAGTCCAAAACATGACTGGTACTTCACCTTTCACCAGTTGTTTTCTCATATTCATCATTTTCTTCTTATCATTTGATGAATATTCTTCTACCTGATTAGAATAGATCTGGTGCTACTTTGTTGCTTCATCAGATTCAACAATATTGGTAGAGAATTCATTTATCAAACTAGAAGATGAATGACCCAGTGGTGGTTCGGAGAATGACCCACATCCCTGGATATCTTCTGATTGAGAAAGTATTTCACCTACTAGCGATAAAGCATTAGAAATGAATGGCTTCACATTTTCAAGTGCCTCAAGATAAGAGGGATTTCTCATTACTACATTGTCCTTTGAATAATTTTCTAGGCAATGCAAATTACTACTGCAGAGAGGACTTTCACAACTAAATTCATCATCATGGGGAGGACCACCATGGTGGGTTACAACAAAAGATGTAACCTTTTTCTCCTTGATCTTCTATCCACGTAGAGGGTTATCGTGGCTCTCATCTGAAGATGATATTTCGAGATCGACCGAACTTTCATGATGCAGGCCTTCATGAGAAAGTTTCTGATTAAGACCTTCAGAATTATTGTTCCCACTATTTGGAAATGAGCGAGTATAATCTTGAGTTTCAACATATAATGTTATGAGGGCTTCAAGAACTCTATCATCGAGCGAGGCCTTATTACAGATTAGATCTTGATTTCTTGACTATGCTGAATGGGTCTTTTTATTAGACTCCTTCTTACTCATTTTGGGAAACAAATGTTGACAAAAGTAGTTATTATGGGCCGGTGTATGTGCCTGCTCAGGAGAAGTAGTCAGGTTAGGCTGATTACCTCCATTAAAATCAGGTGTATGTGCCTGACTTGATTGTCCATATGTCATGGGAGAGTATGCCCCACGACCATCCTAGACTAGAACAGAGGTGTGTATATGCTCCGGAGTGACATGTTTATGAGTCACTACACTGATAGGGATAGATTTATGTTTATTACACTATGATGCTGCTGAAGTTGTTATAATATTCTAACAGGCATCCAGAATATGGGCAGGGATTTGCTTCTACTTTTTCACCATTGTCATAATGTGCTTGGTGAATTCAATAGCCGAAACGAGAATATACGTACATTTCGTGTCTGGAGTAGGTGTATGTTCCTGCTCCTATCATTGAATTCTGATAGTACTCATGTGTGGGTGCAGAGAGTTGAGTCTGCTCCAAATTTATCATTGGAGATTTCCGACTGACTTCTTTAGGTGCTACCTAACGAGGTTGTTGGTTAGCCTAATGAATATTGGCAGATGTATGTTCCTGCTATGTATTCTTTATCAATTATGGCTGACGATTTTTTTTAATACTGGTAGACAAGACTGCTGACGAAATTATTGATTGTAAACAGGTGTATGTCCCTGCTTATCAGTTGCCACCATATTCGATTGGCGAGCTTCTTTGGGTGCAGTTAGATGAGCATGCTGACTGGTTGATGAATTATAAATAGGTTTATATGTATTCCTATATTAATCTACTGGAATTGTCTGGTAGGATTGGGGTGTTACTGCCAAATGATTCTACTGGGCAGTAATATCAGGACGGACAGGTGTATATGCCCGCTCGTTGTTTGCCATCAAGTTGGCTTGATGGACTTCTTTGAAGGGGGGAGAAGTAAGAACCTGCTCCCTATTGATCGGATTTTTCCTCTGATGGTTCGTCTTGCATGGTCGGCTCTGAGGAACCTGATCTGAACACCTAAAGGTGATACCCTCGTCATGTTGAGGGTACACTACCACATGAGTCTGGTGGCGATTGTTGATGGGAGTCCTCATAAAGGACTTATTCCTTTTTGAACTGAGGCCTTGATTGACCTCTTCATTCACCTCCCTGTAATATGGGAAGGACTGGTTGTTGCGTTCCAGGGATAACGACCTGAAATGGTTGGAGATGGTGGTTAGCACCGCCTGCTTCTTAATCACTGGTCATTGCTGTCCAGACAACCAGGGTGAATTGTTAACATGGAGGGCATGTCGAGCAGTCTACAGAGTTGGAATGGTATCGTGTTGACAATATTCCCTAACCAACACATTCGAGACCCAGTATTGCAGATGATGAGTAGGTGATGTCATCCTCATAGCGGATGAAGATCCAACATGAGTAGCTATAGTGGTATTCACAGGTGTGAACATTAAAGAAGGCATTTCAGTAATGGAGATAGATCTTGTAAAAGAGTGCCTATTTGATTTAACAGACATAATCAAGATAAGTTCATCCACGATATCTTTTGTATTATAACATATTTTATTGATTACTTTGTTGGCCCTCACATTAAGTTAAATTGGGGCCTAACAAATAAGTAAAACATCATTTAACTTGGTTAAGGATTCACGTCGGGTTCACCATTTTTTGTTTCTTCTGGAAATGGGGAATATCTCTTTTGTTTAAGGTTATAACTTTTCCAATCGGTTTCTAATGGGTTTATTAATAGAACTGGAAACATCCAATGATTATATATCCTTTTGGACCTACTTTCCAATGCTAGGTGCTCATTATTTGTGGACCGATGAGGCTTAATAATTTTCATTGGTTGAGAGGATCAAAGTTAAGAATCATCAAAACTTTTTAGGGGGAATTATTGTCTACTACAGGACTCTCTTTATAGATTTTAGTTAAGTTTATGAATATTTATTAATTTACCAAGTATGAAAATGAGCTTTCCTTTAGATCTGACAATAAATGATTGAAATGTATGAGATTTAGATAATATTTTATATGAATTTAAGGTTCTTTATTGATGGATAATCATCCATATGTATTGGAGATTCTTAGTCAATGGTATCCTTCAATACATTATATAGAAATATCTTGGTCATTATGATGACCATAGTGGTTTTAAAGCCACTTAGTGGGGCACTTGAGGTTTATTGTAATTCAGAAGGACATGGATTATTTTAGAGTTGGTATTGTACCCGTAGATGGGCTACCTACGTATCCTTGTTAGAAAAGGAAACAGAACCCACATAGTTCAGGAATTAAGATATAGTTTAACATCATATTTGACGGATGATAATTAATGAGTGATGGGCTTGAACCTTAGAAAGGTTTCCTACGTACTCTAATTTTAAGGCAGAGATCAATGTCCACGTAGTTCGATTAAGAAATTTGGGTCTTACGTATGATTAACGGCCCAAAGAGACGTGTCATAATTACTTTTACACTCTAAGATCACGTGAGTCATGCTCTATGTGAGAAACAAGAGGTATTAGTAAAACCTGACGGTTTGTGCCATTAAAGATGTGGTCACAAGGAATGATATGGCGATTATGTATGTGTAACTACCCAAAATAGATGAAGACTAGGATTTACTTCTGGAAAGAAACCTAGGAACAAGGTCTATAAAGACGTTTGTGCTTTATGAAGATTTGGATACTCTAGCTTGGGGCTTACTCCTTAAAAGGAGGCCCAAATTAGGGGGGAATTATGACTAGGGCTTACTCCTGAAAAGGAGTCCCAGGTTAAGGGAACATGGGAATTATGGCTTAATCCTGAGAAGGAGGCCCAAAATTTAAGGGTAATTGGGGCTTACTCCTAAGAAGGATTCCCATTAACAGGGTCCATAAAGGTAGTTGTGTTTTATAGAGATTCAGATTCTTAATTTGGAGCTTACTCCTGAAAAGTATTCCCATATCAAAGATTCTCTCATCTTAAGGGATGAGGTTGAATGAAGGGAACCTCTAACCATAGTGATATAAAGTTATATAAATCAAATGATTTTGAGAGATGTTCCATAGAATTCCTTTCAGAGAAGGAATCCAACAAAGGAACCATGCCATAAGTGGCTTTGAAGAAGTTTTTGAAGGATAAGTCTTGAAGAAGAGAGGTGAATTTGAGAAAAAGAAGTGAATTGGAAGGAGGCGTGCAAGTATTGGTCTGGCGCGCAAGTCCTGGTCGTGCAAGTATACTTGCGCGACATGAGTTCACTTGGGAGATAATGAACCTGTGAAGTGATACTTGAGAGAATATAAATTGGAACCCTTAGTATCATGCCTAGATGATTTTAGAAAGGTGGCGCGTAAGTTTCCATGAGAGGACCAGGCGGCGCGCAAGTTGTATCCATTTCCCTTAAGGGATGAACACTTAGGCACGCAAGTGTTGATGATTTCTAACATTTAGAAACTATTATTCCTCTTTAGAATCTTCTATTATAGGTAAGAAATTACCTTATAAGTGTTCAAAAGACTTCAAGCAGAGATAGGGCGACGAGAGCATAATTTTGAGTTTTGGATTTTTCATCCTCAAAATGGGGGGCCCACAAGGGGTATTTATAGGCCATTGAGGACTGTGGGAGAAAAACGAATAGGGAAAACAAGTGACTTGCGCGACCCATATGTGGTACACAATTATACTTCAGTGACCATAATGAAACTTGTACGACCCATGCTTAAATAGTTCCTTGTTCATGCCTTTTTCAATTTTTGATGTTCTTCAAAGGATGAATCTCTTTGTATTTAAGGAATTCCCCTTTTCAATTTGTTAAACTCTATGATGGAAAGGAGCGTCAACATTGGTTTTATGGGTTTTCATGGTTTTTAGGTTTCTATGGTTTTCTTTGGGTTTTCAGAGTTTTTATGGGTTTTTATATTTTTAGGGATTTTTTGGGATTTTTATGGTTTTAGGAATTATGTGGAGTTTTAGTGTTTTGTGGAGTTTTTTAATTTTTATGTTTTTACATGTTTAAAATGTTTTTTATTTTTAAGGTTTTATTATGGATTTTCAAAGGTTTAGTGAATTTAATGTTTTTTTTATTTTTATGTTTATGTGATTTTTAGGAATTTTGGTTGATTTTTGGGGGTTTTTTTGGGTTTTTTTAGGTTTTATAATTTTTTTGGTTTTATTGATTTTTTGATTTTTTAGGGTTTTTATGATATCTTAGAGTTTTAAATTTTTTTGCTGTTCAAATGGTCTTTATTATTTTAGTGGGTTTTAGGGTTTTTATTTATTTTAGTGTTTTATGGTTTTTAGGGTTTTGTGGTTTTTAGGGTTTTGGGTTTCTATTTTGGGGTTTTAGGTTTTTTTGGGTTTTTATGGATTTTAATAGTTTTTTAAGGTTTTCTTATGGGATTTTTGGGGTTTTTTTATTTGTAGGAAATTTTAGAGATTTTCATGTTTTATGGGTTTTTTGGGATTTTGAGGGTTTTTAGATTTTTTGTGTTTTTGTGTTTTTTGGGGGTTTTAGCCTTTTTAGTGTTTTTGGATTTTTATGAATTTTTAGGTTTTTATGTTTTCACTCATATTTTTCATGATTTTTAAGGATTTTTATGCTTTAATGTATTTCAAGGGAATTTTTGGATTCTTATGGGTTTTAGGTATTTTATGGATTTTGGGGGTTTTGATGTTTTTTTAGCATTTTAAGGTTTCTTAGCGTTTTTAAGTGTTTTTAGGGTCTTAAGGTTTTATTAGGGTTTTTTCAGGATTTATAATTTTTTACATTTTTTTGGATTTTAGGGATTTATTGGATTGTTTACATTTTTGTGATTGTTATGGATTTTTAGGGTTTTAGCGTTTTTAAGGTTTTAAGTGTTTTATGGTTTTGGGGGGTTTTATGGGTATTTTTTTGAGTTTTTTAGGGTTTTATGCTTCTTTATAGTTTTCAACGTTTTTATGGGTTTAATAAGATTTTAAAATTTTTATTGGGTTATTAGGGTTTTTAAGGGGTTTATGGGTTTTTTAGAGTTTAATGTTTTAAGTATTTTTCAGGGTTTTTAGAGTTTTTTTGTATTTTTAGCATTTTTTTGGTTTTTAGGGGTTTAACATGTTTTCAGGGTTTTAAATATTTTCTAAGGGTTTTCTATGTTTTTAGGTTTTGTTATGTTTTTAGGAATTTTTAAGGATTTTTGTAAGATTTTAATGGTTTTTTTCAGTGTGTAGGGATTCTAAGGGGTTTTATAGGTTTTTAGGTCTTTTAGGGTTTTTATATTTTTTAAGGTTTTTAGTGGAATTTTTTTGTTTTTAGCTTTTTTTTTGTTTTTTTAGGGTTTCCAGTGTTTTTAGGGATTTTTAGGGTTTCAGATAATTTTTTGGATTTTTATGGTTTATTCTAGATTTTTCTAGATTTTTATGGATTTTTAATGTTTTATTGGTTTTAGGGTTTTTTTGGGGGGGGGGGGGGGTTTGGAATTTAATGATTATTTTGTGTTTTATGGTTTTTATTGTGTATTTGAGTTTTTAATGTTTTAGGGGATTAAAGGTATTTTAGAGTTTTTAGTGGTTTTTAGAGTTTTTATGGGGTTTTAATATATTTAACGTTTTTAGGGTATTTATTATTTCTATGTGGGTTTAAGTGTTTTTAAGGTTTTATAGTTTTCATAAGTTTTTTCAAGGTTTTTAAGTTTTTTTGGGTTTTGGGGATTTTGAGGTTTTTAAGGTGTGTATGAATTTTTAGGGGTTTTAGCTTTTTTGGTTTTTATGGTTTTTAGGTTTTAAATGCTTTCTTATGGTTTTTACATTTTCATGTTTTTTTACATTTTTAGGAATTTGAAGGTATTTTTTATTATTTTTATGGTTTTTAAGGTTTTAGGGATTTTTAGGGTTTTTAGGTCTTTTGAGGCTCTTAAGGTTTTTGTATTTCTTAGTGGTTTAGGGATTTTTGAGTTTTTTGGGTTTTATATATTTATATTTTTTAAAAAATTTACGGGTTTAAAGGGTTTTTAGAGTTTTTAGTGGTTACTAGGGGCTCTGAGGGGTTTTCAAGGTTTTAAGGTTTTTTTTTATTTTAGGGTTTTTTGGGTTTTTTGGGATCTTTTAGGGTTTTAGATTTTTAGTGTTTTTTCATTTTTTAGGTTATAATGTTTTATTAGGGGTTTCTAGGTTTTTAGGGTTTTTTATGTTTTTAGGTATTTTAGGTATTTTTTAGAATTTTTCTGTTTTTTAGTGTTTTTAGGGATTATTAAGGTTGTTATAATTTTTATGGATATTTGGGTTTTTAGGGGTTTTACTATTTTGAGTTTTTTTGGGGGTTTTAAGTGTTTTCATGCTTTTATGTTTTTCTTATGATTTTCAGTTATTTTTACATTTTAAGAGATTTTTAGGTCTTTTTTTGGATTTTTAGGGATTTTTTTTGGGTTTTAATGGTTTTTGGATTTTTATTTTATTTTTTAGGTGATTTAAAGTTTTATAGAGTTTTTAAAAGTTTTTAGGGGCAAGGAAGGCTTAGGGCCAGGCTATTCCTGACCCCCCTCAAAATTTATTAGAAAAAAGACACAGTATACAAGGGAGGGGTGGGGTCAATAAACCCACACCCAAAAAACACTGGACACCCCCACAAAATCCAAAGTCCCAAAAAACCCAAAAGACACACAAAACAAGAAAAATAGAAAATCAGAAGCAACTCCAATAACATCTCGCAGCCAAACTTTGACAGGCATCCGGCTACACCGTTTTCATCCTCCAGCACTTTTTTCCCAAACATATCCATTACTGGCATCCCCAAACCACCAGCATCAAATTCATTAGTCTCACCTTCGCCACCTCTCAGCAAAGCAACAACCATCACCAAGCACCAGCATCTTTCATTACATCTCAGCCATCCAAAAACCAGCACACACATCGATTCACAACCAAGCCATCCACAACATGAATGACCACAATCCAACATAGCAGCCATTGTGCAGTACAATTTATCAAGACCTTCACCAAAAACATGAAACAGATCCAAAAGAGTATGAACCCACATCTTCTACACAAACCAATTCCACGCCAATCTCATCTGCCCAAGAAACCAGTAGCATCCAACAACGCACAACAGCACAGAATCACCAGCATCAATGACATCAGTGCCTCTAAGCCAACCAGCTCCTATCATTTTACAACTCATGTTCCATCTTCCATCACCTCCTAAACCATCAACTCCTAAGAGGTCACAGTTCAACCTCTAACAACCAAAACCTTCGGTCCAAATTTCTTTCAGCAATCCACACCTCGCAGCACAGCTAACAACGTACCACCAGAAACCATAGCCAGTACCAAACCACATCACCCATTACCCCTTGGGAAGAACAAACTTACTGAGAATCACAAAACCACTCCTAAAACCTTTTAGAAGATACCATAATTATAACATTTAGTAACTCACAGTCATAACCACATCCAAGATCATGAAGTGCCAAAAAATACAGCCACATCAAGCACCCATAGCGTAAAGTGGAGACGAAGCCAAGGGATTAGTTCGAGCACGCACCTGCATCTGCTTCGCAAAAGGAAGACAAGGCCAAACCAAAGAAAAATACAAACATTCATGTGTATCTCAGGATTGATAACCTGAAATAAAAACTGAGGAACCCTTACCATTTGCCGATGACCAAAGACAAACCGAATCTACAGCTTTCCGCGCTTCTAAGGAGGCCGATATCTCGAGCAACACCACTGCTCGGAAATGAGGAGTCTTCCAAGGAATGACTCTCATCGGTGGTCTAGATAATGCTTTTGTAGCCCACTGTCACCGAGATCTCCCCCCATAAGAGTAATATGTAAGGGCTGTGAATGTTTATATGGCCGAAAACCCCACCAACGTTGCCGCTTGGAAAACACAAAGTCGCAAATGAACCACTGCCGCACTGAAGAACTCCGCACTAGTCTACCGCCACAAAGAGCACCCCCTAAGAGCACAAGAGGGTAGGGGAAAAGATCTTCCACCACCATTGCCATAGGATGTTGGAGGAAACCATAGAAATCACGTTGAGAGGGAGAGAGCACCAGGGGAGTGCACCTCCATCTCTCCTTTCTTCTTTTAAACATTTTTAGGGGTTTAAAGAGGTTCATATAATTTAGTGTGTATTGTGGGGTTTTTATATTTTTTACAGTTTTAGGGGTTTTTATGGTTTTTAAGGATTTTAGGGTCTTTTTAGGATTTTTTGTGGGGTTTTAGCATTTTAGGGGTTTTTTGTTATAAGAGTTTTTATGTTTTTAATGTTTTGTAAGATTTTTTCAGGGTTTTTTAGGTTTTTTAGGTTTTTTACATATTTTATATATTTTTTAAGATTTTTTAATATTTTTATGGTTTTAGAGATTTTGAGGATTTTATGGGTTTTTCAGGGTTTTATGGTTTTTAGGGTTTTTAGTGTTTTTAGGTTTTTAGGGTTTTTTAGGGTTTTCAGGTTTTTATATGGGATTTCAATGGTATTAGGGGTTTTTATGTTTTTAGGTTCTTTATAAATTTTTAGGATTTTATGGGTTTAGAGTTTTTTAGTGATTTTGAGGGTTTTTTGGGTATTCAGGGGTTTTATAATTTTTTTGAAGTATTTTTGTTTTTCTTGAGTTTTTCTGTTTTTTATGGTTTGTACAGTATTTTAAACTTTTTATGTGTTTAATTGGATTTTTTAGTTTTTATTTAGTCTTAGGGTTTTTAGGTTTTTTTGGTTTTAATGGTTTTATGGTCTTTAGAGTTTCTAAGGTCTTTTAGGGTTTTTTCCATTTTTAGTGTTGTTGGGTTTTTAGGGGTTTTAAGTGTTTTTGGTTTTAAGTTTTTATTATGTTTTTTATGGTTTATAGCGGTTTTTACATTTTTAGAGATTTTTGGGGTTTTTAAAGAATTCTCTGGTTTTTTAGAGTTTTTAGGGGTTCTGAGTGGTGTTTTTGGTTTTTATGCCTTTTAGTGTTTCTAGGGGTTTTAAGGTTTTCTTAGGGGGTTTCATGGTTTTTAGTGTTTTAATGTTTTTATATTTTTAGGGATATTTTTAGGATTTTTAGGGATTTTGAGGGTTTTTAGGTTTTTTAGGGTTTAGGGGTTTTTAGGGATTTAGGGTTTTTGGAGCTTTTAGAGATTTTAATGTTTTTTTTGATTTTTCTTAAACATTTTTGGGGTTTTAATGGTTTTTATAATATTTAGTGTTTTTAGGTTTTTTATGGGTTTTAATTGTTTTTAATACTTATATGGTTTTCATAGCTTTTATGGGTTTTTTTGGGTTTTTATCATTTCTTAGGATTTTTAGGGGTTTTAAGTGGTTTTAGGTTGTGATGATTTTCTAATGGTCTTTAATTATTTATAATGTTTTTTATGTTTTTAGGTATTTTTGGGGATTCTTTAGAATTTTTATGGTTGTAGGGTCTTTGGGGATTTAAAGGGGTTATTGGGTTTTTTTGGGTTTTATGGTTTTTTTGAGTTTTTAGGGGTTTTAAGTAGTTTTAGATATTTTTAACGTTTTTATGGGTTTAAATGATATTAAGTGTTTTTTTTTGTTTTACAAATTTTTAGGTTTTTGGGGTTTTTACGATTTTTATGGGATTTAGGGTTTTTAGGGTTTATTTGGATTTTCAATTATTTTTGGTTTTAGGGGTTTTAGGGGATTTAGGTTTTTTTCATTTTTAAGGTTTTCTTAGAACTATTTATAGATTTTAGGCCTTTTATATTTTTATGGATTTTTAGCAATTTTAGGATTTTTATCATTTTTAGGGTTTTTGGGATTTTGAGGTGTTTTTTGGTTTTTTGGGGGGTTTTATGGTTTTTTGGGGTTTTGATGTTTTTTTTGGAGTTTATAGCGTCTCTAGAGTCTTTAATGTCTTTTGGTGTTTAAATTGTTTTTAGAGTTCTTAATAGTTCTTTAGGGTTTTAATGATTTTTTAGAGTTTTTATGTTGTTTAGGTATTTTTATGGTTTTTTTTCATATATTAAGGGTTTTTGGGTCTTTTAGGGTTTTTTTTAGTTTTTTAGGGGTTTTAAAAGTTTTTTGGTTTTTAAGGTTTTCGTAGGGATTTTTAAGGGGTTTAGGGGTTTTAATGTTTTTAAGGATTTTTAGTGTTGTTTTATTATTTTATGGGTTTTTCATATTTTTGGGTATTTTGAGAGCTTTGGGGGGGGGGGTTGCATTTTTAGGGTATTTAGTGTTTTTAGGGTTTTTATTGTTTTAAGGGTTGTTAGGTTTTTATGTGTTTGTTAGTTCTTTTGAGGATTTTAGTTTTTTTACATTTTTAGGGTTTTGTAAATTTTTTTAAGGATTTTATCGGTTTTAGGGATTTTGAGGGTTTTTATGGGTTTTAAGGAAAATTTAGGTTTTGATTTTTTTATATATTTTTAATATTTTAATGGTTTTTTAATGTTTCATAATGTTTTCTAGATTTAAATGGTTATTGGGGTTTTTAGTAATTTATTTGGGGTTTAGGGTTATTTTTTATTTTAGGGGCTTTTAGGGGATTTAAGTATTCTTTGGTTTTTACGGTTTTCTTAGGGGTTTTATGGGTTTTAGGGTTTTTTCTGTTTTTTTTTTTGAATTTAGGATTTTTTTTGGTTTTTATGGTTTTTAGGGATTTTTAAGATTGTAAATTTTAGGGTTTTTATGGTTTTTAGGGATTGTAATGTTTTTAGGGGTTTTAAGTATTTTTAGGTTTTAAGGGTTTTTTGGGGGGTTTTATATTTTTTCGGGGTTATTATGTTTTTACGGTTTTTTGGAGTGTTTTATGATTTTTATGGTTTTTAGATTTTTGAGTGATTTAGAGGGATTTTTGCCTTTCTTATGATTTTTATAGTTTTTTGTGGTTTTTGGTATTTTTTAGTGGTGTTTAGGGTTTTTATATGGTTTTAGGGGTTTTTTATAATTTTATCCGTTTTTTTGATTTTAGGTGTTTTAGCGAGTTTTAAGGGTTATTAGTGTTTTTTGGTTTTAAGTAGTTTTCGGTGTTTTTATGGCTTTAATGTTTTCTTACGGGAATTCAAAGTTTTTAGAGTTTTTTAATTTTTCATATATTGGTAGGGATTTTTTATGATTTTATGGTTTTATAGAGATTTTTGGGATTTAATGGTTTTTTGGGTTATAGGGGTTTTAGGGTTATTAAGGGTTTTAAAAGTTTTTAGGTTTTTAGGGGTTTTAAGATATTTTATGTTTTTAAGGTTTTCTTAGGGGGTTTCAAAGTTTTTAGGGATTTTTTATGTTTTTACAGGTTTTAGTGATTTTTAGGATTTTATGGTTTTTAGGGTTTTAGGGTTTTAGTGTTTTTTTCATTTTTTGGGATTTTTGGGATTTAATAGGATTTTTATGGCTTTTATGGTTTTTATGGATTTTGAGGGTTTTTGGGGTTATTTTGGTTTTTATGATTTTTAGGGGTTTAGTTTATTTTAGTTTTTCATGGGTTTTATGGTTTCTTCATGTTTTTAACATTTTTTGGAGTTTGAAAGAATTAATATATTTTAGTTTTTTAGTGATTTTATGGGTTTTAAAATATTTTTTTTTTGTGTTTTTATGATTTTAGGGGGTTTTAAGGTGTTTAAGGAATTCATGGAATATTTATTGTGGTCATCATTTATTCAATTTTTCGGGATTTTAATTATTTTTTTAATTTTATGTTTTCTTAGTGATTTTCATGGTTTTTAGGGATTTTTACATTTTTTCTGATTTTAGTAATTTTTTACGATTTTTATGGTTTTTAGGGTTATTAGGGAATTTTAGGGTTTTATGGGTTTTATGGGTTTTAGGGTTTTAATGGGTTTTTCATGTTTTATGTTTTTAGGGGTTTTAAGTGTTTTTTGGTTTTTATGTTTTTTTTAGTTTTCCATGGTTTTTAGGTTTTTTTAAATTTTTAGGTATTTTTAGTTATTTTTAAGGATATATTTGGGTTTTTAGTGTTTTTATGGATTTTGAGGGGGTTTGGAGTTTTTAGGGGTTTTACGGTTTTCATGTTTTCTTGGATTTCTATGGGTTTTATGATTTTTTTAGGGTATTAAGGTTTTTTATAGTTTTAAAATGTTTTTCGAGGTTTGAATTGTTTTTATAGTTTTTAGAGGTTTTAGGGTTTGTATGGGGTTTTAGAGGTTTTAATATTTTTGGGGGTTTATGGGTTTTAGGGATTCTTAGGGGTTTTAGAGTATTTTTAGGATTTTAAGAATTTTTTGGTTTTTAAACATTTATTAGGTGTATTCATCATTTTTAACATTTTATAGATTTTAGGGATTTTTAAAAAATTTTATCATTTATTTGTTTTTTAATAGATTTTGAGGTGTTTTAGGGTTTTTAAGGGTTTATATGGTTTTTATAGTCTTTAGGGGTTTTAGGGGTGCTATGTGTTTTTAGGTTTTAATTTTTTATTAAACGTTTTCATGGTTTTTTTTCCTTTTTATACTTTATGTCATTTTTCAACAAAAAATTGGATTTTTACGATATTCAGGGTTTTAATGATTTTGATGGTTTTAGGGTTTTTATTCTTTTTAGGGTTTTATGACTTTTTTTGGTTTATATGGTTGCTTTGAGTTTTAAGGATTTTTCTAACTTTTTAGAGGTTTAAAGGGGTTCTATATCATTTTTTTGTGTTTTTAGGATTTTTATGGGTTTTAGGGGTTTTTATGGTTTTTTGGGGTTTTAGGGGTTTAAGGGTCTTATGATTTTTTAGTGTTTTTAGCATTCTTAGGGTTTTTAGGGGTTATAATAGTTTATATATTTTTAATATTTTTATGGTTTTAGAGGGTTTTTAGGGATTCTAATGTTTTAATGATTTTTAGGGAGTTATGGTTTTAAGGATTTTTTTGTTTTTAGGTTATTTGAAGTTGTTTGGGGTGTTTATGGTTTTTAATGTTTTTTAATGTTTTTAAGGTTTTAAAGGGTTTTTGAGTTTTTAGTGATTGTTTAGGGTTGTTATGGGTTTTTAGGGTTGTTACAGGTTTAGGGGTTTTCATGGGTTTTTAAGGTTTTAGGGTCGGGTTTTAGGTTTTTTTAGTTTTTTATTGGTTTTAATTGTATTTAGGTTTTTAAGGTTTTTTGATATTTTTTGGGGTTTTAAGGGTTTTTAAATTTTAGGAAATTTTAGGGGTTTTGAGGATTTTTATGGATTTTGAGGGTTAATGTGGTTTTTATGGTTTATAGGGTTTTTAGCATTTTTAGGTTTTTTATTTTTTTCGTGTTTTTTTGTTTTTTATGTTTTTCATATGGATTTTCATGATTTTTATGGTTTTTTATGTTTTTAGGGATTTTAGGGATTTTTTAGGATTTTTAGGGGGTTTTGGGGTTTATTGGGATTTTGTGGGGTTTTTTTTGGATTTTTAAGTGTTTTGATGGTTTTTTCATGGTTTGAGGTTTTTTATAATTTTTTGGGTGTAATGATTTTAAGACTTTGTTTTACGTTTTGAAGAGTTTAAAGGGTTTTTAGAGTTTTTAATGTGTTTTTAGGGGTTTTATTTTTAGGGGGTTTTAAGGTCGTTAGGGGGTTTATGATTTTTAGAGGTTTTAAGGGTTTCTTAGTTTTTATGGTTTTCTTAGGGATTCTCAAGGTTTTTATGGTTTTTACATTTTTATAAAATTTTATGGTATTTTTATTATTTTTATGGATTCATAGATTTTTTGAGATTTTGAGGGGTTTTAGCGATTTTTTAACATTTTTAGGTTTGTAGGGGTTTTAAGCATTTCTAGGGTTTTTAGGTTTTCTAATGGGTTTTTAGGGTTCTCATAAATTTTATGTTTTTAGGGATTTTTGATATTCTTTAAGAATTTTATGGATTTTAGTGTTTTTAAGGATTTTGAGGGGTTTAGGGTGTTTATGGTCTTTATGGTGTTTTAAGGGTTTTTTTAGTTTTTATGGTTTTATGGTTTTTAAGAGTATTTTATGCATTTTAGGGTCAAGGCAGATGAGGTAACCATGCTATTCCAGGCCCTCCCATAATTTATTAAGAAAACTAGGTCACTATAGACTGAGGAGGGGCAGGTTCAATCGAACCATACCTAGAAAACAATCCCCATATGGAAAAAAGAAAGAAAAAGACACAAAAGACCAAACACAGCAGTAGCTTCAACACCTCTCATCCAACTCTAGCATTTGGCAGCTCCAATCCCCCTGCCAAGCAGTAACAAATACCGGCATCACACTTCCCAGCATTCACTGCCTTCACCATGTAGGCACCCACTTCATCACCACTCATCGAAGCAGTAGTTACCATCTTATTTTTTAGCTTCTAGTAGTTAGCTCCTCATTCAATAATTCTCAGCCAAGGAGCAACCATCCCCCAATAGCTAAGTATCCATCCAATATTAACCAACTCCCAACTGATCAGATTCCAACAAGCGATAATTACAAACCAGTCAGTTCCCAAACCAAACCACAGCATCCCGCGCCCCAATTTCAAGAACCAACACCGTAAGTGGTTCTCATCCAACCTATACACAACCACAAAGTAGCAAAACATGTAATGTAGAAACTCTAATCTAGAAAATACAACAAAGAAACCATTGACCACCAGATGGGTCAGATCGCAACAAGAATGAAGAAAACTTGCAATGGCGGGATATGACCACGAATCTGAAGAACCAGTTCAAGAAAAATCCATACCAGAGCGGATACCTATAGTGTAGACACCACCAGAGATCTAGAATCTGAGAACCACACTGAAACGGCCATATCCACAGTTGGAGAAGCCAGAACATGACCCACACACCCAAAAATATCTAATCCAGCCATAGAAACAAGATCTCAGAGATGTCCCACCTTGTCACCACTGCAACCAAAGACATGTCGCTCTGCACACCGGAACCATCCTCAAGCAGGAAGACTCCTGAGGAGAGCAAGACCAACTTCCAAATCTTCCAAGACACAACCCTAGTTGATGCCGCCTTCACTCACTAGATCCCCACCAAGACCGCATGAAAACTGCTGAAACCACGCTACAACACTCGAACACTACCACACACCACTGAGGCCGCCAAGCGTCAACCAATCTAGGGGAAAACGCCGCGAAGAATCCATCCTAGAGAAGACCAGAAGTCGCACCACCGCTTGGAGAACACGAATCCATTTAAGAGAACATGTTTCCTTAGATCTAAAGAGATCCACTAAATCACACCACCATCGAGGATTCCCCCCACAATTTCAAGAGTGGAGGAGCGAAGATCAGATGTTGAGGACACCAAGAGGAATCAGAATCCCTAGAATCCGCGTCGAGAGAGAAGGAGAACCAAGGGAGTGCACAACCATCTTATGGGTTTTAGGGGTTTAAATGGTTTTTAGAGTTCTAGTGGGTTTAATGGTTTTATCAATTTTAAGGGTTTTTTAATTTTTTATGGTATTTCATGCTTTTTAGCGATTTTTAAGATCGTTTTAGGGTTTTTAAGGTTTTAAACGTTTTTAGGTTTTTATGTGTTTTATATTTTTTTGGTGTTTAAGTTTATCTTAGATATTTTCATGTTTTCTTAAGTTTTTATGTCTATAGTTATTTTTAGAGTATTTTAGGATTTTTATAGGATTTATGGTTTTTTGGGTTCTTTAGAGTTTTTAGAGTTTTTATGGTTTTTTATAGGTTTTAAGTGATTTTTTTGTTTTTAAGATCTGGTTAGGGGTTATTATGTTTTTTAAGGAATTTTAAATTTTAATCAATTTTAAGGTATTTTTTGAGTTTTTATGGTTTTTAGAATTTTTAGGGTTTTAAGGGATTTTTTTTATTTTTAGGGCTTTTATGTGATTTTTTTGGGTATTTAGGGTTCTTTGGACTTTTTAGGGGTTTAAAGGTATTTTAGAGTTTTTTTTAAAATTTAGGGGTTCAAATGTTTTTAAATTTTTATTTTTTAAATGGTTTTATGGGTTTTAAGAGGCTGTAAAGGTTTTTATGGGTTTTTATGATCTTAGGAGTTTTTAGGTGTTTTAGGGCCTTTTATGGTTTTTATGGGTTTCAATGTTTTTATTTTTTAGGGGTTTTAAGTTTTTTTTGGTTTTTTGGTTTTCTATGTGGTTTTCTAGGTTTTTAGGGTTTTTTATTTTTTAAAATATTTTTAGGGATTTTTAGGGGTTTTATTTGTTTTTAGGGTTTTCTAAAGATTTTGATGATTTTTTTATGTTTTTAGAGTTTTTAGTATTTTTTATGTTTATTGGGTTTTTATGTGATTTCATATTTTTAATAATTCTTTAGGCTTTCAGTGGTTTCTAAATTTGATGTATTTTTAGGGATTTTTTATAATTTTGATGGGTTTTTAGGGTTTCAGGGTTTTTTGTGTTTTTAGGATTTATAAGTGTTTTTAGTGTTTTTTATCATTTTTAGTTGTTTTAGGGGTTTCTATAGGTTTGAGTGGTGTTTAGGGTTTTTAATGTTTTTATGGGTTTTTATATGTCTTAGGGGTTTTAGGGACTTTTAGTGTATTTAGAATTTTTTATGTTTTATGAGGATTTTAAGCGTTTTTAAATTTGTAAGGTTTTCTTTGGGGTTTTTGTGGTTTAGATAATTTTACATTTGTATGGATTTTTAGATATTTCATGGTATTTTTATATTTTTTTTATTTTTTAGGGTTTTTGAGGTGTTTTACGTTTTTTTTGGGGTTTTAGGGTTTTTAGGTTTTTAGGCTTTTAAATATTTTTCTAAGTTTTTGAAGTTTTAAGTGTTTCTAGGAATTTAAGATTTTTGTATGGATTTTAAGTGTTTTTAGGGTTTCTTAATTTTTTTAGGATTTTTATTGGTTTTTAGGTAAATTTTGGGTTTTTAGAGTTTTTATGGTGTTGGGTTTCTTTAGGGGTTTTATGGTTTTTTTAATTTTTTGGGGTTTTGTGTTTTGTTAATGTTTTTAATGTTTTTAGGGGTTTAAAGGGTTTTTAGATTTTTAGTGGTTTTTATTGGTTTTATGGGTTTTATGGTTTTTTATGTTTTTAGGGTTTTTTATTATTTTTATGGTCTTTTGGGGTTTTTGGGATTTATAATTTCTTTAGGTTTTTTAGGGTGTTTAAGTTTTTTTAGTATTCTAAGGTTTTGTATGGGGTTTTTAGGGTTTTAGGTTTTTTTATGTTTTTAGGGTTTTAATAATTTTTATGGATTTTTATGGGTTTTAGGTATTTTTATGTTTTTAGGGTTTTAGCACTTTTAATGGATTTTTATGTGTTTTAGGTTTTTTAGGGTTTTTTGGGTTTTTAGGGATTTTTAATGTTTTTAATGTTTTTAATGTATTTATGGGTTTTAAGTGTTCTTACATTTTAAAGTTATTTTAGGGGTTTTTAGGGGGTTTTAGGTTTTTAGGTTTTTAGGGGTTTTTTTGTTTTTATGTATTTTTAGGAATTTTTTAGAATTTGAATGTGTTTTTAGGATTTTTAGGAATTTTTAGGGGTTTTAGGGTTTTTCTGGTTTTTATGGTTTTTTGGGGTTTTTTTAGTGTTTAGGAGTTTTAAGGATGTTTTTTTAAAATTTATAGAGGTCGAAAGGGTTTTTATAGTATTTTTTCATTTCTAAAATTTTTATGGGTTTGTAGTTTTTATGCTTTTAGGGGTTTTAAGTGTATTTATGGGTTTCTTTGGTTTTTTAAGGTATTTAGGGTTATTTAATTTTCAATATATTTTTTCAGAATTTTAAAGATTTTTATGTTTTTAGGGTTTTATGGATTTTAAGGGGTCTAGGGGTTTTATTTATTTTTTTTGGTATTTAGGGTTTTTTTGAGTTTTTTAGTTTTTTAAGTGTTTTTTAGAGTTTTTAACATTTTTAGGGATCTAATTGGTTTTATAATTTTTTGTGGGTTTTTAGGGTTCTTATAGGTTTTTATTGTTTTTAAGGTTTTTAGGGAATTTATTGGTTTTTTGGGTTTTTAGGAGTTTTATGGTCCTTAAAGGTTCTTAGCATTCTAGGTTTTTTAGGATTTAGTGTTTTTTATAGTATTAAGATTTTATTTAGGGTTTTTAGAGTTTATATTGTTTTTTACATTGTGGGTTTTTATGGAATTTTTATTTTTATAGGGGTTTTTAGGTTTTTAGGTTAAGGTTTTTAGTTCTTTTTGAGGTTTTATTATCATTAAGTTGTTAATGTTTTCTTTGATTTTTTAATATCCTTTAGGTTTTTATTCATTTTAGGTATTTTTAGTTATTTTTTACGATATTAATTCTTTTTTAGTATTTTAGAGTTTTTTAGAGTTTTATGTGATTTTAGGAGTTTTAGTGTTTTTATGATTTATTTGGGGTTTAGGGGTTGTTTTTAAGGTTTTTATGAATTTTAATAATTTTTAATATTTTTAGGGGTTGAAAGGGTTTTTAGAGTTTTTAGTTCTTTTTTGGATTTTAATTGGAATTTAGGGGGGGGGGTTTATGGTTTTTAGTGGTTTTTATGGTTTTAAGGGGTTTTTATGGTTTTAAGTCATTTTTTGGGATTTTTAGGGTTTTTATGATTTTTAGACATTTATATTTTTTATGGATTATATGTTTTTATTGGTTTCTAAGGTTTTCCTAGGGGTTTTCAATGTTTTTAGCATTTTTTATGGTTTTAGAGACTTTTTTGGATTTTTATAGTTATTAGGGTTTTTAGGGATGTTGATGGATTTTAGGGATTTCAAGGTTTTATATGTTATAGGTATTTTTAGTTTTTTATTTTCTTTATAGATTTTATAGATTTTGAGGGTTTTTATGGTTTTTAGGTAATTTTTGGATTTATATATTTTTGTTTTTAGGGTTTTTTAGTTTTTAGGATTTTAATGTTTTTTAGAGTTTTTTTAATCATTTTTAGGGGTTTATTTCGTTTTTATGGTTTATAATGTCTTTGGGGTTTAAATGTTTTAATTGTTTAACGTTTTTTTAGGTTTTAACATTTTCTTAGAGTTTAGAAGGGTTTTTAGGGGTTTTTATGTTTTTAAATATTTTTAGGGATTTTTTAGGATTTTTTTCATTTTTTGGGTTTTTAGTCTGTTGATTATTTTCAAGGTGTTTATAATTTTTTATGTTTTTATAGATTTTATGTTTTTAGGTTTCTAAGATTTTATTAGGGTTTTTTCAGTATTTTTAGGGTTTTTTATGTTTTAAGTATTTTTAAGGATTTTATAGAACTTTTATGGTTTTTAGAGTCTTTAGGGATTTTGAGGGTTTCAGGGGTATGGTTTTTCTAGGTTTTAGGGATATTTTAATGTTTTTAGAAGTTTAATATTTTTTCAAGTTTTTTAATGTTATTATGGGTTTCAAAGGGTTTTTAGAGTTCTTCGTGAGTTTTTAAGGTTTTTTATGTTTTTAGGGATTTTATGGTTTTAGAGTTTTTTAGGTTTTTACCATATTTTATTTTTTCTGTCTTTTATATTTTTTATGTTTTTATGGTTTCCTTATTGTCATTTAAGGTTTTTATGGATTTTCCAGATGATATAAATTTTTTGGGATTTTTTGGATTTTTATGGGTTTTTAATGTTTTATGGATTTTGATTGAATTTAGTAAATTTTAGGGGTTTAGGGGTTTTAGGTTTTGGGGGGGGGGGTAGGGAATTTTTTGAGTTTTTATGGCTTTATGGTTTTTAATGATTTTTAAAAAATGTTGAGGTTTAAATTATTTTCTGAGTTTTTAGTGATTATAACAGTTTTTGTGGGTTTTTTGGGTTTTTTAACGTTTTAAGGTGTTTTATGGGTTTTAGCGGTTTTTATGGTATTTAGAGGTTATTAGGGTTTGAGGTTATTTTATGGTTTTTAGAATTATTTTTGTTTTTAGGTGGTTTAAGTGTTTTTGGTTTTTAAGGTTTTCTTAGGGGTTTCCAGGGTTGTTAATAATTTTTATGTTATTATGGATTTTTAGTTATTTTTTATGATTTTAATAGGTCTTTAGAGATTTCAGGGTTTTTAAGTGGTTTTATGGTTTTTAGTGTTTTTAATGTTTTTTGGAGTTTTAGGTTTTTTTAGTTTTTAGGGTTTTAAAAGTATTTTATATTTTTTCATCATTTTTAGGGGTTTAAAGGTAATTTATAGTTTTTAGTGTGGTTTTATGGTTTTTATGGATTTTTAAGATTTTTAAGAGTTTTAGATCTTTTTATCTGTTTTACGTGGTTTTAGGTGTTTTAGAGTCTTTTTATTGTTTTTAGAATTTTTTGTGTTTTTTATGTTTTTAGGGGTTTTACGTGTTTTTAGTCATTTAATTATTTCTTACGGTCATTCAGGTTCTTAGTGTTTTTAAGAATTTAGGGATTTTCATGGTTGTTTAGGATTTTATGGGTTTTTAGGGTTTTTAGGTATTTTGATGTTTTTTAATGTTTCTAGGATTTTTAGTGTTCTGGGGGTTTTTAGGGTTTTTAGGTTTTTTGGGTGTTAATTGTTTTTAGTTTTTCAAGTATCCATAGTTTTTTTTCAGGGTTTTTAGGGGATTTAAGTTTTATGTATTTTTAGGGATATTTAGGATATTTATGGGTTTTTAACGTTTTTAGTGATTTTAAGGGTCTTAGGGTTTTTAAGGGTTTCTTGGTTTTTTGGGGTTTTATGATTTTTCTTTTTGATTTTAATATTTTTTAGAGTTTCTTACTGTTTGAGAGTGTTTAAAGGGTTTTTAGATTTTTTAGTCTGTTTGTGGTTTTAATGGGACATTTAGGGTTTTTAGCAATTTTAAGGGTTTTTATGGTTTTTAGGTGTTTAATGGTATGCTTAGGGTTTTTGTATGTTATAGGTTTTTAGGGGTTTTATGTATTTTCTGGTTTTTAAGGTTTTTAAGGTTTTAAGGTTTTTTTACTTATTTAGGGACTTTAGAGATTTTTTAGTATTCTTATTGTGTTTTGGGTTTTTTTTGGATTTTTAGGGTTTTAAATTTTTTTTGGGGTTTTAGTGTTTTTAGTGTATTTATGGGTTTAAAGTGTTTTTAGGGTTTTTTGGTTTTCATAGGATTTTTCATAGTTTTTATGGTATTTTTTTTGTTTTTAGGGTTTTTATAATTTTTCAGGATTTTTAGATCTTTTAATGTTATTATTGTTTTTAGTGATTTTGATGGATTTTAGGGTTTATAGGTTTTTTTATGGTTTTGTGTGATTTTGTTTTTGACTTTTTAAGGTTTTTAAGTTTTTTTTAGTGTTTTTTACGTTTTTAGGGGATAATAGGTTTTTAGAGTATGTAGTGGGTTTTTAGGGGTTTTAAGGGTTTTAGAGGGTTTTATAGTTTTTAGAGGTTTTAGGGTTACTATACACTTTTTAGGGTTTTAAGAGTTTTTTTAGGATTTTAGGAGTTTTATGTGTTTTTAGGTTTTTATGGTTTTCTTAGGGGTTTTTAGGGTTTTAGGGTTTATGAATTTTAAAAGATATTTAGGCATTTTTAGGTTTGTTATGGTTTTTAGGGTTTTTAAGGATTTTAAGAGTTTCAAAGGTTTTATGTTTTTAGGGGTATTATCATTTTTTCGGTTTTATGGTTTTTAATTATTTTTAGTTTTTTAAGGATTTATTAGGGGTTTTTAGGGTTTTATTATTTTTAAGTTTTTAGGTATTTTAGGGTTTTTATAGAATTTTGATTGGTTTTTAGTCTTTTTAGGTATTTTGGGGGTTTTTATGGTTTTGAGGGCTTTTTATGATTTTTGGGATTTTGTGCGGCCTTTTTAGGATTTTTTATGGTTTCTAGGGTTTTTATGTATTTTGAGTGTTTTTATGGTTTTTAAGGTGTTTTGGGGTGTTAATGGTTTTTGGGGGCTTTTGGGGTTTTAATGATTTTTCAATGTTTTTTAAGTTTTTAGGAGTTTTATTTATTTTTAGCTTTTTAAGGTTTTAATTGTGTTTTTTTCTATTTTTTATGGATTTTTATGTTTTTAAGAATTTTAGGAATTTTCAGTATTTATATGATTTTTACGTATTTTATGGATTTTGAGGGGGTTTATGGTTTTTATTATTTTTAGGTTTTTTTAGGGGTTTATAATTTTTTAGGTTTTTGGGGGATTTAAGCTTTTTAAGGGTTTTAAGATTTTCTTAAGGGTTTTAGGTTTTTTATTGTTTTTACAATTTTAGGGATATTTATGGTATTTTATGATTTTTATGGGGTTTTAGGGTTTTTCATGGGTTTTAGTGTTTTTAGAGTTTTTGGGTTTTCTGGTTTTCTGGGTTTTGAGGGGATTTTGAGTTTTTTTAAGGTTTTTAGAGTTTTTAATGTTTTTTGGGATTTAATGGTTTTTTATATTTTTTAGTGTCTTTTTAGGGTCCATATGAATTTTTAAGGATTTTAGTTGTTTTTATGGTTTTTAGGGTTTTATGGGTATTAGAGGCTTTTAGGGTTTTTTGGGGTTTTAAATGTTTTTTGGGTTTTTAAGGTTTTCTTTGGTTCTTTTGGGTTTTTAGGTTTTTTTATATTTTAGGGTATTTATGGATTTTTTAGTATTTCTATATTTTTTAGGGTTTTTATGGGTTTTATGGTTTTTCAAGTCTTTTAGGGTTTTAATGAATTTTTGGGGTTTTTTAAATTTTTTTTGGGTTTTATGGTTTTAATTGTTTTAATGTTTTTAGGGGTTTAAAGGTTTTTTAGAGTTTTTAGTGGGTATTTAGGGTTTTTTTGTATTTAAGGGTTTTAAGGTTTTTGGTGTTTTTATGGTTTTTATGGTTTTTATAGGTTTTTAGGGTCTTTTTGAGTTTTTAGGGTTTTTAGAATTTAATGTTTTAGGGGTTTTCGGGGTTTTTAGGTTTTGATGATTTAAATAATTTAATATTTTTTGGATTTTTATGGTTTTTGGTGTTTTTAGGGATTTTGGTGGGTTTCAGTGGTTTTAGGGTTTTTATGATTTTTAGGGTTTTCAGGGTTTTATGTTTTTTATGGGTTTTTAATAGTTTCTAGGTTTTTATGATTTTCATAGACTTTTTCTAGCCTTTTAGGATTATTTATGTTTTTAGAGATTTTATGAACTTTTTTTAATTTTTATTGGTCTTTAGGGTTTTTATGGATTTTGAGTTTTTTTGAGTTTTTCAATTTTTAGGGTTTTTATGATATTTAGGGTTTTATGGTCCTTTTTGAGTAATTTAATGTACTTAAGGGGTTTTAGATTTTTTTTAAATTTTTGTGGTCTTAAATGGTTTTAAGAGTTTTTTGTGGTTTTTAGGATTTTTATTGGGTTTTATGGTTTCTTAATGTTTATAGGGGTTTTTATATTTTTAGGGGTTTTAAAGCTTTTATGATCTTTTTAGTTTTTGTAGGGATTTTTATATTTTTTAAAGGTTTTATGTTTTTTAGGTTTTAATGTTTTCTTATGGGATTTCATGTATTTAGATTTTTTTATGTTCTTTGTGATTTTAGGGTTTTTTTGGATTTTTATGGTTTCTAAATTCTTAGGGATTTTTAGGGATTTTTAGGGTTTCTAGTGTTATATCATTTTTTAGGTTTTAAGGGATATTAAGTTTTTTTATGCATTTAAGGCTTTATTAGTGTCTTTCAGGGTTTTTTGGGATTTTAAATTCTTTTATATTTTAGGGATTTTTAGGATTTTTAGACGTCATTAGGGTTTTTAGGGATCTTGAGTGTTTTTAGGGTTTTTTCTAGTTTTTTTGGTTTTTTAGGTTTTTTTGAGTTTTTTATATTTTATGTTTCTAATATTTTATAAAATGTTTAGGTGATTAAAGAGTTTTTATTGGGATTTTAGGGTTTAATGGGTTTCTTAAGATTTAATGGTTTTTAGGGGTTTTATGGTTTTATGGTCTTTTATAGTGATTTAGTTTTTTTAGTATTTTTAGGTGTTTTAAGTGTCTTTGGGTTTTTATGGTTTTCTAGTAGTTTTTAAGTGTTTTTATGGTTTCATACATTTTTAGGTATTTTTTGTGTTTTGGAGTTTTTTACAATTTTTAGTGTTTTAAGGGATTTTGAGGGTTTTTATGGTTTTTAGGGGTTTTATTGTTTTTATGGTTTATATGAGTTTTAAGTTTTATTAGGTTTTTTTTGGTTTTTTTAGGGATTTCAAGGATTTTGGGGGGTTTTATGTTTTGAGGTATTTTAGGGTGTTTTTAGGATTTTTATTCTTTTTAAGGTTTTATTGATTTTTAGGGTTTGGGCAATTTTTAGGGATTTATAGTTTTTTGTTTATTTGGGTTTTTTAGTTTTAGGGTGTTAATGGGTTTTTAGAGTTTTTTTGACATCTTATGTGGTTGAAAGGTTTTTTATATTTTTTAGTGGGTTTGAGGATTTTTATTGGGTTTTTTGGTTTTTAATGGTTTTAGTGTTTTTATGGTTTTCCTTATTTTTAGGGTTTTAGGGTTTTTAATTTTTGAGCATTTTTATTTTTTTAGGGGTTTTAAGTGTTTTTAATTTTTTAGGGTTTAAATGGTTTTTAGGGTTTTTAGGCCTTTTATGTTTTTAGGTATTTTAATCCCTTTTTAAGATTTTTATGGTTTGTAGCGTATTTATGGATTTTGATAGTTTTAAGGGATTTTGGTGTATTTTTTGTTTTTTATAGTTTTAGGGTTTTTTAAGTTTTTAAGGTTTTATTGTTTTTAGAGTTTTAAATTTTTTTAGAGGTTTAAAGGGTTTATAGAGTTTTTAATTATTGTTTTGGTTTTTTAATGTTTTTTAAGGTTTTAGGGTCTTTTTAGGATTTTAGGGGTTTAAAGTATTTTTAGTTTTTGAGGTTTTATTTTGTTCTATCATTGTTTTTAAGGGTTTTTTCCATTTTTATAGATTTTTATGGATTTTAAATATTTTAAAGGGGTTTTAGGGTATTAAAGGATTTTGAGAGTTTTTAGGGTTTCTTAGGGTTTTTATAAATTTTAGCATTTTTCATGCTTTTGGGTGTTTTATGTGTTTTTATGTTTTTAACATTTTCTGAAGGTTTGTTGGGGTTTTTTGGTACTTTGTGTTTTTACGGTTTTTTAAGAGTGTTTATGGTTTTTATGGTTTTTATAGATTTTTAGGTTTTTAGTATGTTTAGAGTTTTTAAAAATTTTATAGTTTCTTTTGGAATTTTAGGTTTTTATATTTTTAAAACATTTTTATGGGTTTAAATGTTTTTTAGTGTTTTAGTGGTTTTTTTTGGGGTTTTAGGGTTTTTTGAGGTTTTATTGTTTTTATGTTTTTGTTGACGCTCCTTCCGTCAAAGAGCCTAATGACTGAAAAAAGGGAAATACCTTAACACAAAGTGATTCATCCTTTGAAGAAACATCAAAAATAGACAAAGGCATGGACAAGGATATCTTTAAACATGTGTTGCACAAGTTCCATTATTGTCACGCAGGTGACCTGCGTGCCCTATATGATTTTCACCCAGGGTCTTCAGTAGACTATAAATACCCCTTGTGGGCCCCCCATTTTGAAGACGAAAAAAATCCAGAAACTCAAATTTGATCTCTCGGCACCCTAGTCTCTTCACGAAGCCTTCTGAACACTTATAAGGTAATTTATTACCTAGAACAAAAGATCTAAATATGGGGAATAAGGCCTAAGTGTTGAAATTAATCAACACCTGTGTGCTTAAGTGTATAACCCTTCAGGGAATTGGAGACACTGGCATGCCGCCTTATCCCTTCAACAGAACCTGTGCGTCACTCATTTAAAATTCTTTAGGGATAATACTAAAGGCTTGAGCCAAGCCTCGACCAAGTATTACCCTATGGGTTGACTGTCGCGCAAGTACACCTGTGTCATGCAAGTATACCTGCGCGACCAGGACCTGCGCGCCCAAACAGGACATGCGCGCCTACTTCCTTTTGGGTGCCCCTCCTGCCAATTTATATCTTTTCTTCAAATTCACCTCTCCTCTTCCAGACTTTGGCTTCAAAACCCTCTTCAAATCCATTTTTGGCATGATTCCTTTTTTGGATTCCCTATCTCAAAGGAATTCCGTGGAACATCTCTTAAAACCTAGTGATTTACATATCTTTATGTCAATAATGTTAGATATTTCATTCATTCTACCCCATCCTTTAGGATGAAGAGATTTTTAATTAGGGCATCCTATTTAGGAGTAAGCCCCATGTTCTCTAATGAGGGCATCCTCCTCGGGAGTAAGCCCCAAGTTCCCAAATATGGGAATCCTCCTCAGGAGTAATCCCCAGTCTTCAAGTTCCACTAATTCTGGGCCTCCTTATCAGGAGTAAGTCCCAATCGTAATTCCCTAACCTGGTCCTCCTTTTCAGAAGTAACCCCAGTCATAATTACCTAACCTGGGCCTCCTTTTTAGGAGTAAGTCCCAGTCCAATTTCCTTAATGTGGGTATCCTACTCAGGAGTAAGCCCTAAGTTATCAAATATGGGAATCCTCCTCAGGAGTAAGCCCCTGTATTCAAGTTCCCTTAATTCTGGGCCTCCTTCTCTGGAGTAAGTCCCAATCATAATTCACTAACCTGGGCCTCCTATTCATGAGTATGACCCAATCATAATTTCCTTACATGGGCCTCCTTTTCAAGAGTAAGTCCCAGTCCATGTTCCTTAATGTGGGCATCCTCCTCAGGAGTTAGCCCCATGTTCCCAAATATGGGAATCCTCCTTGGGAGTATGCCCCAGTCTTCAAGTTCCCTTAATTATGGGACCCCTTCTCCGGAGTAAGTCCCAATAATAATTCCCTAACATGGGCCTACTTTTCAGGAGTAATCCCCAATAATAATGTCCTAACCTGGGCTTCCTTTTTAGGAGTAAGTCCCAGTCCAAATTCCCTAATGTGGGCATCCACCTCGGGAGTAATCCCCAAGTTCCCAAATATGGGCATCCCTTTTAGGAGTAAGACCCAGTCTTCATGTTACCTTAATTCTGGGCCTCCTTCTCAGGAGTAAGTCCCAATCACAATTCCCTAACCTGGGCCTCTTTTCATGAGTATGTCCTAGTCCAAGTTCCCTAATTTGGGCATCCTCGTTAGGAGTAATCCCCAAGTTCCCAAATATGGGAATCCTCCTTAGAAGTAAGCCCCAAATACCAAATTCCCATAACCTGGGCCTCTTTCTCGGGAGTAAGCCCCAGTTCTCAAGTCCCTTTAACCTGGGCATCCTTCTCAGGAATAAGCCCCAGTCATAATTTCTCTTAACCAATCTTAACTTCTTTTGATTTGGGCTTCCTTCTTAGGAATAAAACCCAATCACAAGTCCCATCCTAATTTGGGCATCCTCCTCAGGAGTAATCCCCAAGTTAGAGTATCCAAATCTCCATAAAGAACATATACCTTTATTAACCTTGTTATTGGGCTTCATCTCTAAAGTAAGTCATGATCTTTATCTCTTTAGGAAAACATACATACATAAGCCCATATCATTCCTTGTGACCACATCTTTCGTGGCACAAATTTTCAGGTTTACTGATACCTCTTGTTTCTCACACTGATCATGACTCACGTGGGATTAGAATGTAAAAGTAACCACGACACATCTCTTTAGGCCATTAATCATACGTAAGTCCCACAATTCCCAACTAAACTACGTGGACTTTGATCTCTACCTTAAAAGTGGAGTACATAAGAAGACTTTCTGAGGTTCAAGCCCATCACCCATTAATTTTCATCTGTCCCATATGATGTTAAAATATATCTTAATTCCCGAACTACTTGGGTTCTAATTACTTTTCTAAAAAGGATACATAGGTAGCCCATTTGCGGGTATGATCCCAACTCTGAAATACTCCATGTCTTTCTGAATGACAATAAACTTCAAGTGCCCCACTGAGTGTCTTTAAAACCAGTTTGGTTATCATAATGACCAATAGATCTTTATATAATATGTTGAAGGATACCATAGACTAAGAATCTCTAACAAATACAGATGATTCTATATCAATGAATAACCTCAAATACATAAAAAAGATTCTTTAAATCTCATACATATCAATCATTGATTGTCAAATATTAAGGAAAGACCATTTTCATATTTGATAGTGTAATAAGGATTCACGAACATAACTTAAATCTATAAAGAGAGTCCCGGAGTAGACAATAATTCCCCCCACAAAGGTGTGATGAGTCCGACCTCCCATCCTATCGACCAATGAAAATTCTTAAGCCTCATTGGTCCACACCTACTGAGAACCTACCTTTGGAATGTAGGTCCAAATGGATGTAGAATCATTGGATGTTTCCGGTTCTACGAACAAACCTATTAGAAACCGATTGGATTTTTTGAACCTTAAGGAAACAAGGTCATCCCCATTTCTAGAGGAAACAAAAAATGGTGAACCCGATGTGAATCCTTAACAAAGTTAAAATGATGTTTTAATTATTTGTTAGGCCCCTATTTATACTCAATGAGAGGGCCAACGAAGAAATCAATAACATATGTGCTCATCAAAAAGATGTAGTGGTTGAGATTATCTTGATTATGTCTGTTATATCAAACAGGAACTCTTTTCCAAGATCTTATACGTTACAGAAATGGTTTTTATAAAGTTCACACCTATGAATACCTCTGTTGTGAATACCTCTGCTGCTACTCCTGGTGGATCATCTTCCGCTCTGAGGACAACATCACCTACTCAACATCTTCAACGTTGGGTATCAAATGCACTGATTAAGGAATACTATCTACATGGTACCATTATGACTCTGGAGGCTGCTTGACAAGCTCTCCAAATCAATAATTCACCCTGGTTGTCCGGACAGCGATGACCAGCGATCAAGAAGCAAGTGGTGCTAACCACTGTTTCCAACCGTTTCATATCATTATCCCCGGAACGCAATCACCATTCCCTCCCATATTATGAGGAGGTGAATGAGAAGGTCACTCAAGGCATTAATTCAAGGAGACATGAGTTCTTCTCGAGGGATCCCCCTAACAATCGCCGCCAAACTCATGCGGCAGTACACCCTCAACATGATGAGGGTGTCATCTCCAGGCGTTCGGTTCAGGTTCCTCGAAACTCGAGCATGCAAGACGAACCAAAAGAGGTGACGACCGGTAAACAGTGAGCAAGTTCTTATCTCTTCCATTTCTGGAGAACTCTAGCAACCTAACTTGGTGGCAAGCAATGAGCGGGCACATACACCTGTCCGTCCTGATGTTACTGCCCAGCAGACTCATTGGGGAAAAACATGCCAATACCGCCAGGAAATTCCAACGGAGTATTATAGGAAATCATATACACCTGTTTATAACTCATAATCTAGTTATTAGGCTTGTATTACTACAACCAAAGAATGTCGCCAATCTAATATGGTGGCAACTAATAAGCATACACATACACTTGTTTAAAATCAACAATTTTGTCAGCAGTCTCGTCTGCTAGTATTGAAGGAAAATTTTCAACCGTACATGATGCGGAATACATAGTAGACACATAAAACTGCTAGTATTGATAAAGCCTTCCAATAGTATTGTTTGGTAGCACTTGGAGAAGTTAGTCGGAAAGTCCCGACGACAAAATTGGAGCAGACTCAACTATCTGCCCCCACACATAAGTACTATCAGAACTCACTGACAGGAAAATGTGGAAAGGATTAGGAACACACACCTAATCTAAGCATGGAATGGACGTATATTTCTATTCCGGTAGCTGAAGTCACCAAGTACAATATAATGATGGTGAAAGAGCATAAGCAAATCCGTGCTCATATTCTGGATGCCTGCGAGGATATTATAACATCTTTAGCAGCATCATAGGGAAAGAAATGAAAATCTGTCCCTACCAGTGGAGTGACACGTCAACATATCACTCTGGAATAGATACACACCTCTTTTCCAGTCCAAGAGGGTTGTGGGGTATACTCCCCCATATCATACGAACAACCAATTCAGGCACATACACCTGATTTTATTGGAGATGATCAGCCTAACCTGAATATTTCTCTTGAGAAGGCACATAAACCTGCCCATAACAACCACTTTCATCAACAAGAAGTTACTAAAGTGAGTAAGAAGGCATCTAAGAATAATACCTGTCCAGAACATTCAGGAAATCAAGAACCAATCTGTAACAAGGCCTTGCTCGATGATGGAGTTCTTGATTCTCTCATACAATTATCTATTGAAACTCAATATTCTACTCTCTTAGTTCCCAATAGCGGGAACATTAATTCTGAAGGTATGAATCAGAAAATTCCTCATGAAGGCTTGTTTCATGACAGTTCAGTTGATTTAGAAGTATCAAATTCATATTAGATCCACGATAACCCTCTACGTGGTAAGAAGACTAAGGAGCAAGTGGTTTCATTTTTTCTTGTAACCCACCATGGTGGTCCTCCCCATGATGATGAATTTAGCTGCGAAAGTCCTCTCCATAGTAGTAATTCACATTTACTGGAAAATGCTCCAATGGAAAATGTAGTAATGTGAAATCCCTCTTATATTGAGACACTTGAAAATGTGAAGCCATTCATGTCTGATGTTTTACCATTAGCAGGTGAAATAATTTCTCAATCAGAAGATAACCCGGGGTGTAGGTCATTCTCTGAACCACCCCTGGTTCATTCATCTTCTATTTTGATAAGTGAATTCTCTACCAATCTTGTTGAATCTGATAAAGCAATAAGAAAGAACCACATCTGGTCAAATCAGATTGAAGAATCTTCATTTAATGATAAAGAGGAAGTGTTGAATATGAGAAAACAACTGGAAAAAGGTGAAGTGCCAATCATGTTTTGGCCTTTGGTTGACTCTCAATATGACATTCCAGAGATGTTGACAGAAGATTGTATTCAAGATATTCGTCTCAACATGTGGAAAAATATTTTTCAATTGAAAAAGTAAATATTATCTTATGATGAATATGAAAATCATGTCAAGATAATAGAAGGGTTACAATGCCAAATTGACATGGAATCTCTCTCAGTTTCTCGATATACGAAGGCTAAAAAGTAGCAGAGAGCCCTTCAGCGTTCATGCCTTGGCGCATTAAGAATATTTCGCCAGTTAATTGCCAATGCCCCATCTGATATTCATATCAGGGGATGGGGTGTTCATGGAGAACTACATTTCACTATACTCTCTAGCCAAAAAAGCATGACGAAAGTGGTCTCATGCAATGTTATTGCCCACAGAAGGCCACAATCAATCGGTTTTGTTTGTAGTCAAAGGCTGGATCAAGAACAAGCCTCAACTAGTTCTTCTCAGAATCAGGAATACAGAGAACAAGTTGTCGGATTACTTTTGCATCAGGTAAATGAGAATATCAAACAGAATTTTGGTTTTGAGCGTCCACATCACCAAGTTAGAGAAGTGTCAGAAATCATCCAACGATCATTTGAGTCAGGTGATTTGATTGGATGTAGGTTGATGCATCCATCAAATTTCCGGACTAAAGTCTGCAAGATTGGAAAAGATTTTATGAAAGTATCAGATGTAGTAGCTCAATAACCACCCCAACTTGCCAGACTGGGGAATTTTTCAAATCCTCAGTCTCTACCTTAGAGAAAGTCAGTCTTCTATCGATTAGGGAAGAATCCCCAAGAGTAACGAAGGGGTAAATTATCAGGATATTCCCTCCAAATTACGGTTCGTCAAGAAGTTCATGAGGGATCTACTCAACATGAGGTAGTGTCTCATTAGGGACATGGAAGAAGACAATATTGCAGAAATGATGATAGAAGATATGCAATGTGTTATACATCAATAAATGTCATCAATGCCATTGTTTCTGATCCTCCAGAACATGAGGCTCACTCACAGGGATCAGATGAGGAAGTTCCTGCTCAAGAAGTTGTACACACAGACACAAATGAAGAAGGTGTGCATACAAGAAATCAAAGGCTTACCCAGAATCTGGGTATTCCTTCAAATAACAAACTCCCCCCTCTCTGAAAGGCATCCAACAAGGGGAAAGGAAAGAATCAGGTTGCATTCTACCCCACCTCTAGAGAAGTCCAATCACTCTCATTAGAGGAATGGTTCGCACAACAAGAAGCAGAAATGAAGGAGTTAAGGAGGATGAATAAAGAACTGCTTCAGAGTAGTCTTCCTCCTAAGCATGTTGGAGTCAGTCAGCCAAGTGATTTTGTTGCAGCTACTGATATGGATCAAGAGTATCCTCATTTACCAGTACACCTTTACATGTCCAATCCTATGGGTTACACGCAACAACAATCGGCAATACTACCATCAGTGGCAGTCCCGATCACTACTTCTATCCAAACTCCAATTATTACACCGGCACAGGTCCAAGATCAACTAGACGTTTCTCAAAAATTAATGACTACCATTGAGTCATTAACATCTCGGTTGGAAGCTATGAAAGGAAATCATGAACTAGTTCAACTGAAGAAGAGAGATTACCCTGAATGGGTAGACTCAATTCCCCCACATCAAAATTTTCAAGTACCACATTCCCAATTTTTAATGGTTTGGGAGACCCAGAGCAACACTTAACACATTTCTTTTCTCATTGTGATCCTATGATCAGAACTACTCAACAAAAAGAAGTATTTAAGCTCAGGTGTTTTGTACATTCATTACGAGGGACTGCTTTTGTTTGGTATACAAGCTTGCAATCCCAGTCAATTACCGGGTGGGAGGATCTCCGCCAACGATTACTTCTTTAATTCAGCTCAACTTTTACAAAGACAACAGTTTTTTATCTTAAAAATTGTAAGTAAAGGTAAAATGAAAGGGTTTCAGATTTCATTGCTCGCTGGAAGGGATTAACATATTCCCTGAGCTTATCACTCCCTCAAGAAGAGTTGTTGCCAATCTGTGTGGAAAATTTGCGTGATAAATTACGCACACTATTGACCCCTGTGAAATACACAGGTGTGTTTCAAGACCTTACTTCGATCACTCAGCAGATTGAAGAGTCTCTTATAAAGACTAAGGATAAAACTCGTGTAATTCCATCAGCTCCAGGAAGGAGAATGTGTAAAGCAGAGACTGCTGCAGTTATGCTTAAACAAGCACCTATACCTGCTTATACTTTAAAACCTTAATCTTATCGAAGGGCTCCACCTCCTGAGCGACAAAAGCAAAGGTCGTTTCATCAAGATGATCAAAGATATCAATGATGGAAACAATTTAAGGATCCAAAGATAAAATTTTACTCTTTCTGAAATGAACAAGTTCCTGGTTACTTCATTTCAGCTTTGGAAAATATTTTGGTTCAGTTTCAAGGCCCAAAAAGCCCAATAAGGAAGGATATGAAGACTGTTCCAATTATTTCCCATTTCATCATATGTTGGGGAATCCCATTCAGGAGTGTTTTTTCTTCAAATACCTCCTGTAAAAGATGCTGGACTCGAGAAAAGTTAAATTGAAATGTTCTTTAGCTCAGGTAGCATGTGTTACTGCTACAAATCTAGAGGAAGAAGGCGAGTGGCAAGAAGTCAAAAACAAAAATGCGCAGAAATATGATAATTTAATGGTCATAAAAACGATAAATTTAACTCATGCCATTTTTCAAATGCAATTTAAGAAACCAATTGTGTCTTCTGCTAAGAATGCCATAGTAAACCCCTCTTCATCAGAGGGAAAATCCTTGAAGAAACAGAATAATTCATAGAAAGAGGAACAATCAAAAGAAGATGAGATAATTTCAAAGCCCATGTTGTCTTTGACTCTGGAAGATTTTATGACATCTACTTGAAATCCACGGGCATCGCCCCGCCAAACAGCACAACCTAAACGGGCTAATCAGGCAGAATCTTGATCAGATGAAGAGTTGATCTTTGGTTCTGTTAACATGATTCATTTAACAGATCCTTATTCTAGTCACAGCTTCGATCATGATGAGCCTGAGTTTCCTATATCAAAAAAAGGAAATAGAGGGAGTTCCAAATGTCTGGGATACATAGGATGATTTGGATATCCCAGAAACCACTATTCCAATTATACCCCTGCTAGAGCTGTGTATGCAGCAAAAACTCATGGTAGACCCCTTCAGTGGGCTCAACAAGAACAAAAAAATTCTTCCACTAATAGTAGATTCATTCCTGGCACAATTATTCTGGAGGAATGCTTAGAGGTTCCACCTTCTTCCTCTCAGTAATTAAATAGACATATTCGGTCTAATCTCTCAAATCCAGGAGTATTTCCAACTCCTACCCCGATACAAGATGCATCTACTTCCAAAGTATCAAATTCTAAGGCACCTGCGAAACCACATGTTCCTGTTGGGAAATGCAAACCTTGGGATCAAAAATATGATGTCTTGAAGAATTTGGCCTGTGAACCGGCCAAGTTATCAATTCTGGATGCCTTGAATATTTCTAAGGATCTTTGAGAGGCACTCATTGAGGCTTTGTCATGTCCTCAGGAGTTCGAAACTGAAATTGTTGCGGATGAAGTCTATGATGTAGAGAATAATCCGGTAGAATGTAATGAAATGATATATTTTACAGATAAAGATGAGGATGGTGTTGTGCATGGACACATTAGACCTTTGTATTTATCTGGCAGGGTTAATGGTGTGGACATCCGAAGAGCTTTCATTGATAATGGTTCAGGAGTCAACCTCATCCCCATTCGTACACTTCATCGATTGGGCCTCAACGAATCTGATTTATCTCCTTCTACTCTGATTTTGCAAGGATATGATAAAAATGAACAAGAACCACTGGGTGAGATTACACTCAGAACTCAGTTTGGAGACCTTGTATCCAATTCAGATTTCATGGTTGTTGATCACGATACAACCTTTAATATTTTGCTTGGAAGACCTTGACCACATCAACATGTGGCTATCCCTTCATCATACCATCAATTCCTCAAATATTGTATCAATGGTCAAATTGGTACATTGTATGGTGGTAAGGCCGCATTCAAAACATGTGAGTCTCAATACATTGAGGCGGAATTCTATCACATGGAAGGGAGGGAGAAATCCAAGACAAAGTAGGTCACCAAAATTAATGCTCCATATGGTTTGGAAAAGATTCCAGTAAACCCATTCACACATGTGAGTACAGATTATGTGTTGCCTATCATTCAAATTGATAGGATAGACCCAAATCCAAGTACTCTTATGGAAACTTCCATAATGTCAATTATGGAAATCAAGCCAGACAGCATGGCAGAAAGTGGTGATTGACCAAAAAATAATGAAACTCAAATGGTGATGTCTTCATTTCATATGCTGAAATCCAGAAAGTCTATACTTCACAAACCAGGCTAGAAGAATTTATAGCAATGTCAGAGGTTAATGATGATGTCGATTCTAAATCCATCATCTCCCCTTTATTACCCAAGGAATACCCTTCATCATCAATAAGGTCAGAAATGGGAGCCTCTTCTTCAAGATGTTCAAATTTTAACATCTCTTCTGATCATGGAAATTCTGCTTCATCATCTACTATGAAAGTAGAAACAGAAGAAGTAACACATATTGAAAAAGAAGAGGAAGATCTCAGAGATGCTCCTCCAGCATTTGAAGAGGGTATCTCTACCACTGTGGATGAACTCATAGAAATAAATCTGGGTACAAAAGAATATCCACGCCCCACACTAATTAGTGTGGCCATGACTCTGGAAGATCAAGAAATTTATATTTAATTTATAAAGAAATATTGAGATATATTTTCTTGGAATTATACAGAAATTCCAGGGCTTGATCCTGATGTTGCTACTCATCGTTTGGGTTTTCTAGAAGAACATTGAGGATTTAAGCAAGCTGCAAGAAGAACACACCCAACTTATTCTTCTAAAATTGAAGCTAAAGTGGATAATCTTATCAAAGATAACTTCATCAGGGAAGTTCAATATCCCAAATTTTTGGCTAATATTGTCCCGGTGAAAAAGAAAAATGGACAAATTAGAGTTTTCATTGATTTCAGAGATCTTAATCGGCATTCTCCCAAAGATGATTTTCCAGTTCCGATCACAGAACTCTTGATTGATGCAATAGCTGGATATAAATCACTTTCCTTCATGGATATATATTCCGAGTATAATCAAATCCGAATAGCTCTAGAAGATGAAGAATATACATATTTTAGAGCCTCTTAGGGTGTGTTTTTCTATCGGGTAATGCCCTTTGGCCTAAATAATGTTGGTGCAACATATCAGCGTGACATGCACCATAACTTCAAACCATTTTTAGTAAAATTTGTTGAATGTTATGTGGATGGTTTGGTGGTTAAATCCAAATAACGTTCTAATAACTTGGCTGATGTTGAAGTCATATTCCACAAACTTAGACAACATAATTCGAAGATGAACCCCTTAAAATGTGCTTTTGGGGTAACCTCAGGAAAATTTCTTGGCTTTGTTGTACACCATCGTGGTATCGAAGTCGATCCGGAGAAGAAAAATTCAATCCTTGGTATGTCACCTCCTTGAAATTTTAAATAATTGATAGGACATCAAGGAAACTTGGCCTATATTCGGTGTTTCATATCCAATTAGGCAGGAAAGAGTTTACCCTTCACCAAATTGATGAATAATGGAATCACCTACCAGTGGACTGAAAAATGTCAAGAAGCATTTGATATTCTCATGAAATATCTCTTCAGTCCACCAGTATTAATGCCACCTATTGAAGGAAGACCACTTATCCTCTATGTGACAGCTTTAGAGCGATCATTGGGTGCCTTCCTTTCCCATAAGAATGATGATGGTAATGAAAACAACCTTTACTATCTCAGTCGGACTATGCTTGAAGCAGAAACCCAATATTCAAGTATTGAAAAGTGATGCCTGGAGTTAATCTTTGTTGTTCAAAAGTTGAGACACTACCTGAAACATCATGAGGTCCAATTGGTATCTCGCAATAACCCTCTCAAATTCATCCTTAGTTGTCCAATTCTTACATGACATCGGGCAAAATGGGTAGTTAATTTGCAGCAATTTGATATCTAGTATGTGTCTTAAAAGGCAATAAAGGGAAAATCTCTGGCTAATTTCCTTGCTGAACACCCTTCATCAGAAGATACATTTTTAGATACTGAAATTCCCGATGAGGAAGTATTCTCTATTCAAGATAGTCTTCAAACATAGTAAATGTACTTTGATGGTGCTTCTAGAAGTCCAACATGGAAGAAAATGGAAGATCTTAAATTCAACAATGTTGGGTTATGAATTGTGATAATTTCTCTAGAAAAAGTAGTGCTAAACTATTCCTTCTCATTTTTGAGAGGTGGGAAAAATAATGAAGCAGAATACCAATCTCTCATCATAGGATTAGAGTTGGCACTTCAAGCACAAGTGAATCACTTAAAAGTGAAAGGCGATTCAGACCTAGTAATCAAACAAGTCAGTGGAGATTATGCCATCAGAAAAGAAGAGTTAATACTTTTGTATGATTATTTCAGAGAGTTAATGATGGAATTTCCTTCGGAAACAACATTTTCTTATGTCCCACGATCTCAAAATTCCCAAGCTCATGCATTGGATAATATAGCCACTGCTCTGGAAGATCCAAATCGGGATGAGACAATCATCAGTATTGCCCATCATCGTACAATTTCCCCTTAAGTTCAAATCAAAACATAGGAAATCAATGAAATTAGTCCCATCTCTGAACCATATGGTCATACTACGGGATGGATGACACATATCCGTGAATACCTTGAAAATGGAACACTTCCACCTGATAGAGCCGAGAAAGAACAAATCTGGTGACGTGTGGTCAATTTTACTCTTTATGACAGCCCAGATCACCTAGAAAAAATTCTCTATAAAAAAGGTTTTGATGGAGTTATCTTCAGATGTATTGATGGTGAAGAGACAATGGATTTTATGAAAGAAGTGCATGCAGATGTCTGTGGCGCCCACCAGTCTGGACATAGACTATCTGATCAAATTTGAAGGCTTGGATACTTTTGGCCTTCAATGATACAAGATTGTGTTAATTTCACGAAGAAGTGCCATTCATGCCAAGTATGTTCCAACATCATTCATCAACCCCCAAAATTTCTTCATACAGCTAAATACTCATGGAAATTCGCCACATAGGGAATGGATGTAGTATGACCTTATCCTTCAGTTACATCCAAGCAGTTTAAGTACATTCTTACTGATACTGACTTCTTTTCCAAATGGGCAGAGGAAATACATCTCAATGAAGTCAGTTCTAAAAGCATTTTTAGCTTCATCAAGTCTAACATCATTACCAGATTTGGTTTCTCTCATACCATATTGACGGACAATGGAACCAACTTCTGTTCATCCGAGGTAAGGAAGTTGTATCAAGAATACAACATCAAATCCAACCATTAATCTTGGTATCATGTAGCATCCAATGGCCATATATAACCCTTCAACAAGTCTCTTTCAAACATACTGCAAAATATGGTGGATAAAGATAAGAAGTCATGGCCTGATAAACTCTTTCATGCTTTATGGGCTTATCGGACCACCACCCGCACTACATCGTGGTCAACTCCATATTCATTGGTATATGGAACGGAAGCAGTACTTCCCATTGAGGTTCAATTACCCTCGCTTAGATTAGCCATTTGTGATCAGTCTTCTACATATGAGAAATATCAAAATCAATTGGATGAATAGAATGATTAAATGAGAAAATATTGTGCACCTTGCACCACTTGTAAGTCTATCAGAATCGAATAGCATGAACATTCAACAAAAAAGTTCGTCTTATTTCATTCATACAGGGAGAATTGGTATTGGTTCTCAGAAATCCAATGATACCAGAAAAGAAACCTCCCAATCTTGAGCCAAAGTGGGAAGGACCTTATTCAATACATAAGGTCTACTTCAATGGAGCTTATTCTTTAATCTCAATGGATGGAGAACTCATTACGAATCCAACCAATGAAAGATTCTTGAAGAAGTATTTTGTGTAACAAAAATACCTTTCTTCCAACATGACGTTAAACTATGTTGTCCTTGATGCAAGACTTTAAACTACATAGTCTGTTTCATCTAACATGACGTTAAATTGTGACGTCCTAGCTACATGACGCGAAACTGTACAGAAGTCCCTTATGTCCAGCAAGACATTAAACTTCATAATCGTTGGTCCATGCATATGACCTTAAACTATTCTCACCATCGTCCAACATGCCATTAAACTGTGTCATCGTCCAACATGATGTTAAACTGTGAAAAAGTCCCTTATACGTCCAACATGATGTTAAACTGTGCCCTATTTTGTTCTTATTGCATGACATTAAACTGCAAAATCCCCCTTTCATCCAACATGACATTAAACTGTATTGTCCCCATCATCTTACCTATAGGACGCTAAAATTTACACCACCCATATTGTCCAAGATGACGCAAAACTGTGTTCATGTCCAACATGACGTTAAACTAGGTCACTATATTTGTCCTACATGACCTTAAAATGTACTGCTCATTCATCCTACCTAACGTAAAACTGAACAAAGTCACTTAATATGTCCTACATGATGTTAAAATGTATTTTGACCCAACTACATGACACTAAACTATGCAGCACCAATAGTCCTCACTACAATACTTTAAACCGCATAGTCCCTTTATATTTCTTACATGACATTAAACTATGTATCGTTAAGGTTGTTTCTACCTTTTGTTTCTCACAATGAGTATGAATCACGTGAGATTAGAGTAAACATCAACCATAAACCCTTCCCTGGGTCTCTAACCGTGCATAACTCCCAACAATTTCTTTTTAGATCGTTTACCTCAAAAACAACTTGATCACCAATTTATTCTTAAATTTAACTACACGGACTTTGATCCTTGCCTTCTAGGCTAGGTATATAGGCAACCTTCCGGGGTTCAATCGTAAAATCAATCTCTTCACATCAGTTCACCTTCTTCTCATACGATGTTGATTTGTGATACCGCCCCTAGAACCAATATTTTTTTTACATTGGTTCACCATCGTCCTTGCTATATGACGTTAAACTGTTTTCACTTTTTGTTCTGTACGACAATAAACTACAACATTCTTTGACACCCTCTCTTGAGAGGGAATCATTATTTACATTGATCTCCAATCATGTTATATTCTAAAGACTACATGGACACATGGAAAATCCCGAACCTTTTTAATCGTGGGTCAAACCATCATTACGCTAAAGTCCCCCTTTTACCCTTCACTTGTAAGAAACAAATCTGTATAGAGGGTATTTCAAGAAATACTTTTAGCTTGATTCCCATCCTTATTGGATACGTAAGAACGTTCGAGCATCCCTCGAATCCAGCCCCAAGAATTTGGGACTAACCCCAAATTTCACTTTCAGTCCCTAGGCTGAAAATCCCCCTTGTGAAAACAAGAATGTGGTATGAAAACCCTGGTCATCATTCACATCAGGTTTATAAAAAACAAACTCTGTGTATTCCTTATAAATGGTCCAATCTCTATGACCCTAAACTAAGATATTCTACACTCTCGTCCCACATGACGTTAAACTGTATTTCAAGAACTACATATGGCTTGATTCCCATCCTTATGGGATATGTAGTGAAGTCCAACACCTCAATTCAGGACCCACCCACAACATGATTATGGTTAGCATTGGTCTGTGTATCTCCTTCATGAATTGGAAAATACCCATTTTTATGTTTCATATTCCTAACCTTAAATACTTCCATATACCCATAACCCTTTTCTTGACTTCTAGTCACAAAATGTATGATACCCGAGAGTTCTTTTGCCGGACTATGTAGCACGTGACCTTAGGCTGCCTTGCATAAACAGTCTACATAACGGACCTGTCAGCCAAAAGATGATATTATTTGGATATGCAACCAATTCCCTTTGGTGGACCTGCATAATTCTACCCCCTAACAGGTTTTTCAAATAGTTGTAACTTCATTATTGGGAGAAAAACCTCCTTTTGTCCTTATTGGTCTTAATGACAATATGTAGGGATCCGCAAAAATATCCATCCTCAACATATTTATCCCATACTCTTTTTCATGATCTGAAAGTACTCTAGTCTATGGTTTATATTTCCCTTCACTACGTTTGGGTCAGACCTTCACAGGAGTGACATTCATCCAATTTTTTCATAATCTTGATTGAAAATATCATCTCCATATTCAAGTACCTCTTTCCATACAACAGACTCTGTGATTTGGAAAATTTGAATCTCCATAAAATTTCACTGGCTTTTTAGCATTAGAAAAGTAAAATTTTTGATAGTTCTTTTGCCTGACTATGCATCACATGCCCTTAGGCAGCCTTACATAAGTAGTCTACATAACGGACCTGTCATAAAAAAGATGCTATTATTTGACTATGTAGCCAATTCCCTTAAGCGGCCCAGCATAATTCAACCCCCTAACTGGTTTTTTAAATAGTGGTAACTTCATTATGGGGAAATACTTCTTATAATGCCTTTTATCGTTTTTTTAATATCATTACTCAGATTCAAAATTTCTTAAGTCACAGATTACATGTTTTCCACCAAACATGAGTCTTGCACCCGTGCGCCGCTACTTGCCCGCTCAGAACTTGCGCGCCGTTCTTCCTTGGTTTTCTCCTTTACCTTAGAGTCACATCCTCCTTTCTTTTAGTTCCAACTCTATGGGGGGGACTTTTTTTGATTCTCCTTTCCATCATAGAGTCTAACAAATGAAAAAATGGAAATACCTTAACACAAAGTGATTCATACTTTAAAGAAACATAAAAAATCGACAAAGGCATGAAAAAGGATTTCTTTGAACATGTTTCATGCATGTTCCATTATTTTCATGCATGTATACCTACACGCCCTATATGATTTTCTCCCAGGGTCTTCATCAGCCTATAAATACCTTTTTTGGGCCCCCTATTTCGAAAACAAAAAATTCCAGAATCTCAAATTTGAGCACTCGGTACCCTAGTCTCTTCTTGAAACCTTAAGAACACTTATAAGGTAATTTCCTACCTTGAACGGAAGATCTAAAGAGGTAGAACGAGGCCTAAGTGTTGAAATTCATCAACACCTACGCGCATAAGTGTCTAACCATTCATGGAATTGAAGACACTTGTGTGCCGCCTTATCCCTTCAACAGAACCTACGCGCCACTCATTTAAAAGTCTTTAGGGATAATAATAAAGGCTAGAGACAAGCCTCACCCAAGTATTACACTATGGGTTGACTATCATGTAAGTACAACTATGTCGTGCAAGTATACCTACGTGATGAGGACCTGCACGCCCAAACAGGACCTGTACGCCTACTTATTTTTGGGTGCTACTCAAGCCTATTCATCTCTTTTCTTAAAATCCACCTCTACTCTTCATGAATTAGCCTTCAAAACCCTCTTCAAAGCCATTTTGGAATGATTCCTTTTTTGGATTCCTTATATGAAAGGAATTCTGGGTAAAATCTCTTAAAACCTAGTGATTTACATATCTTTATGTCACTAAGGTTAGAGATTTCATTCATTCAACCTCATCCTTTAAGATGACACGATTTTTAATTAGGGCATTATATTTATGAGTAATCCCCAAGTTCCCTAATGTGGGAATCCTCCTTAGAAGTAATCCCCAAGTTCCCAAATATGGCCATCCTCCTCAGGAGTAAGCCCCAGTCTTCATGTTCCCTTAATTCTGGGCCTCCTTCTCAAGGGTAAGTCCCAATCATAATTCCCTAACCTGGGCCTCCTTTTCAGGAGTAAGCCCCAGTAATAATTTCCTAACCTTGGACTCCTTTTTAGGAGTAAGTCCTAGACCAAGTTCCCTAATGTGGGAATCCTCCTCAGGAGTAAGCCCCATGTTCCCAAATATGGGCATCCTCCTCAGGAGTAAGCACCAATCTTCAAGTTCCCTTAATTCTAGGCCTCCTTCTTAGAAGTAATTCCTAGTCATATTTACCTAACCTGGGCATCATTTTTGGGAGTAAGACCCAGTCATAATTTCCTAACCTGGGCCTACTTTTCAGAAGTATGTCCCAGTCCAAGATCCCTAATGTGGGCATCCTCCTTAGGAGTAAGCCCCAACTTCCCAAATATGGGCATCCTCCTCAGGAGTAAGCCCCAGTCTTCATGTTCCCTTAATTCTGGGCCTCCTTCTAACAAGTAAGACCCAATCATAATTCCCTTAATTGGGCCTACTTTTCAAGAGTATTCCCCAGTCATAATTTCCTAACAGGGGCCTCCTTTTCAAGAGTAAGTCCTAGTCCAAGTTCCCTAATGTGGGAATCCTCCTCATGAGTAAGCCCTAAGTTCCCAAATATGGGCATCCTCATCAGGAGTAAGCCCCAGTCTTCATGTTCCCTTAATTCTGGGCCACCTTCTCAGAAGTAAGTCCCAATCATAATTCCTTAACATGGGCCTCCTTTTTAGGAGTAAGTCCCAGTCCAAGTTCCCTAATTTGGTAATCCTCCTTAGGAGTAAGCCCCAAGTTCCCAAATATGGGAATCCTCCTTAGGAGTAAGTCCCAAATCCCAAATTCCCTTAACCTAGGCCTCCATCTTAGGAGTAAGCCCCAGTTCTCAAGTCCCTTTAACCTGGTCCTCCTTCTCAGGAATAAGCCCCAATAATAATTTCTCTTAACCAGTCTTAACTTCTTTTGATTTGGGTTTCCTTATCAGGAATAAAACCCAATCACAAGTCCCCTCTTAATTTGGTCATCCTCCATAGGAGTAAGCCCCAAGATAGAGTATCCAAATCTCCAAAAAGCAAATATACCTTTATGAACCTTGTTCATGGGCTTCTTCTCTAAAGTAAGTCCTGATCTTTATCTCTTTGGGTAGACATACATACATAAGCCCATATCATTCCTTGTGACCTTATCTTTCGTGGCACAAATTGTCAGGTTTACTGATACCTCTTGTTTCTCACACCGAGCATGAATCACGTGAGCATAGAGTGTAAAATTAACCACGACACATCTCTTTGGGCATTTAATCATACGTAAGTCCCACAACTCCCAACTGAACTACGTGGAATTTAATCTCTACCTTAAAAGCAGAGTACGTCGGAAGCCTTTCTGAGGTTCAAGCCCATCACCCATGAATTTTCATCTGTCCCATATGACATTAAAATATATCTTAATTCCCAAACTATGTGGGTTCTGATTCTTTTTCTAACTAGGATACGTAGGTAGCCCATCTGTGGGTACGATTCCAACTCTGAAATACTCCATTTCCTTCTGAATGATAATAAACTTCAAGTGCCCCGATGAGTGGATTTAAAACCAGTATGGTTATCATAATGACCTAGAGACATTTATATAATGTGTTGAAGGATACCATTGACTAAGAATATCTAACAAATACAGATGATTCTCTATCGATAAAGAACCCCAAATACATATGAAAGATTCTCTAAATCTTATACATATCAATCATTGATTTTCAAATCTTAAGGAAAGCTCATTTTCATACTTGGTAGTGTAATAAGGATTCACAAACATAACTTAAATCTATAAATAGAGTCCCAGAGTAGACAATAATTCCCCCAAAAAAGGTGTGATGAGTCCGACCTCCCATCCTATCGACCAATGCAAATTCTTAAGCCTCATTGGTCCACAACTAATGAGCACCTACCTTTGGAAAGTAGGTACAAATGGATATAGAATCATTGGATGCTTCCGGTTCTACGAACAATCCTGTTAGAAACCAATTGGAATGTTTGAACCTTAAGAAAACAAGGTCATCCCCAATTTCCATATGAAATAGTTGTTTTTAGGGGGTTTTTGAGTTTTTCAGTTATTTTAAATGATTTCTATGGGTTTTAGTGTTTTGGGGTTTTAGGGGTTCTAAATTATTAATGGTTTTAAGGTTTTTTTATTTCTTCCAGGTTTTTATGTTTTTATGTATTTTTTGGATTATTTTATATTTTTATGGTTTTAAATATTCATAGAGATTTTTAAGGTGTCTAGGGTTTTTTGTTTTTATTGGTTTTTTAGATTTTAGGGTTTTTTATGTATGTTCCGTATTTCATGATTTTCTATTTTTTTAATGTTTTTCGTTATTTTAAAGGTTTTTAGAGTTATTAGGGAATTTATGTGATTTTAAGGTTTTTAGGGGATTTTATGGTTTTTAATGGTTTTTAGTGTTTTGGGTATTTTTAGTGTTTTTATGATTTTAGTGTTTTTAGGGTTTTTAGGTTTTTAAGGTTTTCTTGGTGGTTTCAATTTTTTTGGGTTTTTAGGTCTAAAGGGATATTCATGGATTTTTAGCATTTTAATTTTTAAGGGGTTTTATTGATTTTGATGGGTTTTAAGGTATTTTTAGTTTTTATGGTTTTTTTGTGGTTTTAAAGATTTATTATCCAATTAGGGGTTTTAAGGTTTTTAGAGTTTCTTAATATTTTTAGGAGTTTAAAGAGTTTTTAGTTTATTTAGTTTTTTTCATGTTTTAAGTTTTTTTTGGGTTTTTAAGGGTTTTAGGAGTTTTATTATTTTTATGGTTTTAAGGGTGTTTAGGGATTTTGGAATTTTTAGGTTTTTATGGGTTTCAGGTATTTTAATGTTTTACTTAAGGGGTTTTTAGGGTGTTTATTTTTTTTTAACTTTTTTGGGATTTTAGGTATTTTTATGATTTTTATGGTTTTTAGGGTTTTATAGATTTTAAGGTTTTATGGTTTTTAAGTTTTTTTGGACTTTTGTATTTTTAGGGGTTTTTTATTGTTTTAGGGGTTTAATGGGTTTTTAGAGTTTTTGACACTTTTAGTGTTATAAAGTGGTTTTATAGTTTTAATCTATTTCTAGGGTTTTTTGTGGGTTTTGAGGTATTTTTATTATTTTCAGGGGTTATTGGGTTTTAAGGGGTTTTTGGTGGGAGTTAGAGTCCTTTAAGTTTTTTATGGTTTTTAAAGTATTTTATATTTATATGTGGTTTTAGTGTTTTTTGGTTTCTAAGGTATTCTTTTGATTTTAAGTGTTTTTAGGGTTTTTTATGTTTTAAGGATTCTTTATGTATTTAGGGAGTTTTTATGTTTTTTATGGTTTTTAAGGTTTTTGTGGGATTTTTAGGGTTTCTATGGTTTTTGGGTGTTTTGTATTTTTTTATTATTTTTTTTGGATTTTTAGGGATTCGTTTTGATTTTTTTAGGGGTTTATGGGTTTTCAGGGTTTTCTATATTTTTATAGGTGTTTAAAGGGGTTTTATATTTTATTTTTTTAGGGTTTCTTTAGGAATTTAGAAGATTTTGGTTTCTTATGTTTTTTATGGTTTTAGGGTTTTAGGGTCTTTTTTGGGTTTTATATTTTTTTTGGGTTTTTAGGGGTTTAAAGTGTATTTAGTTTTTTATAATTTTTTTAGGGTTTTCAGGTTCTTAATAGTTTTAATATTTTTTTATTTTTAGAAGTTTTTTGTATTTTAATTGTTTTTAGGATTTTTATGTATTTTGAGAGTTTTTAGGCTTTGAAGGGTTTTTAGGGTTTTTAGCCTTTTTTAGGGGTTTTAAGTGTTTTAGGTTTTTAAGGGTTTCTTATGTTTTTTAATGTTTGTATATTTTTTACATTTTCAGGTATTTTAACATATTTTTTATGATATTTAAGGATTTTAAGGGTTTTATGGATTTTAAATTTTTAGGGGTTTTATGGGTTTGGGGGGTTTTAAATTTTTTAAGGTGTTTTTGGTTTTTTGGGTTTTCAGCATTTTTATCATTTTTATCTTTTTTAGAATTTTTCAGGGTATAATATGTTTTAGGTTTTTATGGTTTTCTTACGATTTTTCATGTTTTTTTATTTTTTTATATTTTTAGTGGTTTTTAGGGAAATTTTAAGATTTTGATAGATTTTTAGGGTTTCTAGGTATTTATAAGATTTTTTTGGTTTTTAGGTTTTCTTGGTGTTTTAGGGATTTAATTTTTTTCTTGAGTTTTTTTAACATTTCTAGGGAATTTATGGGGTTTTAGAGTTTATAGTGGTTTATATGGGTTTTAAGGGTTTCTAGGGGTTTTAATGTTTTTAGGGGTTTTTATGGTTTTTAGGGGCTTTTAGGGTATTTTAGGAAATTTTGTGTTCTTTAGGTTTTTAGGGGTTTTATGTGTTTTTAGATTTTAATCATTTATTATGGTTTTTTAGGATTTTAAAGGTTTTAACATTTTTTGTAATTTTTAGGGCTATTTTATGATAATTATGGATTTTAGGGTTTTTAGGAATTTTTAGGAATTATTAGGATTTTTAGGAATTTTTAGGGTTTTTATTTTTGTTAGGGTTTTAGGGGTTTTAAGTGTTTTTTTTGGTTTTTAATATTTTGTTGGGTTTTTTTGGGTTTTAGCGATTTTTATATTTTTAGGGAATTTGAGGGTTTTTTTGGATTTTAGGGTTTTTTTGGAATTTTGGGAATTTTTAGGGTTTGTTTGGTTAATTTGGGTTTTAGATTTGTTTTGAGTTTTTAGGATTTTTGATGGTTTTTAGATATTTTTAACATTTTTGTGGTTTTATGGGTTTTAGGGTCTTTTAGGTTTTTTAGAATTTTTAAAATTCTTAGGTTTTTAGGTGTTTTAAGTGTTTTTAGGTTTTTTTGGTTTTGTTATGGTTTTTGATTGTTTTTAGTGTTTTTTATGTTTTTAGGTATATTAAGACAATTTTTAGGATTTTAATAGGTTTTACAGTTTTATGGGTTATTTGGACTTTTTTTGGGTTTTTAGGGGTTTAGGGATTTTATGGGTTTTTGTTTTTCTTCGAATTTTTTGGTGTTCTAAGTGTTTTTAAAATTTTAAGGATTTCTTTGGGGCTTTTAGGGTTATTGAGGTTTTTTATGTTTTTAGGAATTTATAGGGATTTTTTTTGGATTTCTATGGTTTTTAGGGTTTTTATAGATTTTGTGGGTTTTTTTGGTTTTGGACGGGTTGTAGGAATTTTTTGGGTTTTTGGGGTTTTATCTAGTTTTTTATTATTTTAAAGTTTTAAAGGTTTTTAGTGTTTTTAATGTTTTTATGGGTTTAAAGGATTTTTAGTGTTTTAGTTCTTTTAACGGTTTTATGGAATTTTAGTATTTTTTAAGGTTTTATTATTTTACATGGTTTTTAGGACATTTGGATATTTTTATGTGTTCTAGGGTTTTTATCATTTTTAGGTTTTAAGGGTTTTAACAATTTTTTGGGTTTTATGGTTTTATTAGTGGATTTCAGGGTTTTATGGTGTGTTTACATTTTACGTATTTTAAGGCATTTTTTGGGTTTTTATGTTTTTTATGGTTATAGAGATTTTGAGGGATTTTACAAATTTTTAGGGTTTTTAAGGATTTTTTTATTTTTACGGGTTCTAAGGTGTTTTTTTTTGAGTTTTATATTTTTTTTAAGTTCTTCTACTTCTTTTTAACATTTTAGGGGTTAGAAAGGGTTTTTTATATTTTTAATGGTTTATAGGGGTTTTAAGTGTTTTTAGGATTTTAGGGGTTCTATGTGTTTTTTGGTTTTTAATGTTTTGAAGGTGTTTTAGTGTTTTTATATTTTAAGTGATTTTTATGGATTTTTTGGATTTTAATGGTTCTTAGGGTATCTAGAGATTTTGAGGGTTTTTTGGGGTTCTGTATGATCATTTTGATGGTTTTATGTTTTTTTGATTTTTTAAGGTTTTTTATGTTTTTTTTAACTCTTTAGGGGTTTAATTAGTTTTTAGAGTTTTTATTTTGTAGGGTTTTTATGGGTTTTCATGGATTTCATGGATTTTAGAGTATTTGGAGTAATTTATTATTTTTAGCATGTTTTATGTTTTTAGTGGTTTTAAGTACTTTTAGTTTTTTATGGTCTTCTTAGGGTTTTCGTGGTTGTTGGGTATTTTACCATTCTATGAATGTATTTGTATTTTTTGGGTATTTGTAGATTTTAGGGTTTTTTGAGATTTTGAGAGGTTTTTGGTTTTTATGGTATTTTTGAATTTTATTGGGTTTTTTGAGTATTTTAGGGTTTTTTGTTTTTCTAATTTTTTAACGTTTTTAAAGTTCTAAAGGGTTTTTAGAGTTTTAGTGGTTTTTTGGATTGTTATGGGTTTATACGCATTTTTAATATTTTTATGGTATTAATTGGTTTTAAGTGTTTTAGGGTATTCATTGTCTCTTTAGGGTTTCAGGGTTTTAGCAGTTTCTATGTTTTTAGGGGTTTTATTTTTTTTATGTTTTTAATTTTTTCTAAGGGGTTTTTCATGGTTTTTAGTGTTTTTTAATCTTTTAGGTATTTTTTGGGATTTTAATGATTTTTCGTATTTTTAGGGGTTTTATAGGTTTTGAGGGTTTTTGTCTTGTATGTTTTTTGTGTTTTAGTTCTTTTTTCTGAGTTTTTAGGGTTTTATGGGTTTTTGCATCTTTTAACTTTTTTAGGGGTTTAATGTGTTTTTAGAGTTTTTAGTGGGTTTTAATGGTTTTATTTGGTATTTAAAGGGTTTTAGGTTTTTTTGGTTTATAAGGCTTTTAGCGTTTTTTTAGTTTTTAGGTGTGTAAAGTGTTTTTATGTTTTTTATGTTTTATAAGGTTTTTCAATGTTTTGAGTGATTTTATTTTTTTCGGTTTTTAGGCTTTTTTGAGTTTTTTTGGATTCTACGTTTTGTTAGATTTGTTAGGGGTTTAAAGGGTTTGTAGAGATTTTATGATGATTTTATTGATTTTGTTTTTGTTTTTAAGGTTTTTAGAAGTTTTTAGGGTCTTTTATGGTTCCTTGCTATTTTTAGTATTTTTAGTGTTTTTATGTGTTTTTATGTTTTTAAGGTTTTCTTAGGGATTTTTAGGGTATTTAGGTTTTTTTACAATTTTTTGAATTTTAGATATTTTTTAGGATTTTTATAGATTTTTGGGATTTTTAGGGGGTTTTAGGGGTTCTTAGGGTTTCAGATTATTTAGTGTTTTATAGTTTTTTTTAATGTTTTTTAGGTATTTTTGTTTTTTAATGTTTTAATGTTTTCTTAGGGTTTTTTTGGTTTTTACGAGATTTACGTTTTTTTAGATTTTTAATTTTTTCTTTGGGTTTTATATATTTTTAGACTTTTTACATTTATATGGAATATTTTGGATTTATTAGTATTTTTATGGCATTTAATATTTTTTGGGAATTTTAGTGGTTTTTGGGTTTTTATGGTTTTTATGGTTTTTTGGGTTTTTAGGTTTTTTTGAGTTTTTTAGGGTTCGAATATATTTTATAGTTTTTTATGATATTTAGTGGTTTAAAGTGTCTTAAGAGTTTTTAGTGATTTTTAGGGGGTTTTTAATGTTTTTAGGGTTTTTTATGTTTTTAGGGGTTTATGGTTTTTATGGTTTTGGAGATTTTTCATTTTTTAGGTTTTTAGGGGTATTATTCGTTTTTAGTGTTTAATGGTTTTATTAGGGTTTTTAGGGTTTTTTTGGGTTTGTTATTTTTTAGGTATTTTAATACTCTTCATAGGATTTTTAAGGTTTTTAGGGTTTTTAGGGACTTTGAGAGGTTTTGGGTTAATTTGGTTTTTTTAGGGTTTTTATGGTTTTTTGAGTTTTTAGGGGTTTCAAGGTTTTTAGAGTTCTTTTAACATTTTTAGGGATTAAAAGGGTTTTTAATGATTCTATGGTTTTTATTTTTTTAGGATTTTTAAATGTTTTACGGTTTTTTATGCTTTTAGGGGTTTTGGGGTGTTTAAGTTTTTTTTGGGATTTTTAGGGTCTTTAGTATTTTTAGGTTTTTAGGGGTTAAATTTTTTTAGGTTTTACATGTTTCTATAGGGGATTTCATAGTTTTTAATGTTTTGAATGTTTTTAGATATTTTTATAGGTTTTATTATTTTTATAGTTTTTAGGGTTTTTTGTGTATTTGAGGGTTTTCAGAGATTCTAGAGATTTTAGGGTTTTTATAAAATTTAGGATTTTTAGGGATTTAATGTATTTTGGGTTTTTAAGATTTTATAATGGTTTTTCAAATTTTTGTGGTTTTTTTATATTTTTAGAGTTTTTTAGGGATTTCGTTGATATTTTTAAGCTTTATCAGTTTTAGGGATTTTGAGGGTTTTAGGATTTTTTGGTATTTGGATTTTTTGGTATTAGGGTTTTTTGTGTTTTTTAGGGTTTTATGGTTTTTTATTGTTTTTAATGTTTTGTATTTTAAAGTGATTTTATAGTTTTTAGTGGTTTTAGGGTTTTAAATGGTTTTTAGGGGTTTATGAGTTTTTATGGGTTTTATCATTTTTTAAGTTTTTTAGCTGTTTAAATTGTTATTTAATTTTTGATATTTTCATTATAATTTTCATATTTTTTGGATTTTTTATATTTTTTGGGGGGTTTTAGTGATTATATAATATTATTAGGGTATTTAGGGTTTTAGGAGTTTTTATATATTTTAGGATTTTATGGGTTTTTAAGGTTTTATTTGAATTTTTAAGGTTTTTAGAGTTTCTTAATATTTTTAGGGGTTTAAAGGGTTTTTATATATTTTAATGGTTTTAGAGTTTTTTGGGGTTTTATTTTTCAAAAAAAATTAGGGCTTTTTTGATTTTTAGGTTTTTATGGTATTTAGCAGTTTTGGTTTTGGTTTTTTGGTTTTTAGTGGTTTTAAGTGTTTTAGGGTTTTAAGTTTTTCTAAGGGTTTTATGTATTTTTATAGTTTTTTACATTTTGAGGGATTTTTAGAGTTTTTTTACCATTTTATGGTTTTTAGGGTTTTTACAGATTTTGGTGGTTTTTAATTTTTAGGGTGGTTAGGGTATTTAGTGTTTTTTATGTTTTTATGGGTTTAAAGTGTTTTTAGATTTTTAAGGTTTCTTAGATTCTTTAGGGGCTTTTCTAGTTTTTATGTTTTTATAGATTTTTGGGATTTTTTAGGATTTTAATTTTTTAAGGTTTTTAGAGATTTTGAGGAGCTTTAGGGGTTTTAGGGTTTATGGTTTTATTGGGGTTTTATAGTATTTAGGGGTTTTATTTTATTATTTATTTAACTTTTTTAGTGGCTTAAAGAATTTTTAGAGTTTTAGTGGGTTTTTAGATTTTTTGGGATTTTTAGAGTTTTTAGGGGGTTTTATAGTTTTGGGGGATTTTAGGGTCTTTTATTGTTTTTAGGGTTTTTATCATTTTTTCGGTGTTTAGCAGTTTTCATTTTTTTAGGTTTTTAAGGTGTTCTTACGATTTTATGATTGTTTTTAGGGTTTTCTTTTATGATTTTAAGGATTTTTAGGGATTTCTCTGGGATTTTTAATTGTCTAGGGGTTTTTTTTGGATTTTGAAGGTTTTTATGTGGTTTGGGATTTTTTGGTTTTTAGGATTTTGGGGTTCTTAAGATTTTTTAGGTTTTTAAGGTTTTCATAGGGGGTTTCATGGGTTTTGGTGTTTTTTCATTTTTAGGGATATTTTAATGTTAAAGGATTTTTTTTGGTTTTTTGGGTTTCTCAGGTATTTTGATGGTTTTCATGGTTTTTTAGTGTTTTATGGTTTTTCTGGGTTTTTGGATTTCTTTTGAGAATTTTTGGGTTTTAGGTTTTTTTAGACATTTTTATCATCTTAGGGTTTTAAATGGTTTTTAGAGTTTTTAGTTGGTTTTTATGCTTTTTAGGGAATTTTAAAATATTTTATGGATTTTTAATGTTTTTAGGGGTTTAGTATTTTTAATTTTTTTAGGGGTTTTTTGGGTTTTCCCCAATTTTATTTTTTAATTAGTTTATAGGATTTTATTTTTTACTATTTTCTTCGGGGTTTTAGAGATTTTTAGTGTTTTTATATGTTTTTAAAGATTTATAGTGATTCATTTCACTTTTATGGGTTTTTAGGGGTTTTAGGGATTTTGATTTGTTTTGGAATATTTTAGGGTTTTACGGTTTTTAGGATTTTTAGGGTTTATTTATTTTTTAGGGGTTTTAATATAATTTATAGGTTTTAATAATTTCTAGTTTTTAAATGGTATTTAGTGGATTTAGTGGTTTTTAGGGTTTTAATGTGTTTTTTGGGATTGTAGGGTATTTAGGGTTCCTAGGGCTTTTTTGTGTTTTTAGAGGTTTTAGTGTCTTTTAATGATTTTAGAATTTTTATGGGTTTTAAGGGTATTTTTGGTTTTTAATACTACCTTCGGGGTTTTCATAGTATTTATAGTTTTTTACATATTTAGGGATTATTAGGGAATTTAATTATTTTTATGGGTTTTATGGGTTTTATGGTTTTCAAAAATTCTGAGGGGTTTTAGGGTTTTTAGGATTTTTTAGGGGTGTTAGGTTTTTTAGGGTTTTTAACGGTTTTATGTTTTTTTACTTTTCAAGGTTTTGTTAGGATTCTTCATGGGTTTTAGGTTTTTTATGATTTTATGGATTTTAGGCCTTTTATGAATTTTTTCTGGTTTTTGGGGTTTTTAGTGATTTTGATGGTTTTAATGGTTTTTGGTGGTTTATTGTTTTTTTGTGTTTTTAAGGTATTTTTGGGATTTTTAATGATTTTAAATATTTAGGGGTTTAAAGGGTTGTTCGTTCCTTTAAGGTTTTTTTGGTTATTTAGGTTTTTTAAGGGTTGTATGTGTTTTTATGGTTTTATTTGGTTTTAAGGACTTTTTATATTTTTTTTGTGTTTTATCATTTTTTACATTTTTAGGGGGTTTAACTATTTTTTGGGTTTTAGGTTTTCTTATAATTTTTTAGAATTTTAGGGGGTTTAATTTTTTTTGGTATTTTTAGAGATTTTTTATAATTTTTATGTGTTTTAGGGTTTCTGGGGATTTTGGGGATTTTTAGGGGTTTTAGTGTTTTAACAATTTTTTTGGGGTTTTAGGGGTTTTCTGATTTTTTTGGGTTTTTATGTTTTTTGGGGATTTTTAATGTTTTGAGGGGTTTAAAGGGTTTTTATATTTTTTAGTAATTTGGAGGGAAATTATGGTTGTTTTTTGTCTATTTTGGTTTTTATGGGGTATTATGGTTTTTATGGGTTTCAAGGCATTTTTCGGAATTTTAACTTTTATATATATTTTAAGTGTTTCCAGTGTATTTAGGTTTTTATGGTTTTATTAGTGTTTCCTAGGTTTTTAGGGTTCTTATTTTGTAAGATATTTTTAGTATTATTGTTGGTTTTATGGTTTTTAGGCATTTTGGGGTGTTTTAGGTAGGTTTTAGGGTTTTTAGGGTTTTTTGCATTTTATGGTTTTTGGAGTTTTAAGTATTGTTATGTTTTTATGATTTTATTTGGTTTTTTAGGGTTTTCATGGTTTTCAGTGTTTTTTATTTTTGGAAATTTTTATATGATTTTTTAGGATTTTTACGGTTTTTATTATTTTTTGGGTATTTAGATGGATTTTTTTTTGGGTTTAATGGTTTTTTGGTTTTTTGGGGTTTTAGAGTTCATTTTTGAGTTTTTATGGTTTTATTTTTTTAACTTATTTAGAGTATTGAAGAACGTTTAGCATTTTTATTTTTTTATATTTGTTTATATTTTATATTTTTTAAGGTTTTTATGCGTCTTAGGGTTTTTAGGGTCTTTTAGGGCTTTTTGTGTTCTTAGAATGTTTTATGTTTTATAGGGTTTTATGAGTTTTTAGGATTTTAATGATATCATAGTATTTTTTAGGTTTTTCGTGTTTTTAAATTTTTAGGGATTTATGGGGATTTTTTTAGGATTTTTATGTATTTTTAGCCTTTTAGGGATTTTCAGGTTTTTAAGATTTTTAGGGTTTTTAGTGCCATTTCATTTTTAGGAATTTTGGGGTTTTATGTGTTTTTAGGTTTCTAATGTTTTTCTAGTAGTTTTCAGGGTTTTAGGGTTTTTTTATCTTTTTATGGATTATTAATATTTTTTTAGTTTTTAGGTATTTTAGAGATTTTTAGAGTATTTATGGTTTTTATGGTTTTTTGGGGGTTTAGGGTTTTTTTTGTTTTCATGGTTTTTTTTGGTTTTCTAGATTCTCTAATGTTTTTAGGGGTATAATGGGTTTTTAACATTTTTAATGGATATTAGGGTTTTGATGGGGTTTTAGGTGGTTTTAATGTTTTAATGGATTTTTATTCTTTTAGGGGTTCTTATGGATTTTAGGGTTTTTTTAGGGTTTTCACAATTTTAGGTTTTTAGGGTTTTTAAGTGTGTTTAGAATATTAGGGTTTTCTTATGGTTTTATAGGATTTTTTGGGGGGTTTATAATTTTATGGATGTTTTTGAGATTTTTTAGTTTTCATGGCTTTTAGGGTTTTAAAGGATGTCAAGGATTTTTAAGGTTTTAGGGCAAAGAAGTTGCGAGGGTCGAGCTATTCCCAAACCCCCAAATTTATTAGAATGAAAAAGATACATAGCAGACAAGGGAGGGGAGGGGTCAAACAACCCACACCCAAAAATCCCTTACATCCCACTCCAAAAAAGGAGAAAAACAAAAAGGGAAAAGGAAAACCACACAGAGAGCAGAAAAGAGAAAGGTAAGAACAACAATTTAGCGGTCAGAAGTCTCTATCCCCATACAGATCCCCAACAGCACCATATCCAGTGGAAGCATCTGACTCCACTGACTCCCATTCAGATGATTCATATTGTTTAAGGAAGGTGGTGCAGTAATCTCTAAGTCATTGCTACTTCACATCAAGCTGCACCTGCTCCACATTCAGGTGCTTCTTAGCAGACAACCCCACCTTGTTGAAAACCATAAAACCCATAAAACCCATAAAAATAATTAAAATCCCTAATAATCCCTAAATGTGTAAAAAACAATAAATACTATGAAAACCCCAAAGGTAATCTTAAAAACCAAAAATACCCTTAAAACCCATAAAAATTCTAAAAGCATTAAAAGACACTAAAACCCCTAAAAACCACCTGCTCCACATTCAAGTACTTCTTTGCAGACAGCCCCACCTTGCCAGAGGGGTTCTTCACAGCTTTACTAGATGCCCTAGTAGCCACTGTTTTTGTCAAGGAGGAATAGTCCTTCATCGGCTTCCTCTTTCGTGGGTTAGATGTGACACTAGCAGAAAATTTATCCAGAACGGGGATAATATTTTCCTCTTTATTTAGATAGCAAATAGTGGGGATAGACCCCTCCCCATATGAACCACCTGTAAGGTTCTCTTCCCCAATAGGAAGTTCATTCCCAAGCACAGCCTTCTCCTTAATTATCTGTGCCATGTTGAATTTTTTTCTTGATTCATCATCCAAACCCTCCCCCCAAGCCATTGAGCCATGTAAATCCATTTCATTTTGTAAGATGGATTTATGTACTACTATTGGCATCACATTAGAGACCTAAAAAGTCATGTCCTTTAGTATCTTGGTCTGGAAAATAGCTCATGTTTTTCCAGCCTCATCAATCTGGGCATTGAGAATCCCTTTGGGCACATGTGTATTTTGAGGTTTTACTATTTTGGCGGTTTTATGGTTTTATGTTTTTTAGTGTTTTCCTTGAGTTGTAAGTGGTTTAAAGGTTTTTTATAGTTCTATAATGTTTTAAGGGTTCAATATGTTTTTAATAGTTTTTAGTGGTTTTAGTGTTATTATAAATTTTTTAGATTTTTTATATTTTTTAGGGGATTTTATGGTTTTTATATGTTTTTAGTGTTTTAAGGGCCTTTTTTGGGATTTTTTCTTTCTCAAAGTTGTTTTGGGTTTTTTGGGCTTTAAAATGTTTTTAGGTTTTTAAAATTTTCTTAAGGGATTTCTGTGTTTTTTATATTATTAGGTATTTTTAGTGATTTTCACGAATTATATTTGTTTTAAGGGATTTTAGGGATTTTGAGGGACTTAAAGGGTTTTATGAGTTTTTAGGGTTTTTACTTTTTAAGGAGTTTTGTGGGTTTAAGGTTTTTTTATTTTTTTAATGTTTTCTTGGGAGTTTTCAGGTTTTCAGTGGATTTTATTTTTTTAGTGATTTTAAGGTATTTTTCAGGATTTTTATGAGGTTTTATGGATTTTAGGGATTTTTATGGTTTTTAGGGTTTTTGGGATTTTATCATTTTTTATGTTTTATGGGGTTTTATGAATTTTATTGATTTAAAGGTTTTATTATGGCTTTTCTTGGTTTTTAGGGGTTTTTAATATTTTTAATGATTTTTAGGATTTTTAGGATTTTTATGGTTTCATAAGGGTTTTAGGGGGTTTTTAGGATTTTTAGCATTTTTAGCATTTTTAGGGTTTTAGGGTTTTTATGTTTTTTATTGGGTTTCTATTTATTTACAGGTTTTTTAGGTTCTCGTAGATTTTTTAATGATTTTTTAGATTTTTTATGTTTCTAGATGTTTTTAGTTATTTATTTTTATGGGGTTTTAGTGTTTTTATTGATTTTGAGTGGTTTTATTGATTTTTTGGTTTTTTTATTTTATTTTTTGGGTTTTTTTTAAGGGTTGTGAATGTATTTTATATTTTTTTTACCGTTTTTTTAAATTTAAAGGTGTTTATATTTTTTAGTTCTCTCTTGGGTTTTTATGTGTTTTTAGGGGTGATTGGGTTTTTCAGGGTTTTATGGATTTTAGGGTTTTGGGGTTTTAGGGTTTTTAGAATTTATTAAATTTTTACGGGGGTTTAAGTGTTTGTATGTTTTTAAGGTTTATTAGGTGTTTTTAGGATTTTTAGGAGTTTTATTTTTTTTTGGGACATTTAATGATTTTTTATGATTTTTATGGGTTTTTTGGATTTTAGGGATTTTGTGGGTATTTAGGGTTTTTTTGGTTTTTTGGGTTTTCTGGGGTCTTACGGTATTTTATGTTTTTTATATTTTTTAATTATTTTTGTGTTTTTTACCTTTTTTAGGGTATTAAAGGTTTTTTATTATGATTTTAGAGTATTTACCGGGTTTTATAGTTTTTAAGGTTTTTAGGGGTTTTAAGGCCATTTAGGGGTTTTAAGGGTTTTTAGGATTTTTTAGATTTTTTAGGGTTATTGGTGATTTTAGGTTTTTAATGTCACCTTATGGGTTTTCAGGATTTTGAAGGTTTTTCACTTTTTTTGAGATTTTTGGGGAATTTAAGGATTTTAATGGTTTTTAGGGGATTGGGGGATTTGGATGGTTTTCAGGGTCTCTTAGGGATTTTAAGGTTTTTATAAATTTTAGTGTTTTTAATATTTTAATGTATTCTTTGGTTTTTATGGTTTTTTATGGTTTTATATGTTTTTAGGGATTTTTGGTATTTTTTTGGACTTTAGGGGTTTTAAGGACTTGCGGGGAAGGGTTAGGTCTTCTTTTTGGTTTTTAGGTTTTTTTATTTTTTATTGTTTTTAATGCGTGTTAGAGTTTTTTTACATTTTTATTGGTTTAAATGTGTTTTTTAATTTATATTTGTCTTTAGGTTTTTTATGTTTTTTTACTTTTTTAGGGTTTTTATCATTTTTAGGTTTTTTTTATGTTTTTATAGTTTTTAGGTTTTTAATGTATTTAATTGATTTTTTGTTTTTAAGGTTTTCCTAGGGGTTTAGAGGTTTTTAGAGATTATTACATATTTAGGAGTTTTTAGTAATTTTTTATGATTTTATTGATTTTTGGGGGTTTTAGTGATTTCGAGGGTTTTTAGGGTACTGCGGGTTTTATGATTTGTTTGGGATTTTAGTTTTTTTAGATTTTCTTATGATTGATATGTTTTTTTAGAGTTTCTTAACTCTTTTAGTGGTTTTTAGGGTTTTTAGATTTTTTTGTATTTTAGGGTTTCAAGGGATTTTAGGGTTTTTAATGGTTTTTACATTTTTTATGGGGTTTATGGTTTTTAAGTTCTTTTAATGTTTTTAGATTTTTTTATAAGATTTAATTGATTTAGGTTTTCAATTTTTTATTTGGGGGTTTCAGGGTTTTTAGGGTTTTTACGTTTTATGGATTTTTAAGGCTTTTTTATTATTTTTTAGTTTTTATTGTTTTAGGAATTTTTAGAGTTTTTAGGATTTATTAGGATTTTTTGGGTATCAGGGTTTTTATAATTTTTTAGGTTTTTAGGGGTTTTAATTTTTCTTAGTTTCTGTGGTTTTCTTAGGGTTTTTCAAGGTTTTTAGATTTTTTTACATTTTAAGGGATTTTTTTAATTTCTTATGATTTTTATAGTTTTGTGTGGTTTTTGGGGATTTTGATGGTTTTTAGGGAGTTTAGGGCTTATTGGGGTTTTAGGAATTTTGTATTTTTCATTTTTTTAGGTTTGTTTTGAGTTTTTTGGGTTTTAAATGATTTTTTAGAGTTTTCAAATATTTTTACATGTCTAAATAATTTTTAGAGTTTTTTTTGTTTCAAGGATTTTATGGGGTTTTATTGGTTTTTAAGGTTTTTAGGGGATTTATGGATTTTAGGGGTTTTAAGGGTTTTTTAGGTTTTCATCATTTTTAGGGTTTTAGGGGTTTTATTTTTTTAGGTGTTTCGCCTCTGAGGTGGCACGTTTATCGGAAGTGTGGAAATGATTGGAAAAGATTTTCACCATTCCCTTTTTCTATAGAGGCGAGTTCTCTTCGAACTCACATTCCTTTTTTTCTTTCCCGTTCAACATCATTACCCTTTAAAGGAAGTTGAATTAACCCTATAGGAACTGTTGGTACCAACGGGCGATTGTGTGAGGTTCAAACACTCATGCAATCAGTCCTTCTCGAATGTAACTTCCTCAGATGGTCTCCAACTGGTTTCTTCGCGGATCCAAGAATTCCCAAAAACCATGGTATCCATGATTCATGAACATGATTTCCAAATACAGGCACTCGTTGGCTGATGATTTGTCCAATGACACTTAAGGAGTCCATTGTTCGAGAGGATGGGAGGTCAGGCTCGCCGCACCCTTCTGGGGGAGGATTGTTTCCTATTTTGGGACTCATTTAAAGATTTAAGTCATGTTCATATGTTCGTGAATCCTTGGTTCATTCCCAAAGAGAGTGTCCATGAGACACCCTCTGTTTGAAAAATATTTGTAAGCATGCATATAGTTGATGCTACGAAGGTGATGTGACTTGATTTAAATTATAAGATGCTCTAGAGGTTATCGTCATTCAGGGGGGACAGAAGGTGACTTGATGTTGGGATTGGGCCCAATCGGAGGGCTTACTACATATCCTCGAGAGAGGAATCAAAATCCACATTGTTCGGATGGTGTGGGGATTATGCCTAGAAGCTTCCCCTTTGATGGGACATGATCAGGTGGACCCTTTTGGATGCACACCCTTTGGAGATCGGGCCTTTTGGAAGACATCCTACGTATCCTGTTTTGATTATGAATCAGAGATCTCGTAGTTTATAAGGTGTGGGTCTTACACATAGGATCTACCCATTTGAGGGGGCATGGTTGGGTGGACCCTTTATGGATGGGAACCCATTTTTGCTCGGGCCTTATGGAAGGCATCCTACTTATCCTATTTTGACCAGGAATCATAGTTCTCGTAGTTCAGATTGTGTTCTAGTTGTAATCTTCACAAACTCTAAGCCCACATGTGTCATGTTTGGTTTGAGAAACAAGTGGGTTTGAATGATTCAACAATTCCCATGCCTCCTCTCCTGTTGTTGGGGGGGGAGAGCCCGTGACAGAAGAGGCCGAAGCGACCGTGGGTGAGGGCGCGGAGCAACAAACCCTTTAATATGAGATGTCGTTAATGGTCATGCAGCCTGACCATAGAATATTGGGGACATACCTCAGTGGGAGGGCCCCAGAATATCATGTGAGGTATACTAAAGTATAAAGTCATATAGCTTGGACGATGATTAACTGGAAGATAATCTTGTTCAGATGTTCTGATATTCCTTGAGCATGAGAGGGAAGGAACGTGAAAACCATTATTATGGAGGATCCAGAATCAGGAGAAATTATATGAGGTAGGGAATCCATTGAGGTATACAGAGATAAGAGAGGGTTATGCTGATGATGAATTTTCCTCTTGTTGACATTCCATTTTTGTGGGAAACATATTTTGAGCCACCGGGGCATGGTGTGCACAGTCATGCTGATGTGTCCTCGGGACACTGGCCTTCCATTTCTGATGGCCAAGGATGTTTATGAAGATCTTAAATTCCCTAGTATACTGTAGTTTAATGTCATATAGCTTGGATAATGTTATCACGGTTTAATGACTTGTGGATAGGACTATTTGGGGTCTTACGGTTTAGGGTTATGCGATGAGGACCATTTTCTATAGAAACCATGATTATCAGGAAGAAACTCCTGTTTGGGTATTCTGATGTGCCTTGAACATGAGAAGGATAGAATGTGTAAACCATGATTTTGGAAGATTCTAGATTAAGAGAAATGATATGAAGCATAGGAGCCATTGAGGCATACAGAAGTAGGAAAGGACTCTCCTGAGAATGAATTTGTCTCTTATGGACAGACCATTTTTTGGGCAACATATGCAGAGCCACCGGGGTATGATGTGCATAGTCAAGAATTGATGTCCTCAAAACACTAGCCTTCTATCTTCTAAAGGCAATGGATGTTTTTGAAAATCTGATGTCACCAAATATACTATAGTTTAAAGTAATATATCATTGAAGGTGGCATCATTGTTTAATGTCATGTGAATAGGACTATTACCAAACAGTTTAATGTCATGTGGTATGGATGATAACTCATAGTTTAAGGTCATAGAGTTTGGACCACTTGCTATCCATGATTAGCTATAGGATAATCGATATGGGATGTTCTGACATGCCTTGAACAAGAGGGGGAAGGAAAGTGTAAAATTTGAATTTATGGATTGTCGGATCATGATAAATGTTATGGAGAATGAAATCCATAGAGGCATATAGGGGTAAGAAAGGACTCTCCTTAAGATTAATTGGACTCTCGTTGATAGGCCATTTTGGTGGGAAACATATACAGAGCCAACGTGGCATGATGTTCATAGTCAAGAAGAGGTGTCTTTAAGAAACTAGCCTTCCTCTAATGATGGCCGTGGAGGTTTATGACGATCTGGAATCACTTGTGACACCAAGTTTGATGGATGGAAAGGATATGTTTAGGCATTTAAGAAACATTCAGATTGTGATTGTCCATGGAGTTCTGGGTCAACCTGGCATAGGAGGAAGGTGATAGGGATTTTCAAGAGGTGCATGAGGAATGTCTCTTCTCATGGTACTTAAGGGACGGATGTTTGGGCAACATAAGGGTGCAATGAAAAATGTGGTCGACTCAGCCCAAAAATTTTGCAGTGCGACTCTCCATTTTTCATGGGAGTCGGTGACGGTAGCGAAGGGACCAGATCGGAGGGTCGAGACCACAGCCCGAAACCGATCTCCAGTGGGAATGTAGGAGTGCTGCCCCTGTAGTATAGACCAGTGTGTGTGAACTGTTTTCCACATAGACTTGGGCCCGTAGATGATGGCTTCTTAAGATGGTACACGAAGGGGTTGACCGCGTACAATGGTACACAAAGGATCTTTTCAAAAAGTTTTTTTTATATTGGGGGTCTGTGTACTATCTTCCACATATGGGCACTCTCGAACCGTATTCTGTAAATGGGTATCTATGAACCTTCTTCCACAAATGGGCATCCGCAAACCGTTTTTTTATTGTTTCTCTGGTTGGTTGTGGAGGTTTTTCTCAAATACATTTTGTGGGGAGGAATTCCAAAAACTCATTTCTTCAGATGTGTTTCATGATAGATTCCAGGAACTGTTTAGGATGCGGGATGGGGTCCTGCGAACTACTTCAGGTGCGTGGGAAATTTCTCCCACCCCCTCTACATTATTTACCCAATTTCACCCATCCCTGAGCTCTCTCTCTTGCCTTCTTCCCCTTACCCTAATTTTTACGGTTCCCCTTGGTGTTCCTTTTATAGAGTGTTGGAGATTTTGAATCTCCAGTACGCATGACACCTTCTCTGGAATCCCATAGAGGAATTCAGGCATGCAGATGACTCAGTTAACCATGATTTGTGGAGGGTGATATGTCACAGGATTCTCCTCTTCCGTGAACCACATCGTTAGCCGGGATGGTGTGCGGGGAAGGGTTTATCTCAACCGTATTTTTTGTGTGAAAATTCATCGCGGACTTCTTAGGTTTGTGGGTGGAAATTCACTACAAACTACTTTGTTCGCTGGAAAATGCATCGTGGGCCAGCCCATCATAGGCCATCTACGTACCCATGTTTTTATTTTTAGGCATTATGCTAACCTTTCTCAATGATGGTACGCAGCCAGGACGGAATACTTTTAAAACTTTTATTTCTCCAAATTTCATCTCAAATTTTTAATCGAACATGAATGAAACTTCTTTACCAAACTTTTGGGAGCATTTACCTTCCCTATTCTGAATTTTCGAGACACTACATTAGGGTTTCAGAGTTTTCTTAGGGTGTTTAGGGATTTTCATTTTATTTCTGTTTTTAGTGTCTTTTAGTGTTTTTTTGGATTTTTATGTATATAAGGTGTATTTGGTATTTTGAGGTTTCTAGGTTTTTTTGGTTTTTTATGATTTTTATCATTTTTAGTTTTATAGGGGTTTAAGTGTTTTTAGGTTTTTAGGGATTTCTTTGGGTTCTTCATTGGTTTTAAGGGTTTTTAAATATTTATGTATTTTTTGGTTTTATATGATTTTAATGGTTCTTTAGTATTTTTAGGGATTTTGAGGTTTTTTAGTTTTTAGGGTTTTTAGTAATTTTATTGGTTTTGGGGGTTTTATGGTTTCTTTTTTATTTTTAGGACATCAAAGTTATTTTAGAGATTTTTATGGTTTTTAGGGGTTTAAATGGTTTTAAGAGTTTTATTGGGATTTTTTTGGTTTTTAAGGGTTTTTAAGGTTTTAGGGGTTTTTATGGGTTTTTTGGGTTTTAGGGACTTTTAGGTGTTATTAGGGTTTTTAGAGTTTATTTTCAGTTTTTTGAGGTTTAAGTGTTTTTTAGTTTTTAAGGTTTTCTTAGGGATTTTAAATATTTTTAAGGTTTTCTTATGTTTTTAGATATTTTGTGGGCTTTTTAGTATTTTTAGTGATTTTTTGGGACTTTGAAGTGTTTTAGGGTTTTTATTATTTTTATGGTTTTTTGGGTTTCTACAGGGATTTTTATATATTTTAGGTTTTTTTAAAAAAATTATAGTTTTTTAATGTTTTTAGTTTTTTAAAGATTTTTAGTTTTTTAGTGGTTATTTTTGGATTTTATAATTATTCGGGGTTTTATGGTGTTTAGTGGTTTTTATGGTTATTTAGGATTTTGAGGGTTTTTAGGATTTTTATAGTTTTTTGGTTTTTTAGAGGTTTTATGTATTTTAGTTTTTTATTGTTTTCATAAGTGTTTTCAAGGTTTTCAGACATTTTTACCTCCTTAAAGATTTTTTCTGTGATTTTTAAGAATTTTTAGCAATTTTTTGTATTTTGAGGGTTTTTAGTGTTATTTAGGGTTTTTAATGTTTTCGTTTTTTTTATTTTTATGGTTTTTAAGTTTTTATAGGTTTTTAAGGATATCTTATTTTTTACATATTTTAACGGATTTAACGTTTTTAGGTATTTTTACTGTTTTTAGTATATGTATGGCTTTTAGATACTTTTAGGGATTTTAGGGTTTTCAATGTTTTTATGGGTTTTTTGGTTTTTTTTGTGTTTTTAGGGGGTTTGGGGATTTTAACAGTTTAAATGTTTTTACAGTTTAAAAGGGTTTGTATAGTTTTTAATATGTTTAGTTATTTGAATTGTTTTTAGTGTCTTTAGAGGTTTTTAGGGGTTTCAAGGGTATTTTCGGTTATAGAGGTTTTATGGTTTTTAGGGGTTTTGTGGTTTTTAGGGGTTTTATGATTTTTAGCTTTTAAAAATAAATTAGGTTTATAAAGGTTTTATTTATTTTTAGTTTTCTATGGTTTTCTTAGGGGTTTTCAATGTATTTAGATTTTTTATGTTATTAGTAATTTTTAGGGATTTTATGATTTTATGAGATTTTATTGGTTTTATGGATTTTGATGGATTTTAATGTTTGTAAGGGGAGTTATCTGTTTTTAGGGTTTTATAGTTTTTAGGGGTTTTAGGTGTTTTTATGTATTTGTGGTTTTCTTTGATTTTTTAGGGTTTTTTGGGTTTTTAACATTTTTTCTGATTTTTAATAGTTTTTTTAAGTTTTTATGGTTTTTATGGGTTTTAGAGAATTTGAGGATTTTAAAGGTTTTTATGTATTTTAGGTTTTTATGGGTATTTTTTGGTTTTAACGTTTTTTTTAGATTTTTGTGGTTTTATGGTTTTTTTTTGAGTTTTTAACATTTTTATGGGTTTATTGGGTTTTTAACATTATTAGGGAATTTGGGGTTTTTTTGGTTTTTATGGTTTCTAAGGGTTTTATGGTTTTTAGGGGTTCTTATGGACTTTTTACTATTTTTATGGGTTTTATCATTTTTTTGGATTTTAGAGGTTTTAAGGGGTTTTAGGTATTTAAGGTCTTCTTAGTGGGTTTTAGGGTGTCTATGGAGTTTTTTTTGTTCTTAGGTATTTTTTGTATTTTTTGTATTTTTATGGTTCTTAGGGGATTTAATGTTTTTAAGGCTTTAGGGTTTTTTATATTTTATAATAGTATTAAGTGTTTTTAGTTTTTTTTAGTTTTTAGGGGTTTTCATGGTTTTTAATTTTAATGTTTTTTAGTTATTTTAAGATTTTTTTGGTTTTTAGGGTTTTTAGGTATTTTTATGGTTTTTGGGGTTTTGGGGTATTTTGTATTTTAATAGTTTTAAGGTTTTTTTAACATTTTTAGATTTTTTATGGTTTTTAGGTCTTTATGGATTTTATAGTTTTTTATAGTTTTTAAATATTTTTAAAGTTTTTATGGTTTTTTAGGTTTTTAAACTTTTTAAGGGTTTTTTGGGGGGTTTTGTGTTTTTAGGGTATTTAGGTTTTTTAGGTTTTTATTTTTTTCTTAGCGGTTTTTCAGGGTTTTTAGGGTATTTTATTTTTTTAGGGATTTTTAGGGATTTTTTTAAAAAATTATGGTTTTTAGGGGTTTATTGATTTTGAAGGGTTTTAGGGTTTTTTGTGGTTTTTAGGATTTTTAGGGTATTTAGAATTTCTTAGGGTTTTTAGTGGACTTATGTGTTTCAATGTTTTCTTAGGTTTTTTCATTGTTTTTATGTTTTTTATGTTTTAACATATTTTTACTGATTTTATAATTTTTATAGTTTTTTTAGGGATTTTATGAATTTTGAGGGGTTCTAGGGTTTTTAGGGTTTTTATGATTTGTTTAGGGTTTGTATGTTTTTTTTGTGTTTATATGGATTTTAATGGTTTTTTAGTATTTTAATGTTTTTTAAGGTTTAATGGATTTTAGATTGTGGGCTTCTGGGGTTTTATGGTTTTAGGGGGTTTTTATGTGTTTAGTGATTTTGGGGTCTTTTTAGGGTTTTCACCATTTTTTGTGTTTTTAGTGGATTTAAGTTCTTTTTTGTTTTTATGGTTTTCTTAGGGTTTTCAAGGTTATTAGTGGTTTTCATGTTTTTATGAATTTTTAATGATTTTTATGATTTTTAAATGATTTTAACATTTTTAGGTATTTTGATGGATTTAATGGTGTTAGGGTTTTAGGTTTTTATGATTTTAACATTATTTTGGATTTTAGTTGTTTTAAATCTTTTTAGGTTACTATGCTTTTCATAGGGTCTCTTAGTGGTTTTATGTTTTAATACATTTTACTGGATTTTTAAGTATATTTTTTATTTTTGTAGTTTTTAAGGTTTAGGTATTTTGATGGTTTTTAGGGTATTTTGGGATTTTATAGTTTTTTTGGGTTTTTATGGGTTTTTTTGAGTTTTCAATATTTTTTTTTATTTTTTTAGAGTTTTTATAATTTTAGGAGTGTAATGTGTTTTCATGATTTTTATTGTTTTAGTGGGTTTTATGGTTTGAGGGTTTTTAGGGCTTTTTGCATTTTTAAGGGTTTTATATGTTTTTAGACTATATGGTTTTCTTATAGATTTGAGTATTTTTAGGGTTTTTTAGATTTTAGTTATTTTCAGATATTTCATATGATTTTTATAGATTTTTCATTTTTAATGATTTTGAGGGTTTTTAGGGTTTTTATGGAATTTAGGGTTTTTAGCGTTTTTATCATTTTTTGGGTTTTTTTAGGTTTAATGTGTCTTTATGTTATTCTGGTTTTATGTATGTTCTTAATAGTTTTTATGGTTTTTTACATTTTTTGACATTTCTATTGTATTTTAGGATTTTTATTACTTTTATGTTTTTTTGTATTTTTGAGGGTTTTAGGGGTTTTATGGGTTTGTTTGAGGTTTCAGTGATTTTTTAATTTTTTTAGCGTATTTTTTTTTGTTTTTAGAGACTTTTAATATTTTTAGTGTTTTAAAGGGCTTTTATAGTTTTTGGTGGGGTTTTAGGGGTTTTAGGGTTTGTTAATGTTTTTTTAGGGTTTTTAGTGTTTTTTAGGGTTTTAATGACTTTACGTGTTTTTAGGGGTTTGAGGATATCTTAGGTTTTTGATTTTTTTTTGGGGGGTTTTATGTTTTTTGTGTTTTTTTAGTGTTTTTTATGAATTTTATTTTATTTTGATATTTTTTCGGGTTGTTGATGGGATTTTGGGTTTTAAGCGTATTTAAGGTGTTTTAAAAATTTTAGCATTTTTTATGTTTTTATGTATTTTTTGTATTTTTTGTTTTTTAATATCTTTTTAGTGTTTTTCATAGGTTTTACGGCTTTTTTATGTTTTTCGGTATTTTTGGGGATTTTGATGATTTTTATGGATTTTTACGTTGCTTAGGTATTTTGAGGATTCTGAATTTTTAGTGCTTTTATTGGTTTTTGGGTTTTATGTGTTTTTTATTTTATTAGTGTATTTATGGTTTTTATATTTTTTAACTCTTTAGGGTTATGAATTTTTTTAGAGTTTTTAGTGATTTTTAGGGGTTTTAGGAATTTTTATGTTTTTAGTTGTTTTTATGTGTTTTTGCAGATTTATGGGTTTTAGGGTCTTTTAGGGTTTTAACCATTTTTTTATTATTTTTTACAGTTCTTAGGGATTTTGAAGGTTTTATGGTTTTTAGGGTTTCTAGTGGTTTTTATGTTTATAGTGGTTTTGTGAGTTTTTAGTTTTTAATGTATTATTATGTTTTTTAGGGGTTTTATAGTTTTTTACATTTTTACGGATTTTTAGGGGTCTTTAGAAAATTTTAGGGGTTTTATGGTTGTTAAGGATTTTGTGGATTTTAGGGGCTTTTTTGTGTTTTTCGGGTTTTTTTTGAGTTTTTCGGGTTTTTATACTTTTTTTGGATTTTTTAGGATTTAGGGGTTTGAATTTTTTATAGATTTTTCAGTGGTTTATTTGGGTTTTTTCTGGGTTTTAGGATTTTTATGATTTTATAAATTTGTGTGGTTTTAGGGGATTTTTGTGTTCTCTGGAACTTTTTAGGGTTTTTGCATATTTTTTGTTTTTAGGCGTTTTACGTGTTTATATGATTATAAGGGTTTCTTAAGTTTTTCAGGGTTCTTAGAGGTTCTAGGTTATTAATGTAACTTCTGGATTTTTTAGGGTTTTAATGGGTTTTTTGTGTTTTTATGGATTTTGATGGTTTTTAGGTTTTTGGAGTTTTTTAGAATTTTTAGGTTTTGGGGGTTTTAATTGTTTTTAGGTTTTTAAGTTTTTCTTATGGTTTTTAATGTTTTAAGGTTTTTAGGGGGTTTTAGAGTTTTTGGGGCCTTTTTAAGGTTTTTATCATTTTGTATGTTTTTAGGGGCCTTAAGTGTTTTTAGGTTTTTAAGGGTTTCTTAGTGATTTTCAAGGTTTTAAGGGTAAAATTCGTTTCTAGGTATTTTTAGGTCATTTTTAGGAATTTTTTGTGTTTTTAGGGATTTTTAGTGTTTTTAGGATTTTTAGGGTTTTTATTGGTTTTTTGCGGGTTTATGGTTTTTTAGTTTTAAGGGAATTTAATGTTTTCATATTTTTTATCCTTTTTAGGGTTTTTATGTTTTTTAGAGTTTTTTGGGGGTTTATAGGGTTTTATGTCTTTTTAGGTTTTTAGGGTTTTATGTTTTTTTAGGGTTTTGAGGTTTCTTATGGGTTTTCTTGGTTTTTAGAATTTTCAATGTTATTTGGTATTTTAAGGGTATTATTTGGATTTTTATGGTTTTTAGTGTTTGAGGGATTTTTATGGCTTTTAGGGTCTTTAGTGGTATTTAGAGTATTAGTGTTTTTAGGTTTTCTATTATTATAAGTGTTTTTATGTTTTAAATGTATTCATAATGAATATTTAGGGTTTTTATCGAAGTTTATGTTTTTATGGATTTTTAGGGATTTTTAGGAATTTAATTGTCTTTAGGGTTTTTAAGTATTTTGAGGGGTTTTAGGGTTTGTTTTGGGTTTTATGGTTTTTACAGGGTTTTGAGGTTTATAGGTTTTTCATGTTTTCTTATAGATTTTATGTTTTTTATATTTTTTAAACATTTTTACAGTTTTAAAGGGTTCTCATAATTTTAGTGTTTTTTTGGGTTTATAGGTTTTAGAGTGTTTTAAGGTTTTTTGGGGTTTTTATGGTTTTTGGGTATATTTGGTTTTTTGGGGTCTTTTAGGGTTTTTTAGCATTTTTAGGGGTTTTAGGGGTTTTAGGGGTTTTAAGTGTTTTTAGGTTTTTAAATTTTTCCTAAGGATTTTCATCATTTTAGTGTTTTTTACATTTTTCATAATTTGTAGATATTTTTTTGGAATTTTATTAATTTTAGGGTTTTATGGATTTTAAGGGTTTGTAGAAGTTTTTAAGAATTTTATGGTTCTTTAGGGTTTTTATCCTTTTTATGGATTTGGGGGTATTATGTTTTTTTTATGGTTTTAGGTTTTTATTAGGGGTTTTAAGAGGTTTTTATATAATTAGGGATTTTTTGCTTCTTTAGGAATATTGTCTATTTTTAGGGATTTTATGGAGTTTGAGAGATTTTACAAATTTTTTGGATTTTAGGGGTTGTTAGGTTTTTCAGTTTTTTTAGTTTTAGTGGTTTTATGTAATTTGGACTCTTTTATAATTTTAGCTGTTTAAAGTGTTTTTAGAATTTCTTTAGTTTTTTTATTATTTTTATGGTGTTTTAGGGGTTTTATGGTTTTTAGAGGTTTAAAGTGTGTATTGGTTTTTAAGGGTTTGGTTGTATTTTTTAGGGTGTTAAGGGTTTTTAAAATTATTAATGGATTTAATGGAAATTATAAGATTATATGATTTTTTGTGTTTTTTATGGATTTTGAGGTTTTTTGGGATTTTAGGTGTTTTTAATGTTTTTAGTGTTCATCTCATTTTTAGGTTTTTTAGGTTTTTTATGTGTTTGTAGGTTATTAAGGTATTTGGGGTGTTTAATTTTTTTTAGGGTTTTTTAGTTTTTTATGGTTATTTAGGGATTTTAGGTATTTTTATTTTTTTTAGGATTTTTATGGTTTTTTTGGTTTTGAGGGGTTTTTAGTTTTTTTGGTTTTAATATTTTTTAGTTTTTATAACTTTTTAGGGTTTTAAAAGTATTTCAATGTTTTTAGTGGTTTTATATGGGGTTTTATGGTTTTTTCGTTTTTTAGTGTTTTATGGTTTTTCATATTTTTAGGGATTTTATTATTTTTTTCATTTTTTAGGGATTTCAAGTGTTTTTAGGATTTTAAGGACTTATTATGGATTTTTAGGGGTTTTAATGTTTTTTAAAATCTTAGGTATTTAAGTATATATTATTCTTTTTATGATTTTCTAGGGTTTTAATGATTTTTAGGGTGTTTATTGTTTTTAGGGTTTTTATGGTTTTATTGTATTTAGTGGTTTTTTGTTTTTTAGGGTTTTTACGGTTTTTAAATTTTTTTTTAACATTTATAGGGTTTTAAATAGTTTTTAGAGGGTTTTTTTTTTATATTTTTATGAATTTTTTAGTTTTTAGGTGGTTTTATGGGTTTTAGTGGGTTTTAGGGTTTTTAGGGTATTTTGGATTTTTTAGGGTATTTGGGAGTTTTTAGTGTTCTTTTAGGTTTTTAAGTGTTTTAACTATTTTTAGGTCTTTATGGTTTGGGGGGATTATATTTTATGGGTTTTTTTAGGGTTTTTTTGGTTGTGGGTTGTATTCTTATCATTTTTCGGGGTTTTAGTAATTTTGAGGGGTTTGGGGGTTTTGGGGTTTTGGGGTTTTGGGGTTTTAGAGTTTTTAAGGTATTTCAGGGCTTTCAAATTTTTTTGGTTTTTAGGGGTTTAAGTGTTTCTAGGTTTTTAAGGTTTTTATGGGTTTTCATGATATTTAGGGTTCTTATGTGTTTAGGGATTTTTATTTTATTATGATTTTAGGTTTTTTAGCAGTTTTTGGGATTTTGATGTTTTTTAGTATTTTAATTTATTTTAGGTTTTTTTTGTTTTTTTTGGGTTATTATGGTTTTAAGGTTTTTAGAGTTTTTTAAATTTTTAAAAGGTTTAAATGGATTTTATATTTTATATTTTTTGGGTTTTTATGTGGTTTAATGGGATTTTAAGGTTTTGTGGCTTTTTTGGTTTTAGGGGTTTTTTGGGGGTTTAGGGCCTTTTAGTGGTTTTTAGGTTTTATAGAATTTTAGGGGTTTTATATTTTTTAGGTTTTAAGGTTTTATTATGGGTTTTCAAATATTTAGTGTTTTTTACATTTTTATCAATTTTTAGTGCATTTTAGGATTTTTGTGGTTTTTTTGGGCTTCTAAGAATTTTAAGAGTTTTGAGCGTTTTTCGTGTTTTTACAAGTTTTTTACTTCTAGGGGTTTTTACTGTTTTAGGATTTTAAGTTTTTATTAGAGTTTTTCAGGGTTTTTAGGTTTTTTTAAATTTTTAGTGAATTTAGGAATTTTATAGTTCCCAAGGTGTTTTAGGGATTTTGGGGCGTTTTAGGGGGTTTGGGGGATTCTTTATGTAGTAGGGGTTTTTTGAGTTTCTATGGGTTTTACGGTTTTAGATATTTTTTAATTATTTTTATACAATAAATGTTTTTATAGTTTTTCATAGTTATTAGGGTTTCTTTTTGTTTTTATGGATTTTAATGATTTTTAGAGTTTTCAATGGTTTTTAGGTGTTTTTTTGATTTTTATAGTTTTTAGATTTTTAGGTTTTTTAGGGGTTTAAGTGTTTATAGGGTTTTATGTTTTTTAGGGGTTTTAAGAGGTATTAGGGGGTTCTATTTTTTTCAATATTTTTATGACTTTTATATATTTATGTGTTTTTTGGTTTTAAAGGATTTTGAGTGTTTTTATAGTTTTGATAGTTTTTAGGGTTTTTGTGTATTTATATTTTTAGGGGTTTTGGTGTATTTATGTTTTTTATATTTTTTGGGGTTTTCAGGGTTTTTATGTTTTTTTGGGTTTTTAGGTAATTTTTAAGGTTTTTTATTATTTTTGTATGGTTTTTACAGATTTTGAAAGAATTAAAATTTTTTTGGTGTATTTTAGTTTTTATGATTTTTTGGGTTTTATTGTTTTAATTCTTTTAGGGTTTTACTTTTTTATAGTCTATTTAAATTTTTTGTGGTTTAAATGGTTTTTAGAGTTTTTAGAGGATTTTAGGGGATTTATGGAGTTTTAGGCTTTTTAATGGTTTTTACGGTGTTTATGGTTTTGGGTTTTTTTTGGGTTTTTTGGGTTTTTAGGGTTTTTGTTTTTTATTGGTATTAATTGTTTTTAGGTTTTTAATGTTTTCTTATGGTTTTCAGTTTATTTAGGGGTTTTTATGTTTTGAGGTACATTTATTGTTTTTAATGATTTTGTGGTTTTTTGGATTTTGAGGGTTTTATGACCATTTAGAGTTTTTTGGGATTTATGGTTTTTTGGGTTTCTTGGTTTATTTTTATTTTTATGGGTTTTATGGTTTTTTTATTTTATTTAATGTTTTTGGGGTTTAAAGGTTTTTTAGAGATTTTAGGTTTTTTAAGGTTTTCAATAGTTTTGATGGTTTTAGGGGTTTTAGATTCTTTCTAGGGGTTTTAGGGTTTTTAGTGTTTTTTATTTTTTACTGTTTTTAAATGTTTTATGATTTTTAAGGTATTCTAATGGTTTTTAGGGTTTCAGGGTTTTATTTTTTAGGAATTTTTAGGGATTTATTAGTATTTATTGGGATTTTGAGGTGTTTTAAGGTTTTTTGAGGTTTTAGGGTTATCATGATTTTATCATTTTTTGGGTTTTAAGTGGGGTTTTCTTACGGTTTTATTAATGGTTTGAATGGTTTTTAGGGGTTCCACATTTTTAAGTATTTATTAGTAGTTTTTAAGATTGTTATGATTTTTAAGGATTTTGAGGATTTTTAAGGGTTTTAGTTCACTTTATAGATTTTAGGGTTTTTATATTTGGGGGGTTGGTTAAGGGAATTTTATGGGTTTTAAGGTATTTTTATGTTTTTACAGTTTTCAATGGGTTTTACGGTTTTTATGGGGTTTTGGGTTTTTAAGAATTTTTGGGGTCATACAATTTTTGAAATTTTTAGAGTTTTTTGGGGTTTGGGGGATTTAGTGGGTTTTTGGTTTTTATGGGATTTAAATTTTAATTGGATTTTATGGTTTTATTAGGGTTTTTCATGGTTTTCAGAATATTTTTTAATTCGGGGTATTTTTAGGGCTTGTCGGATTTTTATGAGTTTTTTGGGTTTTTTGGGATTATGAGGGTCTTATTATTTTCAGGGTTTTTATAATTTTGAGTATTTTTAAGGGTTTGAAGTGTTTTTTAGATTTTTAAGGGATTCTAAGGGTTTTCAAGGTGTTTAGGGTTTTTTTACATTTGTATGGATTATAGGTATTTTTTGGTTTTTATGTTTTTAGGGCTTTCTACTGATTTTGAGGGTTTTATGGTTTTTTAGTTTTCTAAGGTTTTTAGGGTTTTTATATATTTTTATGTTTACTATGGTTTTTAGGGGTTTCATGGGTTTTACGGGAATTTAATGTATTTAGGCTCTTTTTACGGTTTTTTGAATTTTTATGTTTTCATGGGATTTACATTTTTTGGATTTTAAGGTTTTCTTATGGGTTTTTCGAGTTTTTGGGGTTTTGGGGGTTTTTTTAATTTTTAGGAATTTTTAGGTATTTTTAGTATTTTCATCTATTTTTAATGGTTTTATAGATTTTTAGGGTTTTAGGACTTTTTTGGTGTTCAGTGTTTTTATAATTTATTAGGTTTTTATGGGTTTTAAGTGTTTTTTTGGGATTAAAGGTTTTATCAGTTGTTTTCAACGTTTATAGGGGTTTTATGATTTTAGTAATTTTTTGGTTGTTTTTATGATTTTTATGGTTTTTAAGGGGTTTTAAGGAGTTTGATTTTTTTATGGTTTTAGGGTTTTTTTTGGTTTTTTGGGTTTCTGTGAGTTTTTAGGGGTTTTAAGTTTTTTAGAGTTTTTTAATGTTTTAGGGGTTTAAAGGGTTTTTTGAGTTTTTAGTGGTTTTTAGGGTTTTATGCGTTTTTGGGTTTTTTAAGTAATTTAGGTGTTTTATATTTTCTAGTTATTTTAGGGTCTTTTTAGAGTTTTTTATGGTTTTTAGCATTTTTTTAGTTTTAGTTGTTTTATTTGTATTTTTGTTTTTTTTGTTTTTAGGTATTTTATGATATTTATGGTTTTTTTGAGGGGTTTTATGGATTTTTAGGGGTTTTATTGATTTTGAGGGGTTTTTTGTTTTTCGGTTTTTTGAATTTTCATGGTTTTAAGGGTTTTTTGAGTTTTTATGGTTTTTAAGGTTTTTTATATTTTTAAATGATTTAGTGGTTTAAATGTTTTAAAATTTTTTAGTTGTTTTAGGGTTTTTATGGGGTTTTATGGTTTTTTATGTTTTAGGGGGTTTTTGGGTTTTCGAATTTTTATAATCTTTTTAGAGTTTTTATCAATTTTTTTAGTTTTTTGGGTTTTATGTGTTTTTATATTTTTAATGTTTTCTCATGTTTTTCCATGGTTCTTATGGTTTTTTGAATTTTTAGGGATTTTTAGGAAGTTTTTAAGGTCTTTATGGGTTGTTTGGGTTTTTAAGGATATCGAGGTTTTTTGTGTTTTTAGTGTTTTTATTACTGTTAGGCTTTTAGGGGTTTTAAGTGTTTTTTAGGTTTTAAATTTTTATTATGGTTTTTAAGGGTTTTTTTTGGTTTTTAACTTTTTTAGGTATTTCAATTTATTTTTTATGATTATTATTTTTTAGTTTTTTTGGATTCTGAACGTTTTTAGGGATTTTATGGTTTTTTGGGGATTTTATTTATTTTCTTGGATTTTTTTTCCATTTTTAATATTTTAAGGGTCTAAAGGGTTCTTAGAGTTTTCAGGGTTTTTTTAGGGTTTTGTGGGTTTTTAGAGTTTTATGGGTGTTTAGGGGTTTTATGGTTTTGATGGTTTTTAGCATTTTTTATGTTTTTAGGGGTTTTAAGTGTTTTTAGGATTTTAATGGTTTCTTATTCATTTAATGTTTTTTGGGTTTATATGTTTTCAGAGATTTTTAGGGTTTTTTAGTATTTTTATTATTTTTTAGAGTTTTTAGGGATTTTGAGGGGTTTTATGGGTTTTAGGGTTTTAGGGTTTTTTCATTTTTATTATTTCTTAGGTATTTTAAGTGTTTTTTGGGTTTTAAGGTTTTCTTAGGGATTTTCATGGTTTTACATATTTTTACACTTTAATGGATTTTAGGGTCTTTTAGGATTTTTATAGTTTTTAGGTATTTAGGGATTTTGATGGGTTTATGGCAAGGAATATGTGAGGGTTGAGCTATTCCAGACCCCCAAAAAATTTATTAGGGAAAAAGACACAAGAGAAAAGGGAGGGGAGGGGTCAAACGACCAACACCCAAAAACCCTTAAACACCCCAAACCCAGAAAAATAAACCCAAAAAAGTCAAGAAACAAAACAAATCCAAGAAAAAAACACACAAGAACCAAGAATCAACCATCACCATCATCCAACATTAACCAACATCTAGAAGTTCAGAGCCAAGAAGCGACCAGTATCCAACTCAAAAATTCCATCCAAACAACAACCAGCATCCAAAAACACCATAACCATCAACAATAACTTCATCAACATTCATCAGCACAATATCAATAGCACCACAGTAAGATCATGTCTCAACACCACCAGATTTCATCACCGTACCTGGTTCAGAAACCATAAGCCTAAACTCCAATCTTAGATTCTCATGCCTCAACCACTTAACAGTGTCGCCCCACGAAGACGCACCCTTGGTGTTGTGCTGAGTCACCATCACCAACCCAAAACTGCCACATGAACCATCATACCGAACCAATATGGAGTCTAATTTGATTGGGAGGGAAGAAAGCGTAGAGGTGGGCGAATGAGCCAAGGGGAATGACAACAGTGAGCAGTCACATCCCCGCATCCAAATCTGACAGTCACCTAGAGGGTTTATAGTTTTTAGGGGTGGTTTAGTGTTTTTAGAGTCTTTTTATCATGTTTTAGGGATTTTAGTGTTTCTAGGGTTTTATACGGTTTTATGTGTTTTTAGGTGTTTAAATTTTTATAAGGTATTTTAAGGGGTTTTAGTGGTTTTTACGTTTTTTGTAATTTTTACGGATTCTTTAGGATTTTATGGTTTTTGGGGTTTTTGGAGGTTTCTATGGGTTTTTGGGTTTTTAGGTGTTTTAGAATTTTTAAAATTTGTAGTGGATTTTTGTTTTTAAGGTTTTTAAGGTTTTCTCTAGGGTTTTTCGTATATTAGGAGTTTTTATATTTTTAGGGAGTTTATGTATTTTTTGTCTTTTTATGGTTTTTAGGTTTTTTCAGGATTTTAAAAGTTTTTTTGGGTCATAGGTTATCATAGTTCTTAGGGTTTTCTGTTTTTAGAGTTTTTTAGTGTTTTAGGGGGCTAAATTGTTTTTTTGGTATTTTAGTAGTTTTTGTGTTTAAATGGGTTTCAGAGGATTTTTAGATTTTATGGGGTTTTTCAATTTCTAGGGGGATTTAGGGCTTTTAAGTTATTTTTATGGTTTTTTATGGTTTTTAGCATTTTTATGTTCTTTAGGGGTTTTAAGTGTTTTTTGTTTCTTAAGGATTTTAAGTGATTTTTAGTCTTTTGAGGGTCTATTACATTTTTAGTGATATTTAGGGTTTTTTTGGATTTTTATGGGTTTTTGGGTTTTTTGATATTTTTAGGGAGTTTGGGTTTGTATGAATTTTTAGATGCTTTAGAGTTTTTAGGTTTTTAGGGTTTTTAGTGTTTTCAGGTTTTTAATGCATTCTTAGGTGTTTTTAGAGTTGTAGGGTTTTTTTTTGAATTTTTATGGTTTTGACATATTCTGAGTATTTGTAGGATTTTAGGGCTTTAAGAATTTTATGGTGTTTATGGGTTTTAGGGTTTTTAGGGTTTTATGGTTCTTTGACGTTTTTAATGTTTTTTTGGAGATTAAAGGGTTTTTAGATTTTTTAGTGGATTATTTGTTTTTATTGGTTTTTAGTGGTTTTTAGGGGTTTAGGGGTTTTATCATTTTTAGGGTTTTTATCCTTTTTATTATTTTTCTTATTTAGTGATTATAAGTTTTTTTATGGTTTTCTCATTGATTTTAAGGTTTTTTAGGGTTCTTATATTTTTATGGATTTTTAGGATTTCTTAGGACTTTTATGGGTTTCCTGGGTTCTTAGGGATTTAAGGGGTTTTTATGTTTTTTAGGGATTTTATATTTTTAGGGGTTTTTTAGAGTTTTATGGGGGGGTTGAATTTTTAATAAATTATGGTTTTTTAGAGTTTTTAATGATTTTTAGGGTTTATAGTGTTTTTAGGTGTTTTATGGGGTTTTTGGGGTTTCTAAGTTTTTATCGGTTTTAGGGGTTTTAGGGGGTTTATGGTTTTTTGGGGTCTTTTATATTTTTAATTGGTTTAGGAGTTTTGAGTGGTTTAAATTGTTTTTATGATTTTAATATTTTATAGGGGTTTTCTTGATTTTTTGGGGGTGTTATTTTAGTGATTTTTTTTTGGGATTTTTTGGATTTTATGGTCTTTATGGTTTTTAGGGATTTTGAGGGTTTTTAGGGTTCTAGGTTTTTTAGTGTTCCTAGTATTTTTATCTTTTTTTAGGTTTCTAGGGGTTTTTAATTTTTTTCAAGTTTGATTGTTTTCTTATGGGTGTTCAAGTTATTTTGGGTTTTTTATTTTTTTTAGGGATTTTTAGGGATTTTTTTTATGTTTTTATGGGTTTTAGGGTTTTTTAGGTGTTTTCAGGGTTTTTGGGTTTTTGGGTTTTTGGGTTTTTAGGGTTTTTGGTGTTTTTGGGGTTTTAAGGGGTTTTTTTGTTTTAAGGGTTTTTTATGTTTCAAGAGTTATTAATGTTTTTAGGAGTTTAGTAGGATTTTAGTGTTTTTAGTGGGTTTTGTGGATTTTATGTGGTTTTGGGGTTTTTTAGGGTTTTAGGGGGTTCTGGTTTTTAGGTGGTTAAGGGTTTTAGAGTCTTCTAATGTTTTTATGTGTTTTAACATTTTTAGGATTTTAGGGGTTTTATGAGTTTTTAGAGTTTTACGATTTTATTAGGGTTCTCAAGGTTTTTAGTGTTTTTTACCTTTTTATGTATTTTAGGGATTTTTTTGGATTTTTATGGTTTTTTGGGTTTTTTGGGATTTTGATAGTTTTTACTTTTTTGTAGGGTTTTTTTAGGGGTTTTATGAATTTTAACAATTTTTATGTTTTTATGGGTTTTATGTTTTTTATGTTTTTATGGTAAATTTATGGTTTTTTAGGGTTTTGAGGGGTTTTTTCATTTTCATGGGTTTTAAGGATTTTTTTAATGATTTTTAAGGGGATTATGGGTTTTTAGGTATTTTTTGGATTTTTTGGGTTCTTTTAGGTTTCGGGGGTTTTTTGAGATTTTTAGGGGTTTTAAGGATTTTCTGAGTATTTTAACATTTTTAGGGGTATAATGGGGTATTAGATTATTTTTGTGGGTTTTATATTTTTATGGGTATTAGGGTTTTGAGGTTTATAGGTTTTTAGGGTTTTAGGGTCTTTTTAATGTTTTTACCGAGTTTTTAGTGTTTTTTATTTTTTTCAGGGTTTTAAGAGTTTTTAAGATTTTATGGTTTTCTAAAGGTTTTTTGCGGTTCTTTCAAGTTTTTAATGCTTTTCATGTTTTTATGGGTTTTGAGTGTTTTTATAATTTTTTTGATTTCATAGGGTTTTTCATGGTTTTTAGGAATTTTTCATTCTGAGGGATTTTTTGGATTTTTTAGGATTTTTATGGTTTTTCGGGATTTTGAGGGTTTTAGGGTGTTTTAGGGTTTTTTTATATTTCTTAGCATTTTTCGGATCTTTAGGTTTATTTGGTTTTCTAAGGGGTTTTAAGGGTTGTTTATATATTTATCGATTTTTATGTTATTTTTTATTTTTTTTATGTTTTTTTTCTGTTTTAAGGATTTTTTTTGGATTTTGGGAGGGGGGGTTTGGGTTTTTTGGGTTTTTTGGGTTTCCCTTTTTTTCAGTTTTTAGGATTTTTAGGTTTTTATTTTTTTATAGTTTTTAGGCTTTAATAGGGTTTTAGAGATTTTGGTGGGTTTTTAGGGGTTTTTATGGGTTTTTATTTTTTATTTTTGGATTTTGGGGTTTATATTGTTTTTAGGGTTTTAGGGGTTTTAGGTTTTTTATTTATTTTTAGTTTTTTAATAATTAACCATGTTTTTAGTGTTTTAGGGATTTCTAAGGGTTTTTATGGTTTTTAGGGTTTTTTAAATTTTTTTGTATTTTTTCAGGGGTTTTAATATTTTGTGATTTTTCGGTTTTTTATGGTTTTTTGGGTTTTTCGGCCCATTTAGGGTTTTTTCTGGTTTTTAGTATTTTTTGATTTTTTTTATGTTTTTAATGTTTTTTAGATATTTTCAACATTTACAGAGATTTAATGGTCATTTAAGGATTTTAGTTATATTTTGGGGGTTTTATTTATTTAGGGGTTTTAGGGTTTTGTGCTCTTTTGTGGTTTTTTTTCATTTTTAAGGTTTTTAGAGGATTAAAGTGTTTTTCGTTTATTAAGGTTTACATTCGAGGTTTTCTGGGTTTTTAGGGGTTTTTTATGGTTTTTTATTTTTAGGGATGTTTCGTTTTGGTTTTTGGCCTCGAAACGCCCAACGGCTCCGTATCCAATGATTGATGGACCTGCTTTCCAAAGGCAGGTGTTCAGTAGATGTTCTGACCAGCGAATCTTAAGATCTCACATTGGTCGAGAGGATCGGAATTCGGGCTCATCGCACCCTTTTGGGGGGGAATTATTGGCTGTTTTGGGACTTTCTTATAGATTTAAGACTTATTCATATGTTCGCGAATCATTGGTGTATACCCAAACATAGTATCCATGGATTTAACTTTGGTGGGAAATGGTCAGCTGGACGTAGGGGTTCAGAATCATTTATGCCCGAGGTTTACCATCCCTCGCTGGATTAATGACCCCGAAGAGTCGGAACTCGCTTGAGGCGGTGCTAGGAGTGGCGTGGTGAACCGATGTGAATATAATCGGATCGACCGGTTGTTGGGCTTGAACCTCAGGGATGCTTCCTACGTACCCTTCTTAGGAGGCAGGGATCAAAGTCCGCGTAGTTCGAATGGGAGTGTCGGAGAACCGACGTGAATGTGGACTCGGGGGTCCGAAGGTGGTCGGGCTTGAACCTCTTGGAGGCTTCATACATATTCCTCGGGTAGGGAATCAAAGTCCTCGTAGTTTTCATTGGCTTGAGACTTACGCTCTGAGGCAACCCAGAATGATGGATTGGGGCGCACACTCTGAGGAGGCCCATGGTGATGGATTGGGGCCTACACTCTGAGGAGGCCCAAAATGTGGATTGGGGCTTACACTCTGAGGAGGCCCATGGGGATGGATTGGGGCTTACAATCTGAGGAGGCCCATAGTGTGGATTGGGCCTTACACTCTGAGGAGGCCCATGGTGATGGATTGGGGCTTACACACTGAGGAGGCCCATGGTGATGGATGGGGGCTTACACTATGAGGAGGCCCATGCGACAAAGCACAGCGGGAGAGGGAAAGGGGGTGCTCCTGTGCCTGTCTCCTCTCCTGCAGTACATGAGGGCTTCCTTCTGATGGGTATTTTACTACCCCGAGGAGACCTTAGCCAGTTGAGGGGTAGAAAGAGGACTCCCGACTCAGACTCCACATTACCGTGGGAATGTGAACCCAGTAATGCTTCGCGAATCTGCTCAAGGGTCGGGGAAACCCATTTTTCCATGTTTATCGTGGGGGTGTGAACTCAAAACGATGCGCTGATGCGCCTGAGGGTTACACCACATGGATTCGGTGGCTCTGGTGGAGGCCTTGGCTTGGGGCCAATGAATAGGCCAATGAGGGAGTCACAGGGGATCAGGCCAGATCAGGAGGATCTTATGTGGCTCAGAAAATGGGAACTCCGAAGGTTTTGGTGCCCTTCGCATAGGGTAGTGTTACGCGGCTGGAGGGGCCGTCCGCAAACCAAGGTGGTCCGTGGACTAAGAGGTCGTCCACAAACTAGGAGGGTCCGCGGACTGACTGGCCGCTCGTGAACCAGAAGGGTCTGCGGACTGATTGGCATCCCACGAACCAAGGTGGTTCGTGGCTCCAGGTTCGATCCACGAACCAGGGTGGTCCACGTAGGGTTCCACACGAGCAGCAGAGGCCAAGGGCAGCACCGATCAGGTGTTCGTTGGTCAAGGCTTCACCTGCATAGGAGGGTGCTACGCGGTGCGACAGATCGGAAAAGAGACATAAATTCACTGGTCCCGATGCAAGGTGGATTCCTAGCTGGGATCTTCGATATGCTGGGCTTCTCTCAAATGACTGGACCTAGGCTTTCTGGGTCCATCATCACTTCCAGGAGTCTCCTGAATCACCGGAAGCAATCAATTTATACTCCGCACTATGGGCCTCCTAATTTTCCATTTACCCACCATCCTTGGTCCTGCCAGACCTACTCAGTCGTTGGTGTTCAAGCACTAATACTTTCCACCTTGGCCATGGTGAAGTTGGCATTAGTCTGTGGGATATCCACCAATTGGGAGGACTCCCGATTATCGGTGAAATTTATAACAAATTTCTTCTGGCTCCAGATGCATGGGACGACGTCGAACAAGTGACTTTATTGGCGAAGGAGTTATTCGTTATGGCAGAGTAGTCCTTGGGTCAGGCGTTGCATGCCCGCTCTCTTATTACTTATAGTACCTAGATAGGATTATTTATGAACACCACTGGTCCTGTGCTGAAAATCAAGAACCCCAGGACTCATCCTTCTCAGCAGTCAGGAACCTCCCTAGGTTCCTACTGGGCAGTTCTGGAGGCGGGCGACTACCTCTAATGGGGTTACGAGGTGCACCCCGGTGTGCTGCCTATGCTCCAGCTGGCAGGATTGTTTGCTATGTTCCTGAGCGGGTGGCTATTCCCTTCCCGGGATATTAATCCTGGCATCAGGGCTTGCACCCTAATGATGGCGGTTGAGCTGGCAGAGGGCCGCCTGGTGAATTTGGTCATGCTCACATTGGATTGTATTTATATACTGTTGAGCCACATGCAGAAGGGAGGTTCACCCTTCCTTATGAGTGGTCCATTTAAATTTTTGTATGGCTGGGTATTGGATCATTGTCGCTGCTATGAGTATCGTCACAACACGGTAATCTCGCTCCCTACTTTTCGGCCTACACTGCTTTATATAGATGGAGTTCGCCTGAAATCCCTGAGTCTTGGTGAAGTCCTCGGGCTTCTGAGTGACTTTTCCCAGTTCGCTTTCACTCCCTACCCCACCCCTTCTGGCATCTTATTTGACAACCGTTGTGGGAGCCTGGAGGAGTATTCTTACCTGATTTATCTGTGGGGTGGATTTCTATCCATGTAGATATACTGGGTTTCTCTATGAGATCTGTATGTCCCGTATCTCTTTTCTCGCCAGTTTGGGTGCATGCAAGTCCATGTTTCCCTTCCCCCTCCCCAGGCTCGAGGACTGCACTCAGCCACACTTCGTCCATGGTGGTTGATGCTGACGCGGGAGGGATCTAACGCGAGCATTCCCTTTCCTATCATTGGGGTGGCCGTCTGCATTTCCATGAAGTATGCAATGTCTTGGGCAAGATAATATCCCGATGGGATCCCAGGGAAGGCCATTCCAAAAGTTCCCAAATCGGGAGGTACTGCGGCTATCGCGTCTACCGCACCTTCCCCATCATCTTTAAGGGTGGATCAACTACTGGCTCGTCGATCAAAGCGGCTCATGGTATTTTCCTCTCCTAGTCCTTCGGTGGCCGAAGTTCAAGCGGCTTCATCCTTCTTGGACATGGATGAGGATGACCTTGTGGTTTCAGGTCCCAGTGAGAAAATCCTGGATGTTTTTCCACTTTACACCAGGCTTAGGAACTTGATCCCCAACTCTGAACCAGGGTTAGAGGCTCCATACATTCCAGTTTCGAAACCATCTTCTAGAGAGCACATGACAGCGCTCATTGCAATGCCGAATTTTGTTCCCTTTCCATCTAGTGAGGATACCAAAGATCCACGTGTCATGGAGGACCACCGGGCAGTGCGCAGGTGGTCCTGGCCTCATATTTGAGAGATCATTGCTGAAACTCCTCTAGCTGAGATGGAAAGTAAGACTGAAGATCTTCGACAGCTCTTCATGGGATTGGGGTCGGGTGCCTTCGACTATCGGCAGTTCAATTCTCTTGCTTTCCAAGTTGTCATGGCTCATGAGGAAGCTACCACTAGCGAACGAAAACTTGCTCAATTTTCTTCCGCTCATTGCGGGACCCCAGCCCTGGAGGAAGCCACGATATATCTCCATCAGCTGATAGCATAGGAGGTGATCTTTTGAGACCAGGCAGCCATCCTATCCTCTGAGTTGCATGAATGTGAAGAACGGGCAATGATGCTGAGGAATCGGTTGTCAGTTGTGACCGGTCATATCGAAGCTACTATAAAAGGGATCAACGATCTCCAAACAATAGTGGAGCATACTCGTCTGGTGGCTGAGTTTGGAGCCATGGAGGAGGCCATGTCGGAACAGTCTTGCAACGACCTCCACCGCACGGTCGTCAATCTGGTCGAGAGAGCTAGTCATGATCTCTTATGACTATCAAATCCACTCTCGTACCCTCTATTTTATATACCCCTCTCTCCATTTTTGTGAGGGAGAGACCCCATCTTGTGTAAGTCCTCCCTTTTTTTGTTCTAAAAAAATAAATTCTCTATCAATCACTTGTTGCTGTGAAATTTTATTGTTACATAGAACAATTATTATGTAAATAACAATTTACTGAATCAGAATTAATAATAACTCAGGAAAAAAACTATAACTTTTTCCTCGACCATAGGGTCTAGTGAGCATAATTCGACTATTACTAGGGTTTTGTTGAAAAGCCCCACAAAATTTTTTTCCTTTTCTTTTTAATTCTATAATTTTTCTTGGGCCCATTTTGTGTGAGCCCAGCGGGTATGGCCAGGCTTTTGCTTAGGTCGCCCTTTTCGAGTTTTCGGCCTAACAGGCTTTGGGCCTCTTTTTGTGAGTGGTTTAATGTTTTGCTGACAAGACTATCATTAATGATGTTTTAGGTCGAACAGCTTTGACCGATCATGGTGGGACGAGGGTCTCAATGAGGTTTGGTTGACCAGAAGATGTCTCAATACCCTTCAGACACACCTGTGGGGAAAACATATTTGGATGACATGTGGGGCATGTCTCAAGGCATCGCAGCTGCATCGACATACAGAGGAAGGAAGAGCATTGCCTAGGGAAGTCTTTCTTTTGTTAGATGGGCCAGGGGAGATCAATATGCAGAGCCGCTGAGGGCATGGTATGCATAGTTGTACAAAGGTGTCCTTAAGTCAACGACTATCCATTTCTGATGGCATGGGAACTTCATGGAAGTCTGGCTTATGAAAACCACCATGGGTGTCTTGGAAAATGAATGTGACATCAGAAAGGGTTTTGAGAACATCCGTACTAATCAAGAGTGTGGTCAGGAGACCACTTTCCTACGCATTTTAGTTAGCGTAAGGGATGGTTGAAGCTTGGCGCAGTTTAATGTCATGCAGCTGGGAAATTATTTCCAATAGAACGACTTCTCCTGGTTCTCCGTAATCTTTTCAAAGACGTTCCACCATATTCAGGCAGGGTTGTGAAAGAGGCTGGTAAACTGTATCTCAGAGGGTTTCCAAGTTCCGGGATAGACATGGGGTCTTACGGGCCAAGAGGTGTACGGAGAGAAGCATTTCCTAAGGAAATCATTCCTTTGGTAGATGGGCCATGGGTGATCAATATGCAGAGCCGCTGAGGTAATGGTATGCATAGTCATGAAAAGGTGTCCTTAGGTCAATGATTGTATTCCCCCAATAGCCAAGAAACTTCAGGGAAGTTGAGATTTGGGACCACCAGGGGTGGCTCATGAGAGTTCGGCTTTTTCTGAGTGCAGAGTATGGTTTATGGTGAGAGGGTTCCTGGATACGGGGGAAACATCTAGACTAAACTTCCTGAGAATGGGTGAAGTAATCCCATCTCACACGGGTCTGAGACGGTGACTTGTTCCGGTCTGACCCGTGCACTGAAGGATAGAGAAAAGCCTTTGTTCCTTACTGAACTTGTGGCGGGTTTGACCGTTCAGTTTATCGTCATGTGGTTAGGACATATTCCGTGTAGTTTAGCGTCATGCATTAAGGACGAGGGGAATTATTTTAAAGTTGTTGTGCAGTTTAATACTATGCAGTGAGGATGGGGGCATTTTTTTTAAGCCAGTGAAAACGCTTGTGGTTGGAGGCATTTCCCTGGATGGTTGATGCTTGGTCTTTGTAGTTTTATGCCTAGCGGCCAAGATGTCCCATGCAGTTTAATATCATGCGGTAAGGATTCAGTTGCAAAGGTCACTCTTCATCAGAATTTAACTGGTCTTGAATATCTCAACATGCCCCAGATGTGGAGGGGGGTTGATCGGTGTAAATCATGGTTCTGGGGCTTCTTGAATCAGGAGAGATGATATGGTGGCTCTGAGGCTGGTAAGCGTACAGAGCTAGGAAGAGTATCGCCTGTAGAAATCTTCCCTTTGGTAGAAGGGCCATGGGCTATCAATATGCAGAGCTGCTGAGGTCATGGTATGAATAGTCATGCAAAGGTGTCCACGGTTCGATTACTTTCCACTTTCGATGGCCGTGAATGGTTATGAGGATCCGCAATTATCCGGGTCATGAAGTCTATCATTTGGTAGGAAAATGTATGGACATGTCGGGCATACTCGTCCCTCGTTGCTGTTAAAGCTTAGAGAGCTCCCTACGCTGATTTATTTTGCGCGTGGGGGTGTACCTTTATTCCATGCAGTTTAACGTCATGCGGGAAGGATGAAGTACTCCTAGTTTAGCAGTCATAGAGCTCTGACCATTGGGTGACTATTGTTGTAGTCACTCGAAGGATAACTGGGTCAGCATGTTTTGATATACTTGGAACAAGGTGGGGAATGAAGGTTGTAAACTTCAACATTGAGTTTTCCCGAATCAGGAGGCATGGTGTGGGGGCTCTGAGGCCGGTAAGTGTACGGTGCTAGGAAGAGTACCACCCAAGGAAATCTTGCCTTTGATGGACGAGCCAGGGGATATCATTATGCAGATACACTGAGGGCATGGTATGCATAGTCATACAAAGGTGTCCCCAGGTCGATAACATTCCACTTCCGATGGCCATGAATGATTGTAATAATCCGCGATTGCTCACAGTGCATAGTTAGGAATGTGGGGATAATGGTGTCTGGGTATACAAGAAACTTCTTCACCGCAATTGTCCGTTGAGTCAAAGTAGCCTAGTCCTTCATTGATGCAGGTCGATATGTGAACCAATTAAGGACACAGAAGCTAGCCAGATAGGGATACCCTGGCAACACGTGGTTGTGAAAAGGGGAATGAACTTGTAAACCACTGCTCCATAAATTTTTGGATCGAGAGATTTGATATGGGGGCTCTGAGGTCGGTAGGCGTACGGAGCTAGGAAGAGTGTCGCCTGTGGAAATCTTGCCTTTGGTAGATGAGCCAGGGGCTATCATTATACAGAGCCACTGAGGGCATGGTATTCATAGTCATGCAAAGGTGTCCACGTGTTGATGACTTTCCACTTCCGATGGCCATGAGTGGTTATGAAGATCCACAATTATCCAGGTCGTGGAGTCTGATGTATAGAGAGGATACATCCAAATGTGCAAGAAGTAACTCCATCTCATTTCTCCACGCATCTTGGGTGGGTTGTGATGATGTCCATGCAGTTTAACGTCATGCGGTGAGGACGAAGTTCGTGAAGTTTAACATCATGCGGTGAGGACGAAGTCCGTGCAGTTTAACGTTATGCGGTGAGGACTAAGTCCGTGCAGTTTAACGTTATGCAGTCAGGATGAAGTATTCACCCCATATAGATCTGGTCTGTACATGGGGGAAGGGGAATTTTTAACATTATTTTCCATGCAGTTTAATGTCATTCGGAAAGGACGCAAAAATACTCCCCATGGAGGTCTATCCCATACACGGGGAAAAGGGGGCATTTTTAAATCTTGCTATCCGTGTAGTTTTACGTCGTGCGGTAAGGATGATAAGTACACCCCATGCCAGTCTGGTTCATACGCAGGGGAAAAGGGAATTTTTATCTTTTATTTAGGGGGATGGGCCAAGATAGGGGATCCCGGAGTCGCTACGTAACATGTGAGGGTAGAAATCAAGTCGTACGTAGTGCTCTGAAATCAATGCAGTTTAATGTCATGTTGTAAGGATGAGGGTTATTATTAGATTCCATTCAGTTTAACGTCATGCGGTGAGGACATGAATACACCCCGTGCAAGTCTAGTCTGTACACGGGGGAAGGGGAATTTTTGTTTTCGAGGTGGATGAGCCAGGGTGTGGAATTCTGGCGTCACTACATATCCTACAAGGGCAGGAATCAAGCCTTACATAGTTCTCTGAAAGAGAATACACCCTGTGCAGGTCTGGTTCATACACAGAGGAAGAGGGCATTTTTGAATCATCTTGTCCGTGAAGTTTAACATCATGTGGTGAGGATGAAATACTCTTAGTTTATGGTCATAGAGTTTGGACTGTTGGGTGCTTGGCAGTTTAACTTCATGTAGCTCGGACGAACACCGTGCAGTTTAATGTCGTGCGGTAAGGACGTAGGTGACCCGAAGTGAAAATAAAAGGGGGGTCTGCGCAGTTTAACGTCATGTGGTGAGGACGACTTCCGTGCAGTTTAACGTCATGCTGTAAAGACGTGTTCCATGCAGTTTAACGTCATGCGGTGAGGACGAGGTCCGTGCAGTTTAACATCATGCGGTAAAGACGTGTTCCGTACAGTTTAACGTCGTGCGGTAAGGATGAGGCCCATGTAGTTTAACGTCGTGCAGTGAGGACAATGAATACACCCTGCACAGGTCTAGTCCATACACGGGGGGAGGGAGCATTCTTGACTCATATTATCCGTGCAGTTTAACGTCTTGTGGTAAGGACAAACATCCATGCAGTTTAACGTCATGTGGTGAGGACGTCTTCCGTGCAGTTTAACGTTGTGTGTTAAAGGTGTGTTCCGTGCAGTTTAACGTCGTGCAATGAGGACGAGGTCTGTGCAGTTTAACATCGTGCGGTGAGGATGATGAATACTCCGAGCACAGGTTTGGTCCATACACGGGGGGGGGGGGGGGGAGGGAGCATTCTTGACTCTTATTATCCATACAGTTTAACGTCGTGTGGTAAAGATGAACTCCATGCAGTTTAACATCATGCAATGAGGACGTGGATCACACTTGGTCTCTATGCGAAGTATTTCTTTAGGAATCTCACATTTGTAGGAGCGGTCGTAAATTGTTCGTCCATAGAGATCAGGGTATATGCTCTGTTGGAGTTGACATTGTGTACAACATATGGTCCCTCCCACTTGGGCTCCAGCTTTGGAGCTTTCCTTCCATGTATCATTGGGGTCTGGAGGACCAATACCAATTCTCCTTCCAAGAAAGACCAGAGATGGACCTTTTATTGAAGGCTCGTGTGATCCTATTCTGGTATACCTCCAGATGGTGCAAAGTGTGCCACCTCTTCTCGTCTAGCTGTTCCAATTCACCTAGCCGCTTTTCATACTTCTCATCATTAGATAATTGATGAAAGATGGAAACATGGAGTGAGGGAAGTTGGAGTTCAATGGGAAGGACCGCCTCTGTGCCATACACTAATGAGTACGGGGTAGCCTGAGTAGCGATGCAGATTGTGGTTCGATAAGCCCACAATACATGGAGGAGTTTATTCGGTCATGACTTCTTGTCTTTGTCCACCATTTTCTGGAGAATTTCGGACATGGTCTTATTGAAAGCCTCTATCTGTCTGTTGGCCGCTGCATGGTAGCGGGATGAGTGGTTATCCTTGATACCATACTCGTGGTATAGTTTCTCCAATTCAGCAGAGCAGAAGTTGGTGTCGTTTTCCATCAGTATGGTATGAGGGAGACTAAATCTGGTGATGATATTTGTATTCACAAAGATGACAATATTTCTTGCACCAACTTCCTTGAGAGGTATGGATTCTGACCATTTGGAAAAGATGTTGGTTGCCATGAGGATATACTTCAGCTGTTTGGCCGTGGTGGGAGGATATGGTCCCACGACGTCCATTCCCCAGATGGAAAATGGCCAGGAGTACTTGGCTTGATTAAGTAACTATGGGGGTTGGTGTATGAAGTTGGCATGAATTTGGAATGAGTGGAATTTTGTGGTAAAACGCTCACAGTCTCATTCCACTGTGGGCTATTAGTACCCAAGACTTCGAATCTGATGGGAAAGCTTGGTCCTCGGTTGATGTGCTCCACACGCTCCGGCATGTACTTCAGTCATGACTAAAGTGGTTTCCTCTCTGTCAATGCATCTGAGGAGCACTCTATCGAGGCCTTGTTTATAGAGGACCTCTTGCTGACCCACGCCGCTATATAGGACAATGTTGATTTCCCTTCTCCGTATTTTATCCCATTCAGCCCTGTATGATGGATGTTCTCCCCGTTGAAGGTAGTTTGAAATGGGGGTCATCCAGCCGGTGGCAGGAGCATATGGCTCGGGGACAAGACTGACTTCATGGATTTCTTCCATCTTGGTCTGAACATATGGCAATACCATTTGACAGTGATCAATACTGATAACCGTTTCATCCCAGCCTGGGTTAGCTAGGGATGTGTCTGTGTTGGCAAATGCATCAGCATGGGCGTTCCGAGAACCGAGAATATAGGTTAATGTTGGTTCTATGGAGAATTACTCCATTAACCCTCACACATGGTCAAACAGGGGGATCAAATCCTCCTTTTTAATAGCATAATCACCATTGACATGCTTGATGACCAGCTCCGAGTCACATTTTACCTTAAGGTGTTGTACTTGTGCCTGGATTACGATTTCTAGACCTGCAATGGTGGCTTGATATTCCGCTTCATTGTTCATGAATCCTTCTAATAGGAGGAACAAATATGGAAAGACTGCCTTCTCTGCGAACATGAGTATTATCCCCAAACCCACTTTGTTGAATTTGGTATCCTCCATCCTCTTCCCGGTGGGGCTTCGGGATGTGTCGTCGAAGTACATTTCCCATGCCGGAAAATCCTCTTGAACCGAGAAGATGTCTTCATCAAGTAGCTCAGCGTCTGGTGCAGTGTTCCCTATCGAAGAGTGATCCACCATAAATTCTGCTAATTCGTGACCCTTGATGGCTCTCTGAGGCACAAACCAGATGTAAAACTGTTGTAGGATGACCATCCATCGGGATAGGCGTCCTGTTAGCATCATGCGGCTGAGGATGTACTTGAGAGGATTACTCCGCGAGATCAAATGGACTTCATGATGCTGCAGGTAATGTCACATCTTTTTAACTGCAAAGACCAAGGCCAAACAGTTCTTCTCGATATTTGAGTATCGACTCTCAGCATCAATCATGGTTCGACTGAGGTAATAGAGACTGTTTTCACTGCCCGCGTCATTCTTTTGTGCGAGAAAGTCTCCCAAGTGATCACTCTATGGTTGTCACGTACAGGATGAGAGGTCTTCCTTCAACCGAGGTCATGAGCACCGGTGGGCTTAAGAGGTAATTCGTCAAGTTTTCGAACGCCTCTTGGCAGTCATTCGTCCATTGGTACGTGACCCCCTTCTTCATTAACTTGGTGAAGGGAAAACATTTGTCTGCCAGGTTGGCTATGAACCACTTAATATAGGCTAGGTGTCCTTGGAATCCCCTCAACTCGGTGAGATTGCGGGGAGGTGGCAATATAAGGATAGCCTTTGTATTCTCAGGGTTGACTTCGATGCCATGATGGCGTACGACAAAGCCAAGGAATTTCCCTGAGGTAACCCCAAAGGCGCATTTCAAGGGGTTCATCTTCAAGCTTTGCTATTCGATCCTGTTGAAGACAGTCTCAAGGTCCGACAGGTGATCTGAGCGCTGTATGGACATGAATACTAGGTCATCCACGTAACATTCAACGAATTTCCCCAGGAACGGCTTAAAGATCTGATGCATGGCATGCTGATATGTGGCGCCTGCATTATTGAGACCAAAGGGCATGACCCTGTAACAAAATACCCCTTGAGGGGCCCTGAAGGCAGTGGATTCTTCATCTTCTCAGGTCATCCTGATTGGATTATATCCATAATATTCATCCATGAAGGATAGAGCCTCATACCCGGCCGTTGCATCGATTAACAACTCGGTGATTGGAACCGGGAAGTCATCTTTTGGAAAATGCCTATTAAGATCTCTGAAGTCAATGCAGACACGTATTTTTTCCATTATTTTTCATGACAGGGATGATGTTGGCCAACCAAATGGGTTAATGGACCTCTTGAATGATGCCTGCTTTAATGATCTTATCGACTTCAGCCTCTATTTTGGCAGCATGCGAGGGATGTGTCCATCTGGCAGCCTGTTTATAGCCCTGTTGGTCTTCTGGAAGACCCAGGTGATGCGTCGCCACTTCAGGATTGAGTCTTGGAATTTCTATGTAATTCCAGGAAAAAACATCCCAATGTTGCCTCATGAAAGAGGTATATACCTTGTGCTTCTCGGGGGACATGGATGCACTAATGAGAGTAGGCCTCGGATCTTCCTCGGTACCCAGGTTTATTTCCCTAAGTTCGTCCATAGTGGTGGAGATACCTTCCTCAAATGTAGGAGGTGCATCCATGATATCTTCCCCTTCTTCTTCTCCCAAGTCCTAATCTTCTTGATCTGACGATGAGAGAGCTCCTGACATGGGCTCTTGGGAGTTCGGAGGCGAGGTGTTGTGGGCATCCTTACTCGAGTATTCATCCCCAGATCAAGGTTTGGTGGATGTTCCCACATTATTGTGCTCATCCATCATGGATAAAGTCATGAGGACATCTGAATGCGTGTCTGTACTTGAACTCATACTCTCAACATGGTTGATGGGCAGGACATAATCTCTGCCAAGCTACCTGAGGGGGTCATCGGGGACCATTTCCAGGCCATTTGGAGCGGGGATCCAGTCGACACCATCGACCAAAGGCTTCTTTTTATTTTGCTCATAGAACCTGGTTTCAATGTAATGTGACCCGGAGAGCTCGAAAGGGGCCTTGTCGGCGTGAAATGTTCCACTTTCTCCATTGATGCAGTACTTGATACACTAGCTAAGGGGATTAGGTCATCCTCACTATAGCCCATCTTACGGAGTGTCCGTAGGGGAAGGAGGTTAACTCCAGAGCCATTGTCTATAAAGAATTTCCAGATCTCTGTACCATTCAGTGTGATGGACACATATAGTGGTCCGATGTGTCCTTTCATGATGGCATCTTCATCCTAATCGGTGAAGGAAATCACCGAATTGCATTCAGCTAGGTCAGCCTCTGTCCGGTAAATTTCGGTGGTGGCTACCTCGACTTGAAACTCCTGGGGGCTGATCAAAGCTTCTATAATCACCTCCCTGAGGTTTTCTGGTAGACTTAGGGCATCAAGGATTGACAACTTGGCTGGTACCGATGCTACCTGCTTAAAGATATCATATTTCTGCTCCAGCGGTCGATGCTTCTCCGTCAGCGGGAGAGTCTTAGCAGGTGCTTTAGGGGCTGGAGAATTTGATGAGGAGGGACCGGATGTGAGGTTGGATATTGATGGCGCTCCCGGGTTTTGAGGGCTTGGCCTGGCCGGTCTGTTTGTGCGCACTAGGCGTCTAGACACTTGCTCCTCCTCTAGAGGGTATCGCAGAACAACAGGTCCAGAGTGGCTACTTGTGGAGGTGGAGGGGCATTCTTTCTTCTGCTGAGTCCATTGAGGGGCTCTCCAACGGGTTTCCGTGATATTAACAGTTTGGGCCGGGGTCCAACCATAGGGTTGGTTTTGACCGCGGTTGCGCCTCCCCTAGTATCTACTACCTCTGTTATTCCTCCTCCCGGCTCCTCGTGTAGGGAACATGGGTTCATAACCATACCCTTCGTCAAGGAATGATTACATAATATGGATGACGTTAATAGAACCAAAGATTGGCTCTTTATCCTCTGACAGGTCAACCTGGTCGGTTGCCCCTGATGGTTCCTTTTGGTTGGTCGGTGGTCGTGGTGCCAAATTCGAGGGCATGGAATCTGCCAGGGTCGGTACCAACTTTGGCCCTGTCACAGACTGCTCCTCTTGTGATTGTTTCTTTCTTCTACAATTATGCCCAGATGACCATCTCGTGGAGGGTTGTGAGGTCGATACTGTCGGATCTGCGGCTTCAGGGGCTGTTGGTGGCAACACCGGCTACTATAGTTGAGCTCAGAGTATACCCTGGGCTCGGTTGATAGTCTTTCGAGTCATCCAGTTGTCAAATTTCTGCCCCTACTTGCTGGTGACTTTCTGCCACCCCTCCTCTTTGTCGGAGTCGGTGGTAGAGATACATGCCACATGTGCTGGGTGTGGTCCCAGATTGACCTGTCTAGAGTCTACCACCCTGTTTAGAAGGTCTTTGAAGACAAAGCATTCTCGTATACTGTGTCCCAACATCCGATGGTAGGTGCAGTAATCTGGAATGTCATCGTGGCCGACCTCTTCGGGTTTTCTTAGCTCCGGGAGGCGGAGAAAATTGCAGTTCATGGAGGAAATGAAGTAGTCGTGGACTTGATCGTCCTGGAACGAGTATACTTTTTTCTTCATTCGTCAAACTGGTTCCGCTTCGGTCCTCTCTGATCATCCCGTTTAGGTGGAGGTGGCCACTGATATGCAGGATTCCCTTGACGATTTGGTGGAGGCCTGTGCGGTGGAGCAGGAACAGGGGCCGAATTGAGTGTGACAGCAGATTCTTCATCTCTATGGGCTCTTTTCGTAGGAGCCTGTGAGGCTATTCGGGACTTTGAATTAGTCCACTGCATGGAGTCCTCAATTCTCTGGGCAATGGCTGAGAGATGGTGGAAGCCAGTGGTTCACTCCACTGGTATGAGTGGTGTTCGCAGCTCATCTCGAATATTATCGATGCATATGATTAGCATCTCATCTTGATGCATTTTCCTGTTCAAGGAATAGGTCAGACCTTTCCATCTGGCGATGAAATATGAGACCCTCTCATTCTCCCTCTACTTGCAGTTGATGAGATCACTGACCGTTGTTTTAGGCAACGTTGAGATGAAGTGGAATAGGTACTACTGCCGATGGTCTTCCCAGCTCTTTATTGACTGAGCTGGAAGACTCGTGTACCAGAAAAGGCGGATCCTTGCAAAGTCCGTACAAAGAATCTGAGTTTCACTGCTTCTTGTTGTTCTGGAGTCCCCATCATAGGGTCATAATAGGATGCATAGTGCATTAATTGATGTTTTGAATCGCCTGAACCATTGAAGATGGGGAATACAGGGCTCCCAAAATTGGGTGGAGGTGGTGTGTTGGTCACCCAATCCGGGTATGGTTTCCGCTCTGGCTGTATCGGAGTGAATAGACCTTCCATCACTTCCAATCGAGCTGTTAGTGCCTCGATGGAGTTGGTGAGACCCTGGTTTACATCCTGTTGGGCCCGTTCCTGGGCAGGAGTATCCTGAGGCACTGCTTGGGGATCCGGATTGGCTGGCACCAAGGGTGCGTGTGCCGTTTGTGGAACCTTTGGAGGGTTCATCTGTACTCACTCTGGTTGCTTCCTGAGTGGAGGGAAGTCTTGGTATTCATCTGAATCTACGTTTAGGTAGTTGGATGGGCTGGGCGCCTCAATGGATAGTAGCCCTGACCGTGTTTTGTTTTCATGGGCAAAACTTAGCCTTTGAGGTGCACTTGCTGGGAGTGCATGATACGGTTCCTCCTGGGATGAACTTTCAATAAGGCGGTTCCTATGGAGTAGCTCGACGTTAATGCACCACTATTATTTTATCTCCTCTTCCTGTCGAGCAAATCTCTCTTCGAGCATGAGTGGATCATTTTTAATGAGATAAGGAGGCGGGTTAAGGGTAACCAGTCATTTATTATTATCCCTGTTGGAAGCTCGTTTTGTAGGTGGAGGAGGGTTGGATGGAAGGACGACCATATTTAGGGCGGCCCTCTGGTTTTGGGTGTGCACACCTGGTGGTTCGTTGTGAGTCACAGCCTGACCGGAACTCTCATCTCCTGATCCCTCCTGATTTACAGTATCACTGGTGTCACCCGTGGAGTTGACCTCTATGATGTTGATAGATGCATATCGAGGGGCGGAGAAGATGTCATCTTCCAAATGGGAAGAGGATCTCCCGCATCTTCTGTTGGCCTTCCCTTTTGTGTCCTGGGATTGCCTTCGTTCTTCTTGATGAAGGGTGATGCAGAGAGTTATTTGATGCGACCTTACGGTGTGCCTTCCTCTTAGAGGGGATGATGATTCAAATGATGGGATAGGATGGGAACCCCCCCCCCTTCTGACTGCCCTCCCTAGATGAGAGAATACCGATTCTCGTGGGGGAGGTTGTTGTTGTGGGGGTAATAATGCCCCCAGCCATGAGGAATGGGGTTGGCTCCGTTCCTTGGACATTGAGTCTCTTTATGGTTTCATTGGTCTTACAGGGGAATTTTTTGTTAAAAATGCCCCTAGCCCTGCAGGCTGGGGTTGACCCTGGATTGCGACAGTCGCTGCGGCTATTGCTACCTAACTGATCTTGCGTGCCACCATTCGGGGGTGAACTGGGTTTGATGCCGAGTTCTTCTGTGAATTAATCCCTTCTGGGGAGGCAGGAAAAGATTGCTGATTAGCCTCTCTTAGGCGAGAGTCCTGTTGTATGCTCTCAGTGGCCTGATTTAGGAGTTCTTGAATGGCTTGTTCCTGTCGGTCCTGACGCTTCTGGGACTTACTCAAGGCCTGAATCTATTGGGTGTGTTGCCTTTCCTAAACAGGGGGACCACTCAATTTCCATCTTGACGCGATGATGTTTCAAGACACCATACCAAATGGGTTCTTCTGGGTGGGGAGTGGAGTGAAATGCAGAGCTCCATGTTCTTCCCATCCCCTGATATGGACTCTCATCCGAGCATCACCGATGAGGCGGCGCAGCTGGTGCAGTGCATTGAGGCAGGCTATCTCCATGTTCCCTTTACGTCTCTTGGGGCACTGTCATCACGCCGTAGGAAGGGCCTCCAGGTGGATGTGATGCAGGAGGTATCCTATCGTATTGATGTGGTCTTCATACCCGTTGTAGGGCAGGAAGCTTGATTTCAGTCGGCAGAGGTTTGTCCATATATTATGGCGGATGCCATGCACGCATTCTTCCGACAACTCTCTGGGTATGTCAAACTGAGAGGTGGCCATAGGACAAAACAAAACTGTTATATCATCCCTAGATATTCGTTTCCTCTGGTGCAGCATATCGGCATACTCCTTAGCTTGTGACTCCTCTACCTGGTCAGCCCAACTAAGACGCTCGCTGCCAATGTGGTCGGAGGCGGTGGGACCGGTAGGTGCTGAGTCATTATATGGGAGATTTTGAGGTGGTTTAGAGGATGAACGTAGCCCTGGACCATCTCCTGATTGTAAAAGGATGTTTTCAGTGACTAACTAGGAATCTGAAAGGCTTGATCCCATCCTTCTGAGTGCCTCGGCATACAAGGGATTTTCCTTGCTTGATTCGGCAGGGAGAGGACCTTCCTGTTGATATGATATGTCATCGCAGGGAGGACCTCTGCAATGGCGGCTGTAATGGCGAGGACTACCATTACTTATTGATGCTTCACCGCATAAATGCCTTTTGCAGTGCACACCCTAGGGAGGACCTCTAAGGCGTGTTGTAGCAAGGGGAGGACCTTTTGGCTGCATAGAGTCATTACGGGGAGGACCTTCACAACAACCTCCATCATGGTGAGGATGACCATCAGGGATTGAAGTTCGATGTGCATCCTGGGGAGGACCTTCAAGACACATGGAGACAAGGGGAGGACCTTCTTTTTGCTTGGGTCCAGTGCGGGGAGGACCTTTTCAATGGAGACTATGGGGGCAAGGACTAAATCATAGCTGCGGCAACAGCAAGGACTACCATTACTGCTTCCCCAGTGAGAATATTTGCGGGATACATCCTGGGGAGGGCCTCCAGAATGTACCGCTACGAGGGGAGGGCCTTCTCATTGCTCGACATCTCTATGGGGAGGACCTCTATTATCAGGATGAAGAGGACTACCATCGTGATATGATGCTTGGCAGAGTGGAGTTCTGTTCCAGCGTAACCCCTGGGGAGGACCTTCAGGGCAGGCCATGACAAGGGGAGGGTCTTCTTGTCGTGATGAGACGTCAATACGGGGAGGGCCTCCGTAGTTGCGACTATGATAGAGAGGACTACTGTTATAATCTGTGGTCCAACTACTTGGAGATTGATTGTAGTGTATTCCTCGGGGAGTACCTTCAGGGTGGACCGCAGCAGGTGGAGGACCTTCTTTCTGCTCGATCTTCTTGTCACACATAGGGTTTATGTGATTCTCATCAAAAGAGGAGCTCTCGTGATCGATCATTATATGCCTACAGGGGATCCCCCACGGGTGCTCTGGGGAGGACCTTCAGAGCTGCTGGTAGCGACATTGCGGGGAGGACCTTCGCAACTGCTACTGCCACTCCCATAATATGGTAATGGGTGGGAAGGGATCTGAGCCTTTGATGTATGCTTAGCGGTGTTGGGAACCCCAGCTTCCAGTAGAGCGGAGTCATGAACTCCATATTTATTTTCTGTCTACCTTCGGTGCATTCAGGGCACTCTTTTTCCTATGGCGGGGACCTTTTTCTATTGAAAACAACCTTCACCTCATTTGGGTACCTGTCTAATTGGGTCCCGTGACATTGTCGGGATATGCCGACAAACATCTTGACTTTTAGCAGGGATATATGCCTGCTCTAGAGCATCCATCATGATGGATGGGTGTCCCCCAGTTGGAATGAGTGAAGATCCTCAATCCGGTTGCCCTTCCATCGCGAAATATGGCCAGCTACCCTCCTGGGTAGAATTAGGGATGCAAATCTGCTCTGAGGTGGCTATCTCGTCTCTTAGATGAGTTGCCTCAATTGGGGAGACGGGCTCACAGGCCCGAGTCCTTGCTGTTGCAACTTATGCAATTACATTCTGTCAAGTCTGCAACATATGATCTAGGATTGATACCTGCTTCTCCATCATTGCCAAGATATGTAGAGAGACATTTTTTGCTAGAACGGGTATGAAGGACCATTCTGGTATCGGAGTAGGAATATCCTACTCTGGTCCTCCGGTGGTCAGTGGGTTCTGACAATTCTCCTGTGTCGGGGAAGGTAAACAAATCTGGCCCTGTACCGGGATACGCCAGTTTATCTCATCGTTTACCGCCACATTGGGGTGGCGGACTTTTCTTGCATCCACAGGGACCTGGCCCTACATATATTGGTTTCCCACCGTATTGAGTCGGTGGCCTTTTTTGGCGAGGAGACGTGCCCGCCTATGAGTTTCTTCCACATCTGAGTGGTGGGCTTTGTTGATCGCCACCATATTAGGATGGTGGGCATTAGAAGCAATTTCTAGGAGCTGGTCCTGCAGGTGCCAGGTCTCCACATGGGAGGTTGGTGGGCTTCACGGTTCTGGGCAGGGAGAGGTGCCTGCTGAGTAAGTGTCGTACTGCGTGAGAGACAGGCTTGATGGAGCTCGGTGGGGGTGCACAACGGCTCGTACGATGCCTCCATGTCTAGATGGTGGGCACGGGAGGAGCGAATAGGTGTAGGTGCCTATTTGTGGTATGTCTCCGTGGCTGTGCAGGCATTCGCCGGATGGTCTGACCAGTGACTCTTAAGAACTCACATTGGTCGAGAGGATGGGAATTCGGGTTCATCGCACCCTTTTTAGGGGGGGGGAATTATTACCTATTCTGGGACTCTCTTATTGATTTAATACGTATTCATATGTTCGTGAAACATTGGTTTATACCCAAACATAGTATCCATGGATTTAACCTTGGTGGGAAATGGTCAGTTGGACGTAGGGGTTTAAAATCATTTATACCCGAGGTTTACCATCCCTCATTGGATTAATGACCCCAAAGAGTCAAAAGTCACTTGAGGCGGCACTAGGATGGGTGCGGTGAACCGATGTGAAGATAATCGGATCAACCAGTTGTTGGGATTGAACCTAAGGGAGGCTTCTTACATACCCTGCTTAGGAGGCATGGATCAAAGTCCACGTAGTTCGAACAGGTGTGTCGGAGAACCGACGTGAATGTGGACACGGGGGTCAGAAGGTGGTTGGGTTTGAACCTCTTTGAGGCTTCCCACATATCCCTGTGGTAGGGAATCAAAGTCCTCATAGTTCGCATTGGCTTGGGACTTACGATATCAGGCAGCCCAAAATGATGGATTGGGGATTACACTCTGAGGAGGCCCATGGTGATGGATTGGGGCTTACACTCTGTGGAGGCCCATAATGTGGATTGGGGATTACACTCTGAGGAGGCCCGTGGTGATTGATTGGGGCTTACACTCTGAGGAGGCCCAATGTGTGAATTGGGGTATACACTCTGAGGAGGCCCATGGTGATGGATTGGGGCTTACACTCTGAGGAGGCCCATGGTGATGGATTGGGGCTGACACTCTGAGGAGGCCCATTCGACAAAGCGCAATGGGAGAGGTAAAGGGGGTGCTCCTGTGCCCGTATCCTCTCCTGCAGTACATGAGGGATTCCTTCTGATGGGTATTTTACTACCCCGAGGAGCCCTTAGCAAGAAGAGGGGTATAAAGAGGAATCTCAAGCTCAGACTCCACATTACCATGGGAATGTGAACCCAGGAATGCTTCTAGAATCCGCTCAAGGGTCGGGGAAACCCCTTTTCCCCTATTTACCGTGGGTAGGTCAACTCAAATTGGCGCACTGATGCACCTGAGGGTTAAAACACATGGATCTGGTGGATCTGGTGGAGGCCTCGGCTCGGGGTCGATGAGGGAGTCATGTGGGATTAGGTCGGATTAGGAGGATCTTATGTGGCTTAGGAAATGGGAACTCTGAAGGTTTTGGTGCCCTTCGCATAGGGAAGTGCTACGTGGCTGGAGGGGCCATCCGCGAACCAGGGTGGTCCACGGACTAAGAGGTCATCCGCGAACCAGGAGGGTCCGAGGACTGACTGGCCATCCGCGAACCAGGAGGGTCTGCAGACTGATTGGCATCCCATGAACCAAGGGGCTTCGTGGCTCCGGGTTCAATCCGTGAACCAGGGTGGTCCGCGGAGGGTTCCACGCGAGCAGTGGTGGTCAAGGGTGGTGCTGATCAGGGGTTCATCAGTCGAGGCTTCGCCCGCGTCGGATGGTGTTATGCGGTGCGACGGATTGGAAAAGTGTCATAAATTCCCTGGTCCACGGGGAGTGCATCCGCAGAGGGGCTATGGTTCATGGTCTTCTCTTTTTATGTTATTTTGAGTTCGCGGTTCACCAAATTATTATGCATTTTTGGTTCCTTATTAGTTCGTTCCTAGGTTTATACCTGCTCTCGTTCGCGAACTGGAACTTCGCTGTTTGCGAAATTCTAAGCGTTCCTTTGAAATCCTTCCACCCGACTCTGATCGATCTTTTCTTCTTTAGCCTTCAAATCATCTGAATCCCAGTCTCCGAATCCTTTCTCCTTTCCCCTTCGGTCTCCTTTTATAGAGTGGGGAAAAAGATGTATCTGCGGTCACGGGGAACCTTTTGCGGAGTCCCATAACCGAATACCCTGTTTACAGCTGACTTGGTCAATCCATAATTTGCGGTGGGTATTGAACGCTTCTCCCCCCCCCCCCCCCCCGTGAACTGAACTCAGGGTGTGCTTTGTGACCACAGAGGGTTTCACCTCCATTCCGCTAACGATAGCGAATGCATCTTGAACCGGTCGACGCGGTCCGCAGTTGGGTCGGTTCATGACGGTGAACCGGATCGGTGCCCACTGTGCCTCATGACCGCAGAGGATCTCCGCCTCCATTTCATGAACAATGACGGTTCATAGAGGGGGAACTTCGCGGGGCCTGGTCATGTTGTGTTTTCATGGGACCGGTCCACGGACCGGTCCTGCTTGGCCCTTCTTTGAATTTTCTCCATTCTTTTCCCCAATTCATTGGGGGATTTGGGTAGAATCTCCATTGCAAATTTTTTAGGACCCTACAAGGGTTTTTTTGTTTTATTATTATTTTTAATATTTTTCCCGGATTTTGAGGGTTTTCTGGGTTTTCTGGGTTTTTATGGTTTTTATGGTTTTTAGTGTTTTTTTGGTTTTTTTGGGGGTTTTAAGTGTATTTAGTTTTTAAATGTTTTTTTATGTTTTTATATGGTTTTTGGGATTTTTATGTTTTTTGGAATTTTTAGTGAATTTTTAGGATTTTATTACTTTTTAGGGGTTTTAGGGATTTTGAGTGTTTTTTTTATATTTTTAGATTTTTAAGGTTTTTAGATTTTTTTATGGTTTTTAGGGTTTTAAAAGGGGTTTAGAGTTTTTAGTGGTTATTAATGTTTACATATTTTTTAGGGTTTTTATGTTTTTAGAGAATTTTATGAGGTTTAGGGGCTTCAAGGGGTTCTAGGGTCTTTTAGGGTTTTTTATTGTTTTTATCATTTTTTGGTTTTTATGGGTTTTAATTATTTTTAGGTTTTTAAGGATTTTTCAGTGTTTTCACGATTTTTAGGGTTTTTGACATTTTTATATATTTTTATGTCCTCATTGTATTTTTATGGGGTTTTAGGATTTTTAGGGATTTTTATGATCTTTAGGGTCTTTTTTGAAATTTAGGTGTTTTTATTTTTTTAGCAATTTTTAGGTTTTCAGGAGTTTTAAGCATTTTTAGGTTTTTAATGTTTTATTATTATTATTATGGGTTTTTTGAGTTTTTAAATTTTTATATAAATTTATTTTTTAGGGTTATATGGTTTTTAGGGATTTTAGGGATTTTGATGTTTTTATGGTTTTGGTGGTTTCTTAGCATTTTACGATTTTTTTTATGGTTTTTATGTTTTTTATTGGTTTTAGGATTTTTGGGGTTTTATGGTTTGTTATAATCTTTAGTGGTTTTTATCAGTTTTTTGGAATATTTAATATTTTTAGCCGTATAATGTTTTTATGGTTTTAGGGCTTTTAGGGGTTTTATTGTTTTTAATGGATTTTACTATTTTTAGGTTCTTAAGGTTTTATTAGGGTTTGTCATGGTTTTTTATGTTTTAATGGGTTTTAGTGTTTTTAAAATTTTTATGCATTCTAGAGTTTTTAGGTAATTTGTGGGTTTTTATGGTATTTAGGGGTTTTAGGGTTTTATGTGTTTTTAGCTTTTAAAATTTTGTTAGTGTTTTTCAATGTTTTTAAGTTTCTTACAGATTTTTAGCAACTTTTAGGATCTTCATGATTTTAAGGGAATTTAAAGGTCTATAGGGGATTTAATGGATTTATTTTTTTATGGTTTTTTGGATATTTTAATACGTTTTAATTTTTTTGAGAGTCTTTTAACATTTTTAGTTGTTTAAAAGTTTTTTAGAGTTTTTTGGGTTTTTATGAGGTTTTAGGGATTTAAATGTTTTTAGGGTTTTTAGGGTTTTATGGGTTTTTTCGTTTTTAGGTTTTTGGGGGTTTTTTATGGTTCTTAATGTTTTATTAGGGTTTTTTCTCATATTTTAGGGTTTTTTATATTGTAAAGTATTTTTAGGGTTTTCTCAAAAAAATACAAATTTTATAGATTTTGTGGGTTATATGGTTTTTTAAGGTTTTTTTGGGTTTAATGTATTTTTTCATTTTTTTTGTTTTTTAGTTTTTAAGGGTTTTATGGTTTTTGGAGTTTATTATTGTTTTTAGGGGTTTTAAATATTTTTAGTTGTTTTAGTGTTTTTTAGGATTTTATATATTTTTTTGTTTTTATGGTTTTACGGAGATTTATGATCTTTTACCGGGTTTTTTGTATTTTTATATTTTTATGGTTTTATGTGTTTTTATGTTTTTAAACATTTATTATTATTTTTTCAGAGTTTTTTGGTTTTTTAAATTTCTGGGGATTTCAGGACATTTATGGTTTTTAGTGTTTTCTTGTTTTTTATAGATTATGAGGGTTTTAAGGATGGTTTTAGGTGTTTTGGGGTTTTTGGGGTTTTAAAAATTTTCAGGTTTTATGAGTTTTATGTTTTTTATGTTTTTTATGTTTTCTTAATGTTTTTCACAATTTTTAGGGGCTTTTCCATTCTGGGGATTTTTTTGACCATTTAGAATTTATATGGGTATTTATGTTTTTTAAAGATATTAAGGGTAATTAAGGATTTTTATGGTTTTATGGGTTTTTTTTCGGGTTTTCGGGTTTTTTATTTTAAGGTTTTTTAATACTTTTAGTGTTTTTAACATTTTTATGGGTTTAAAGGGGTTTTAAAGTTTTTATTTTTTAGTGTCTTTATGGGTATTTAGGGTTTTATAGTTTTTTGAAATTTTTATAGGTTTCATGGTTTTTAGGGTAGATTAGTGTTTTTATCATTTTTATCTTTTTAAGGGTTTTATGTGTAAGATGTTTTAAAGGTTTTATTTGGGGTTTTTATGATTTTGAGGGTTTTTATGTTGTTAGAGATTTTTAGGTTTTTTTAGTATTTTTATTGTTTTTAGGGGTTTTAGGGATTTTGAGGGTTTTTAGTGCTTGTTATGGTTTCTATGGTTTTTTTTGGTTTTTTAGAATTTTTTTAGATTTTTAGAGGTTTTAAGTGTTTTAATTTTTTAACAGTTTTCATAAGATTTTTCAGAGATTTAGGGTTTTTTATGTTTTTTGGGATTTTGAGGTATTTTTTAGGATTTATATGGGTTTTTAGGGATTTTGAAATTTAGAGTGATATATGTTTTTAAGGATTTCTTGGAATTTTGTAGGGGTTTTTTATTTTTTTAGGGATTTAAGGTTTTTAGAGTTTTAACATTTTTAGCAATTTAAATGGTTTTTATATTTTTTTGATCTTAATATTTTATGGATTTTTTTATTTTTATGCTTTTTAGGATTTTTATTGTTTTTTATATTTTTAGATTTCTTAGGGTTTTTTGGATTTTTTTATGTCTTTTATTGGTTATTTTAATTTTAGGCTTTTAATGTTTCTGTAGGTTTTTCATGGGTTTTAGGTGTTTTTATGTTTTTATTGATTTTTGGATATTTTTATGAATTTTATGGTTTTTAGGTATTTTTTGGGGTTTTAGTGTTTTAGGGTTTTTATAGTTTTCTACGTTTTAGGGGGTTTTGAATTTTTAGGTTTTTTATGTTTTTTAGAGTTTTTTATTATTTTTAAGGTTTTAAAAGGTTTTATAGTTTTTTGTGGTTTTTTGGGGGTTGGGTGTTTAAGGTTTTTAGGTATTTTTATTTTTTTAGAGGTTTTATTGGTTTTAGTGTTTTTAGGGTCTTCGTGGAGTTTTTTCATTTTTTTATGTTTTTAGGGGATTTAATTGTTTTTAGAATTTTAAGGTTTTATGAATACATCCATATTTTTAGAGTTTTTTACATTTTTAATGATTTTTAAGGATTTGTTTTTGGAATTTTTGGGTTTTTAATATTTTTGGGTTTTTTATGATTTTTAGGGTTATTGTGGTTATATAATGTTTTTATCATTTTATAGGTTTTTTGGGGATTTAAGTAGTTTTATCTTTTTATGTTCTTTTTAGAGTTTTTCGGGTTTTTACGAATTTTTACATTTTTAAGGTTATTAGAACTTTTTTATGATTTTTATGGTTTTTAGTTTATTTAGGGACGTGGGGGATTTTTATATGTTTCTATGGGTTTTAGTATTTTTAATGTTTTTTGGGTTCTTAGGGTTTTTGGTGTTTTGTAGAGGTTTTAAATTTTTTAGAGTTTTTTAAGTTTTTAGCTGTTTAAATGGTTTTTAGAGTTTCTAGTTGTTTTAAGGTTTTTATGGATTTTTAATGTTTTTATGATTTTTTGAGGTTTTAAGGTTTTTATAGTTTTTAGGTATTTTATTGTTTTTAGATCTTTTAAGGTTTTTTAGTGGTTCGAAGTGTTTTTAGATTTTTAAGGTTTTCTTAGTGTTTTTCAGATTTTTTAGAGGATTTTACATTTTTAGAAGTTTTTAGAGATACATTAGGATTTTTATGGTTTTTATGGGTTTTAGGGATGTTGAGGGGTTTTTTTGTGTTTTTATGGTTTTATTTGGGGTTTTACGTATTTTTTTAGTTTTTATATTTTTCAAATATTTTTTGAAGTATTTTAAACTTTTTAGGGGTTTAAATAGTTTTTAGGTTTTTTATGGTGTATAGGGTTTTATATAGTATTTTGGATTTTTAATGATTTATATGGGTTTTATGGTTTTTGGTGGTTTAAGCGTTTTAGGGTCATTTTAGGTTTCTATGGATTTATCATTTTTTAGGATTTAATGGTTTTTAGGCGTTTTAGGGTTTCATTTAGTTTTTAGGTTTTTTTTTAATGATTTTTTAGGTTTTTAGTGTATATGGGGTTTATAGAGTTTTTAGTGGGGATTTTGGGTTTTATGGGATTTATGGGATTTATGGTATTTATGGGTTTTTTGTTGTTTATGGATTTTTGGAATTTTAGGGGTTTTAACAATTTTTATATTTTTTGGGGTTTTAATTGTGTTTTGGTTTTTAAGGTTTTCTAAGGGGTTTTTAGGGGTTTTTTGGAATTTTATGTATTTAGGATTTTATTATTATTTTTACTATTTTTTGGTTTTAGGGGTTTTTTTGGGTTTTTTGGGTTTTTTAGGGTTTTTAGGGTTTTAGGGTTCTCATTCATTTTAGAGATTTAAAGTTGTTTTAGAGTTTTTGTTACACTTTTAGGTGTCCATGATGGTCTAATTTTTTTGGATTAGTTGTTTCATCCTTGAAGTCATTGGTTCATGGTTTCATGATTATTGTCACGTTTATACTATTTGTTTATATTTTGGTTATGGTGGAGGTTTTGGGCGATTCTGAAGGTTCTCTAGATCATATTTGTTCATTGGGTGTCTTGGAGATGGCGTAAAATCAGTATGGAAGTCATGGATGTTTTCAAATGGTGGTTCCAGTGGTTTTCAGGAAGAATACAATGACACTGCACTAATTCGGGTGACCGTGACAATGTATCATTATTTTATATAGGTGACATTACCTCGGTTGATGTGTTGGAAGAGGTAAAAACATCATGTTGCTGGCTATGCGATGGTTTGAATTTTAAATTTTAAGTGGGGTTTTAATGTTTTAACTTGTGACATTAGTTTACAATAGAATTTTTTATATATGTAATACATCTAGTTAACACGTAACCAGAAATTTGATTTTAAAAAAATATTAAAATATTGATTTGGAGGGGTCTAAAGGGTTTTTAGTGTTTTAATGGTTTTTCTCAATTTTTATGGGTTTTTAAGGTTTTTAGGTTTTTAAAGGTTTTTAGAGGCTTTTCTGGATTTTAGTGGGTTTTAAGGGTTTTAGGTCCTTTTAGGCTATTATGGGTTTTTTAGAATTTTTTGGTTTATTAGGATATTTAAGTGTTTCAGGATTTTAGGGTTTTCTTAGAGGTTTCTATAATTTTAGTGTTTTTTTTTCATTTTTATGTATTTTTAGTGTTTTTTTTGTAATTTTATGGTTTTATAGGTTTTTTAGATATTTTGACGGTTCTTATTGTTTTTAGGTGTTTTTTTGTTATTTTTTGTTTTTTTGGGGTTATTTTTTAGGGTAGAAAGGCTCATGACCAAGAATGTATGGTCCCCTAAAATAGTTTTTATATTTTTTAGTGTTTTTTTGGTTTTTTGGTTTTTTATGGTTTTAAGGGTTTTTGTGGTTTTTATGGTTTTTATGGTTCTTATAGTTTTTAGGGTTTTATAGTCTAAGGGGTTTTATGGGTTTTAGGGCTTTTTTTGATTTCGAGGTCCTTTTACGGTTTTTTTAGGTTTCTAAGGGGTTTTATGTTTTTTAAGTATTTTAAGGATTTCATTGGGGTTTTAAGGATTTTTTGAATTTCAATGGTAATTTAGGGTTCTTAGGGATTCTGAGGGTTTTAGGTATTTTGGGGTTTTAAGGGTTTAAGGAGATTTTAGGTCTTTAGTGGTTTAAAGTGTTTTTAGGCTTTAAAGGTTTTCTTAGATTTTTTCAGTGTTTTTAGTGGTTTTACATTTTTAGTATTTTTTTGGATTTTTTTATTTTTAAATTTTTAGGGTTCTTAGGGATTTTGTGTTTTTTAATGGTTTTTTTCATTTTTTGTTTTTTAGAGTGTTTTAGGTTTAAATGATTTTTTATAGTTTTTTAATATTTTTTAGGGGTTTAAAGGGTATCTTGAGTTTTTATTGTGTTTATAGGGTTTAATGGGTTTTAATTATATTTAGTGGGTTTTTTATTATTTTTAGGGTTTTTAGCCTTTTAGGGTTTTTTTAGTTTTTTGGGGTTTTAATTTTGTCAATGATTTTTAATGTTTCTTAGGGTTTATTATGGGTTATTAGGGGTTTATACTTTTTTTGGATTTTTAGGGTCTTTTTAGTACTTTAATCAGATTTTTATGGCTTTTTGTGATTTTGAGGGGTTTAGGGGTTTTTTGGTTTTTTGGGTATTTTGATTTTTTAGCCTTTTAAGGTTTTTAAGAGTTTTAAGTGTTATTAGGTTTTTATGATTTTTTATGGTTTTTCATGTTTTTGTATTTTTATGTTTATTGGTATTTGAATGGTTTTTATTATTTTTATAGGTTTAGAGGTTTTATGGTTTTTAGGGGTTTAGGGTTCTATCGGGGTCTTAGGGTTTTTTTGAGTTATTAGGGTTTTTTTGTTTTAAGGGGTTTAAATAGGTTTTTATATTATTTTGTAAATTTGGGGGTTTAAAATGGTTTTATATTCTTTTTAGAGTTTTTAATAGTGTTTACAGTATTTTAATGTCTTTAGAAGCTTTTATGGTTGTTGGTTTTTTAGGTTTTTTAGAGTTTTTAACATTTCTTATATTTTTAAGGGGTTTTATCCATTTTTAGTTTTATATGTTTTCCTTAAGGGTTTATAAGACATTTAGGGGTTTTTTTAATGTATTTTTAGTGATTTTTTAAATTTGTATGGATTGTTTGGGTTTTTTGGATTTTGAGGGGTTTTTTAGGTTCTTCATATTTGTTTTTGGTTTTTGAGTTTTTTTTGTTCTTAGGTTTTTTTTAGAATTTTTTGAAAAATTAAATGGATTAATGGTTATTTATATATTTTAGTAGTTTTTTGTGTTTTTACATGTTTTTTTAGGTTTTAAGGTTTTCCTAGGGGTTTTTGGGGTTTATAGGGGTTTTTTCATTTTTTACAGATTTTTAGGGATTTTATATTTTTTGGGATATTATGCATTTGTAGTGTTTTTAAGGTTATTAGTGTTTTTTATTGATTTATGCTTTTAGGTTTTTAGGGGTAATAAGGGTTGTTATATTCTTAAGGTTTTCTTAGCGTTTTTCATGGTTTTTACTTTTTCTTATACCTTTTGTTATTTTTAGCCCTTTTTTCATATTTAGGTGGTTTTTTCGTGTTTTTATGTTTTTTTCGGTTTTTAATTTTTTTGGGTGATTTTTAGGTTGTTTTTATTTTGTTAAGGTTTTTGTATATTCATAAAAATTTTAGGTTTTTAAAGGGATTCGTTATATTTTAGTGGTTTTAGGGATTCTATGGGGTTTAATTATTTTTAATGTTTTTAGGGGATTTTAGGGTTTTTAGGGTCTTTATGGTTTATAGAGTACTTAGTTTTTTATGTGGTTTTATGATATTTTTATGTTTTTAGGGTGTTTAAGTGTTTTTATACTTTTAAGGATTTCATAGGGATTTCATGGTTTTTAAGGGTTTTTTATGATTTTTCTGATTTTGAGGTCTTTTTTATGATTTTTTTAGTTTTCAGTATTTTAGTAATTTTTTTATGGTTTTTAGGGATTTTTAGGTTTTTAGGAATTTTAAGGTTTTTTGGTTTTTAAGGGGGGTTAGTTTTTATGGATTTAATGTTTTTTTAGAGTATTTTAAAAATTTTATGGGGTTAAAGGGGTTTTTAGAGTTTTTTGGGGGTTTTGGGTGTTTTTATTGGTTTTTAGGGTTTTATGGTTTTAGGGGGTATTTTGGTTTTTAGAGGTTTTAGGGTTTTGATATTATTTGAGTTTATAGTTTTTAATGGATTTTCGGGGGTTTAAGTTTTTTTATGTTTTGATATTTTTCCTAGATTTTTTCAATCATTTTATGGTTTTTATGTTTTTAGGAATTTTTATGTATTTTTACGGCTTTTAAGTTTTTTTGGGGGGGTTTTGGGTTTTTAGAAGTTTTAGGGTTTTTAGATTTTCTAGGTTGTTTGAGGTTTTAAGTGTTTTTAGGTTTTTAATATATTTTTAGATTTTTCAATGTTTTAGGGTTTTTTTATGTTTTTAGAGAATTTTTGGGTTTTTAGGATTTTATGGTTTTAGGGGGTTTTTCGAGATATTGAGATTTTTTAAGATTTTTTTTTGTTTTTTGGGGTTTCAGGAGGTTTATTTGTGTTTTTAGTGGTTTTAGGTATTTTTAGAGATTTTTAAATATTTTTAGAGTTTTAGAAGATTTTTTTACTTTTTTGTTGTTTTTAGAGGTGTTAATATTTTTTAGGGATTTTTAATTTTTTTGGGTTTTTAGGGTTTTTAGGTTTTTACGGGGTTTTAGCATTTTTTTATATGTTTTAAATTTTTTATGGTTTTGTGGATTTAAGAGTGGCTTTTATATTTTTTTTGTTTCTTATGTTTTTAGGGATTTAAAGGGATTTTAAGAATTTTAATTTTTTAGGTTTTTTAATCATTTTGATGGTTTTGGGGATTTTAGGGTTTTTGTGGTTTTTGTTGTTTTTAGGGTTTTTAGGGGAGTTTTGAATTTATATGGGTAAAATGGTTTGAAGGTATTTTAAGAAATTTAAGAGTTTTTTGTGTTTTTTAGGGTTTTCATGGGGGTTTTCAACATTTTGAAGGCTTTTAGGGTTTTTATGGTTTCTAGTGGATTTTCATGTTTTTCATGTATTTTCAGGGTATTTTAGTTTTTTGGGGTTATATGTTTTTTTAGAGTTTTTAATGTTTTCTTAGGGGTTTTCATCATTTTGGGTTTTTTATTTTTTTAATGATTTTTAGTTCTTCATAGGTTTTTTATTGTTTTTGGGGTTTTTATGTTTTGGGTGGTTTTAAAGGTTTTTTGAGATTTTAGGGATTTTAAGGAGTTTTAGATTTTTTTAAATATTTTTAGGTTTTTAAGTCGTTTTTAGAGATTTTAATGGCTTTTTAGGGTTTTAGGGTTTTAGGGTATTTTTGGGTTTTTTGGGTTTTTATGATTTTTTGGGTTTTTTATAGGATTTAGCATTACTTAGGGTTTTTAGTGATTTTTATGTTTTTAAGTATTTTAATAGATTTTCTTGGTATTTTTATTGTTTTTTGGTTTTCATGGATTTTAAGGGTTTAAAGGATTTTAGGTATTTTTGGGTTTTATGTTATTTCAGGGTTTTGGGTTTTCTTGTGTTTTAGGGTTTTAAAGGTTTTTAAGTTTTTTTAATAGTTTTGGGGGATTAAAGAGGTTTTAGAGTTTTTAAGGTTTTTATGGTTTTATGGGTTTTTAGGGGTTTTTGTTTTTAGGACATTTAGAGTTTTTAGCATTTTTTAGGTTTTTATGGGTTTTAAGAGTTATTTGGGTTTTATGGTATTTAAGGGTTTCTAGTGGTTTTGGGGTTTTTATATTTTTAGGGTTTTTAGGGATTTTCTATTAATTTAATGTTTTTTATGTTTTTTGGGTTTAAAGGGTATTTTGGGTATTTGGATAGTTATCGGTTTTTAGGGTTTTTAACATTATTAAGGTTTTTATGTCATCTATGTGTTTTTAGTTTGTATTCTTTTCTTAGGGTTTTCAGGGGTTTTAGGGTTTTCGATGTTTTTAGGGATTTTAGAACCTTTTTTCAATTTTAGATGTTTTAGGGTTTTAGATATTTAGAGGGGTTTTTAGGATTTTTTAGGTTTTCTAAAGTATTATAAAATTTAATGGGTTTTAAAGGGTTTTTAGATTTTTTTGGACTTTTATGGTGTTTTAGATATCTTAAGATTTTTTGGGGTTTTATTGTTTTTGTGTTTTTTGTTGTTTTTATGGTTTTGAGGGTCTTATCATTTTTAGGTTTTTAGGGTTTTAATTTTTTTTATTTTTTATTTTTTTTACTATTTTAGTGGGTTAAATGGATTTAAAAAATTTTAATGGGTTTTCTGGATTTTTGTGAGTTTTTTAGGGTTTAAAAAATTTTAAACTGTTTTTTTGTTTTTTTGGGTTTTATGGTATTTTATGGTTTATAACATTTTTAGGTTTTTTAGGGGTTTTATGTGTTTTTGTTTTTTCAGTTTTTTTGGCAATTTTAGCGTTTTAGGGTTCTTTAACTATTTAGGGATTTTTCGGGATTTTTAAGACTTTTAGGGTTTTATGGTTTTCTTGGGTTTTCATAGGTTTATTTAGTATTTAATGATTTTTAAGGTCTTTTAATTTTTTTTAACCTTTCTCATTTTTTTAAAACGGTTTTATCATTTGTAATTTTTTATGGTTCTATTAAGGTTTTTATCGTTTTTAGGGGTTTTAGTGGCTTTTGAGTTTTTTTGTGTTTTTTTAGAAGTTTTAAGTGTTTTTAGTATTTTAAATTTTTTCTAGGTTTTTTAGGGTTTATTTGTTTTTATGTTTTAAGGGATTTTATGGAATTCTTATGCTTCTTATGGATTTTAGGTTTTTAGGGAATTTCAGTGATTTTAGATTTTTTAGAGATTTTTTTATTTTTTTAGGGTTTTAGCTATATTTTAGGGTTTTTATGGGTTTTAAGTGTTTTTATGTGTTTAAGGTTTGCATAGGGGTTTTTAGGTATTTTTGGGTTTTTTAAAGTTTTAGAGATTTTAGGTATTATTTATGATTTTAATGGTTTTTATAGTTATTTAGCATTTTGATGTTTTTAGGGTTTTTGCTCTTAAATTTTTTTCTTGATTTTTTAAGATTTCATTATGTTTTTAAGGGTTTTAAGGATTTTGGGGTGTTTTTAACATTTCTAGGGTTTTAACAGATTTTTAGTTTTTTTATGTGGTTTTACTCTTTTTACAAAAATTTTATATTTTTACAGTTTTTATGTGTTTTTATGGTTTTATTGTTTTTATGGTTTTTTATGTGTTTTAGGTATTTTAGGGTTTCAGGTGTTTTTGCGATATTATGGGTTTTTGAGATTTTAATGTTTTAGGTATTTTAGGGCCATTTAGGTTTTTATGAGGTTTAGGGTAATTTTGTTATTTTGAGGGATTTTTGATATTTTTAGGGCTATTAGAATTTTGTAGGTTTTTTGGGGTTTTAAGTGTATTCAATTTTTTAAGGATTTATTATAGTTTTTTGGTTTTTAGGGGTTTTTATCTTTTAGGGATTTTTAGGGATTTATAATTTTTATATTTTTTATGGTTTTAGGGTTTTGAGGGGTTTTTGGGGTTTTGGGTTGTTTAGTGTTTTTATGGTTGTTTTGGTTTTGAGTTTATTTAGATTTCTTGGGGGTTATAATTTTATTATAGTATTTTAACATTTTTAGGGGCTCAGAGGGTTTGTATATATCTTAGTGGAATTTAGGGGTTTTAGGATTTTTTGAGGTTTTTATGGGGTTTTAGGGTGTTTAATGTTTTTGAGGGTTTTTACGGTTTTTATTGGTTTTTGGGTTTTAAGGGTTTTTGGTATTTTTATGGTTTTTGTGGATTTAACATTTTTTAATGTTTTTAATGTTTTCTTAGGTCTTTTTTGGGGTTTTGGGGCTTTTACATTTATATATATATTTTTGGAATTTTTTGATTTTTATGGTTTTAAACGTTTTTAGTATTGTTGAGGGGTTGGGTTTTTTTGGGTATTTTAGGTTTTTAGAGTTTTTAGAGTTTTAGGGGTTTTGAGTGTTCTAATTATTATTATATTCTATAAGGTGTTTCTATATTTTTAGGATTTCTTATGTCTTTAGGGAATTTAGGTTTTCAAGGGTTTTTAGGGGTTTTTTTCTTTATAGAATTTTTATAGTTTTTTTGTGTTTAGTTTTTTTTATCATTTTTTAGATTTTTTAAGGTTTAAAGTATATTTTTGTTTTTAATTTTTTTGGGCTCCATAATGGTCTTAGGTTTTTTTAAATTTTTTGTGATTTTTAAAACTTCTTTAGTGTTTTTATAGGTTTTAGGGATTTCGATGGACTTTAGTGTTTTTGTATTTTTAGGGTTTTTGGGGTTTTTTAATTTTTTTTGGATTCGAAAGGATTTTAGAGTTTTTATCATTTTTATGGGTCTAAAAGTTTTTTACAGTTTTAGTGTATTTTTTCGATTTGAATGGGTTTTTGGAGGTTTTATTTTTTAGGGGTTTTTATGGTTTTTAGTGGTTTTTCTAGTTTTTTGGATTTTTAGGATCCTTACCATATTTTAGAGTTTTAGGGTGTTTAACTGTTATTAATTTTTATGGTTTTTAAGGGTTTTTTCATTTTTATGAATTTTTATGGATTTTTTATAATTTTAATGTTCTTTAGGGATTTATGGATTTTGAGTGTTTTCTATAGTTTTTTGGGTTTTTAGCATTTTTAGGTTTTTTGGGGTTTAAAGTTTTTTTTATCTTTTTTTTAGTTTTCTTAGGTGTTTATGGGTTATTGGTACTTTTTATGTTATTATGGATTTTTTGGGGTTTTTAGGGTTTTATTATATTTTTATATGTTTTTGTGTATTTTTGGTGGTTTTTTGTGGTTTTTTTGGTTTTTTATGTTTTTAAGGTTTTTTGAGTTTTTTAAGTGTTTTAAGGATTTTTATATTATTTAACATTTTTAGGCGTTTAAAGGGTTTTTATAGTTTTTAGTGGTTTATAAGGATTTATGGTTTTTTGAGTTTTTTAAGTTTTTAGGGGTTTATGGCTTTTAGGTTTTTTAGGATTTTTCGTGTCTTCTGTGTTTTTTGGAATTTTAAATATTTCTATGTTTTAATGGTTTTCTCAGAGGTTTTCAATGATTTTATGATTTTATGGTTTTTCGGGATTTTTAGGGCCTCATTATAATTTTTATTGTTTTTAGGGTTGTTAGGGGTTTTAGGGATTTTGGGAGTTTTCCAGGTTTTTAGGGTTTTTAACGAATTTTATGGTTTTTCATGTTTTTAGGTTTTTAGGGGTTTATGTGTTTTCACATTTTTAATGATTTCATATCTTTGTTCTGGGTATTTTACAATTTTTGGGTTTTTAGTTATCTTTTATTATTTTTATGGTTTTTAGGGGTTATAAGGATTTTTAGCATTTTATAGTATTTTTATGAATTTTTATGATATTTTTGGGGTTTTATGGGATTTTTTAGTTTTTTATGGTTTTAATATTTTTAGATATTTTTTAATATTTTTTTTGAGTTTAATGTGTTTTTAGAGTTTTTAGTGGTATTTTGGTTTTTTTGGTTTTTTTTGGTTTTTTAGGGTATTTAACATTTTTCAGGGTTTGTATAGTTTCTAGAGATTTAGAGTTTTTAGGGTTTTTAGGGGTTTCGGGGTTTTAGCATTTTTGGTGTTTTAGGTGTTTTTGTGTTTTTAATGTTTTCTTAGAGATTTTTAGGGTTTTATAGTTTTTAATGTTTTTTTTGATTTTAGGGATTTTTTAGGACTTTATGGGTTTTATAGTTTTTATGGATTCTGAGTGTTTTTTTCAGTTTTTAGGGGGTTTATGGTTTTTTTGGTTTTTAGGGTTTTTCAGTTTTTAGGGTTTTTAAGGATTTTTATATTTTTTAACATTTTTATATGTTTAAATGGATTTTATATTTTCTAGTGGTTTCTAAAGTTTTTATGGGTTTTAAGGTTTTTTCAAGATTTCAGGAGTTTATGGTTTTTCAAGATTATAGGGGTTTTGTGGTTTTTAGTGGCTTTTAGGGTCTTTTAGCATTTTTAGGGTTTTTAGGGTTTTTAGGTTTTTTAAGATGTTTTTGAGGTTTTTTTGGGTTTTTGGTTTTTTTTGGGTTATTATCAATTTTTAGGTTTTTGGGGTTTTATGATTTTTTAAGGTTTTTATAGGTTTTTCTAGATTTTTTAGGATTTTTCATGTTTTTAAGGAATTTTTGGGTAATTTTATGATTTTTGTGGTTTTAATAGGTTTTAGAGTTTTTGATGGGATTAGGGATTATTTTTTCTAGGGTTTTAAGGGTAATTTTTATGAGCTTTTAGGGTTTTAATGTTTTTTGAGTTTCTTTTATCATTTTTAGGGGTTTAAAGGGTTTTAGTGTTTTAGTGGTTTTTTGGGATTTTTAGTGGTTTTAAGGTGATTATGACTTTTTTATGGATTTTGGGGTTTTTAGGGTTTTTAGGTAATTTTAGTTTATAGCATTTTTGATTTTTTAGGGGTTTTAAGTGTTTTTAAGGTTTAATAATTTTCATAGTGATTTCCATGGTTTTTACTATTTTTTACATTTTTATTAAATTTTTTTTGTACTTTTATTATTTTTATGGTTTATAGTGTTTTTAGGGATTTTGAGTGTTTTGAGGGTTTTTTTAGTATTTTTATTTTATTTTTTCTGAGTTATAAAGGTATTTTTCATTATTTTAGGGATTTTATGGTATTTTGGAGTTTTAATGGTTTTTAGGGGTTTTTTGGTTTTTATAGTTATAGTATTTTTTTCATTTTTAGGGGTTATAAATGATTCTAGGGTTTTAATGATTTCTTAAGGGTTTTCTGGGCATTTACGTTTTTATGGATTTATAGTTATTTTATAGGATTTTTATGGTTTGTAGGGGTTTCAATAATTTTGACGGGGTTTGGGGTTTTGGGTTTTTAGTGTTTTTTTGGGTATTTAGGGTTTTTTGAGTTTTTATTGTTTTATGGTTTTTAAGAGTTTTTATATTTTTTGGGTTTTAAAGGGTTTTTAGTGTTTTTAGTGATATTTAGGGTATTTATGGGTTTTTAGGGAATTTCATGTTTTAGGGGTTTCTATTTTTTTGAGGTTATTTATTATTTTTAGGATTTTTATGGTATTTAGAGGTTTCAAGGTTTTTAGGGGTTTTAGTGCTCTTAGGTTTTTTAATAGTTTTAAGTGTTTTTAGGTATTTAAGGATTTGAGGGGTTTGTAGGGTTTTTAAAATTTTGAATATTTTTAGATATATTTATTTGTATTTTTTTAGGGTTTTAGATTTTTTGAGAGTTTTTATAAATTTATAGGTTTCTTATGGTTTTTATTATTTTTATCGTTTTTATGGTTTTTATTTATTTTTGATGTTCTTTGTGTTTTAAGGTTTTCTTTGGGTTTTTTCTATGATTTTTCCATTTTTTATGTTTTTAGGGATTTTTAGGACTTTTATGGTCTAGGGTTTTTAGGATTTTTGAAGGATTTTTGGGTTATCTAGGGTTTTTAAGAAATTTTTGGGATTTTAGGATTTTTTGAGTTTTTGGTGTTTTTTGAGTTTTTAAAGTTTCTTCTATTTTTTATATTTTAGGGGTTTTATTGTTTTTATATTTTTAGGGTTTTTATTGTTTGTTTTGGTTTTTATGGTTTTTAGGGGTCTTTATGTATTTTGGGTTTTTAGAATTTTTTAGGTTTTTAGGTGTTTTAAGTGATTTTAGTTTCTAAATGTTTTATTAAGGTATTTTATGGTTTTAAGGTTTTTATGTTTTTAGGGATTATTAAGGAATTTTTATAATTTATGGATTTTATAGTTTCTAGTTATTTTGAGGGTTTTTAGGGTTTTTTGGTTTTTTGGGGGTTTTATGGTTTTTTATTTTTAGGGTTTTAAGGTTTTTTAATGATTTTTGGGGTTTAAATGGGTTTTAGAGTTTTTAGTGTTTTTTACAATATTAACGAGTTTTTACGGTTTTTAATGTTTTTAAGGGTTTAATTAGATTTTAGGGTATTTAGGGTCTTTTGGGGTTTCTAGAGTTTTTTGGTTTTTTAGGGATTTTAAGTGTTATTAGGTTTTTAAGGTTTTCTTAGGGGTTTTATTTGTTTTTAGGGTATTTTATGTTTTTAGAGACGTTTGGGGAATTTTATGATTTTTATGGGTTTTTGGGTTTTTGGTATGTTGAGTCCTTTTAGGGTTTTAAAGGATTATAGTGTTTTAGGTTTTTAATCATTTTTTAAATTTTTAGGGGTTTCAGGTGTTTTTTGGTTTTTATGGTTTTCGTTTGATTTTTTAGGGTTTTATGGGGTTTTTACATTTTAGTGATTTTTAGGCCTTTTATGATTTTAAAATGTTTTTAGGGTTTTCATGGATTCTGAGGGTTTTAGAGTTTATTAGGGTTTTTAGGATGTTGTGGTTATTTTTTGGGTTTTAGGGGTTTTTGAGGTTTTTAGTGTTTTTAACATTTTTTAGAGTGATTAGAAGTTTTTATGGGTTTAGAGGTTTATATATATTTTTTGGGGTTCTGAGGGGTTTTATTTATATTTTGAGGTTTTTAATCGTTTTAGGGTTTTTATGGATTTCATGATTTTTAGTGTTTTTATATTTTATTGTTATTAATTTTTGTTAGGTTTTTAGGTTTTTTTGGTTTTTCCAGGTTTTAGGGTTTTTAACCATTTTTGGGATTTTTTGGGAATTTTATGATTTTTATTATTTTTTTGTTTTTACGGATTTTTAGGGTTTGATAGTTTCTATGGGTTTTAGATATTATTAAATCATTTATGGGGTTAAAGGGTTTTTAGTGTTTTTAGTGATTTTTTAGGGTTATTATGTGTTTCTAGAGATATTAATTTTTTTACGGGATTTATAGTTTTTATTTATTTTATGATTTTTAATGTTTTTAGGATTTTTTGATTTAGGGATTTTAAGTGTTTTTAGGTTTTGAAGGTTTTCTTGGGATTTTTTGGGGGTTTGGGTTTTTATGATTTCTGTGATTTTTAGGGCTTTTTAGGATTTTTATGTATTTTTATGGTTTTGAGGTATTCTAAGGGGTTTTAGGATTTTTAGAGGTTTTATGGTTTTATGGTTTACTTGGTTTTAGGGGTTTTTGAGTTTTTATGTTTCCTTTGGGTATTTAATTGTTTTCAACATTTTTACGGGTTTAAAGTGTTATTAGATTATTTGTTGGTTTTATGGTCTTTATGGGATTTTAAGGTATTTATGGTATTTATGGTTTTTATGGTTTTATGGTTTTCGGGATTGGAAGTGTTTTAGGGTTTTTAGGGTTTTTAGGGGGTTTTTTTGTTTTTTTGAGTATTTATAATTTTTTTGGGTTTTGAAGTGTTTTAGCTTTCTAAGATTTTCTTATGGTTTTTAGGGATTTATGGTTTTTACAATTTTAGCTATTTTCAGGTAATTTTTTGGTTTTTATGGTTTTTTGGGGTTTTTGTGATTTTGAGAGATATAAAAGTTCTTTTGGTTTTTATGGGGTTTTTGGTTTTTAAGGGTTTTGATTTTTTCTATGTTTTAAAGTTTTTTTAGAGTTTTTAATGCTTTTTGGGGTATAATGGGTTTTTAGTGTTTATATTGCGTTTTAGGGGTTTTATGGTTTTTAGTAATTTTTATGGTTTTAAGGGTTTTTTTGGTTTTTTATGGTTTTTAGCATTTTTAGTTTTTTAAGGTTTTTAAGTGTTCTTTTGATTTTAAATTTTTCTTAGGATTTTTCATGGTTTTTAGGGTTTTATACATTTTTTTGGGATTTTTGGGATTTTTAGGATTTTTATTGGTATAAAGGGGTTTTATGGATTTAGAATGGTATAAGGGGTTTTCAGAGTTTATAGGGTTTTTTTTATTTTTTATGGTTTTAGATTTTTTTGCGGTTATGAGGGGTTTTAAGTATTTTATGATTAAGTTTTTCTTAGGTTTTTAGGGTGTTTGTGGTTTTAAGTTATAGGGGTTTTTATGAATTTTATGGATTTAAGGGATTTTTAGGGTTTTCAAGATTTTTTGGGCTTTTGTGTTTTTATCATATTTTGGGTTTTTTTGAGTTTTTATGGTATTTATGGGTTTTAGAGTTTTTTAACATTTTTACCTGTTTAATTTGTTTTTAGAATTTTTAGCGGGTTTTAGGGGTTTATGGGGTTTTAAGTTTTTTAGGGGATTTATGATTTTTAGGTTTTTTGGGGTTTAAAGTCGTAAACGTGTTTTAGGTTTTAGGTTTTTAAGTGTTTTTTTAATTTTAAGTTTTCTATACTGTTTTTCAAAGTTTTTTGGTTTTTTATGGATTAAAAAAAATTGGAAAGTTTATGGGTTTTAGTGTTTTTTGGGATTTATAGGTTTTACGGAGGGGTTAGGGTTTTTATGGTTTATTTTGGTTTTTAGGGATTTTTCACATTTTTAGGTTTTTTATGATTTCATGGTTTTTTAATGTTTTCAAGGATTTAAGGGGTTTTTAGTTTTTTTGGATTTTAGGGTTTTTTTGGGGTTTAAGTGATTTTAATGTTTTTAGGGCTTTAGTGTTTTAATCTTTATTTTGGCGGATTAGAGTCATTAATGGTTTTTTATGCTTTTAGGTTTTTAGGGTTTAAGTATTTTTTTGGTTTTTATGTTTTTCTTAGGGGTTTTCAGGGGGTTTAAGGGTTTCATTTTTTGAGGATTTTCAGGGCTTTTTAATGATTTTCTGGGTTTTTAGGGGTTTTTCTAGTTTTTTAGGGGTTTTAGGGGTTTTAATGTTTTATTAAGATTTTCAAGGGGTTTATGGGGGTTTTTTATGTAATTAGGGATTTTAATATATTTTTTCGGATTTTTTTTGGTTTTTAGGGATTTTATGAGTTTTAGGATTTTTTAGGACTTTAGGTTTTTTATGGGTTTTATGGATTTTTTTTCTCAATTTAATAGGTTTTTTAGAGTTTTTAACATATTTATGGTTTTAAAAGGTTAATAGAGGTTTTAGTTGTTTCAATGTTTTTATGGGTTTTTAGTTTTTTAATGGGTTTTATGGTTTATATGTTTTTCGGGGTTTTTTTGGGTTTTATGGGATATTTTGGGGTTTTTTCATTGTTTTAGTTTTCTTAGTGTTTTATGTGAATTTTAGGTTTTTAAGGTCATTTTAGGGTTTTTCAATGTTGTTTTGTTTTTTGGAGATTTTAGGAAATTTTATGATTTTTAGGGTTTTTAGGGATTTTGAGTGTTTCAGGGTTTTGGGGTTTTTTTGGGTTTTTTGGTATTTGTTGTTTTTTATGTTTTAAAGGTAATTTATGAGTTTTAAGGGTGTTGGGGTTTTTAGATTTATTAAACATATTTAGGGTTATAAGTATATTTATAGTTTTTAGTGTGTTTATATTTTCATCATTTTTTAGGGTTTTATGGTTTCAGTTTTTTTATGATATTAGGGAATTTTTTCTATTTTTAGGGTTTGTTTTTTGATTTTTTACTATTTTAGGGATTTGGAAGGGTCTTAGGGTTTTTAGGGTTTTTAGGGTTTTTAGAAATTTTGGAGTTTTAATTTTTATTAGTTTTTAATGGTTTTCTTTGTGGGTTTCATGGTTTTTATGTTTTTTTAGATTTTTTTGGGATTTTAGGGTTTTTTAGGCAATTTCTGTTTTTTACGTTTTTAAGGATTTTGATGGTTTTAGAGTTTTTATGGCTTGTGGTTTTATGGTTTATTTTTTTGGGGCTTTTTTATGTTTTTTTAGTTTTTTCTGTTTTTTGATGTTTTAGAATTTTTAATGTTATTTGGGGTTTATGGGTTTTTGAGGTTTTTAGAAAGTTATAGGTTTTTAGTGACTTTTAGTGTTTTTATCATTTTTAGGTTATTTTGGGGTTTTATGTGTTTTTTATTTTTTTAAGGATTTCTTAGGTGTTTTCAATGTTTTTGGGGTTTTTATGTATTTAGGTATTTTTTGGTATTTTTTATCATTTTTATATATATTTTTTTGAAATTTTATGTATTTTGAGGGTTTTTAGGTTTGTTTGGGGTTTATTAGGGTTTATTATGTTCATTATATTTTTAGGGCTTTTTGTTTTTTTCGATTTTTATGGTTTTTTTAGGGATTTTCAGGGTTTGGGGGGGTTTTACATTTTTAGTAATTTTTGGATTTTTTAGTATTTTTATGGGTTTTAGAGGTTTTTATGTTTTTTGGGGTTTAAATTTTTTTAAGGATTTTATGGTTTTTAGGGGTTTTCAGGTTTTTAGTTTTTTTTAGGTTTTTTGGGGCCTTAATTGTTTTTAGTAGTTTAATATTTTATTAGGTAATTTTAGGGTGTATAATTTTTTTTACATTTATAGGATTTTTTAGATTTTTTTTATTCTTATTTTTTTAAAATTTTTAAGGATATATAGGATTTTTTTGGGGGGGTTAGGTTTTCATGGTTTTTTAGCATTTTTTGGGTTAGGGGTTTTTAGTGGTATTTGGTTCTTATGGTTTTCATAGGATTCGTTTAGCATTTTTAAGGGTATTTAAATTTTTAGGGATTTTTATGGGTTTTTATGATTTTTTGGTGTTTAAGGGTTTTAGTGATTTTTTTGGGTTTTAGGGTTGGTTTAGTTTTTTTTTGGGTTTTTATTTTTTCTTTAGTTTTTTGGGGTTTAATTATGTTTTATATTTCTTTAATGTTTTTATGTTTTTAAATGGTTTTTATAGTTTTTAGTGGTTTTTAGTATTTTTTGGGGTTTTAGGGGTTTTTAAGATTTTTAGGGTGTTTTATTTTTTTTAGGTTTTTATGGGGTTTAAGTTTTTTTATATATTCAAGTTTTAATTATGTTTTTTCAACAATTTTATGTTTATTTTAGGGGTTTTTGGTATTTTTAGGTTATTTATGGTTTTTAGATTTTTTTGGGTTTTTTGGGTTTTTAGGGTTTTTAGGGTTTTTCGGACTTTTTTAGGGTTTTGGGATTTTAATCATTCTTAGGACATTTATGGTTTTAAAGTGTTTTTTTGTTTTTGAGTTTTTCATAGGGGTTTTCAGTGTTTTTTGGGTTTTAATATATTCAGGTATTTTGTGAGATTTTTTAGGATCTTAGGGTATTTAGAGTTTTAAAGAATTTTGATGGTTTTTGAGGTTTTTAGGGATTTTATGTTTTTTTGAATTTTTAGGGGGTTTCTTGAGTTTTTTAGGATTTTATGGGTTTTAGTGTATCTTAAGGTTTTTAGGGGTTTAGATGGTTTTATAATTTTTAGTGGGCTTTAGGGGTTTTATGTATTTTTTTTTATTTTTAAAGGATTTTTAAGGGTTTATGGTTTTTAGGTTATTTTAGGGGTTTTATGATCTTTTTGGAAAGGAAGGCATAGGGCCAGGATAATCTTGGCCCCCCCAAAATTTATTAAAAGAAAGAAAACAAGTATACAAGGTTGGGTCATGGTCAAACGAACCACACCAAAAAACCCTAGACCCCCAAGACACCAAAAAACATAAAACAACCGCAAAGAAAAATGAAAAGAAACAAGAACTACAAATCAGTTTCTACATCCCCATAAGGATCCCCTTCAGCACTATAACCAGAGGAAGCATCCAACTCCACTAACTCCCATTCAGAAGACTCATATTTCTTGAGTAAGGTAGTGTAATACTCTCTGAGATTTTGCTGATCCACATTCACCTTCTCCTTGACAGGCCGACCTCCCCTACTACAGACATGTTCCATATCTTTGTAAGAGGCTCTCATGGACACAGTCTTTGGAAGATTAAAATAGTCCTTCCTCGGCCTCCCCTTTCAGGGATCTAAAGAGACCCCTGCAGATTTTTTTTCCTTCCCAAGAGGGATGGCTTCCTCTAGCAAGGCCCTATCATTAATGATTATATCCATGATGTGATTCATCCTTCTACCATATTCATAGAAAAGGTTTCAATCAAGAATGAATAAGGCTTCTTAGTTTATAGAACATTCATCAACGACCCCCACACTACGAATTTTAGGGTTTTTGGGACTTTTAGGTTTTTTATTAATTTTTTAATTTTTAGGGGTTTTAAGTGTTTTTATAATTTTTAGGTTTTCTTAGCGGTTTTAAAGGGTTTTAGTGATTTTAACATTTTTAGTGATTTTTAGTGACTTTTTTAAGTTTTTATGGTTTTTTAGGATTTTATGGATTTTGAAGGTTTTGTGGATTTTTAGGGTTTTTAGATTTTTTTATTGATTTCTAGTTTTCATGGAAATTTCATAGTTTTTAGGGTCTTTAGTGTTTTTATTGGGTTTTATGGTTTTGGGGGTTTTAAGAATTTTTTGTTTTTATGGTTTTCTTTGGGGTTTTCGTGGTCTGTATGATTTTAGGGATTTTTAGATATTTTTAGGAATTTTATGGTTTAAATGTTTTTAACAATTTTGTTTGTTTTAGGAGTTTAAAAGAATTTAGGATTTTTAGAGTTTTTATTTTTTTGGGTTTTAGGGGTTTTAACTGTTTTTAGGACATTAAGGCTTTCATAGTGGATTTTAGGGTTCTTTGGGTTTTTTACATTTTACAAATTCATTGGGTTTTTCTATTATTTTTATAGATTTTAGGGGTTTTTAGGGTTTTTAAGGTTTTTATGGTTTATTGGGATTTTAGTATTTTTAGAGTTTTTAGGGGTTTTAAGGTTTTTTAGTGTTTACTAATGTTTTTGGGGTTTTGAATGTTTTTTAGAGTTTTGGTGGTTTTTTGGTGTTTTTATGTATTTTTAGTGTTTTTAATGTTTTAATGGTTTTATTGTTTTTGGGTTTTTAGCATTTTTTATGTTTTCTAGGATTTTATGTGTTTTAAGGCAGAAGAGATGTGAGGCCAGGCTATTCTCGACCCCCCTAAAATTTATTTATAAGATAAAAGACACAATAGACAGAGGAGGGGCAGGGTCAATCGACCCATACCCAAAAACAAATCCTCAAAAGGAAAACAAAGAGCAAGAACAATTCCAAAGGAGGGAAGAAAGTAGAAATGAACGTGGAAAAACACCATCACATGGTCTACTAGCCTTCCCCACCATCATCATCATAGTCCACACCAGGGGGTCTCCCTCAGCACCATAACCAGAGGCCGCATCTATGTCTACTGACTCCCATTCAGAAGAGTCGTATTGCTTTAAGAAGTTTGTGTAATACTCCCTTATCTTCACCTTCTCCATATTCACCTGCTTCTTAGCAGGCCACCCCACCTTGCCAGAGGAGTTCTTCGAATCTTTGCTGGAAGCCCTTGTAGATACCGTTCTCGGAAAGGAAGAGTAGTCCTTCTTTGGCCTCCTCACATTCAGGAATGCAGTGTCAACATCACCATGTTTGTCCTGGATAGGGATAATAGTGTCATCCTGATTGAGTAAACAAAAAGTGGGAGTTGGAAACCTCTCCCTATACAGGCCCCCTGCAAAGATTTCTTTCCCAAAAGAGGAAAAATCTCCAAGTAGGGCCTTTTCCTTGAAAATATAGGCCATATTGGATTTTATCCTAGAATATTCATCAGATCCACTCCCCCACAACATCGAACACTGGGATTTTATTCCCTCCTGCAATAGAGAAATCTGCACATGTACTTTCATCACATTAGGGTCCTCCAATTCCATGTCTTTCAGAACAAAAAATTTGGATTGCCCATCCTCATTATCCATAATCATCCCATCTTCAACAAATTTAGCATCATGTGACCCAAAGGGGATGAGTGCCTCTGATGAATCCACTGCGATTGGAACTGGTTCATGGGAGTCAGGAGAATTCATCAAAAACCTGGTGAAGACACCACCATTACCCACATCTTCGGCAACATGCACGCCAGTATCGGTCCCCAGATCAGCCCCATCCTAGAAATCACCTCTATATCCTTTGGTTCAGGTGGCTGATGTTGGTTAGTCTTCAATAGGATGCACCCTCCCTTGACCATATCCAGTTGTACACTTCCATCCTCTTCAAGCATGGCATTGATAGAGAGCTGTGAGCCATTGTCATTCATCCTACCATTCTCAACCCCAAGACCGTCCATGTCAGCATGTCGTAGAGGCAGAGTCATTGCTTCCGTCTTCTTACCAGCAACCCATCTAGATAAGGCCACCAGCACAGTGGCCAACAAGCTTTCCTCACCTGTCACAATGAGGCCTCCTTCACCACCACCCTACTACTCATGCTCCAGCACATCAGAAACCAAGGCATTAAACTAATTTCTCAAGGGAAGTATGATCCCTATGGTCACTGCAGGGGGGCCCTGCACTCCGCCTCCCTTAATTAGTAAAGATTGGACCTCCTGGTGACCCTCACTAGACAGTTCCACCAAGCCAATCACCCTCAGTGAATCTGTAGCAGGAGGGACACGTGCACCAGACATATCCAATTTCTCAGCGTCCATCAAACAGATGTTGCTACCACCTCGGGCCTCCACACCATCAATTTCCGAAATAGAGGATAGAGATTGACTACTCTTCAAAAGAGTGCTACTATTCGTAGTAGCCATAGGAGGTTTCTGCATAGGCTGAGAGTGTGTAACATGCTATCTAGACTTAACCATATTCCCTCGTCAACCCTTACTCTTGTAGTCCTTCTTAACATTCCCTCAGAACATGCAAGGGTCATAGAAATCAACCCAAGATTCATACACCATCGGCTGCTTATACCAAAGCTCCTTGAAGACAGAGATCTGCACAAAATCAAGCAGCTTATTTGAGACATCGACCTCAATACAAGCCCTTGGAGTGACTGGGTGATAGACTGCCTACGTACACTTATCCGCGCATAGGAACCGCCCATCAAGGTTCCCTAGTATACACAAAATAGTTGAATTTTGAAAAGGTAAAGGAAGATCAGGGAAATGAACCCAAAGAGCCGTAAAAGGGGATTCATGCTTCAATTGAAGATCAAAGTTCCATTGAAAAAGAAAGAAATAGAATCCATTATAAGAAAATGGTGCTGAGGACCAAGCTCGAATCAACTCTTCTTCAGAATCCAAACAGATCATAATATGGCAGGTGTCAATAAGCCCTACTGTCGAACGATCATGGAGGCCCCATGATCCGAAAATGAATCTATCAAATTCATCAACTGAAGGTCGACCATTGTGGAATCTCGTGATCATTTTCCATTTAGGGGTTTTCGTTTTTTTCGGTTTTTAAGTTATTGGAAAGGTTCTTAATGGTTATTATGTTTTTTTTATTTCTAGGGTTTTTTGTGATTTTTAAACTTTTTATGTTTTTTTGGGTTTTATGGATTCTGAGGGGTTTTAGGGTTTCTTAGGGTTTCTAGGGATGTCAAGGTTTTTTTTGGGTTTTTGTGTTTTTTTTGTTTTTTATGGTTTTTAAGATTTTTTAGGATTTTTAAAAATAATAAAGGGTTTAATGGTTTTTTATAGTTATTAGTGGGATTTAGGGTTTTTATGGGTTTTCATGGATTTTAAGGTTTTATAGGTTTTATGGTTTTTAGGGGTTTTCAAGGGTTCTAGTGTCTTTGGGGTTTTTAAAATTTTTTAGGTATTTTAGGGGTTTAAGGTGTTTTTTTGTTTTTTTGTTTTTCTTAGGGGTTTTCAATGTTTTTAGGGGGTTTTACATTTTTAGGGATTCTTAGGAATTTTTTATGTGGTTTTTATGGATTTTAGGGATTTTGAGTGTTTTAGTGTTTTAGGGGTTTTAGGTTTTTAGGGGTTTTTAGAATGTTTTATGTTTTTTAGTGTGTTTAAGTGTTTTACGGTTTTAATGTTTTATTCAGGGTTTTCATGTTTTTAGGGTTTTTTAAATTTTAAGTGATTTTTTGGGTATTTCTATAATCATTATGATTTTTAGGGTTTTCAGTGGTTTTTTGGTTTTTTGGGTTTTTAGGTTTTTAATGTTTTAGTGGTATCAAATGGTTTTTAGATATTTTAGTAGTTTTATGGGTTTTTTGTTTTTTAGAGGTTTTTATAGTTTTAATGGTTTTACGGATTTTAGATTTTATAGGATTCTTAGGGATTTTAGGGTTTTTAGAGTTTTTTAGGTTTTAAGGGTGTTAGGTTTTTTTAGTTTTTTATGTTTTTATTTTGATTTTTCATGGTTTTTATGGGTTTTTACATTTTTAGGGAATTTTATTGATTTTTATTGTTTTTGGTTTTTTATGTTTTATAGTTATTTTGAGGTTTTCTATGAAATTTTTGGTTTTTTAGGGTCTTTATGGTTTCTTGGGGTTTTAAGATTTTATTAATTTATTTTTGGTTTTAATTGTTTTTATAGTTTTTAATTTTTTATGGGTTTAAATGGGTTTAGAGTTTTAGTGTGTTTTTTTCGGTTTTTAGGGGTTTTTATTGTTTTAGCGGGTGATTATGATTTTTAGGGGTTTTAGGGTTTTTAGGGTATTTTAGGTTTTTTAGTGTTTTTATTTTTAAGTGGTTTTATGTTTTATTATGTTTTAAATGTTTTCTTAGGGTTTTTTCAAGGGTTTTCAGTTTTTTTTTACATATTTAGGGTTTTTTAGGGTTTTATAAATATTTTTATGGTTTTAGGATTTTTAGTGTTTTTTAGGGTTTTAGAACTTTTAGTTTATTAGGGGGTTTTAGTTTTTTTATATAATTGACGTTTTATATTGGTTTTAGGTGTATTTTTTTGATTTTTACGTTTCATGTAAATTTTTTTTCATTTTTATGGATTTTAGGTTTTTTAGTTATATTAAAGGGTTTTAGGGGTTTTTTTAGATTTTTAAGGTTTTTTATATATATTTCAATTTTTTGGGAGTGGGTGGGATTTTTTGTGGTTTTATATTTTTGGTTTTTTTAGGTTATTAATGGGTTTTGGGGGTTCTTAAATTTTTTAGGGGTTTCCATAGTTTTTACAGTTTTAGGGTTTTAAAGCATTTGTATGTTTTTTGTGGTTTTAACTATTTGTTGATTTTTTAGAGTTTTTTTAAAAAAATTAGACGATTAAATTATTTTTATAGTTTTTATGATTTATGGGTTTTAGGGTTTTTAATGGTTTTTAGGGTTTTTTATGGTTTTTAAGGTCTTTAGAGTATTTAGGAATTTTCAGGGTTTTTAGATTTTTTAGGTTTTTTGGTTCTTAATTATTTTTATGTTTTTAAGGTTTTCTATGTTTTGTTTTGGGTTTCTAGGGTTTTTGATTTTTTTTTAAATTTTATGGATTTTCTAGGATTTTAATGGTTTTTTATGGTTTTTGAGGGTTTTATGATTTTTTTATGTTTTTTAGGATTTTGTGGTATTTTTGTGGTTTAATGTTTTGTTTAGTTTTTAAGGTTTTATGGTTTTTTTATATTTTTTTAACAGTTTCAGGGTTTTAATTTTTTTAATATTATTTATGGGTTTATTATGGTTGTTATGAGATTTTAGGTCTTTTATGGTTTTTACAGGTTTTTATGGTTTTTATGGGGTTTTAGGGTTTTAGTGTCTTTTTAGGGTTTTAGGCAAAGAAGGCTCGGGTCCAGGCTATTCCTGGCACCCCCCAAAATTTATTAAACAAAAAGACACAAACACTACAGACAAGGGAGGGGAGGGGTCAAACGACCCACACCCAAAAACCCTTAAAACCCACGACAAAGAAAGAAAAACAAAGAAAGAAAAAGGCACAAAAACAGACACAACCGCAACATCATCATGTCACATCCAGCCAGTACCAGCATCCAACAGCACTACATCCAGCGTTAACCATCATCCAGCAGCTCACAACTAACCAACAAACAGCATTCAGACTACAGCAGCAAACAACATCCATCAGCAGCAACCATCCAACCATCATCCACAACAAACCAGCAACCAGCATACTCATTTTCAGATAGCCAGCACCTCTTTAGGGTTTTAGGGTTTTTGTGTTTTATTGGGTTTCAATGGGATTAAGTGTTTTTATTTTTTTAAGGTTATCTTAGGGTTTTTTAGGTTTTTATCAGTTTTACATTTTTAGGAATTTTTATGGATTTTTAGGGATTTCATGTTTTTAGGGGTTTTAAGGATTTTTAGGGCTTTTGAATTTTTAGGGTTTTTAGACTTTTTTAGGTCTTTTATGGGTTTTGGGGTTTTTTAGGGTTTTAAGTGCTTTTAGGTATTAATGTTTTCTTAGAGGTTTTATAGGTTTTTTATGGATTCTTACATTATTATATATTTTGATGACATTTTTAGGATTTTAATGTGTTTTTAGGGTTTTTAGAGTTTTTAGAATTTTTATGGTTTTAGGGTTTTTTGGGTTTTTTTAACTTATTTTTTTTATTTTTTAAGGTTTTGATATATTTTAACATTTTTATGTCTTTAAATGGTTTTTATAGTTTTTTAGTATTTTTACATTTTTATGGGGGTTTTAGTGTCTTTATGGTTTTGAGGAGCTTTATGGATTTTAGAGGGTTTTAGGGTTTTTAAGGGTTTTTATCCTTTTTTAGGTTTTTAGGGGTTCAAAGTGTTTTTAGTTTTTTAAGGTTTTCTTAGGGTTTTCTAAATTATTTTAGGTTTTTTCACATTTATTGGGTTTTTTTAGATTTTTAGTGTTTTTAGAGATTTTGAAGGATTTAAGGTTTTTTCAGTTTTTAGGGTTTTTTGTATTTTTTTCCACTTCTTTGTGGGTTTAAAGTGTTTAGGTTTTTAAAATTTTCTTAGGATTATTTATGTTTTTTTAGATTTTTTACATTTTTTGGATGTTTTAGGAATTTTTTAGGTTTTTTTTGTCTTTTTAGGATTTTTTGGGATTTTTAGGGTTTTGGGGGTTTTTATGGGTTTTACTGTTTTTAGGTTTTTGGGGGTTTTAATGTTTTAAGTTTTTACGGTTATATTAAGGGTTTTTAGGGTTCTTATGGGGTTATATGTTTTTTATGTATTTATAGGTCTTTTAGGATTTTGTGAGTTTTGAGGATTTTTTGGGATTTTGAGGTGTTTTCGGGATTTTTAGGATTTTTATGGTTTTTCTGTTTTTTATTAGTTTTTTTGGGTTTTTATTGTTTTTTAGAGTTTTCAAATTTTTAGGGGTTTAAATGGTTTTTACAATTTTTATTGTTTTTATGGTTTTTAGGGGTTTTAAAGTAATTAAGGTGTTTTTAGCGTCTTTTAGGGTTTTAGGGTTTTTTAGGATTTTAGTTTTTTTAGGTTTTTATGGGTTTTATATGTTTCTAAGATTTTGATTTTTTTCATGGTTTTCAGGGATTTTTAATTTTTTTTTCATATTTAGAGATTTTTAGGGATTATATAGGACTTTTATTATTTTTAGAGTTTTTATAGATTTGGAGTATTTTTTATGGTTTTTGATGTTTTAGGGTTTTATAATTTTTAGGTTTTTAGGGTGTTTATGTGTTTTTTATAATTTTAAGGTTTTAGTAGGGGTTTTCATAATTTTTAGTAGTTTTTACATTTTTTGGGATTTTTAGCGCTTTTTTGGGACTTTTATTTTTTTGGGTTTTAGGGATTTTGAGTGTTTTAGAGTAATTATGTGTTTTTATTTGTTTTAAGGGATATTTTGAGTCTTTAGGTTTTTAAGGTATCTATAGTTCTTTAGAATTTTTATTAGTTTAAATGGTTATTAAAATTTTTACTTGTTTTTAGGTTTTTATGGGTGTTTATGGTTTTTTATATTTTTACGTGTTTTTACGACATTTATGTGTTTATTGGTTATTTGGTTATTTTTTGGGTTTTTTGGATTTTATCCATTTTTATGTTTCTTGGGGTTTTAGGTGTTTTATTATTTTAAGGTTTTCTTCAGGATTTTTAATGTTTTTAGGGTTTTTACATATTAGGGATTTTAGCCCTTTTAAGGATTTTTATGTTTTTGTAAGGATTTTATGAATTTTGAGGGGTTAAGCTTTTTTTAGGTGTTTAAAGTGTTTTTAGGTTTCTAAGGATTTCTTATGGTTTTTAGGGTTTTTTACATTTTTAGGTATTTTGAGGTCTTTTAATATTTTTAGTGTTTTTAGGGATTTTGAGTGATGTCAGGGTTTTTAGGATATTTATTGTTTATAGGGGTTTTTAGGTTTTTTTGAGATTTTTAAGGTTTTTAGAATTTTTAACGTTTTAGTGGTGTAAATGGTGTCTATAGTATTTAGTGGATTTTCATGTGTTTTATGGGTTTTTAGCATTTTTTATGGTTTTTATGGTTTTTTATGGTTTTTAGGGTTTTATGGTTTTTATAGGTTTTAGGAGTTTTAGGGTCTTTTAATGGTTTTAAAGGTTTTTAGTGTCTTTGGGGGTTTTAAGTGTTTCTATTTTCTTAATATTTTCTTAGGTATTTTCATGGTTTTTAGGGTTTTTTAAAAAAATTAGGATTTTTAGTGTTTTTGGAAATTTTTATGGGTTTTTAGGGTTGTAGGGATTTTGAGGGTTTAACAAATGATGATCCATCTCAATTGGAGATTTCATAGTTTCCCATAAACCAATCTGAATGGTGTGGTGCCTATGGGTGTCTTGTAGGCAGTTTGTTTTTCCCATAGTGTATCTTTTAGTTTGAGACTACAATCACTTTGATTTGTATTCACTGTATTTTCCCAAATTTGTTTTACCTTCCTATTTGATAGTTCCACTTGACCACTTGTTTGTGGGTGATAGGGGTTTATGTATTTTATCTGATTCCATAATTCTCTAGAAATAACCTCACAGCTTGGTTCGTGAAATGTGTTCCTAGATCACAGATGAGTAATCTTGGAAATACAAATCATGATAACACATTCTTTTTTAGAAGGTTCATGAACACTTTTGTTGTGTCATGTGAGGTTTATTCAGTTTCAACCAATTTCAAGACATAGTCAATGCCAACCAGAATGTAGTATTTTTCATATGTAGTGGAAAATGGTCCCATGAACTCTATTCCCCAAACAATGAATATTTCAACTTCCATAGTGGGATTTTGTGTCATTTCATATCTTTTTATAATGTTTCCAGTACACTAGCATCTATCACATGTTTGGAAACATTCCCTCACGTCTTGGTGGAGTGTGTGCCATAAAAATACACTTTGGAGAATTTTGGCTATTGTGCACTCAGGTATATGATTCCCACTAGTTGGTGATGTGTGACACATCTCAAACACATTGTGGGTTTCTTCTTGAGGGCTGACATGTCTAAATAAGCCATCAGCATAACACTTAAAAAAAATTGGTTCTCCCCAACAGGAATACTTGACATCAAACAGAAATCATTTCCTTTGTTGGTAAGAAATATCCTTATATAAAAATCCCATGTCCATATAATTGGGAATATCAAAGAACCACGGTTGGACTTTGATACTGAACATGGTTTCATTTGGGAAGTCTAATTCAATGCCAGTCTCCTCATCTTGTTTAATAATGGGTAGAGAATTTCTGGATAAATGATCTTCAATCACATTCTTTGTTCCCTTAGTATCATTGATCACAATATCAATTTTCTACATTAGGAGTATCCACCATATCAGCCTCTTCTTGGTATCCTTCTTGTTTATCAGATATCTTAAAAAAGCATGATCGGTGTGAACAGTCACCTTAGAAAACACTAGAAAGGATCAGAATTTTTCAAAGTCATACACAGATACTAAGAGTTCCTTCTATGTGGTTGTGTAATTTAGTTGAGCTTCAGTAAGCATGTGGATTTCATAGTAGATTGGAAAAATATATGGCCAATTCGTTGTCCTAATACATCACCAACAGCAAGGTCACTTGCATCACCCATTTACTCAAATTTCTTATCCTAGTTGGGTGAAACGATGACTGGTGCTGCTATCAGAATTTAATTTAATGTATTTAAATATTTACTATATTCCATGATGAATTTGAAAGCATGATATTCTACAACAGATGTGTTAATGGATGGGAATATTTTTTGATGTCTTTGAGGAATCTCTTGTAAAATACAGCATGGCCTAAAAAGCTTCTTCTTCCTTTGACAATTGAGTGTTCTAATAGATCCTTAATGAATTTAATTTTGGCTGGATCAACGTCGATGCATTATTTACAGATTTTATGACCAAGTACTACCCCTCCCTGAACCATGGAATGGAATTTCTCCCAATTGAAGAACATAAATTTTTCTTCATAGTGTTGGAGAACTAATTCTATAATTCTTAAATAGACATCAAATGATCTTTCATATACTAAGAATTCACCCATGAATATTTCTAGGAATTATTAGTCCATATCATGGAAAATATGTTTCATGCATCTATGAAACATTATTATAGAATTTCACATTCCGAATGACATTCACCTATAGGAAAACATACCAAATGGGCTTGTAAATGTGGTCTTTGGGTTATGAGAGGGATCAACAGAAAATTGGTTTTATCCTGAATATCCATACAGGAAAAAATATAATTCATGTCCTGAAATTATTTCCATTATTTTATTTACGAAGGGTAAATGAAAATTATCCTTTATGGTTGATGCATTAAAGAATCTATAATCCATGAAAACTCTCTATCAAGTGATGGTGTGTGTGGAAATGAATTCTTTTTCATCTTTTTTGTCAACAACGAGTCCTCTTTTCTTAGGCACAACTTGTTGGGGGGCTCACCCATTAACTATCTGATATAAATAATATTATCCCTACATCCAATAGTTTCTTCACTTCCTTTTTGAAAACTTCCTTAATCGATGGTGTGATCCGCCTTTGAGGTTTTCTTTTTGGTTTTGTATCCTCTTTGAGTAGGATCTTGTGAGTGCATTCAGTATGATTGATCCCTTTTATGTCTCCCACTCCACAGGAAATTGACTATTTATGTCTCTTCAGAACTTCAACCAATTTTTCTTCTTGTGTCTAAGATAGGTCGACGTTAATAATAATTGGAAGAGTGGATGACACTTTTAAATATGTATACTTCAGAGTACTAGATAGGGGTTTTAGTTCCATATTTGGTGGTTGAATGATGGAGGGGATGAAATGTGTAAGGTATCCCTTATGAGAGGTTCAATGAAGCTTACTTCATCGAAATCATACTCTTCATCCTTCTCTGAGAGTGTCTCTTCACTTTATTCTTTAATTTTCATGTACTCATCTTTTTTTTGAGAGATATGGCTTTGCAATCAACAAAATCATATGATTGTTGGGAAGCTTTCATCAGGTTTAACACTATCTATTCTTCTCCAATTTGAAAGATCTGATGTCCTTGATTCACATATCTCAAAGCCTTTCCAATGTATAGAAATTTTCTTCCAAGTATAATGGGGACGTCACCTTTTTCTTCCATGTCCAGCACTATGAATTCTACCAGAAAGAAGAATTTTCAAAATTTAACTATCACATCTTCAATATTACCCCTGGGGTACTTTAATGATCGGTCAGGGAGATGCATTGCTACTCTTGTTGTTTTAAAATCTTGGAGTCCTAGCTTGTTGAAAATAATTATCGGCATTAAGTTGATGATGGATCCAAGATCACATAAGGATCGTCCAAAATTTTATTCCCTTATAGCACATGGAATTGAAAAACTTCAATGATCTCTCATTTTAGTGGTATTTTATGATAAAAATAGCACATAATTCTTCATTTATGATATGAACCCAATATCTTCTATTTTCCTTTTGTTGGATAGCAAATCCTTGATAAATTTTTCATACACTGGAATATAGGAAATGAATTATGTAAATGGTATGTTGATATGAAATTACTTAAACATCTCTGGAAACTTTTTGTATTATGCCTCATGTATGCCTTATATCACTCTTTCTGGGAAGGGAAGAAGTGACTTGTATAGAGGAGGAAACATAAAATGGTTTCTTCAGTTGTTCAGGAGTGTGATCACTTTTGTATGGTGAAACTTATTTAGGTTTGGTTTTCTCAGTGTCTTATTCCACTGTTGGTTTCTTTTTAGGATCCTCAAGATACCTATCATCTCTCCCACCGGGTTGTTGAAAATATAATATATTCCCGCTTCTCAACACTACCATCATTACTTCCTCCATTGGGTGTGTCTCGGTTTTTCCAGAAAGGGAACCTGGTAATATGTTAGACAATATATATAATATTTGACCCATTTTTACTTATAGGTTTTGCAATATAGATCATTGGTTCTACATCTCCTCTTCTTGGGTAGTCATTTGTTGGTATTCCTGTTGAACAAAGGTATCCAAAAGGTTCTCCACATTACATTGAGGTGGAGGATGTGGTTTCTGAGGTCTCGGTTGCATGGGTTGGAATTGATGATGAGGTCTTTGTGGAAAGGTATGTTGTTTCATCTAGTATTGAGGTCTTGGTACTGGGTTCATAGGACACCATGGTAGTCCTTAATTTCGGAATGGTACTTATCCACTCTGATGTAGAAAATATCCTTGGTTGTTTTGAGGATGCTGTTGAGCAGGTCTCTGCTAGGAATATTATTGCGGCTATTGAAAAAGAGTGTTATTTTTATTGTAATTGATATAATTAAAATCATGACCTTTTGATTCCTAAACTTCTATTTTGCAGTATTGGTAGAGATGTGGTCCACCTCACATCTCTTTGGATTGTATTTCCATTATGGGGGAAGGAGGGGGTTGTGCAATACGTATTTGGAATGATTCCAACTTATATGTGAGCACTTAGACTTGTGCTGCTAATCTTATGCTATCATTCACCTGGTGTATTCCACACCGATGTGGTCCAAGATCACTTTTCCATAAAATGGAATTGTGATAAAATTCATGAATAATGTCTCTACCAGCTTCTGTGGTCTTACACATTAGTCCTCCATCAGCAGAAGTATTGACAATAGTACATGGAGTTGGATGATTCCTTGGTAGAATGTATGAAACTAAATCCACATGTTCATACCATGGGGAAAACATTTTCTCATCATCTCTTTGAATCAATCCCATGCTTCCCATGCTGATTCTCCACCAGTATGATCATTGTTCTAAATATCATTTTGGAGAGTCCATGTCCAGATCAGTGGAATGTATTTGTCCAAGAACATCAAGATTATCCCATGTCATGATTGACTTAGTATTTTAACATTTTATCTGTCCCATATCTTGGTATCATAAACATAATGGGAAGACGTGTAGTCTAATTAGATCTTAGAAAACTCCCTGGTTACAAAAGGTATCACAAACTTCTAGGAAGTTAGATTTGTTCTCATGTGGGTCATCACTCACGAGACCACCAAATCTCCCCATGTTCTAAATCTTATGAATGATTCCAAGTTTAATTTTGAATGTATGATCTTGAATGGGGGGATTCACAATGCTTGGGGTTTCACCGGGGATTGATGGAAAACCATAATATATGATGTTATTCTCTTGATTCATCGTGTGCTCCCTGAGATTAAGTTGATTAGAGTGAGGTGGGTTCAGTGGGATGGGTCCCACTTGGTGGTGTTGATTGGCCCTGATCGACAGGTGGTGTGAAAAAAAGTACCTTTCAATCTCGATATCAATGGCTAAAGGCTCTTCCAGCTTAAGGTTCCTTAAATTGGTCAATGGACCTTGGTAAATGCACTGTACCATGGAAAATGGGGATGCAAGGGTGTCATGAAAGAAAATAAGGAAAGTGGGATAGGGGAAGGAATTCTTAGGTCTTCATCTACAGGTATTTAAAAGCACAGATTTGCATCCCTAGAAACACTACCATAATTTTACACACCTCCATGCATTTTTGGTTTCATACAAGCTGTAGTCAGATTAGATTTTATGATTTCCCAAACATCACATACTACTCAGGCATAGTATAGCCATAGTCCAGGGTCGATCCCATAGGGAGGAATCTGGCTCTTTGAGTTTAAAGGATTGAGACCATTTATGAGTCCTTTATAGTTTCTTTTATTTTGGTAATTACTAAATCTATGGTAGTTGATGATTGATTCAAATGATTATAGAGGGGTTGAGATCAATTTTTAATATCTGTATGAAGGATGATCTAAATTCTAATCTCATAAAGGTCCTAAAGTTTAGGATATTAAGTAATAGGAATTCATTAGTTGAATTTTTTCAAGTCAACTAACTCTACCAAGGATGTAATAATTCCTTGATCAGAATATAGTGACAACTTATGTGCTTTAGGTTTATCTTCTATGGAAGAATATACCTTAGTATAGTGGTTGTATCCAATTCTACTCCAACCGGGATAGGGTCCTTCACTTGAATATCTCATTAGTAGGGGAATCCGAATTAATTACATAGACATTTATCATTTATTCTAATTAATAATCATTTAGGGTTACTAAAATTAGAATTAATGATTTATTATGAGTTCAGATACATATACTCTCAATCCCTATCCTCGAGTGGTATAATAACTCATGGAAGGAGTGGATTCTAATAAATAAATAAATGAAACCATGAAAAAACATGCTAATAATGTTTGAATGTATGTAATTTACTATCATGTAGTAGTTTGGATTCACAAGTGGGATAAGCATGCAGTCAAATATGAATAAAAACATAATAAAATAATTACTTGTAATAAAAAGAAGAAATAGATTTGGAATTTTTGATGATGAGTGAAGGTAAGCGAGGTGGCATAATTTAGAAGAAGATGAAGAAAAAAATCCACAACTATTAAATTTAAAATAAAATATGAAACAATGAATAAATTTGAGATTGGGAGAGATAGGGTTGAAGGAAACTTGAATGGAACAAAAACGAATAGGAGTATCAACTTTGGAATCCTTTAAAATGCACTGAGGGGCTACTGTATATATAGGTGAAATGGGTCCTGACATGTAATAGATTACAAGTCAGGTAATGTGATATGCATACTTCTCTGTGGAATTTGAATCTTGCGCGTATCTCGTGCCTATCTGACGATAAATCTAAAGTTTGACCTGTTACACATCATGTAATGATGACTCTTGATGTGCACTAGCCTTCCATATGTTCCTCCAGAGCAGATTTCTCATTCAACTGATTTGACTGGGGTCACGCTGTGTACTATCCATTCACAATGTGTACTGAACACTTTCTCTATATACTTCATGAATTGGTTCACGGCTTGGCTTGCGACTTGTTAAATGATGTGAAATCCTATTACATGACATGTACTGATGGTCCACGATGTGTAATAGGTGAATTTTTTACTTTTTCTGCATTTCTTCTTTTGAAACCCTAGAAGCATCATTATTGTAAAATTAAACACATACCAAGCACATTATATAATAAAACAATTAAAATCCTTATGTAAATGTTATCAGAATGTATATATGAATTCATATTATCAAGTGTTTTTTAGTTTTTTTTGTTTTATGGTTTTTTATTTATTAGGTTTTTTTATTTATTTAGGGTTTTAGGGGTTTTTATAGTTTTTAACATTTTTAGGGGTTTAAATGGTTTTTAGATTTTTTGGTGGTCTTTAGTGTTTTATGGTGTTTTCAGGTTTTTAATATTTTATGTGTTTTTTGGGTTTTTTTACATTTTTAGGGTTTTTAGCATTTTTATGTTTTTAGGGGTTTTATGTATTTTTAGGTTATTATGTTTTTCTCTGTGGTTTCATGTTTTTTAGTATTGATTATGTTTTTTGGGATTTTTGATCATTTTTTAGGATTTTAATTGGTTTTTAGGGTTTTCAGGCATTTTGAGTGTTTTGGGGGTTTTTTGGTTTTTTGGGGTTTTATGGTTTTTTGAGTTATTTAGGGATACATATTTTTCAGAGTTTTTTAAAGTTTTTAGGGGTTTAATTGGGTTTTATAATTTTTTGTGGGTGTTTAGTGTTTTTATTCGGTTTTTTAGGGGTTTTGGGTTTTATGGGTATTTATGTTTTTAGGGTTATTAGAGATTTTAGGGTTTTTAGAATGTATTTTTTTTATGTTTTAGTTTTTTATGTTTTTAAGGATTTATTTTTATTTTTTAGGTTTTTTGGTTTTTTTATGTTTTTATATTTTTTGGGGGTTTTTATGATATTTAAGATTTTATAGCATTTTAAGAGATTTTGCTGTTTTTTAGGGGTTTTAGGGATTTTATCATTTGTTTGTATTTCATTATTTTTTAGGGTTTTTATGGATTCTAAGAGTTTATTATGTTTTTATGGGTTTAATAGGTTTTTATAGTTTTTATAGGTTTTAAGGGATTTTAATGTTTCTATAGGTTTTATGAGTCTTAGGGGTTTTAGGGTCATTAAATGGTTTTAGTGTTTTTTAGGTTCTCTATGGGTTTTAAGTGTTTTTATTTTTACATTTTTTTCTTAAGGTTTTTTATAGTTTTTAGGGTTTTTAATGTTTTAGGTATTTTTAGAGATTTTTTAGTACTTTTTTGTTTTTAGGGAATTCTAGGGGTTTCATGGTGTTTCAGGTTTTTTTTTGTTTTTATCATTTTTTAGGATTTTAGGGGTTTTATGTGGTTTTTTAGGATTTTCATTATTTTTAAAGGTTTCAGGTGGTTAGAGTGTTTTTCGGGTTTTTAGGGGGTGTTAGTGTTTTTATTGTTTTTATTGTTTTTTTTGTTTTTATGTGTTTTACGGGTATTTAGAGTTATGGTTTTTTATTATTTTTAGGGTTTTAGGGTGTTTTAGGGTTTTAACATATTTTAGGGTTTTCTGGGTTTTAAGTGTTTTTAGGATTCAAAGATTTTTTTGTGGTTTTCAGGGTTTTCTACGTTTTTTACATTTTTATATATTATTATGTATTTTTTGGAATTTCATGGTTTTTTATGAATTTTTTTGATATTGAGTGGTTTTGGGTTTTTTAGGATTTTATGTTTTTTTTTCAGTTTTTAGGTTTTTTTGTGTGTTTTTTTGGGTTTTAAGGGTTTTATAGTTTTTTACTTTTTAGGAATTTAAAGGGGTTTTTTTGGGTTTTTTGGTTTTTATTAGGTTTTAGGGTTTTATGGTTTTTATCCTTTTAAGGGTTTTATGTGTTTTTAGGTTTTTATGGTTTGCATAAGTTTTTCATTTGTTTTTAGGGTTTTTAGGATTTTAGTGTTTATATGTAGAGACCCGAAGCTAATCGTACATCGACATTACATGACTTTTGCGGAATACTTAGTACATAACAAAAACACACACACAAGGATCGTAATAGTTTAGTGTCTTTGGAAACTCGGAACGTAATCTTCTAATCGTGGTGAAAGATCTTCAATATCTCCCATAAAGATCTTCCCTTTTTTTTACCTAAAACCTTTCTTTATATCCTGGGGAAAAGAAAACATAAAAGGGTGAGCTCAAATTCTCAGTAAGGGTAAGCAGAAGAAAAAAATCAATCACATCATATTCATAAGAACATAACTTTTGGAAATCTTAACCTGCAAAAGAGAGCATAATTTCATATCATGGGATAAATCATAGTAGTGAAATTAAATCCCAATAAGCATAACTTAAAACATGAAACTTTGTGGCATACACACATAATCATAGAGAATCATTTCTTGTTAGTCATGACTCATTACCAAGACTATCTTAGTGGACAAAGTCCCTTTCTGAATCGAGTCACCCTCGTTTCAGTCCAGTTTCACTGAACCGGTATAACCTACCATTTCTGTCATGTGTATCTCATGAGATATGAAATCTTTACCCAATGCATTGGAGGGAGATATAGGTCCCACCCATCTTATAATGAATCCTTTCTTATGTGTGCCACATAATCATAAACCATACATCATAGCGTAACCCATGTAATAAAAATGGAATTCTTAAACAACATTACATCATAAAACAATTCATATAAGATAAAGGAATTCATAAAAATATTTCCATCACAACATAATAAAATCCATGTAGTAATAATGATAAAAACAGAACCCTTTTATTATCTTAGATTGAAAATAATTTTGATAAAATACTTGAACTCCATTCTTGAGGAAATTATCCTTTCTTCTTCAAAAACACTTTTCCTTTCTTAACATGTCATACAATTTTAAACTTAAAGAAGTTGATTAAAAATAAACTTGAAAACTTGTAAAGGAAGCTTCTTGGAAATAATGTTTTAAAAATCCATTCATGCCGTATAAGTTAAAAAAACATTATTTGTTCTTTTGTCGGAAAAGTCAAAAAGTACCTCGTACGAAAAATGACAAAAGATTCCTTTCATATCTTTTACTAAAAACTCACCGAAGGGTAAAATAGGATTTAAAAAGTTGTAGGTGAATGGAAATAATATTACATATTGAGGAAACATGGATGTGGATGATAAAATACACCCCAGTAAATTTCAAAGTATAAACAATATCAGATAAAAATGAGATTGTGATATTTCCCTTACCTTAAGTCCGATTTGCTTCGTAAGTGTCCGAACTTCCTCTTCTTTGAAACGCCTCTTTGAATCCTCCACTTAGGGAACTAAGATTGGTCTTTGAAGAAGACCCGGACCTCTAGGATTATTATAGGGAAGTGGATAATGGATTTTGGTAGGGGTTGGCCGAGCTTGAGTGCTCAAATTGGTGTGAGGAGGAGGGGGAGGAGGTTCCCTTTTATAAGGGAGGAGAGGGGCACCTTAGGAATATCTCAAAATATTATTTTATATTAAAGTAAAAATCGGTTTATAATGGTTCCAAAGGGTCTTATTTCGAAGCTAAAGTGGGGATGGGTCGAAATCCTATCAACCAATTGGATTTAGACAAGTTTAGGGTATTATTTTAACCTTATCAATTAGATTTAACTCTAAGTTAAATAATTTAACTTTTACCGTGTCTTTTTGTTTTCTTTCACTATATGGTTAATAGACTTACTATAACATGCCAAACGAACCCCAAATTGTTTATTATTAATATATATATCCTTATCTAAGTCATTTGGCTGAACCTTATATTTTTAGGAATAAAATAACAATTAATAATATAATATTTGATTTAAAAACTATTTTGTGTCAATTTTGTCACTATTTGATATATGTTTTTTGTGAAAGTCATAACAGAATTATATGTTCGAACAAAGTTGATTAAATCAACACTAATATATCAAATTAACCTAGAAAATTATTGTAATTCATAAAAAGTCTCAAATTACATTTATTTGTTCATTTATAACATCAATTATGTTAACATTTCCTTAAAAGGGTAATTACTGCATCATCGTTGTGTCATAAATAAATTAATTTATTTAAAGTCTAAAAATTATAAATAAAATAGAATTATGTAGGAAATATTTTTATCTTTCTAATGAATATTTATAATCGAATTTATCTTATGTATAAACCCATATTAAAAATGTTTTAATTATTAAACTTTGATTTTAACTATTTTAACTATTCATTAAATAAAATTATATTAAATGTCATAATCTAATCCAAGTGGACCTAAATGGTAATATTATTTTCATAAGGTTGTATTTGGTCGAATTACACTTATCCAATAGAATTAGGACATGTGTTAGGGTAATAGTAATATCATATTTACCCTTAGTTACCCTATTTACTATTAACCGCGGTAAAAAAAAGTATAAAGTTACTATTCACCAAAAAATTATTTTTATCTCATTGAACCACATTTTACTTACTGATATCAACCGTGTCTGTCGGATTTTCGAAATTCCATTCACAGAAGCGGTAAAATTCAGTTTTATGCAAAATTCAGTTTTTAACCTACCACTTAGTGGTTTCACTATTCATCAAAAATTGAAAGTTTTTAGAAAAATACCAAAAATTAGGCCTAAGCTATATTTGATATTATGAACTCAAAAATGATTTCTATTTTACCAAATTCAAAACATATCAGTTGCATTAATTAATTTAAAAATTAATTCTCGTCGTCAAAACAAATAGCGTGTTCTTAAGAGATAATTACTATCAAAAGATTGACACTTGTTTATGTCTGGTTTAAATGTGAAATTACATCCAATGACCAACATTGTATTGTAAAAATATATTCTAAATATACTTTCAAACCACTCAAACTAATAATTTATCACTATTAATTATTTCGAGTTAAAAAATTGTTTTTAATTAAAATTTAGTACTTTTCACTATTCATCAAAATATGAAAGTTATTCGAAAATCACCAAAATTTCACCCTAAGCTAATTTTGATATTACGAATCCAAAAATGAATTCCATTTTGAAAAATAAAATTTACAAAATTTCAAAAAGTGGTTATTACTATTCATAACGGCTAGTTTTAATAATATTTTAATAGCATATTGTTGTTTAGTGAAACTCGTTATTTCATACTACACACGCTATTGAGGAAGGTCGCGATTGCGTGTAATGCATGGAAAGTCAAGGATGCATGTTGTGCAAGATCCTTTTGATGTAGCGTACAACACAAGACATTAGTGAAATTAAAAAGAATATTTTTCATAAAATCTTGGGTTGTTACATTATAGATATTTTTAGGATTTCTTTGTTCTTAGGGTTCTTTTTGAATTTGATAGCTTTTAGGGTTTTGGGGATTTTAGGGATTTTAGGGGTTTTAGGGGTTTTAGGGTTTTTTAGGGTTTTTCTGTTTTTTGGGATTCTTTTGAGTTTTTAGGGGTTTTATTGTTTTTTCATTTTTTTTATATTTTTCATGTTTTTCATGTTTTAATAGGTTTTTTTAGATTTTAGTGGTTTTGGGTTTATATGTGTTTTTATGGTTTTTTAATGTTTTTAAGTATTTTTAGGGGTTTTAAGGAGTTTTGGGGTTTTATCATTTTTGTTAGTTTTTTAGGGGTTTTAATTTTTTTAAGTATTTTAATGTGTTCTTATGCTTTCATAGGGTTTTTAGGATATTTTATTTATTTTTTATTTATTATCAGTGATTGTTTTTATTTTTATGGGTTTTTATAGTTTTTAGGGATTTTGAGTGTTTTTTGGGTATTTCTGGTTTTGTTAGATTTAAGGGTTTTATAATTATTTTAGGCTATTATGGGTTTTTAGAGTTTTTTTTACGTTTTTAGGGGTTTAATTTTTTTAGTTTTAGTGTTTTTTAGGGTTCTAATAGATTTTTATGGTATTTAAGGATTCTTGGGGTTTTTCGGGTTTTTTGGGATTTTAGGCTTTTTAGTGTTTTATAGGATCTTGTGGGTATTAAGTGTTTTTAGGTTTTTAATGTATTCATTGGATTATATAGGGGTTTTTATCTTCATATAGATTTTATAGTTTTAATGGTTTTTATGGGGTTTTTAGTTTTTTAGGGATTTTTAATGTTTTTAGTATTTTTATTGGTTTTTGGGTTTTTGGGTTTTTAGGATTTTCTTGGGCTTTTAGGGTTTAAAAAAATTTAAGATTTTTATAATGTGTTTAGGGTTTTAAAGGGTTTTTATAGATTTTTGTGATTTTTAGGAGATTTTGTGTGATTTTAGGATTTTTAATGTTTTAGGTTTTTTTATTGTTTTTAGGGTTTTCAGGGGTTTTCAAAGATTTTAGGGTTTTTTACAATTTTAGGGATTTTTAGTTATTTTTTAATATTTTCATGGCATGTACTGATTTTGAGTGTTTTGACGGTGTTTCTGGTTGTTGTGGTTTTTTGGGTTTTTAAGGGGTTTCTTATTTTTTAGGGTTTTTAAGGATTTTTGGAGTTTTTTAAAAATAAAATAGGTGATTAATGGGTTTTTAGATATTTTTCTGGTATTTTGGGTTTTTTTGGGTTTTTAGGTGTTTTTAAGTTTTCAGGTGTTTTGTGGGTTTGGGGGTTTTTTAGGTTTGAGGTTCTTTATGGGTTCTTTTTAGGATTTTTCGGTTTTTTGGGGTTTTAAGTGTTTTTTGGTTTTTAAGGTTTTCTTAACAGTTTTCAAGGGTGTTATGGTTTTTCTACATTTTTATAGATTTTTAGCACTTTTTTGGATTATTAGAGTTTTAGTATATTCATATATTTTAAGGGGATTTATTTGTTTAGGGTTTTTTTGGTATATTATGATTTTTATCGTTTTTAGGTTATTAGGGATTTTAAGTGTTTTGGGGTTATAAATTTTTCTTTGGGTTTTTACGTTCTTTTACGTTTTATAGCATTTTTGATCTTTTAAAGATTTTTATAAGATCTTGGGGTAATTATGGATTTTTAGGATTTTTTTTTATTTTTAGGGGTTATATAAATTCTATGGTTTTTTTTTTGAGTTTTTAGGGATTTTTTGAGTGTTTACGGTCCTATGGTTTTTTAGAGTTTTTAACTTTTTATGTGTTTAATGTGTTTCTAGGGGTTTTAGTGGTTTTTTTATTTTTTTGGGCTTCAAATTTTTATAGTATTTATGGATTTTTATGGTTTTTATGGGTTTTAGGTTTTTTAGGTTTTTAGGGTTTTTTACGTTTTGTGTTTTTTTAGGGGTTCAAAGTGTTTTTATATTATTAAGGGTTTCATAAGGTTTTCTTAGTTTTTAGTGGCTATTAAATTTTTAGAAGTTTTTAAGTATTTTTTGGATTATTATTGTTTTAGGGTTTTTCAGTATTTTTAGAGCATTTATTGGTTTTTTTGAGTTTTTACCTTTTTTTGGTTTTTGGGGTTTTTTGATTTTTTAGTGCATTTAAGGTTTCTAATAGTTTTTAAATTTTATGGTTTAATGGGTTTTTATAAATATTAATGGTTTTTTGGGGCTTTATGGAGTTTTAAATTTTTTAGGTTTTTTTGGGATTTAACAACTTTTAGGGTTTTGGGGTTTTTTAGGGTTTTTTATTTTTAGGTGTTTTATGGTTTTTAAGTGTTTTTATGTTTTTAAGTGTTTTTATTTTTTAATTTTTTCTTATTTTTTAGGGTTTTATGGTTTTTTATGTGTTTATGGATTTTATGGCTTTAATAGGATTTTTATGTGTTTTAGGGTTGTTGGGGATTTAGAGGTATTTTGGAGGTTTTAAGGGGTTTTAGCATTTTATTGAATTTTTTGGGTTTTAGCAGCTTGTTTTGATCTTTTATGGTTTTTTTTGGTTTTTAGAGTTTTTATGGTTTTTAGGGGTTTAAAGGGTTTTAATTGTTTTCTGTGCTTTTACGGTTTTATGGGGTGTTAAGGTTTTTTATGGGTTTATGGGTTTTAATAGTCTTATAGGGGTTTTTTTGTTTTTTGTATTTCTAGGGTGTTTTGGGGTTTTTAGTGTTTTGAGGTTTTTTAGGGGTTTTAAGTTCTTTTATTTTTTGAATTTTGTCTTAGGGGTTTTCAGGGTTTTTAGTGTTTTTATATTTTAAAGGGTATTTTGGGTGTGGGTCGTTTGACCCCTCCCCTCCCTTGTCTGCTATGTCTCTTTTTTTCTCTAATAAATTTAGATTTTTAATATATCACTATATTTAGTGTTTTTAAGGATTTTTAGTGTTTTTGTGTTTTTTAGGATTTATAGGGGTTTTATGTGTTTTTTGGGTTGTAAGGCTTTCTTACGGGTTTTATGGTTTTTATGGGTATTTATGTTTTTAGGTATTTTTAGTTATTTTTAATGATTTTTACGGTTTTAGGGTTTTCATATATTTTAATAATTTCGATGATTTTTAGTCTTTTTTAGTGTTTTTACGGTTTTTATGGTTTTTTGGGGTTTTTTTAGCTTTTCAAGAGTTTTAAGTTTTTTTTTTGTTTTCACAGTTTCAGGTTTTTAAAGGGATAATAGAGTTTTGCTGATTTTTTAGGGTTTTACGGGTTTTATAGGTTTTACGGTTTTTATGTTTTTTACGGGATTTATGGTTTTTAGCATTATTTATGTTTTTAGGGGCTTTAAGTGTTTTTAGGTTTTTATGATTTTCTTAGGGGTTTCCATAGTTTTTAGTGTTTTTTGTTTTCAGGTATTTTTATGTATTTTTTAGGGTTTTTATGGGTTTTTATGTTTTTTATTGATTTTAAGGGGTTTTTTTGGGTTTTTTGGGTTTTTAGGTTATTTTTTGGATTTAGGGTTTTTTTAGTTGTTTGGGGGTCTTATGGTTTTTTATATTTTTTCAACATTTTTAGTGGTTTAAAAGATTTTTATAGTTTTTAGTGGTTTATAGGGTTTTTAAGGTTTTTTTTGGGGGGGGGGTTAGGGTTTTAGGGATTTTTAGTTTTTTAAGAGCCTTTTTTGGGTTTTTAACAATTTTTAGGTTTTTTATGGGCTTAGGGTTTTATCTTTTTCTCATTGGTTATCAGTGTTTTTAGGGGTTTTTATTTTATTTTTATGTATTTTTAGTTCTTTTATAATTTTTATGATTTTTAGGGGTGTTATGGATTTTGATGGTTTTTAGGGTTTTTAGTATTTTTAAGTTTTTTAGCATTTTTTAGGTTTTTAGTGTTTTTAAGTGATTTATGTTTTTAAGTTTTTCTTAGGGGTTTTTAGGGTTTTTAGGGTTTTTCGTTTTAGATATTTTTAGGGCTTTTAGGTTTTTTATGGGTTTTTTTGGGATTTTGACGGGTTTTACGGTTTTTAGGGTTTCATTGGGGTTTTTGTGTTTTTTAGGGTTTTTTTTGAGATTTTTAGGGGTTTATGGTTCTTTAGAGTTTTTTTTATCATTTTTATGGGTTTAAAGGGGTTTTATAGTTTTCAGTGGTTTTATGGTTTTTATGTGTTGTAGGGTTTTTAAGGATTTTAGAGTTTTTTGGGTTTTTTGGTTTTTTACGGGTTTTATAATTTTTATTTTTTTATAAGATTAAAGTGTATTTTGGTTTTTATGATTTTCTTGGGTTTTCCAAGGTTTTTATGCATTTTAATTTTTTTAGGGATGTCTATGGTTTTTTTGGTTATTAGGTATTTTGACGGATTTTAGGGTTTTTTTGTTTGAAGGATTTTTTTGGTATTTATATGGTTTTATGGTTTTTATATTTTTTTAAGTATTTTATAGTTTTAATTGGGTTTGATAGTTTTTATTGGGTTTATGGTTTTTATTGTTTTTTATGGTTTCTTAAGGTTTTAGGGGTTTTTATGTTTTAGGGTCTTAGGGTTTTTTGGGTTTTTTGAGTTTTTTGCATTTTTTTTATTTTTTCAGGTTTTATGTGTTTTTAGGTTTTTAAATTTTTCTTATGTTTTTTTAGGATTTTTAGGATTTTATAAATTTTTAGAGATTTTTATGGATCTTTTAGGATTTTTATGGTTTGCTAGATTTTTTAGGTATTTTGAGTGTTTTGGGGGGGTTTTATGTTTTTTTTGTTTTAGTAATTGATTTTGGTCTTAGTGTTTTAATGATTTTATATAGAGTTTTAAATATTCTAGTGGTTTAATAGGTTTTTATATTTTTAGTTGTTTTTAGGTATTTTATGGGGTTTTAGGGGTTTTATAGTTTTTGTTTGTTTTTTATGGTTTCTATTTTTTGATGGGTTTTTATGGTTTTTACAATTTTTAGGTTTTTAAGGGATTTAATTATTTTTAGGTCTTAATATTTTCTTATGGGTTTTAGGTATTATTTAGTTTATTTCATTTTAGGTATTTTTTAGGAGTTTTTGGAATTTTATGGGTTTTTAGGGTTATTAGGTATTTTTCAAAATTTTAGGGAATTTAGGGGTTTTAGGGGTTTTATGATTTTTGGGCATTTTGTATTTTTTGTGTATTAGGGGTTTTTAATAATTTTTAGGGTTTTTTATGTTTTTATTGGTTCAAAGAGTTTTTAGAGTTTTTAGTTTTTTAGGTTTTAGGCATTTTTAAGGTTTTTAGGGGTTTATGGTTTTTAGAGTTTTTAGTCTTTTTTAGGGTTTGTTAGGGTTTTTATCATTTTTGGGGTTTTTAAGGGTTTTATGTGTCTTTTTGTTTTTATGGATTTATATGGTTTATTTATGGGTTTTGGGGTTTTATAATTTTGGGATTTTTATGGATTTTTAGGAATTTTATGGGTTTTCGGGTTTTTAGGGATTTTGAGGGATTGTTGGGTTTTTTAGATTTTTTAGGGGTTTTGTGGGTTTTTCATTTTTAGAGATTTTTTTATATTTTTAGTATTTTATGATTTTTATGAGTTTTTAATTTTTTTAGTTGTTTAGTGGGTTTTTTGTAGTTTAATGGGTTATTATAGTTTTTAGTCTTGCTGGGGATTTTATGGGTTATTAGAGTTTTTAGTTGTTTTTTGGGATTTTATGGGATTTTATTGGTTTTTAAAGGTCTAGGGGTTTTATGGTTTTTAAGGTTTATAGAATTTTATAGGTTTCTTTGGAGTTATAAGAGCTATTTGGTTTTTTAAGGTTTCCTTGAGATTTTTTGGGGTTTTTAGGGTTTTTTACACTTTTCAGGGTTTAATGGTTTTTCATGTTTTTAAGGGTTCTAATATTTTTTAATTTTTGTAATGCTTTTAGTTGTTTAAGGTGTTTTGAGTGGTTTTTATTGGTTTTTAGGGGTTTTTTGTGTATTTCCGGGTTTTATGGATATACGATTTTGGGATTTTTTAGTGTTTTTAGGGTTTTTAACATTTTTAGGTTTTCAAGGGTTTAAAACATTTTTAGGTTTTTATTGTTTTCTTATGGTTTTTTATTGTTTTTAGTGTTTTTTAAATTTTTAGTGATTTTTAGGGTTTCCTTATGATTTTTTTGAAGTTTTATTGTTTTTAGGGATCTTGATGGTTTTTAGGGTTTTAAGAGTTTTTAGAGTTTTTATGGATTTTTTATGATATTACGGTTTTTTAGTTTGCATTAATGTTTTTAGGGGTTTAATGGTTTATATATATATATATATTTTATGGGTACTTTGGTATTTAATGTATTTTGGGATTTTTATGTTTTTAGGGGTTTAGGGTTTCTATGGTCTTAGGGTTTTAAGCATTTTTAGGTTTTTATGGGTTTTAATAATTTATAGGTTTTTAAGGTTTTCATAGGGGGTTTCAGGGTTTTTATGCACTTTTATGTTTTTAGATATTTTTTTGGGATTTTTGGGATTTTTATGGTTTTTATGGTTTTTTGTAATTTTAAAGGTTTTCTGGTCTTTTTATTAATTATAGGGTTTTGGTTTTTTTTAGTTTTTCATTTTATATGGGTATTAATTTTTTTAGGATTTTACGATTTACATAGGGATTTTAAGGTTTTTTATGTATTTTTTGTTTTTTACGTCTTTTTTAGGATTTTTATGGTTGTTTAGGGTTTTTAGGGATTTTTTTGGTTTTGAAGGATTTTTTGGGGTTTTAGGTTTTTTATTATTTTGGAGAGATTTTATGGTATATTTTAAATATTTTAGGGGTTTTGAGGTTTTTTATAGTTTTTTAAAGATTTTAGTGGTTTAAAGGGGTTTTAGTGTAAGTAGTGGGTTTTTAGGGTTTTTAATGGGGTTTTAGGGTTTTATGGGATTTTATTGTTTTTACGGTAATAAGGGGTTTTTTGGTTTTTAGGGGTTTCTAGGATTTTTAGAATTTTTAGCTGTTTTAGGGGTTTTAAGTGTCTTAAGGTTTTTATTGTTTTCCTAAGAGTTTTCAAGGGTTTAGAGTTTTTTTTGTTTTTATTGATTTTTTTATTTTATTTTTTTATGTTTTGTAGAGTTTTATATTATTTGTATAGTATTTTAGTGTTTTTAGAGTATTTATGGGTTTTTTGGTATTTAGGGGTTTTTGAGTTTTTTGAGTTTTATGGTTCATTTGGGTTTTTGAAAAAAAATAGGGGTTAAATAGGTTTTAGTGTTGTTAGTGGTTGTAGGTTTTTATGGGTTTTTAGGGTTTTTAGTGGTTTTAAGGTCTTGAGGTATTTATATATATTTTTTTTGTTTTTTGATGGTTTTTAGGGTTTTAGGATTTTTAGTAATTTTTTAATTTTTATGGGTTTTAATTGTTTTTAGGTTTTATGATTTCCTTTGGAGTTTTTGAGGTCTTTAGGTTTTTTACATTTTTAGGGATTTTTTAGGATTTCTATTGGTTAGAGTTTTTAGGGATTTTTATGTTTTTTAGAGTTTTTAGGGTTTTCTTGGTTTTTTTTTGGGATTTAGGGTTTTTTTTAGTTTTTTATGGTTTATAGAGTTCCTTAATATTTTTATGGGATTAATGGATTTTTAGAGTTTTTAGGTGTTTTTAAATTTTTATGGGTTTTTAATTTTTATAGGTTTTCTAATGGATCTAGGAATTTTTATGGTCTTTAGGGTTTTTAGAATTTGTAGGGTATTTATGGGTTTTAAGTGTTTTATGTTTTTAAGGTTTTTAGGTGTTTTAATGTTTATTAGGTTTTTTTACTTTTATCAAATTTTAGGGGTTTTATGATTTTTATGTGTTTTAGGGTTTTTAGTAATTTTGATGGTTTTGTTGGATTTTTAAGGTTTTTGTGGTTTTTTGGGTATTTTGGTTTTTTTGAGTTTTTAAGGTTTCTAGGGGTTTTAGAGTTTTTTTAATGATATTAGGTTTTTAAAGTATTTTTATAGGTTTTTATGGTTTTTGGGATTTTCTATATTTTTTTTGATTTTTTAAGGGTTTAGGGGTTTTTATGGTTTTTAGAGTTTTAGGGTTATTAGCGTGTTTAGATTTTTGTGGGATTTATGTCTTTTTAGTTTTTAATATTTTCATAAGAGTTTTCATAGTTCTTAGGGTTTCATATGTTTTTTGTGATTTTGGGGTTTTTTCTATGATTTTTTTGGGTTTTTATGCTTTTTAGGGATTTTGATGGTTTTTAGAGTTTTAGGGTATTAAGGGGTTTTTTTTGAGTTTTTAATGGTTTTTCAGGATTTTATAGTTTTTTAACATGGTTAGGGGTTTAAAGTGTTTTTATTTTTTTATAAGATTTCTATGTTTTTTGTGGGATTTATGGTTTTCTAAGGTTTGAGGGGTTTTAGCGATTTTTAGGATATTTTTTATGTTTTTAGAATTTTTTAAATTTCTAGAGGTTTTAAGTGTTTTTAGGTTTTAATGGTTTTCTTAGTGTTTTAGGGTTATTTATGTTTTAGGGTTTTTTAGAGGGTTTTTAGTATTTTTTTTTTGTTTTTTTGGGTTTTTAGCGATTTTTAGGGTTTTTAGGGTTTTATAGTTTTTTCACGGCGAATTGGTTGTGATCGGTACCCATGTCTGATTAAAGGGAGTCAGTGATGATTAATCATTTCTATTAGGTTCCCTATCTCTGTGGCTTCTCCTGGTCTCCAACGGATATATTCACGGATCCAAAAATTCCCAACGGTTCTTATATCCAACGATCCATGGACTAGCATTCCAAAGGCAGATGCTCGTTGGATGATATGGCCAATGACACTTAAGAACTCACATTGGTCAAGAGGATGGGAAGTCAGGCTCATCCCACCCTTTTGGGGGGAATTATTGTCTATTTTGGGACTCTCTTATACATTTAAGACGTGTTTATATGTTGGAGAATTTTGTGTTTATCCCCTAGCATAGTATCCACAGATTATCCTTGGGCTGCAAGTCCCAAGTATACGTAGGGACCCAAAATCGTCTACATTTGAGGTTTTCCATCCCTCATTGGATTAGCGATTTTGAGGAAGTTTGATTTTGTTCAAAAAATATGGGTATCAAGCCTTATAATTGGGCACTCTAGAGTTTATTGTCATTTAGGGGGGACAGAGAGTGACTTGAGCGTCTAAATCGAACCCGTAATATAGGATTCCTACGTATCATTGTGAGAGGAATCAGAATCCTCGTAGTTTGGTTATATAGGTCTTACACACAGATGTTTCCCAATTAATGGGAACATAATTGGGTGGACCTTATTAGAATGGGAACCCTTTTGAGCTCAGGCATTCTGGAAGGCGGCCTATGTTTCCTGATTTGGTCAGGAATTAAAGTTCTCGTAGTTCATAAGTGTTGGGGGCCCAATGTGAAGGGGGTTAGGACCAACAACTGTTGGGCTTGAACCTCAGGGTGGCATCCTACGTACCATGCCTTGAAAAGGACTAGAGCCCACATTGTTCGGAAAGTGTAGGGATTACTCATGAAAGCTTCCCATTCGACAGGATATGGTTGGGTGGGCCCTTCATGTATGGGCACCCATTTTTGATCAGGCCTTCTAACATGCGTCCTACGAATCCTAATTTGGTCAGGAATCGGAGTTCTCGTAGTTCAGACTGAGGTTGGAGAACTGACGTGAAGGGGGTTGGGACCAATGGTTGTTGGGATTTAACCTTAGGGATGCATCCTACGTACTCTGACTTGGTAAGGATCAAAGTCCACGTAGTTCAAAAAGTGTGGGGCTTACGCATGAAATCTTCCCATTTGATGGGACATGGTTGGGTGGACCCTTCATGGATGGGCACCCATTTGTGCTCGGTCCTTCGGACTGGCATCCTACCTATCCTGATTTGGCCAGAAATCAGAGTTCTGATAGTTCGGATAAAGGTTGGTGAACCGACGTGAATGGGGTCGGGACCGACTGTTATTGGGTCTGAACCTCAGGGAGATGTCCCACGTACCCTGCCTTGGCAAGGATCAAAGTCCATGTAGTTCGGAAGGTGTTGAGATTTTGTAAACCTTACAAACCTCTAAGATCATGTGAGTCGTGCTTGGTGTGAGAAACAAGAGGATGTGAAAGATTCGACAATGCACACCCCCTGTTGGTGGGGGAGGGAAAGCCCGCGGGGGAAGAGGCTCGGAAGACTGTGGGTGAGGGCACATAAGAATGAACCTTCCCAGAGGAAAGGGGAAAGAATATTGTTGTTCAGTGAGGATAGCATGGGTCTCAATCTAATAGGGATTCTCTATCGCTCTCTATAGGGGAGGGGAGAAGTGTTCACCATAGGTGCTCCTTGAATGGAACAACTAGTGGGATCCATTAATCCTGAAGAGTGGAGAGGCATAAAGGGGGATCCCAGGGCTCAGAATCTGCACTACCGTGGGTATGTGAACTCAGGAGTGCTCTGGATGTCTGCTCAAGAGACGGGGAAACCCTTTTGGCTCTGCCTACCATTGGTATGTGAACTCAGGAGGGCATGCTAATGCCCCAAAGGTTTCAGCATGTCGGTCTGGTGGCTTTGGGAGAGGCAATTGCTTGATGTCGATCGATATGATACGGAGGGGATTCTGGAAGATGGGACTGAATTGAAAGGGCCTTATATGACTCGGGGGATGGAAACACTAAAGGCCTTGGTAGACCACACAGACATATGAGGAGTGGTTCCCTTCACGTAGGTAGGTGCTACACGGGTGGAGAGGTCGTCCGCGTAACAGTGTGGCATGATGACTAAGGGGCATCCCACGTAACAGAGTGGTATGCGACTTTGGGTTTGGTCTGCATAACAAATTGGTACGTGCTGCTGGAGTCCGCTCGAATGACGTCGGTTGGGGATAGCATCATTCCTGGCTTCACCTGTGTAGAGGGCGCTACGCAGCATGCGGAATCGAAGAAGGGGCATAGGCTCCCTAGTCTGCGGGAAGTGCATCATTGTAGGGGCCATGGTTTGAAGTTTACCAATTTTAAGGTTTGCGGTTTATCAATTTTCTTATGCATTCTTTAGTTCATAATAATTAACCCCCAATTTATATCTTTTGCTGGTTCACGAATCAGAACATCACAGTCTGTGAATCGGAACATCACGGTCTGCGAAATCCAAAGCTCCCAGAAGCCTCTTCCTTTTCCAAAAGCCAATCGCCATGAATCTGATCCTCAATCCACCAATTCCTTTCTTCTCCCCCTTGAAGTCCTTTAATAAAGGGGGGAACATATTGTATCTATGGTCATGAGCCACCATTTTTGGAGTCCCCTGACAGGGAAACCGGCATATGGATGACTTAGTCAACTCGAGGTTCACGGGGTATATTGAATGCACCACGCCTGAGAACCAAATTGGTCATGGGGGTGCTTCGCAGTCGTGTAGGCTTCCACATCCATTTCGCGAACGATGATGTGTGTGTTCCGTGTCTTCGTATTGGTCCAGCTGCACAACACTAGTCATTTGGTTCGCGCCCACGTAGGATCTTCGCCTCTGTTTCATGAACGACGACGTCTGTGGGTGGTGCGGTTTGCCGAACCGACTGCGTACCATTGATGATGAACCAGCACACAAACTGGTTTAGTCTTTTACCATTTCTCATAAACATTCTTCATATTTTTCCTAAATTATTGATGAAGATTGGGTAGATTCTTCCACTGATTTTAAGGGAGTATCTTCCTTCCCTTCGGTAGATTTTTTTGGACCCTAAAAATGCCCCCAATCGGAATGGGGTCTGATCGGAATGAATACGAGGTTATTCCAATGTAGAGTGGTCTGGAAGCTAGATCGGTTTTCGGTAGAGTGATGAACCCGGTGTGGGCCCACCCTTATATAAAGGGATCCATGTGACTATTACTTTACTAGATCCTTCAGCTAAGAGCTATCTTGTTCCCTTCTTGCATGCACCACCTCCACGTATAGCTTCCTTCACGAACCGCTTTGTCCGCGAACTAGTTTTGGCTTCCATGAACTGATCCTCATCCGTGTTCACCCCCGTCCGCGAACTAACTTCCCAGCTATGAACAAAACTTTAATAACTTTAAAAAGTAATTCATAGGGGTCGCATTGGGAAAACGCTATGCGTTTTAGTGGTCTACGAATGGGAAATGTCCTTCAAACTTTGAACTTTTCATTTCTAACTTCATTTAAGTCCCAAATTATGAGAACCCTCGTAGGGGCTTGGTACGTGGTCTGTAGGCCATTTCACCATCCGCCTGGATGTTGCAAACCTCTTATATGTACCACAGGTTCGCGGAATAAGGGTATCGCGAACGAACTACGGGGTCAGTACACCGGGCATTTCCTCTTTACATCCTTTTCCAAATATTTGGACTTTTCTGGAATATTATCCTTTAAACTAAACCTTTATATGGTTTCTTGATGCAGGAAGAAAACATGGTTCCTCCACGAGTTGCTGCAGTATTGATGAGGATGAGGGATTCCATGAAAATGAATGGCAATGATGATCTTTAAACCCACATCATTCCCCGTGACAGCATTCTGAAGGCTTTCCTGACGCCAAAGCTCTTAGCTTACATGTTATCCGTATAGTTGCCTCTTTATGGTTTTGTTCTTCTTGCTGACATACCTCTGCCTCAACCTGACCCTGACCTCCCTTTCATTCATTTAGAGGCACTGCAAGGTCATGACCACATCAATAATTCCCTGGTAGGAGAAATCATCATCACCCAGATTGAGGAGAACATATTCATCATGTGAGGCTCGACATCGACTCAGGGAAACTGTGAGTGTCATGATGGTGTTCCGAGACTAGATGTCTGAGAATACCCATCCATCATCAGCATCTCTCAAGAAAATCCTAGCTGAGGATGGAGCGCTAAGTGGGATTTTCGGGCTAGAGGATGCTTCTCTGATGAGTGGTCCTAGGCATTATGGGTGCATCAAACCTGTCTGGAGTGCCCTAACCAACTGGAGGTAGTGGGCTTGCACTTGACAGCCTGGGTGTCTCAGTTTGCAATCTTCTCTTTGGACGAAATCCTTCCAGAACTTATAATTCGATGGTGTTCGATCACTAACACCTTTCTCCTATTGCATGGACAACTGGAGATCAGTTTGTGAGACATCTACCTGCTTGGATATCTTCCTATCCTCGGAGAAATGTATGATGAGTTTCTCCCAGAAGATTCCACATGGAATGATACGAATCACATGTCTCATTTGACGAGGAGTTTGTTGGTTATGGAGGATGGATTACTGGTTTATCCTCTCTAGGTTCATTCCCTCATCCCATTCGAAGAGTGGATACAGTTATTCTTATAGACGAACGGGCATAGGCCGAAGGCGCGCCACAGTCGAACTCACCCAACCTATCAATCCCGCCAAACTCTAGTTTCATACTATGAAACCCTTGAAGAAATTTTGTATGCATCATGGGGGAACGAGCTTTGGACCATCATTTCACCTGAGTTTAGGCTTGTAGGTTTCTTCTCCATGTTTTTACGTGGATGTATCTTCCCATCCCATGATGCATACAATGGGGTTTGGGACTGCACTTTGATGATGGAGGTCATGCTGGTAGAGGGTCGATATACTAATTTGGACCTTTATACCCTCATCCAACTTTATAAATTATTTGGACCGATTCAGGAAGGTAGGTCTATGAACCATCTCAGCAGACCATTCCAATTTCTGTATGTGTGAATGGATGAGCACTTATCTTGTTATGAGTATCGACATACTAGATGGGTTCCCCATTATGACTTTCATCCAGCTCTCCACAGAATTTCCACATATTATTCCCTGGACTTTGACTATTCCTAATGCGGTTGGGTTGTTGAACGACACTTATTTCTTCTCCTTCTCACCACATCCTACTCCTCATGGATCCTTGAGAGGTGACAAGGCCAGTTCTTTGGAGGAATTTTTATACCTCATCAATATTTAGGATGATACGCTCACCGCCTGTGTAGACATAGTAGTTATCTATGAACCATACCTCCCTTACCGGTTTTCCAGGCAGTTTGGATGCCTTCAACAGATTGTGTTACTTCCATTCATGCAACTAAGGGGATAATGGAATCATGTGGTTCTCCGTCAATTGTGGCTTATGATGATGCATGAGGGAGCTTCTAGAGAGATCATCATTCCTACCACGAAAGGGACCACGTTCCTATCACTAGAGTATGCCCAACTATGGGTCGATTGGTACCCCACAAGGATGCTGAGAGAACCAGTTTGGAAGGTACCAAAACCCTTGACAGTTTCTTGTCCCATTACTGCCCCGATAGTAACACCACACATTCCCTTTATCATGAGTGGTGCAACGGCCATGCCTTTTTATTTTGTTCCATCGTCAACCCAGATGGATGTACCTAATACTCCTGCTCTTGTGATGAGAAGGTGCTTTATCCTTCATCAAAAGCATCTCGGATGGATTACATCAATACAAACCATTTAGGTGGGGAGAGATTCAGATGGGCCCCTCCTGCAGATATCGCCCAAGATCTTCATGGGACTTGTACCATCCAAGTATCTCAGATCATCTCGGAGTCCACGGTTAGTCCTCCACCTCTGGCTCCAGAGGCTGGGTCATCTGAGGGGAAAGGGAGTCTCCCACCTTGGGTGACTATATTTAGGTCCCTCTACACCCCTATGGAGATGTTTCTTACCTATAAGTATGTGGAAGTAGAGGAGGATCAAATTGCTGATGTTGTAGCAATACGCCATGCAGTGCGCAAAGATTCATGGAGCCAGTTGCGTTCTCTTGCTGCAGAGACACCCCTATCCATTCTCGTCGATGAGGGTGACAATTTTTAGTGATTATTTAATAAGATAGGTTCTGGTGGATTTGATTACAAGCACCCTCACTCCCTTATTTACCAAATTTTCATTGCCTGAGGTGACCTCGCCTCCTGCAAGGACAAGCTGGCCAGGTTCAATTTTTTCCACTACTGGGTGGAAACTTTCTGGGATATTTTAGAAACACTCGATCATCTGATGCCCATGGAAGTGAAGGCCCATGATTTAGTGGTGGTTCAGGAGGAAGAGTTGTCAGAGTGAGAAGCCCGCACAACCAAGTTGAGGGGACAAATGGCCTCCTCGCATGCGACTTATGAAGCTATTCAGAAGAAGGGAAGGAACTTAAAGCTTTCATGGATGTAGAGACACGAAGCTTGACGTACATGAACATTACATTACTTTTTCGGAATACTTAATACATAACAAAAACAGACACACAAGGACCGTAATAGTTTAGTGTCTTTGGAAACCTAGAACGTAATCTTCTAATCGTGGTGAAAGATCTTCAACATCTCCCATAAAGATCTTCCCCTTTTTTTCTTACCTAAAACCTTTAGTTATATCCTGTGGAAAAGAAAACATAAAAAGGGTGAGCTCAAATGCTCAATAAGGGTAAGCATGGATAAAATAAAACATACCATATACATTTGATCTTAAAAAACATGAACATAAAGTTTAAAAATCAAAAGATTGAGCAATGACATAAAACATGGAAGTACGTATGGAATAGATCATAAAGAAACATTAAGAATGATAAAATAGCATGGGAATAAAACATGTAATTATGGCAACCATTAATCACATGATATGATTTCAATACTAGCCAAGGCATTACTGCTAAGACCATCTTAGTAGACAAAGTCCCTTTCTAAATCGTGTTCACTCCTCGTTCCAGTCCTGTATTACTGAACCGGTTTAACTTTTCATTACATCCATGTCTATCTCATGAGATATAAATATTTACCCAATGCATTGGAGGGAGATATAGGTCCCACCCATTTCATAATGAAATCATTCTTACTTGTGCCACAAAATAAACATAAAACATTCATCATAACCCAAAGAATAAAATGGGTTTTATAAACATCATTCCATCATAACATAATCCATATAAAAAAATGGATATCATTTCATCATAAGAAAAGTGAAACCATGTAAATCATAGAGACATTATACTTGAAACATACACATATGAAATAATTTCATCTTAGATGGAAAATGGTTTTGATAGAAACACATGAAATGAATTCTTGAGGAAAATATCCTTTCTTCTTCAAAATCATTCTCTTTTTACAAAATGTCATGCAATTTTAAAAGAAAAGTATTTTGTTGAAAATAGTCATGAAATATTTTTTAGGAGGCTTTATAAAATTAAGGCTTTATAAAACCATAAAAATCCCTTCGTTCCGTATAAGTTAAAAAAACATTCTTCTCATACTTTTACCGAAAAAGTCAAAAAGTACCGCATAGCGTAAACCAAAGAAAGATTCCTTACATACCATGTAGTAAAATTAAAAATGTATAAAAATGACATTACACATACATAAAAACACTTTTATAAAACATGGACATGGATGGTAATAATAACCCTAGTAAATACTTACGTATAAGCAATCTCGGATAAAAAAATGAGATTTGCAAAATTATCCCTTACCTTAGGTCCGATATGCTTCGTACGTATCCAAACCTCCTGTATAATGATTTAAATAATTTCATTGACTTATTACAGAATCATATTCATTGTTATTATATCATATATGGTTCACTTATGACTTTATATTACCCGTTCTTCTATAAATTCCATGTTAAAGAGTGTTTTGGGTAAAATCGTTTCATTTGTCGTCCGTGTTTTGACTTGTAATTATTCATATGATTACTTAGATCATGATTACTTAATTCCAAAATATAAAACATGATTTATATATAATATATATTCATAATATACATATATATAATAGATCGATAAATGGAAAGAAATACAACGTTCATGGAGATGGTAGGCCGTACGTACGCATGAATGCTGTTTTCGTTTCCTTGTTGAATTGAATGAAATTAAGTAGATGACATAAATATATATATACATAAATCCAGTAGCATTATTATTTCATATATTTTATTATTAATTTTTATATATACTTCATAATAATTCTTGAATGGTAATCATGGAGAGTGAATCTCATCGCGTCGTGGAGACGGTATTCCGTACATACGCACGAGCGATGATATCATTCCCATGATCGTCGAATTGTATTAAATTGTATATATAATATTACATAATCAATATCACTTTACAATAATCATATATATTCATTAATTTCACCATTATACCCATCCAAGTAAGGTGGTGGTGGAAAATAGATTACACTACGACGTGGAGATGGTATTCCGTACGTACGCACGCGCGGTGATTTCATTTTCCATAGGATGGATAGATGGTGAAATATGGTTGTTTCATACTTATAATAACATATCAGTATATTAGTGACACTGATGTTATTACTTCATAATGAAACAACTAAAGAAGAAGAAGTTGAAAAAGAAATAAAATTGAAAGAATCGGTAACGGATATTACCTCTTCTTTGACACGCCTCTTTGGTTTTAGTAATAATTAAATTATTTTCATGGTCAAAAGTCCATAAAATGAATCTAATCCGACCCTTAGGTGATATGGGTCGACTTCTAATCATCCAATAGAGTTTTTGGCATGTGTTAGGGTAATTTTATAATATTATATTCACCCTTAATTACCCGATTTACCTTTAACTATGATAAATAAAATTCACCGTAGTTACTATTCATAATTCCCAAAAATAAAAAGTAGCCTATTAACATAATTTGGACCCACTGATTCCAAATATGGAATCCATTTTTTCAAATTCAATACACAAAAGTTGCAGAAATTAAATTAAAATTAATCCCGTTGTCGAATGAAAACGGGTTTTTGTTTAAAACATTGCAAAAGATTGAATTGATTTAACCTAATAATTAAATGTAAAATAAATACTAATGACATACATTATATTAAATGGTAAAAATATATTATATTTATACTTTAAAACCATTCAATATTATAATTTAACCTCATAAGCTATTACGATGAAAAAAATTGTTTTTAATTAAAATATAGCGTGTTTTTACTATTCATTAAAATATGAAAGTTATCAGAATAATATGAAAATTTTATCCAAGGAAAAATTTTATATCATGATTCCAATGAGTAATTTTATTTTGTAAAATTACACTTATAAAAATTTCTAAAACTAGATTTAAAGTGGATGCGCCATCAAAAGGCGGCAAAACTGCATTTTTTGAAAAATACTTATTTTACCCGAAAAATTTATTTTCTTCTTATACCATGTTCTATAAAATATGTAAGATGAATAATAATGTTATAAGATTAAAAATTTAGTTAATACTATTCATAACGGCTAGTTCATAATAATATTATAATAATATATCGTTGTTTAGTAAAACTCGGTATTGCGTACAACACACGCTATCGAGGAAGGTGGCGATTGCGTGTAATGCAAGCCAAGTCAGGGTTGTGTGTAGTGCACGACTCCTTTGTTGCTGTGTATAACAAAATACATTGAATATATATATATACTCATTGTTTCGTAGAATAAATACTATAAAAAAAACATGAAATTGTGTGTAACACGATCTAAGATTAGTGTTGCGTATACTGCAAGCTAATACGGTGTTGCATATAGCGCAAGATAATCTTGGTGTATCATACAACAGAAGATATGAAAGAAATTAAAAATAACATATCTTATAAAATCTCAGGTTATTACATTCTACCCCCCTTAAAATGAATTTCACCCTCAAAATTTTTCGGGGTTATAAATGGTTTTCTACTTGAAAGTTTCTTTAATTGAAACCCACATCGTAAAAAGGAATATGAAAACATATCTTTATAAACTAAAGTATGAAACGTAACAGTTACCCAAATAAACTAATCATTGGGTTTCCACATAGGATAACATAGGTGAAAATATGGATATAGAAGAGAAATCTAACCATCATGTTCTGATAGAGAGTGGTAGAGAACATGGCTATGAAAAATCCAACAATCACAAAGCCATAGATTTTTGATGATCTAAGGTACCATATGATTCATCGGATATAAGGGAACTAAGACAACATTTTTGGTTTTCAAGATCATTTCCCTAAAGTTGATGAATTAAAAGAAATACTTACATGATTTTGGTACAATCTCACTATTGTTCGTGAATTGAACAATTTCCACTTCATCCCTTAATGAAATGAAGTTAAATTTGTTATTTGTGATGTGTTAGCAGATCATGTGATAGAATGATGGGTCATTCCATCTGTTTCAAACAAAAGGTTAGCAAAAGTTATAAGTCCATCAAATGGTTAGATTAATTGTATATGGTTCCAAAAATGAACATATACTTCATATATCATACCGCTTAATAAAATAAAACTAGTTTCTACAAACCAGGGACTTCATGTAGGCTAGTGGTAGGCGATAAAGGCCAGTCACACTTCGGTTGTGGGTTCGATTCCCACAGCCTTGTCTGACGTGATGGGTTGTCTCCGGTCCTGAAGGTTGTCCTTTTTCTAAAACTACATTACTATAACATCCCATCAATAATATTGAAAAAAGTTTTATCCTTAAACAATACTAAGTTATGTCCAACATAATCCATTCCAATCTTTAGGCTTATCTAAAATACTTCAGTCCAAGATCATAGTATAAAGAAAATGATTACTTGAAATGTCACATAATAATCACGTGAATTCCATCATTTATCCCCCATATATCATAAGATATATCTTGTTGGTCAAATTACAAACATGTGAATACCTTAATCATGTATTCTATTGAAAAATGAATACCCATTTAACATTAGTGAAAACATGAATGCTGTCAAAAGTTAATTCTTTCCACATACCAAAATCCAAAAATTTCTATATAATCCAACCATAATATCACTTAGTCCTTATATCAGTCATGAGCTCATGAATACAATCAAACATCTCATTATCTTCTTATCCCTTCATTATGCATATATCATCTACTTTCCAAAAATATCTAAATAAACTTCCATGGTTACCGGTACCATTCAACATATACTTTCATATACATTAGTAAAAACAATAGTTTAACAATACTTATATGACTCTTTATTCCATAGTACCATACATTATTCTTTATAAACATACAATCATTCCACTAACTTCTTAAACCACTAGCTGAGCGTCATCATTTATTTTATCTCATATTTCATTTGTAGTCTCTTCATCATCATCCACAGAAATACTACCTATATGACCATGTTGATTCTCTTCATGAGATTTTACCTTAGGGAATTGGTTTGCATAATTCCCATACATTCCACATTTAAAAGATCTAATCATTGTTGATGTCGTACCAATACCATTATCCTTGTCCATGGGGCTAACTGAACCATTTCCTTTGCTCTTACTGGATTTGTGTCCTTCTTTTCCACACCCAAAGCATCTTCCAGTTCCTTTGAAACAATCTCCCTGATGCCTCTTCCCACATGATTTACATGAGGGAAATTGAACTTTCTTTCCTCTATGATCATCATGAAACTCCATCTTTCTCTTATTATTTGACTCGGGAAACTTACCAAAGTTGATATTATTGATCATATTATGAGATTTATGATTATGCATAATAATGATGTTTGGACTTCCAAATCCCGTTTCATTTGGTTGCTCATGAAGAATATCATTCCATTGTCCGTCATATCCTCCATTATCTTGAATCTTCCTATTTCCAGTCATTTCTAAAACCCAAAAAGAATAGTGTGAGAGGAAAAAATCATGCTAGGGAAAACAACATAGTAAAGGGGAAGTACCCTCAATATCTAACATCTTAGGTTAAATTCTATGATCGTTATCGTAGTTCTAGTACTATATCCTATACGTATACTTATCCTTAGGGGTATCACTATACATACCTTAGAAATATCTCTAGGGATCTCACTAACGTTTTTGCATCCTAGTTTCCAAAAGTTGACTAAACCTTTCCTCTGATACCAAATGTAGAGACCCGAAGCTTGAAATACATGAACATTACATTAATTTTGCAGAATACTTAATATATAACAAAAATAGACACACAAGGACTGTAATAGTTTAGAGTCTTTGTAAACTTGGAACGTAATCTTCTAATCGTGGTGAAAGATCTTCAACATCTCCCATAAAGATCTTCCCCTTTTTTTCTTACCAAAAACCTTCCTTTATATCCTGGGGAAAATAAAACATAAAAAGGGTGAGCTAAAATGATCAGTAAGGGTAAGCCTGGATAAAATAAAACATACCATATACATTTGAACTTAAAAAACATGAACATAAAGTTTAAACATCAAAAGCTTGAGCAATGACATAAAACATGGAAGTACGTATGACATAGAAAATAAAGAAACATTATGAATGATAAAATAGCACGGGAATAAAACATTTAATTGTGGCAACCATTAAGCACATGGTATGATTTACATATTATCCAAGGCATTGCTACCAAGAACATCATAGTGGAAAAAGTCCCTTTCTTAATCGAGTTCACTCCTCGTTCCAGTCCTGTATTACTGAACCGGTTTAACTTGCCATTCCAGCCATGTATATCTCATGAGATATAAATCTTTACCCAATGCATTTGAGGGAGATATAGGTCCCACCCATCTCATAATGAAATCATTTTTACTTGTGCCACAAAATAAACATAAAACATTCATCATAACCCAAAGAATAAAATGGGTTTCATAAACATCATTCCATCATAACATAATCCATATAAAACAAATGGATATAATTTCATCATAAGAAAAGTGAAACCATGTAAATCATAGATACATTATACTTGAAACATACACATATGAAATAATGTCATCTTAGATGGAAAATGGTTTTGATAAAACACATGAAATGAATTCTTGAGGAAAATATCCTTTCTTCTTCAAAATCATTCTATATTTACAAAATGTCATGAAATTTTAAAAGAAAAGGATTTTGTTGAAAATAGTAATGAAATATTTTAGAGCAGGCTTCATAAAAATAAGGCTTTATAAAACTGTAAAAATACATTTGTGCCATATAAGTTAAAAAAACATTCTTCTCGTACTTTTACCGGAAAATTCAAAAAGTACCTCGTAATGTAAACAAAAGAAAGATTCCTTTCATACCATGTAGTAAAATTCAAAATGGGTAAAAATTACATTAAACATACATAAAAACACATTTATAAAACATGGACATGGATGATAACAATAACATTAGTAAATACTTACGTATAAGCAATCTCGGATAAAAAAAATGAGATTTGCAAAATTATCCCTTACCTTAGGTCTGATATGCTTCGTACGTATCCAAACCTCCTGTATAATGATTTAAATAATTTCATTGACTTATTATAGAATCATATTTATTGTTATTATATCATATATGGTTCACTTATGACTTTATATTACCCGTTCTTTTGTAAATTCCATGTTAAAGAGTGTTTTGGGTAAAATCGTTTCATTTGTCGTCTGTGTTTTGACTTGTAATTATTCATATGATTACTTAGATCATGATTACTTAATTACAGAATATAAAAAATTATTTATATATAATATATATTCATAATATACATATATATAATAGATAGATAAATGGAAAGAAATACACTGTTCATGGAGACGGTAGGTCGTACGTACGCATGAATGCTGTTTTCGTTTCCTTATTAAATTGAATGGAATTAATTAGATGACATAAATATATATATACATAAATCCAGTATCATTATTATGTCATATATTTTATTATTACTTATTATATATAATTTATAATCATTCTTGAATGGTTATCATGGAGAGTGAATCTCATCGCGTCGTGGAGACGGTATTCCATACGTACGAACGAGTGATGATATCATTCCCATGATCGTCGAATTGTATTAAAGTGTATGTATAATATTACATAATAAATATCACTTTACAATAATCATATATATTCATTACTTTCACCATTATACCCATCCAAGTGAGGTGGTGGTGGAAAATAGATTACACCACGACGTGGAGATGGTATTCCGTACATACGCATGCGCGATGATTTCATTTTCCATAGGATGGATAGATGGTGAAATATGGTTGTTTCATACTTATAATAACATATCAGTATATGAGTGATATTGATGTTATTACTTTATAATGAAAAAACTAAAGAAGAAGAAGTTGAAGAAGAAAGAAAATTGAATGAATCGGTAACGGATATTACCTCTTCTTTGACACGCCTCTTTGAATACTCCTCTTAGGGTACTAAAATTGGTCTTTGAAGAAGACCAGGACCTCTAGGATGTTTCTAGGGATGTTGATAAGGGAAATGGGCAGGGTTTTTCCGAGCTTAAAAGCTCAAATTGGTGTGAGGAAGAGAGGGAGGAGGTGCCCTTTTATAAGGGAGGAGAGGGGCACCTTTGGAAATCCTAAAAATATTAATTTATAATAAATCTAACCCCACTTAAAAACCTCCAAAAATGACTCATATTAGAATATAATATGATATGGGTTTGTAATCTCATCAACCAATAAAATTTAGACATGTTAGGAAATTATTTTAAACATTATCAACTTGATTTATCCTTAATCAATTTAACTATATTTGTGGTAATAAAATTCAAAATTTTAAATTAAAACAAAAAATTACTTATTTGTTTTGAATTTTCCATAATTGGATACTTTATAAAATTTTAGACCATATAAATTTAAATTTATAATTTTTAAATATTTTTGTGATTTTTAAACAATTTTATAATATGTTATTTTTATAAAATAACAATAGTGTCAATTTTGACACTATTTATTTGTATGAATTTAAATAAAATATATATAGAAGATATTTTCGAACTAAAATCTTTAATAGATTTATAAAAGGCCGTATGTATCTTGAAACGTAGTGGAGAACATTAAATAGTTCATATAATATTTATTTTATTATTTTTAAAACCATTTATTTGGTTTATCTATTAATAAAATAATTACTAAAACATTTTTGTATTATTATTTAATATAATTATTTTTGGATTAAAAATTAAAAATAAAATCATATGATGACTATAAATCTATTACCTTTCACAATAATACTTTTACTCGAATTTATCATCTTAAAATCACAATATGTAAATTGTTATATTTATTAAATTATGAAGGTGACAACTTTGGCATCATTTAAAATAAAATAATATAAGTGTCATAATCACTTTAATAAGACTCCAAACGGTTATATATTAGGTCATTAGATTATTATGGTATAGATATACACTAAAAATAAGTTTTGGTCAGGTTTTTGGGCCTTTTAATGGGTATTAATATTTCAATAAAAACTATATTACTTATTTTCCACTTAATAAATAATTTCTGCATCATTAATGTATCACCATTAATGATAATTATTTAATCCCTAAAAAATATAAATAAATTATCATGATGTATATAATTTAATTATATTTCTAGAGACTATTCATGTTTTAAGTTTTATGATGTTTATCACTAAATTAAAATTATTATACTTATAAGATTTAAGAGAGTGACATGTTGTCACTTTCTTTGGTTTTAATAATAATTAAATTATTTTCATGGTCAAAAGTCCATAAAATGAATCTAATCCGACCCTTAGGTGATATGGGTCGACTTATTGTCATCCAATAGAATTTTGGAATGTGTTAGGGTAATTTTATAATATTATATTCACCCTTAATTACCCGATTTACCTTTAACTATGGTAAATAAAATTTACCGTAGTTACTATTCATAATTACCAAAAATAAAAAGTAGCCTATTAACATAATTTGGACCCACTGATTACAAATATGGAATCGATTTTTTCAAATTCAATACAAAGAAGTTTCAGAAATTAAATTAAAATTAATCCCGTTGTCGAATGAAAATGGGTTTTTGTTTAAAACATTGCAAAAGACTGAATTGATTTAACCTACGAATTAAATGTAAAATAAATGATAATGACATAAATTATATTAAATGTTAAAAATATATTCTATTTATACTTTAAAACCATTCAATATTATAATTTAACCACATAAGTTATTACGATGAAAAAAGTTGTTTTTAATTAAAATATAGCATGTTTTTACTATTCATTAAAATATGAAAGTTATCAGAATAATATGAAAAATTTATTCAAGGTAAAATTTTATATCCTGATTCCAAAGAATAATTTTATTTTGTAAAATTACACTTATAAATATTTCAAAAACTAGATTTAAAGTTGGTGCGCCATCAAAAGGCGGCAAAACTGCATTTTTTGAAAAATACTTATTTTACCCGAAAAATATATTTTGTTCTTATACCATGTTCTAGAAAATATGTAAGATGAATAATAATGTTATAAAATTCAAAATTTATTTAATACTATTCATAACGGCTACTTCATAATAATATTATAATAATATATCGTAGTTTAGTAAAACTCGGTATTGCTTACAGCACATGCTATCGAGGAAGGTCGCGATTGCATGTATTGCATGCCAAGTCAGGGTTGCGTGTAGTGAACGACTCCTTTTTTTCAGAATATAACAAAATACATTGAATATATATATATATATATACTCAATGTTTCATAGAATAACTACTATCAAACAAACATGAAATTGTGTGTAAAACGATCCACGATTAGTGTTGCGTATACTGCAAGCTAATACGGTGTTGCGTATAGCGCAAGATAATCTTGGTGTATCGTACAATAGAAGATATGAAAGAAATTAAAAATAATATATCATATAAAATCTCGAGTTATTACAATGGAGCAGGTGCGTCCAATGGCTAAAGCTAAAACAGAGAAGAGAACTTCCATGGAATAGAATATCTATGACCCACGACAATCACTCGCCATTATTTTAAGAAGGAAGAACCGGTCACTTTTGTAGCTTTATCCCAAATTATATCATGTACTCTCCCCTCCCCCATTTTTACACTGGAGATACTCTAAATTGGGGATGTTCCTCCATTCTTTCGGAACTTAATGGAACAATTTTTGGGTTTTAAACACCTCTTCTCAACGTGTTCCTATTAACATCACTTCAGGTATCTGCTAATTTTGACCCATGACCAAAAATCAGTAAGCTACGATCACTGAATCGAGCTTCAATTTTTTCCTAATCCAAGTGTCTCAACGAGAATAATTTTACTATTGATAGGGTCTCATACGAATACTGTAAATGCATTGTGCCTCTTCTGATGATACCCTAATTTTTTTAGGCCCATTTTGTGTGGACTTAGCGGGTATAGCTTGACTTTTTCTAAGGACACCCTTTGTGGGTGGTCAAACTAATGGGATTTGTGCCTCTTGAGTTTTTATTACTCAATGTTTTTTTGGGGCCATACAAGGTGTTGGAATGGCGATCTGATACTCAGATTTTTTCCAAGACGCCCTTTGCGGGTTTTCACCTTGGCGAGTTTCATACATGTTTCTGTGAGCAGTTTAAAGTCCTGTAATGAGGACTATCATTACTGGTGTTTTAGGTTGAATAGTTTTGACCAGATGTAGTGGGAAAGGGCCCCGACAAGGTTTTTACTGATTGTGGATGCCTTAATACCTTTCAGACGTATATGGGGGGGATTTTTCCTTCATGTTTGAATAGAATGAGGGGCATGCCATGGTGTATAGGTTCCATATGGGCATACAGAGGTAGGAAAATCATCGCCTAAGGAAGAATTTCCTTTGGTAGACAGGACATGGGAGATCAACATGAAGAACCGCTTATGGAATGGTATGCATAGTCATAAAAAGGTGTCCTTAAGTCAATGATTTTCTGTTTTGTATAGTCGGGTAACTTCATGGAAGTTCAGATCCTGAAGACCACCGAGGGTGGCTTAAAAGGGACATGGTGTCTAAAGTGTTTTGGTACATCCATATCAATCATGGATATGGATATGAGACCAATCATAAACACATGTGGTCATTCTGAAGGAGGGTTATAGATTAATGTAGTTGAAAGTCATGTAGGTGGGAAATTCGTTCAAAATGGAATGGTTTTCCCCAATTCTTTGTAATTTAACCAGAAAAGTCCCACCATACTCATATGTGATTGTGGAAAGGTTTTTAAACTGTATCTCAGAGAGTTTCTGAATCCTGATATGGATATAATGGCTCAGAGACGAGAAGGCATTCTGAAAGAATCATTGCCTAAGGAAGACTTGCCTTTGGAATATGGGTCATGGGTGATCAATATACAGAGCTGTTGGGGGCATGGTATGAATAGTTGTGAAAAGTTGTCCCAAGTTCAATTCTTGTATTCTTCTAATATCTAGGAAACTTTAGGGATGTTGGGATTCCAGACCACCAGAAGTGGTTTATGGGAGTTCAGTTCTTTTTTGTTACAGAGTGTGATTCATGAGAAGGGGGTGTCTGAACACGGGAGGAGCATTTTGGGCTAAGATATCCCAGGAATGGGTAAATTCATCTCTCTCATGTAGGTGTGAGATGATGATCCATGCAGGTCTGACACTTGCATTGATGAAGAGAGGGAGTCCTCCTTTCCTGACTAAACCCGTGAAGAGTTTTTTCAAGGCTGTGTAGTTTAACGTTATGCAGCAAGGACACTATTTGTGCAGTATAACGTCATGCGGCAAGGATGTGGGGAATTTTATTTTTCTTCTGTATATATAAATGCTCATAGTTGTGGACATTTTTGGATGTCGAGGTACTTGGCCATTGTAGTTTATCGTCATGTTGTGAGGACACGCTTCGTGCAGTTTATCATCATGCGGTAAGCACACTGCAGTAAGGGTTAGTCTTGATTATAACATAAATGGGTCTGAATACCCTGACATGTACAAGATGTGGGAAGGATACAGATAGTGAAAACTACGATTCTAGGGCCTCATGGTTCAAGGGGAATGATATGAGGGCTCTGGCGCCTTTGAGCATACAGGGGTAGGAAAAGCCTCGCCTAAGGAAGACCTACCTTTGGTAGACAGGCCAGGGGCGATCAATATGCAGATTCACTAAGGGAATGGTTTTTATAGTCATAAAAAGGTATATACAGTATGATGACCTTCCATGTCCTATGGCCTTCTAGGTTTATGAGGATTCATGATTATCCGGGTCAAAAAGTCTGATGTATGGAAAGGGGTTGTCTAGTCATGTTGAAGATATTAGGCCATGGTTGTCTTCAAAGATCATAAAGTTCCCTACTCTAATTTTCCCTATGCATGGGGTACACTTTCACTCCATTCATTTTAACGTCATGAGGCAAGGAGGATATGCTCTTAGTTTAATGGTCTTAGAGATCGGACCAGCCATGGTGGATGCTACGGTTACCTGTGAGACAAACAATTTAGGATTCTCTGGCATTCTTTGATCAGAAATGGGGGATGAAGGTGTAAACGGTAATCCTAGGGTCTCTTGAATCAATAGATTTGGTATGGGGGCTTTTTGGCTGGTAAGTGTATAGAGATACTAAGAGTTTCTCCTAAGGAAGACTTTCCTTTGGTAGACAGGCCATGGGTGATCAATATGCAGAGCCGCTGAGGGCATGGTATGAATAGTCATCCAAAGGATTTTGCAGGTCGTTGACCTTACACATCCGATGGCCTTGAATGATTATAGAGATCCGGGATAACCCATGACATAGAGCCTGGTAGACGGGGAGATAAGTGTCTGGGCATAAGAGAAACAACCATATCGCAAGTGTCCATTGGGTTAAATCAACACAACTCTGGTGTTATGTCATGAATGTAGACTGTGATAGGAACCATGGGTGGATACACAAGCTAAACAGGTAGGGGAAACCTCTCAACGTCTGGATGTTAAGGGAACAAAATTGTAAACCATTGCTCTGGTTTTTTTTTGGATTGGGAAATGTGATATGGGTGCTCTGGGGCTGGTGAGTGTACGGATCTAGGAAGATTGTCACCTCCAGAAGACTTGCCTTTGGTAGATGGTATAGGGGTGATCAATATGAAGATACGATGAGGGAATGGTACTAATAATCATGGAAAGGTGTCTACAAGTCGATGACCTTACACTTCCAATGGCCATGGGTGATTATGAAGATCTGTAATCCTCTGGGTCATGGAGTCTGATGTATGGGAAGGATACCTCAAAACATGCAAGGAGTGTTTCAGTCATGGTTTACCATTTATATAGAGTGGATTATTACTTGTACTATGTATTTTACGGTCGTGCGGTAAGAACAATTTCCATGATGTTTAGCATCAGGCAGTAAGGATGGTGTCGACCCGATGTGAAAAGGGATTCCATGCAGTTTAACGTCATGCCGTAAGGACAAGGGTCATCACCTTTTTTAGAGGGTGGCTAGGCCAAGATACAGGAATCACAGTATCACAACATATCCTATGAGGGAAAGAATCCAGTCGTACAGAGTTCTCAATGCCCTTTAAATTAAAAGGGGCTTCCTGCGCAAGTCTGATTTATACGCAGGAGGGGGGAAATTTTTCATGGAGGCTGGGCTAGGATACAGAAATCCTGACATCACTACGTATCCTGTGAGTGCAGGAATCAAGACGTACATATTTCTTTAAACATGGAACATTAGATGAAAAATTTCGGGATACCAATGTATTCTCAGGTAAATACATCATCTCGTTATGCAGTTTAAAGTCATGCAACTATGACATCTTTCTCTTAGTTTGGGGGTTATAGAGCTCGGACCGGCATGAAACAATTTATTGTCATGTCATAGGGACTAAGTACCTCATAGTTTAACATCATTTGGTAAGGATGTGGGGCATGTTTAATTTAACATCCTTTATATCGGACAATTTACTATGTTGTTTATTATCATGCAGTAAGGATGTATTTGTCTTGTTTTAGGGGTCATAGAGCTTGGACTAGCAGTAACTACTTCCAAACAGGGGAACATGCTATGATTTTGAAGCAGAACCGACGTGAAGGAGGTTGGGAGCCTCTGGCATGCACCTCTAGGGAAAAATCCTAGACAGTTTGAGGTCACATTACCAAGATTACTGGCTCCTGGTTTAGGGTCATAGAGTTCGGACCGATGCAGCATAGTTTGTTATCATGTCACAGGGATTAAGTACCATGAAATTTAACATTTTGCAGCAAGAACACTCTACTATGTAGATTATTGTCATGCAGTAAGTATATTCTGGTTTTGGAAGTTTAACATCCTGCAGCTCGGATGAAAACAACTTTGATGCTTACACAAAATATTTCGTCAAAAATCTCGCATTTGTTGGAGCGGTGGTGAGCTACCCATCGATGGAGATCAGGGCATATGCTTCATTGGAGTAGACCTTGTATATGATATATGGTCCCTCCCATTTGGGCTCCATCTCTGGTGGATTCTTTCTAGGTATCATCGTGGTCCAGAGAACCAAAACCAATTCTCCTTCCAGGAAAGACAGAAGGCGAACCTTTTCATTGAAGGCTCGTGCAATCTAGTTTTTATATACTTCTAGGTGATTCAAAGTGTGTAATATCTTCTCATCCAGTCACTCCAATTCATCAAATTTCTTTTCCACTTTTCCATCGTCGGACAGTTGATCACAAATGGAAACGTGGAGTGACAACAATTGGATCTCAATGGGCAGGGTTGCTTTCATTCCGTATAATAATGAGTAAAAAGTGTCCTAGGTAACAGTAGAGTTGGGGTTCGATAGGCCCACAGGGCATGGATTATTTTTTATGACCATGAATTATTTTCTTTGTCCACCATTTTCTAGAGTATGTTAGATAGGGTCTTGTTGAAGGCCTCTATATTTCTGTTGGCTGCTGCATGGTAGCGGGGTGAATGGTTGGTCTTGATACCATATTCCTGGTATAGTTTGTCCAATTCAGAAGAGCAGAAGTTGGTGTCGTTTTCTCTCAGTATTGTATGAGGGACACCAAATATGGTAATGATGTTGGATTTCACAAATATGACGATGCTTCTTGCCCGAAATTTTTTAAGGGGTGTAGATTTTTCCCACTTGGAGAAGAAATCAGTTTTTGTGAGAATATATTTGAATTTTTCGACCGTGGTGGGGGGATATGGTCCCACGATTTCCATTCCCCAGATAGAGAATGGCCAGGAGTACTTATCTTGGTGAAGTAACTCTGGGGGCTAATGAATGAAGTTGGCATGAATTTTGCAGGAGTGGCATTTCACGATAAAGTTCGCACAATCTCGTGCTAGGGTGGGCCAATAGTATACAAGCCTTCAAATCTAATGAGAAATCTTAGGTCCCGATTGATGTTCTCCACACACTCCACCATGCAATTCATTAATGACTGCAGTAGTTTCTTCTCCATAAATGCAACTGAGAAGGACTCTATCATGGCCTCGCTTGTAGAGGACCTTCTTCATGTTTGTGTCACCATATAAGACAAAATTGACTGACCTTCCCCGTATTTACTCTCTTCAAGCGCTGGCTGATGGAAGTTCTCCCATTTGAAGGTAGTTCATAATGGGGGTCATCCAGTCGGTAGTAGGAGAATATGGCTTGGGGATATGACTGAATTTTTTAATTTCTTCTATGTTAGTTTGAACATGCATCAAGACCATTTGATGGTGAAGAATGCTGATAAGTTTTTCTTCTCAGTCTGGGTCAACTAGGGTTGTGGATGCATTGGCTAACGCATCAGCCTGGGAATTCTGAGACCGGTAAACATAGTTCAATGTCGTTTTTGTGGGGAACGTTTCCATTAAACCTCAGACATGGTCAAATAGGGGGATCAAATCCTCCTTCCTAATTGAATAGTCACCATTGATATGCTTTATGACCATTTCTGAGTTTCCTTTTACTTTGAGGTGCTGAACTTGTGCCTGGAGTGTGAGCTCTAGACCTTTAATGAGGGCCTGGTATTCTACCTCATTTTTTGCATCCTTCTTACAAGTGGAAGGAATACGGTAAAATCACATGCTTTAGGGACATGAGTATGAATCTCATCCCCACTTAGTTAAACTTGGGGTCTTCCATTATTTTACCTGTTGGGATTCTGGATGCGCCGTCAAAGTATATTTCCCACATTCTACAATCATTTTACATAGAGAAGACGTCTTCATTGGGGAATTATACATCTGATGAGGCGGTCTCTAGAAAGGGATGCTCTACCAGAAAATCTTCCAATTCATGGACCTTTATAGCTTTCTAAGGCACAAACTAGATGTCAAACTATTGTAGGATGACTTCCCATCAGGATAGGCATCCAGTCAGCATCGGACGGCTGAGGATGTACTTTAGTGGATTACTGCACGAGATTAGATAGACTTCATGATGCTGCAGATAATGTCACAACTTTTGGACCACAAAGACTAGAGCAAAATAGCTCTTCTCGATATTTGAATATCAGATCTTAGCATCGACCATGGTTCGGCTGAGATAATAAAGGTTGTTTTTATTGCCAGAATCATTCTTTTGTTTGAGTAAGTCTCCTAGTGACCATTCTAAAGTTGTTACATATAGGATAAGTGGCCTTCCTTCAACTGGAGGCATGAAAACCGGTGAACTCAAGAGGTACTTATAGAGGATATAGAATTCCTTTTGGCAATCATCTTTCCATTGGTAGGTAAATCCCTTCTCCATCAACCTGGTAAAGGGCAGACATTTTCCAGCGAGGTTGGTTATAAAATGCTTGATATAGGCCAAGTTTACTTGGAGTCCTATCAACTCAGTGAGGTTGTGGGTAGGTGGAAAATCAAGGATAGAATTTTTCTTCTCAGGTATAATTTTGATTCCATGATGGAAAACAACAAAGCTGAGAAATTTCCCTGAGGTAACCCCGAAGGTGCATTTCAAGGGTTTCATCTTCAAGCTATGTTGCCAAAGTTTTCTAAAGACGGTTTCAAGGTCTAACAAGTGATCTAAGAACTGTTGTGATTTGAACACCAAGTCATCAACATAACATTCAACAAACATCCCCAGGAATGGTTTGAAAATGTGATGCACGGTATGTTTATATGTGGAACAAACATTTTTCATACCAAAGGGAATGACATTGTAACAAAATACCCCCTAGGGGGCTTGAAGGTAGTGGATTATTAATCATCTAGGGCCATTCAGATTTGATTATATTCATAATAACTGTATATTAAGGATATATCCTCATATCTAGTTTTCTCATCGATCAAGTGTTCAGTGATCGGGACTGGGAAATCGTCTTTCAGGAAATGCCATTTAGGATCTCTAAAAATGATGCAGATGCGGATCTATCTGTAATTCATTTTAATCAGAACTATGTTGGCTAACAGAATGGGATATTGGACCTCCTGAATGAATTCTTTGAGGTGCTTGTCTACTTCATCCTCTATCTTGGATGAATGTGTGGGGTGCGTCCTTCTAGAGGTTTTCTTGTATCCTTGATGATCTTCTGGTAGGCCTAGGTGGTGTGTCGCCACCTCGGGATCGAGTCCTGGATTGTTTTGTAATTTCATGTGAAGAAATATCTATGTTTCCTAAAGAAGTATTTATATAACTCTTGTTCCTCAGAAGACATGACTGCACTAATGAGAGTGGGTCTCGGGTCTTCTTTGGTACCCAGGTTTATTTCCCTGAGTTCATCAACGATGGTATGAATAACCTCTTCAAATGCAGAAGGGGAATCTCTAAGGATCTCTTCCTTATCTACCCCCAAATACTCCTCCTCTTCTTCTTCTGATGGGGAGAGAGCTCTAGATGTGGTATCTCCAAATCTTAGAGGCAAGATGTCACATGGGAGTTCTAGAGAGGGAGAAGCATGGGGGTGACAACTATATTGTTTGTATGCCGCTTCAAGGAGTACACAGGGATATCTTGAGATTCCAAGGATGGGGAATGGGCACCCTTTCTTTATCATTCTTCCTCATATTGAGGGTCAGCAGTTGCTTCTACATTGTCTGACTCGGCTGTCATGACTGAGATCATGATAACATCTTGATATGCATCCGGACACAGATTCCTGATCTCAACATGATTGATAGGAAACATGTACTCTTCACCGAGCTGCTTGAGGGGGTTTTCGGGATCCACTTCTAGACCATTTGGGGTGCGGACCTAATCAATACCATCAATTGTAGATGTCTTCCATTTTTTCTCATAAAATCTGGAATTGATGTAATGTGACTCAGAGAGCATGAATGGGGCCTTATCAAACTAAAATATCCCACCTTGTCCATTGACGAAATATGTGATACACTGGTGGTAAAAGGAAGTAATGGCTATGTTTGGATACAACGATGGCCTTCCTAATAGGGGGAGGAATGTTTTGCTTTGCTGAACCACCAGAAACTTTTAATGGGCCAAAAAGTCACCAAAATGGGTACTAATGTTTATTTTTCCCACTGGATTTTGTTCGCTCTTGTCATAACCCAAGAGAGTTGTGGCTGAGAGTGTTATCTTTTCCTCATTATAGCCCAACCTACAAAGCGTTCTTAGAGGGAAAATGTTGACTCCGGAGCCATTGTCGATGAAGACTTTCCAAACTTCAACATCATTTAGTATGTTATACACATATAAGGGTTTGATGTGTCCTTTCATGGTAGTGTCTTCATCCTGATTGGTGAAGGAAATCACTGCATTACATTCAGTCGGGCTTGTCTCCATTCAATATATCTCGGTGGCAGTGAGTTTGGCTTGAAATTCCTTGGGGATGAGTAAGGATTCTATGAGTGCCTCCCTAAGGTCTGATGACAAACTCAAGGCATCCATGATTGATAGCTTTTCTAGTACTGAGGGTAGCTATTTTAGGATATCATACTTTTTCTCCACAGTCTGGTGCTTCTTTATTTGTGGGAGATCCTTAACTTTCATTTTAGTGGATGGAACATGAGATGATAAAGGACTAGTCACAGAGGAAAGAGTTGGTGGTGCTTCTGCATTTTGGGGGCCTGACCTAGTCGATTTATTCATGCGCCTTGGGTGGCTAGACACTTTTTCTTCCTCTGATGGGTACCACAGAATAATGGGGCCAGAGTGGATTCTTGTGGGGGTAGGGAAATATTATTTCTTTTTCTAGGTTAGTTGAAGGGATATCCTGCAATATTCCACAATATTTATGCTTTGAGCCAGGGCATAACCGTAGGGTCAGTTCTGGCCACGGCTACATCGGCCTCTTTGTCCCTTGACTTTTCAATTTCCCCTTCCGGTTCCCTGATCGGGTTCCTGGAACTCAGGTTCATAACCATACTCTTCATCAGATAATGGTTCCACTAAATGGGAGATGTTGACAGAACCAAAGATTATTTCCTCATTCGATGACGGATTAGCCTGCTTGGATGCCTCTGATGGTGTCGTTTGGTGGGTAGGTTCCCATTGTTTCAAGCATGAGGGCATGAAATTTTAAAGTGCCAAGGGTAGCTTGGGACCTATCATAGATTGTTATTCTTGTACATGTCTTTTCCCTCACTGATTACGCCTAGATGACCAGCTTGTGGAGGGTTGTGGGGTTGAGGATAGTGGATGTATTGCATTAGGAGATGTTGGTGGCACAACTAGTTGTTGCAACTCTTCGTGGAGTATTCCATGAATTGGTTGACCATCTTTCGAGTTATCCATCCATCAAATTTATGCCCCCTTTTGATAAAGAATTTCTGCCACTCCTCACCCTCATCTGTGTCGATGGAAGAAAAATATGGTACATGTTTCGGGGGTGTTCTTAGCTTGACCGGCCTTGAGTACACCATCCTTTGTAGGAGTTTTTTGAAGACAAAGCATCCATAAATTATGTGTCCCAACATCTGGTGGTAGGGACAATAATCCGGTCAGTTGTCGAGGCTGAGTTCTTAAAGATTTCTTGGCTTTGGTAAGTGAAGGAAGTTGAAATTCATGGAAGATATGAAATAACCATGGACTTGGTCCTCTCAGAATGAGTAAACTTTATTTCTTCATTCCTCAAATTGGTTTCTCCTAGGTCCTGTTTGATCATCTCTCTGGGGCAGGGGTGGTCGTTGATACGTTGGAGGCCCTTGGAGATTTGATGGAGGCCTAGGCGATGGAGCAGGTGTGGGGGCTAGATTGAGAGTGATAGAGGATGATTCACTTCTACCAACATTTTTTTCAGGACCCCGTGAGGCTATTCGAGACTTAAGGTTAGTCCGCTACATGGAGTATTCTATTCTCTGGGAAATAACAGTGAAATACTGGAATCGGGTGGTGCATTTCACTGGTATGAGTAGCGTTCATAGCTCATCTCAAAGGTTATCGATGCATATAGACAACATATCATCCTGGGGAGGTGGCTTGTTCAGAGAGTAGGTCAGACCCTTCCATCCGGTGATGAAGTCTGAGACCCTCTTGTTCTCCTTCGGTTTTCAATTCATGAGGTCGTTAACCATCGTCTTGGGTAACTTTGAGCAGAAGTGGAAAATGAATTGATACCGAAGATCCTCCCACCATTTTATTTAATGAACTGGAAAACTTGTATACCAGATGTAGGATGAACATTGTAAGGTTCGAACGAATCATCTGAGTTTCACTGCTTCTTGTTGTTCTGGAGTTCCCATCATAGGGTGGAAATGAGACGTGTAATGCATCAAATGCTATTTTGGGTCGCCTGAGCCATTGAATATAGGGAATACAGGGATCCCAAAATTTGGTGGAGGTGGAGTGCTGCTCACCCAGTCTGGGTAAGGATTTTGCTCTGGCTGTATTGAATCACGTTGGCCATCCATCACTTCCAATCGGGCTGTCAGTGCTTCGATGGTGTTGGTGAGGCCCTAGTTTACATAGTGTTGGGCCTAATCCTGAAATGGTACATCCTGGGGTACTACCTTAAGTGCTGGATTGGCTGGTACCTGAGGAACATATTCCACCTATGGTACCTTTGGAGGATTTGGATTTAATCGCTCTGGTTGTTTCCTGAGTGGAGGGAAATCTTGGTATGCTCATGGATCCGTGTTCAGGTATATGGACAGGTCAAGTGCCGCACTAGGCTGGGGCCCTAACCTTGTTTTGTTTTCCAAGGATCACCCTTGTTATTGAGGAGCACTTTTTGGAAGTGTGTATTGTGACCCATCTTGAGGAATGTATTCGACAGGATATTTCCTCTGGAGTATCTCAGTGTTAATCTAGATTAATTATTTCATTTCCTCTTCCTGCCGAGCGAACCACACTTTGATCATGAGAGGCATGTTTGTGTTGAGAGAAGGAGATGGGTTAAAGAAAACCTGGCCTTTGTTCCTCCCTCTATTGGCAACTCACTGGGGAAGTGAAGGGGGATTTTCTAGAGTGTCCAAGTTCAGGGAGGCTCTCTAGTTCCAGGTGTGCACACATGTTGGAACATTGTGAATCACATCCTATATAGAACCATCTTCTTCTAATCCATCTAGATTTGCATCATCTTCAACGAAACCCATGGGGTTAACATCCATGATGTTGATAGATGCATAATACAGGGTGGAGGAGGTGTCACCTTCTAATTAGGAAGAGGACCTTCCACACCTCATACTGGTTTCCCCCTTCTATTCCGGGATTGCCTTCGAGTTTCTTGACAAAGGGTGATGCAGATGGATCCTTGGTGCGACCTTATGGCATGCCTCCCTCTTGGAAAGTATGATGTTCCAAAGGATGGAACTGGACAAGATCCTCCTCTTCTGACTACCCTCCCTAAATGAGAGAGTGTTGATTCTCATGGTGGAGTTTGTTGTTGAGGTAGAAATTTTCTCATCCCTAGGGGTTGGGGTTGGCTCTGTTCCTTGGGTGGTGTGCCTCTTCCCATTTTTTTGGTCTTACAAGGGAATTTGTTTTTAAAAATTACCCCAACCCTACAGGATAGGGTTGGTCCCATATTGTGGCAGTTTCTACTGCTATCACTTCCTTCCTGATCTCGCGTTCTCTCATTCCAAGGTGAGTCGTACCTGGTGTCGAGTTCACATGTGAGTTGATTCCCTATGGGGAGGAAATCACTGATCGCTGATTGGATTTCTTAGGTGAGAAGCCTACTAAATGTTTTTGGTAGCCTAATTCAGGAGTTCATGAATGGATCACTCCTTTTATACCTGACGCTTTTGAGACTTACTCAAGGAATATTTCTTTCAGATGTACCACCTCTCCTGAATAGGAACTTTATTTGATTTTAGTCTTGACGTGATGAAATTGCAAGACCTTATGTCGAATGGGTTTTTCTGGATGGGATGTGGGGTGAAATGCAGATCCCCGTGTTCTCCCCATCAATGGATATTAACTCCCTTCAAAGCGTCATCAATAAGGTGATGCAATTTGTGCAGTGCATGGAGATAGGTTGACTCAAGGTCCCTTTTTCACCTCTCGGATTGTTGTCGTCGTGTCAAAGGAAGGGATTCTAAGTGAATGTGATGCATTAGCTCTCCTATTATCTTGACATGATCTACATATGCTTCATATGGTAGGAATTTTAATTTCAACTGGCGAAGGGTTGTCCAAATATTGAAGCAGATGTCATGTATGCTTCCTTCCGACAACTCTATAGGTATGTAGAACTGAGAGGTGTCCGTGGGACAAAACATTACTGGTATATCATCCCTGTCCAGCCTTTTTCTTTAAGTACGAAACATCATCAAGTGTCTCCATCGAAAATTCCTCCACTTGATCAGCCTAGCTGAGATGCTCCTTGATAGTATAATTGAAGGTAGCAAGGCTGGTAGGGTTCAAATCGTTATTTGGGTGGCTCTGAGGTGGCTCATAGGATGAACGTTGTCCCGGACTGTCTCCTGACTGAGAAGGGTGTCATTGATAGCTGACTGGGATTCTGACATACTTGATTCCCTCTTTTTGAGTGCCTCAGCATAGGAGGGCTTTTATGTACTTGATTCAGTAGGGGGAGGACCTTCCCGTCGGTATGATATGTCACAGTGGGAAGGACATTCACAGTTGGCATTGCAGTGGCGAGGACTACCATTGTGTCTTGAAGTCTGGATGCCAGAAATAATTACACAATGCATACCCTGGGGAGGACGTTCAGAGTGGACTGTAGTAAGGGGGGACCTTCTTGCTATTTAAGGCCATTGTAGGGAGGACCTTCGCAATGGAGTCCATCATAGTAAGGATGAACATCATGGATTGACGTTCGATGTGCATACTTGGGAGGGACTTCAGGACACACTGCTACAAGGGGAGGAACGTCTTGTTGCTTAAGGTCATTGCGTGTAGGACCTTGAAAATGGCATTCATGATGGAGAGGACTTCCATCATAGATGTCGCAAGGAGAATATATGTGGGGCACACCCTGGGGAGGGCCTTTAAAATTTATCACAACGAGGGGAGGGCCTTCTCATTGTCCGACGTCTTTGCGGGGAGGACCTCCACTATTATAGTGGTGAGGGCTGCCACCAAAATATGACTCCTTACTGGGTGAAATATCATTGCAACGTAACCTCTGGGGAGGACCTTCAGGGTAGGCCATGACAAGGGGAGGACCTTCTTACCGTGACAAGACGTTATTGCGGGGAGGACCTTCACCATTGAAACTATGATGGTGAGGACAACCGTCATAATCTGAGGTCCCATTGCACGGAGAGTGTTTGCAGCGTATACCCTGGGGTGGTACATTAGGGAGGACCACAATAAATGAAGGACCTTTGTGGTGGTCAATCTTCTGGCACTACAGGAAAACGGGCGTTTCGCCGTAGTTTTTTCACGTCGGTATAAAAACCGCCAAGAAATGTGTTAATTTTTTTTAAATTTTTTTGAGGATTAGCGGCGGTTTTTTAAAAAACCGCTGCAAAATAGCGGCAGTTTCGGTAAAACCATCACGAAATGAAAGGAAAAAAATAAAAAAAACATGAGAAACCCTGAAATCACTAAAACGATGATAAGTTTTGATCCGGGCATCTGTTGGAGTTCCACAAATAGTCAAATTGAAGCTCATGAAGAGATCTGGAGGCACGTATAATCAAAACCATGAAACAGTCTAAGGTGCGGACGATATAAGAGTTATAAAAAGCTTAAAAAAGTTCTCCAACATCAAACGGCCATAACATTCGCTCTGTGTGTCCGTTTGGGCTCTACCACATATCAAATCGAAGCCAGCGAAGAGAGATAAGCACTAATTCAACACAAGCAAGCTTCTGTCGTGTTTTTAGACCCCAAAAACCCTCCAAAGGCCTCCAAAACCCTGTTTCTGTCACCGGTGTCCCGTCGAACTTGTCTTCAAATAGACATATCTTTCGATCCGCGTGTCAGTTCGGACTCTTCCACCTTCCAGATCGTAGTTTGTTCCACGAGCTTCAGTTTGACTGGTCATGATGCCCACATGTACTCTTGGATCATAAGTTATGGCTTTTTTAGTAGGTATCAGGTTTGTTATGTTTTTCGATGCCTCGTTTCTAGCACCCGTTCCCCGTCAGTTTTTATAAATGGTCGTAACTTCCGATCCACCGATCAATTCGGTCTCTTTCACCTATCATCTCGAAGATCGTTTCAAGATCTTTGATTTGAATGGTCGTGGATCTGGAATGGACTCAAGGATCATATGTTATCTCCGTTAGTGTGAGTCCAATGTTTTTGTCACTTTATGACCATTTTGACGGGTTTTAACGGTTTCTCCATTTATTACTGTTTATTTGTGTTTCCATGACTTTTTATCTTTATCAATGTTTTTTTGTGGGTTATTATGAATATTATGTTGAGTTCTTAAGGGGTTTTCCAGAGTTTTCATGAGTATTCATGCCTTCTCATGCTTTCTAATGCTTCCTTCTTCATGATTCTCCATCTGTTTTTATGCGTTTTCATGATTTCTCAACCCTTATCACGTCTTTTCATACTTTTTTAGGTGTTTCATTTGTTATTTATTATTTATTATTTATAATATACTTTAATTTATCTATTATCTATTATTTGTTACTAGTTATTTATTATTTATTATTTATATTTATTTATTATTTATATTTATTTATTAGTTATTAGTTATTATTTATTATTTAATATTTATTATTATTTATTATTTAATATTTATTATTATTATTATTAATATTTATTACTGGTTATTTATTATATATTATATATTATATAATATATATTATTTATTATTTATTATTTATTATATATTATATATTATTATTATTATTAATATTTTATTTATTTTATATTATATATTATATATTATATATTATATATTATTTTTTATATATTATTTTTTATTTTTTATTTTTTATAATTTATTATTTATTATTTATTATTTATTATTAAAAGTTATTTATTATGTGTTATTCATTATTATTATTATTTATTATTATTATTATTTATTTTTTATTTTTTATTTTTTATTTTTTATTATTTATTATAGATTATTTATTATGTATTATTAATTGTTGTTTATTATTTATTATTTATTATTTATTATTTTCAATTTTTTATTTGTTATTTGTTATTTATTATTATTTATTTTTTATTATTTTATATTAATTATTATTATTTATTTATTATTATTTATTATTAGTTATTATTATTTATTATTTTTTATTTATTATTTATTATTTATTATTTAATATTTAATATTTAATATTTGTTTATTATTATTTATTATTTATTGTTTTTTATTCTTTGTTATTTATTATTATTTATTGTTTAGTATTTATTATTATGTATTTTTTATTATTTATTATTTATTATTATTTAATATTTAATATTTAATATTTAATATTTATTCTTTACTATTTGTTTATTATTATTTATTATTATTTATTAATTATTATTATTTATTGTTTATTGTTTATTGTTTATTATTTATTGTTTATTGTTTATTATTTATTGTTTATTGTTTATTGTTTATTGTTTATTATTTATTGTTTATTATTTTTTATTTTTTATTTTTTATTATTTTTTATTATTTTTTATTATTTATTATTTATTTTTAATTTATTTTTTATTTTTTATTGTTTATTATTTATTGTTTATTGTTTATTGTTTATTGTTTATTGTTTATTGTTTTTTATTTACTATTTAGTATTTATTATTTATTATTTATTATTTATTATTTATTTATTTATTTATTTATTTATTTATATTTATTTATTATGTGTTATTTATTATTATTATTTATTATTTATCATTTATTATTTATTATGTGTTATTTATTATTTATTATTTATTATTATTTATTATTTATTTATTTATTATTATTATTTATTATTTTTTATTTTTTATTTTTTATTGTTCTTTACTATTATTTATTATTTATTGTTTATTGTTTATTGTTTTTTATTTATTGTTTTTTATTTTTTATTTATTATTTATTCATTATTATTTATTATTTATTATTTATTATTTATTATTTTAATTTCGTAATTTTATAATTTATGTAAATATTATTATAATTTATTTGTTATTTATTATAATAAACAGTAAATAATAATAAATAAATAGTAAAGTCAATAAATAACTGATAAATGGATAGTTATTAATTTTTGGTTATTAATTATTAGTTATTAATTATTGATTATTTCTTATTGCTTAATTATTATTGAGTATATATATATTAGTTATGTATTATTTGTGTGTTCAATTAGTATATATAAGTATATTAAATTCTATTTATTAACCACATGACGAGCTTGCTAGATTGGTAAAGTCTTTGGAAAATATGCAAGAGGTTAGGGGTTCAAATCTCACCAAACGCAGTATTTCTTTATATTGCATGGGCATGTGCATGGGCATGTGCATGCATGCATGGATAAAGTAAATAAAGTAATATGAATTAAATAAAGTAATACGAATTAAATAATGTAATACGAATTAAATAAAGTAATACGAATTAAATAAATAAAATAAATAAAATAAATAAATAAATAAAATAAATATGAAATAAATAAAGAAAATACGAAATAGATAAAGAAAATACGAAATAAATAAAGAAAATATGAAATAAATAAAGAAAATATGAAATAAATAAAGAAAATACGAAATAAATATATAAAATAGAAAATAAATAAGTAAAATACGAAATAAATAAATAAAATAAGAAATAAATAAATAAAATAAAGAAAATAAAGAAAATAAAGAAAATAAATAAAATAAATAAAATAAAGAAAATAAAGAAAATAAAGAAAATAAATAAATAAAATAAAATAGGATAAAATAAAATAAATAAAATAAATAAAATAATTAATTAATTAAAAAAATAAAATAATAAAATAATTAAATAATTAAGAAAAACAAAAAAATAATAATAATTCAAAAAACCGCCGCTAAAAAACCACCGTGAAATGTTCTACGACAGTTTTGAAAACCACTGTGAATAGTTTCCCGATGCACAATTTAGCGGGGGTTTTTCAAAACTGTCTCCAATCGATTTAGCGGCGGTTTAAACCGCCGCGAAACGGAAAAAAACCACAGCTAAATCCGCATTTTTCCGTAGTGTGGTCACACGGAGGGATTCCATTACTCGCATCAAAATAGGAACTCCCGTGATCGATCGGTATATTCCCATGCTGGAGGCCCCCATGGGTTCTCTGGGGAGGACCTTCAAAGATGATGGTAGCGAAATTGCGGGGAGGACCTTCGCAAGTGCTACTACTGCTCCAATAATATGGTAAGGGGTTGGTAGGGTTTCGAGATTTTAAGACGTGTATGGAAGCATTGAGAACCCCATCATCCAGTAGAGCAGAGTCATAGACCCACTCTTTATTTCCTTATTGCCTTTAGGGCATTCAGGGCGCTCTCTTGTGGGGAGCGAGGACCGTCAACAGTTGATAATGGTTTTCACCTCAGGGTCCCTATCTAATTGGGTCCTGTGATGTTGTCGGGATATAGTGAAGAACATCTTGGGTTTTGAAAGGGATATATGCCTTCCTTGGAGCATCCACCATGATGGACTGGTGTTCCCCAGTTGGAACGAGTGAGTATGCTTGATCTAATTGCCCTTGTATCATGGAATATAGCTGACAACCCTCATGGGTGGAAGCAAGGATGCAGATATTCTCCGAGGTGGATATCTCATCTCTTAGATGAGTCACCTCAATTGGGGGGATTGGCTCATGAGATCGAGTCCTTACTGTTGTCGTCGGCACAATTACATTCTGGAAAGTTTGCAAGATATGATCTGGGTTCGATACCTAATCCTCCATCATTTCCACGATATATAGAGAGACATCCTTGGCTGGAATAGGTCTAAGATCACATTCCACTGTCAGTGTAGGAATGTCCTGCTCCATTCCTCTAGTAGTTAGTAGATACTGACGATTCTCCTATGTCAGGGCAGGTGAACGAGTCTGCCCCTGTGCTAAGATATGCCAGCTTACTTCTCTATTTGCCGCCACATCGGGATGGCGGACTTTACTTGCATCCGTAGGGAGTTGGCCCTATATATGTTGGTGTCCTTCCGTATCGAGTCGGTGGTCTATGTCGGTGGGGAGGCTTTCTCGCCTATTGACCACCACCAAATCGGGATGGCGGGTGTTAGGAGCATTTGTGAGGAGATGGTCCTGTAGAAGTTAGATTTCCACAATGTCTGGTTGGTGGGCTTCAGGATCTCGGGTAGGGATAGGTTCCTACTAGGTAGGAGCAATCTTGTATGGGCGACAGGCTTGATGAGGCTTGGCGAGGATGCGCACCTACTCATAGGTTTCCACCATGTTGGGATGGCGGGCTTTGTAAGAAAAGATCAATGCATGGACCTGCCCATGATATATCTACATGTCTGAGTAGAGGAGTTCTTCCTTAGGAAATAGGGTGATAAATTGTTTTGAGTTGAATGCCTGCCACCGTAGGCAGGTGGTCTGAGGGGCCGGAGCATGGGGAGTGTGGGTTTATATCCTCAGGGTGGTATCCTCTTTAGGGTGAGGATACGAGGTCGCGACGTAGTTTCAGTGACATATTCTAGCGGGGGACTTGGAGCGGAACACCTTTCTAGTAGGGATGAAGTCATCAGTATCAACCTCATCCACCTCCCTAAGATAAGGGATGTATTCATTGTCTCATTCCAGATACAGGCTCCCAAAACGGTTCAAGACAGCTATATGGGCTGCCTAGATATTCTCCCTCTGTCACTATTGAGAAAGTGTATGGTGGGACTTAGCCAACTGGAGGGTGTACATTGATGCCTCTATAGTAGGGAGAGTACCATTCAAGTTTTACTCTCAGATTAGTGTGTCTAAGACCCAGAGTTGAAGATGATGGGTGGGCTATGGGGTCCTCTACCGATTGGGAGGCCCTGTCTTCATGTTGATCATCATGTGTTTTTTTGAACTCCTTTGAGAAACCATTGGATTGATGGAATCTCTGCTACATACTTTTTATAACATTTGGAAGGTAAAAATAGTAAAATCTGTCAACTTAGAGTCTCATAATCCCATGCGTAATTAATTACCTTGATTGGCCCTCCTTTCGTGCAAGAAATGGGGCGCGAAGTGTGATTATTTCACCACCTCAGTTGAAGGCTCATGGTTGGGTCCATTTTTTTGTCGGAGAACGAACAAGATGGACCGTCAGATATTGATCATCAATTTATTGTTATAGAGAATTCCATATTAGAGTAAATATGTCATGATGGTTAAAGATTCACATTGGGTTCATCATTTTTGTTTCACGGAGAATGGGATGTGATCAGTTCCTGTGTCCGATTAAAGGGAGTCAGTGTGGTTTAATCATTTCTATCAGGTTCCCTATCTTCATGGATTTTCCTAGTCTTCAATGGGTTTATTTACAGAGCCAGAAACTCCCAATGGTTCATGTATCCAATGATGCATGGACCTGATTTCCAAAGGCATACACTCGTTGGGTGATATGGACAATGACACTTAAGAACTCACATTGGTCGATGGGATGGGAAGATAGGCTCATCGCACCATTTTGAGGGGAATTATTGCCTATTTCTAGACTCTCTTATAGATTTAAGATGTGTTCATATGTTTTCTAATATTGTGTTTATCCCCAAGCATAGTATCCACTGATTATCCCTAGGTTGCAAGTCACAGGTATATGTAGGGACCTAGAACCATCTACTGCTGAGGTTTTCCATCCCTCATTGGATTAGTGATTCTGGGGATGTTTGAGTTTGTTTAGGAATCATGAGTCTCAAGACTTATAATTGGGTGCTCTAGAGTTTATTATCATCCAGGGGGAAGAGAGAGTGACTTGAGCATTTAGATCAAACCCATAATATGATATTCCTACGTATCTTTGTGAGAGGAATCAGAATCCATGTAGTTCAGTTATGTGGGGGTTACACACGGATGCTTCCCCTGTTTATGGGAACATAATTGGGTGGACCCTATTCAAATGGGCAGCCTTTTGAGCTCGGGCCTTCTCGCAAGCATCCTACGTATCCTGATTTGGTTAGGAATCAGAGTTCTTGTAGTTCAAAAGTGTTGGTGAACCGACGTGGAGGGGGTCAGGACCCACGGTTGATGGTATTGAACCTCAGGGAGGCATCCTACGTACCTTGCCTTTAAAATGGTCAAATTTCATGTAGTTCGGAAAGTGTGGGGCCTAGGCATCAAATCTATCCATTTTATGGGACATGGTTGGGTGGACCCTTCATGGATGGGCCCCCATTTGAGGTCGGGCCTTCTGACAGGCATCCTACGTATCTTGATTTGGACAAGAATCACAGTTCTTGTAGTTCAGACCGAGTTTGGAGAACCGACGAGAAGGGGGTCAGAACAAATGGTTATTGGTCTTGAACCTCAGGGAGGCATCCTACATACCCTGCCTTAGCAAAGATCATAGTCCACGTAGTTTATAGATTGTGGGGATTACACATGAAGGCTTCCCATTTGATGGGACATGGTTGGGTGGACCCTTCATGGATAGGAACCCATTTGAGCTTGGGCCTTCTAATATGCATCCAATGTATCTTGATTTGGTCATGAATCAGAGTTCTCATAGTTTGGATCGATGTTAGTGAACCGAAGTGAAGGGGGTTGGGACCGACAATTGTTGGGATTGAACCTCAGGGAGGAGTCCTACGTACCCTACCTTGGAAAGGATGAAATTCCACATTGTTTGAAAGGTGTTGTGATTTTTTAATCCTTAAAAAACCTATAAGCCCATTTTAGTCATGATTGGTGTGAGAATCAAGAGGATGTGAATGATTCGACAATGAACCTTTCCAAAGGAAAGGGGATGGGCTATTGTCGTTCGGTGAGGAGGGAATCAGGATTACTCTTGGAGGGTTTCCCTATAGATCTCTCCATGGTAGGGGAGAAGTGTTCACTGCTGGAACTCTTGAATGGAATAGCGAGCTGGATCCCTCAATCTTGAAGAGTGGAGAGCCAAAAAGGGGGCTCCTGGGGCTCGGACTCTGCTCTACCGTGGGTATGTGAACTCAGCAGTGCTCTGGATGTCTGATCAAGGGATGAGGAAACCCTTTTGTCTCCACCTACCATGGGTATGTAAACTTATGAGGGCGCGCTAATGTGCCTGAAGGTTTCAGCAAGCCGGTCTGGTGGATTTGGGAGAGGCATTGGATTGATACCGATCGATAGGCTGCTGAGGGGGTTATTGAAGATTAGATTGAATTGGAAGGGCTTTATCAGACTCGGGGGGTGGAAACACCGACGGCCTTGGAATACTACATCTCCATAAGAGGAGTAGCACCCTTCACGTAGGTAGGTGCTACGTGGGTGGAGAGGTCGTCCGCGTACCTGTGTGGTACGCTGACTGAGGGGAATCCCACGTACTAGAGTGGTATGCGTCTTTGGGTTTGTTCTGCATACCAAATTGGTATGTAGCACTGGAGTCCACTCAAGAGGAGGTGGTTTGGGGTAGCACTGGTCAGGGATTTTCTCATGTAGGGGGGGAGCTACGCAACGTTCTGGATCGGAGAAGGGGAATAGGATCCCTATTCTGCGGGAAGTGAATCCGCGTAGGGGCCATGGTTCACATTTTACCAATTTTAGGATCACAGTTTATCAATTTAATTATTCATTATTCAGTTCATAACAATTTTTACCCAGTTTATAACTGTTTCTAGATTGCGAATTGGAACTTTGTAGTCCGCAAAATACTAAGCTCTCAAAAGCCTCTTCCTTCTCCAAAAGCTGATCACCAAGAATCTGATCCTCAATCCGCTAATCCCTTTCTTCTCCCCCTTGATGTCCTTTTATAGAGGGGGTAAAGGGTTGTATCTATGGTTGTGTGACACCTTTTGTGGAGGCCCACGACAGGAAACCCAACCTATGAATGAGTTAGTCAACCCGAGGTTCATGGTGTATATTTAATGCACCTCTTCTGCGAACCAATTTGGTCACAGAGGTGCTTCGCAGTTGAGCAGGGTTCCATCTATGTTTTGTGAACGAAATTGTGCACGGTCCACATCTGCGTATCGGTTTGACCAGACATTTCTAGCCATTTGGTTCGCACTCACATAGGAGCACCTCCTTTGTTTCATGAACGATGATGTCCATGGGTGGCACAGTTCATCGAACCGGCCGCGTACCATTGATAATGAACTAGTACGTGGATCGGTTTGGTCTTTTACCATTTATTCTAGAAATTCTTCATATTTTCCCCAAATTATTGATGAAGATTAGGTAGATTCTTCCACTGATTTTAAGGGAGCATCTTTCTTCCCTTCTGCGGATTTTTCAGGACCCTACAATAGTTTTTTTTACAGTTTTTTTAGATTTTTATTAGTTTTTAGGTTTTTAAACTTTTTAACAGTTTTTTATATTAAAATGGTTTTTAGTTTTTAGTGGGTATTTAGTGTTTTATGTGATTTTAGTTTTTTATGGTTTTAAGGGTTTTTATGTTTCTTATGGTTTTATTGGTTATTTAGGCACTTTTATGGTTTTTAAAGTTTTTGGGGTTTTATGGAGTTTTAACATTTTTTATTTTTTTATGGTTTTTATTGGGAGTTTCAGGGTTTTTTGGGTTTTATATGTTTTTATGGATTTTTAGTGATTTTTTATATTTTTATGAGTTTAATAGTTTTTAAGGATTTGAGGGTTATTATGAGTTTTTAGGGGATTTAGGGTTATTATGGTTTTGGGTTTTTATATTTTTTTTAGTTTTTAGGGGTTTTAAGTGTTTTATATTTTTAAAAAATATTTAGGGGTTTAAAGGGTTTTAGTGTTTTTTAATGTTTTTCATATTTTTATGGGTTTTAGGGGTTTTATGATTTTTAGGGGGTTTTATGATTTTTAGGGTATTTAGGGGTTATAATGGTTTTTAAGGTTTTTAGTGTTTTTAGGGTTTCTATGCATTTTTAGGTTTTTATGTTTTTTGAGTGTTTTTTTGGGTTTTAATGATTTTTTTATGTTTTAGTGGTTTTTAAGGATTTCTATGCTTTTTTGGTTTTTAGGGATTTTGAGAGTTTTTATGGTTTTTATGGTTTTTTGGGTTTTTTTGATTTTATTAAGGTTTTATGTTAACTTATAGTTTTTAATATTTTTATGGGTTTAAATGATTTTAGAGTAATTAGTGTGTTTTTAGGGGTTTTAATCTTTTTTTCTGGATTTTATGGGTTTTAGGCGATTTTAGGGTTTCAAGGTGTTTTAAGGTCTTTTTATTGATTTTTATGATTTTAGAAATAATGGGGATTTAAGTGGTTTTAATTTTTACACTTTTCTTTGGGGTTTTTTTAAGAGTTTTACAATTTTTAATATTTTTAGATTTTTATAGGAATTTTATGGTTTTTAGGGTGTTTAGGTATTTTGTGGTTTTAAGAGGTTTTTAGGGATTTTATGATTTTTTATATTTTTCGAGTATTTTATGTTTTTATGGGTTTTATTTTTTTTGTTTTTTATGGTTTTCTTTGGGTTTTTTTTGTTTTTAGGGATTTTGATATTTTTAAGGATTTTTATGGTTTTATGGGTTTTAGGGATTTGGAGGGGTTTCTAGTTATTTTACAGTTTTTAAGGGTTTTTTGGATTTTAGGGTTTTTTTGGGTTTTTAATGGTTTTCAAAGTTTTGAGAGTTTTCTAACGTTTTTGTGGGTTTAAAGGGGTTTTATACTTTCTAGTGGTTTTTATTGTATTTATGGATTTTTTTTTTGTTTTTTAAGGTTTTTAGGGTTTTTTAAATATTTAGTTATTTTTTTGGTTTTAGTTTTTTTTTGGTTTTTATGTTTTTCTGAGGGGTTTTTATCGTTTTTTGTGTTTTTCAAATTTTTATATATTTTTAGGACTTTTTAGTTTTTATGGTTTTTTATTTTGAGGGGTTTTATGGTTTTTTAGGTTTTTTATTTTTTATGGAATTTTTAAGTGGTTTTCAGGTTTTTAGTGTTTGTAAGGGGTTTTAGAGTTTTTTTAAAAAATTGGGGTTTAATGTTTTCTTAGAGTTTTAGGGGGTTTTGGGATATTATGGGTTTTTAGGGGTGTTAAGGTTTTTAGGGGTATTATGGTATTTTGATTTTTAAGGTTTTTGGGGTCTTATAGTGTTTTTAGAAGTTTTTATATCTTTTAGGGGTTTAATTGTTTTGGATTTCTAAGGTTTTCTTAGGGGATTTCAGAGTTTTTAGGGTTTAAAATGTTTATATAAATTTTTAGGGTTTTGAGTATTTTTAAAGGTTATTAGGTTTTTTGGGATTTTGGGGGTTTTTTGAATTTTTTAAGGATTTTAGGGGTTTTAAAGGGTTTTAGTGTTTCTTATGTTTTTTAAGGGTTTTCTGTGTTTTTATGTTTCTAATTTGTTCTTATTGTTTTCAAGGATTACTGTTTTTTTTTATGTTTTCAAGGTTTTTTAGGATATTTTATTATTCTTATGGTTTTTAGGGTTTTTGGTATTTTGAGAGTTTTTAGGATTTTTAGTATTTTTAGCGTTTTTAGGGGTTTTAGGTTTTTATGGTTTTTTCGGTTTTTATAGTTTTTTGAGTTTTTAGGGTTTCTGAGGTTTTCAATTTTTCCTAGAGTTTTTTTCGGGTTTCAGGGGTTTTTTGTTTTTAGGTATTTTTAGTTATTTTTTATGATTTTTATGGTTTCTAGAGATTTTGAGGATTTTTATTATTTTTAAGGTTTTTATGATTTTTATTTTTATTTTGGGTTTTTAGGGTTTTTTTTTGGATTTTATGGGTTTTTAGAGTTTTTAACATTTTAGTGGTTTAAATGGGTTTTATAGTTTTTAGTGTTATGGTTTTGTGGGTTTTAGTTTTTAGTGTTTTGACTTAGTGGTAAGAACCCTATAATACTACATTAAAAAATGGGGGTTCAAAACCCATTGGGAGTGAGGGCACTGTAGCATACTGTAGCATTGGCGACCCTGTTGCAATGGCGGGTAGCGGCGACATGACACTGTAACAGCGGCATGGGACTGTAGGAGGCGGGTACTATAGAAGTACTATTCACATAATGGGTTTGGGCCAAAAAAATTGGGCCTACGGGCTATGTAATGGGCTAAATGCCCACTGGGCCTTTGAGCTATATAATGGGTCTCCCTCTACCCAGTTAAAAGACGTCATTGCTTTTCTTTAATAATAAACGTGGTTTCAGCCCTAAACTTTTTAAAAAATTATCTTTTATGTTTTTAGGGGATTTAAGTGTTTTTAGGGTTATTAGGTTTTCTATGTTTTTTAGGGTTTTTAGGGTTTTTCATGTTTTTTGGTTTTTATGGATCTTTTTTATATTTTTATGGGTCTTTAGGTTTTCTGGGGATTTTGATGGGTTTTTAGGATTTTAGGGTTTTTTTGGTTTTAGGGGGGGTTGGTTTTTTGGGGTTTAATGGGTTTTAGATGTTTTTAACATTTTTATTGGTTTAAAGGGTTTTTAGAATTTTTAACAGTTTTTAGGTTTTTATGAGGTTTTAAGGTTTTTTGGGGTTTTTAGGTTTTTTAGACTTTCTATGGTTTTTAGGTGTTTTAAGGGATTTAGAGTTTTTTTTTGGATTTTTAGAGTTTTAAATTATTTTTAGGTTTTGGAATTTTTCATAGGGGTTTTTTAAGATTCTGCTATTTTTTACATTTATAGGGATTTTTAGGTCCTTTTTTATTAATTTTATGGTTTTTAGGGTTGTAGGGATTTTGATGGGTTTTTATGTTTTTATTGGGATTATGGTTTTTATGGGTTTTTTGGGGTTTTAGTGTTTGTTTCATAGGTCCTTGAAACATGTGTTTTAGTTTTAAGAATCAGTATTTTGAGGTGGTTTCCATTGAATTTAATAATCATTGTTATAATGATATTGGTTCTTAATCCACTCATTGAGGCGCTCGGTAATTTACCATCATCCATGGAGACGAATGTCTGTTTTTATATTGGAATAGTTCTCATTAGATGGGATACCTACGTATCCTTGTTAAAGGAATCAGAACCCTCGTAGTTCTATGTCGCTTAATGGGACACATCATACCTTCTAAGATCATGTGATAAGGACCTCTAAGCGGAAGGTGCTTAGTCAAAACTTAGTGTTGGACTTATGCTGAAGCAGCCCACGAAACATGGAAAGGATATAGGTTTCTAAGTAGGATCATACCCTATTGAAAAATATGGCCCATGAAGATCAAGGTTGATTTGAAATGTTGGGTTTGAACCTCAGGGAGTATTCCTACATATCTCATGTGGATGGGAATCAAAGCCCACGTAGATTGATAAGTCTCATAGAAGAGTATAGTCCTTTGAGAGAAACGATTTTGGGCTTACTTCTTAAAAAGGATGCCTTGTTAATTTAGGGGTTTAATTTGGGGCTTATTCCTAAGGAGGATTCCCTTATTTAAGGTAATTAGGGTTCGATTCCTGAGGAGGATATCCAGTGAGCTCGGGCTCTGAAAGGGCTTCCTTCATATCCCAATTATGGTGGGAATTAGAGTTCTCGTTGTTTATTATAGTGATTGTTTGTGTACATGTTGTAATCATAATGAATCTCTATGCCCACGTGAGTCTTTCTCAGTGTGAGAAGCAAGAGGATGTGAAAGATTCACCAATGAAATATGCACTTTTCCTCCTCCATTGATGGAAGAGGGTGCACCTATGGCGGTGAGAGTAGATTAGGGTGAGACGATGAGCCTTCCCTCTGTTCTATTCACATTAGGAAAGTGTCTAATTAAAGAAAGAAGGGATGAAGGTTATGGGCATACACCAGGATGGTTGACCATGGTGAAAAAGCTCAACGGGAGAGGGAATGGGTAACAAAATTCCATGTGTTTATCTCCCCTCTTGTTTTTGGCACCAAACAAGAAAGGAGAAGAGATGACGCTACCTTCAACAAGAAAAGATAGGGGCTTATGCCAGGATGGTTTCCATAAAATTGATCCTAGTAGGAGAGTGAGACTTTTATTTTTCTTTCATGAAACAAATGTGTGAACTTTACCTTCCCTACTGGTGACATGAGGTTCTGAGTCTTAGAGATGAAAAGAGGAGGAGAAAACCCAAACCCTAATCCTCCAAACTGGGAACTTCTCAATATTGTTCCTGGGAGAGAGGTCCATGTGATTTTGGGTATAAAAACCTACATAAATTCCATGTATCTTAACTACCTTATAAAACAAATGTGGGAAACCTATGACTGTGGAAATACAAACCCAAATAAGAGATAGACTAATTTGACTTTCCCAAAGGTTTGGTAAGTCAGGAGGATTTGGTGGAGGGTTTAATTTAATCCCTTTCAGATAGGGGAACCAAGGAAGGAGATACCCTACTATGAATGGATTTAAAGAGGGTAATTGAGTTAGTATGAAGGATTTATACCAAGCTCTTCCGCATAGGTACCTCATTCAAGTGTGTTGTATAGGTACCCTGTGTTGCTGCATTGTGTAGCTTTAACGTGCAGGTGTGTCACGCAGGTGCATCATGAAGGTGCGTCGTGTAGGTGCGCTGCATAGTTCTATATGATTATGGAAGAAGAATATTCACACAGGGGAGCCAAACCTATATAAAAATTTCAAAAGAATTTCAAAACATTCTTATCCCATTTTAATTATCTCTTCTCTCATGTTTTAGAGAGCTACGTGAGACAATATGATGGATCTAGGAAAAAGAGCAATGCAATGGGAGCCTCATAGAGTCTTTAAAAAATTTCAGCCCTCAAATGGGGAGCCCAAGGGTCCTATTTATAGGCATGGATATGCCTCGTCGAAGGAGCATTTTTTCACCCAGGTTTTCTGAATAGGTCCTCCATGAAGATCCTCTGCACAGGGGTCTAGGACTTTTGTTGTTGCGTAGATCTGTCGTGCAAGTCTCTTGCGTAGCTCTGCCGCACAGGTCTACCACGTAGCTATGCCGCACAGGTCTTCTGTATAGTGCTGCCACATAGGTTTGTGAAGAATTTATCTTTCATTTTAATTCTTCGAACCTCTTCTTTTGGGATTTTGGAAAATCCAGGGCGATATTCATGGTATTTTGCCACTTTTAAGTAGTGTCAACCGTGTTTGTTTTGAGATTTTTATGGGTTTTAAGGGATTTTAGGATTTTTATGTTTCTAGGGGTTTAATGGGTTTTATAGTTTTTAGTGATTTTTAGGGTTTGTATGGATATTTATGATTTTTAAGATTTTTTGGTGGTTTTTTTGGTTTATATATTTTTTTGGAGTTTTTTAGTGTTTTTATCATTTTTCAGTTCTGAGGGGTTTTAAGTGTTTTTTAGGCTTTTAAGGTTTTATTATGGTATTTAGGATTTTAGGGGTTTTATTTTTTTATGGATTTTTTGGGATTTTTAAGATATTTTATGGATTTTTAGAGTTTTTAGGGATTTTGAGGGGTTTTAGGGTTATTAATTTTTTTTGGATTTTTGGATTTTTTGGGGCTTTTTTAAATTTTCTGTGGGTTTTAAGGTTTTTTTGAGTTTTTAACATATTTAGGGGTTTAATGGTTTTTAGAGTATTTTATGTTTTTTAGGTGTTTATGGGATTTTTGGGGGTTTTAGTGTTTTTTAATGTTTTTAGTGTTTTTATGTTTTTCATGGGTTTTTAGTATTTTTAGGTTTTCATGTTTTTATTAGGTTTTTTTGGATTTTCTATTTTTTCTGAATTTTTATTTCTTTTTGAGTATTTTTATGGTTTTGGGTTTTTTTTGATTCAGTATATTTTTAGGGTTTTAGGGTTTTTATTGTTTTATTTTGTTTTTAGGGATTTTTTGAGTTTTAGCGTTTTTATGATTTTTAGAGTTCTTATTTTTTAACAAGATTAAAGGTTTTTATATACTTAATAGTGTGTTTTATGGGTTTTTTTGGGTTTTTTGGGATTTTTTAGTTTTTAGGGGTCTTATGGTTTTTTTGGAATTCTAGGGTTTTTAGTGTTTTTAGTGTGTTAGTGTATTTTAGGTTTTTTAGAGGTTTTAATTATTTTCATGTTTTTCTATTTTTATAAGGATTTTTAGGGTTTTAAGAATTTTTACATTTCACAGATTTTAGAGGTTATTTATGATTTTTATGATGTTTTACTATTTTTAGGGATTTAATGGGTTTTAGAGTTTTTTAGGGTTTTAAGGGTTTTATGGATTTTTTGGATTTTTACTATTTTTATTGATTTTTAGGGGTTTTAATGTTTTTTATGGTTATTTAAAAAAATTAGTGTTTTAAAGGGTTTTTAGTGTTTTTAGTTGTTTTTCGGGGTTTATGGGGTATTAAGTATTTTTAGGTTTTTTATGTTTTTATGGGTTTTAGGGTTTTTAGTGTTTTTAAAAATTTTGGAGGTTTTAACTGTTTTTAGTATTTTATGATTTTCTAAGTGTTTTTAGGGTTTTTATGTTTTTAGAGATTTTTTGGGATTTTTTGTATTTTAAATAATTTTTAAGAATTTTAGGGATTTTAGGGTTTTCAGGGTATTTTTGAGTTTTTTATGGTTTTTAAGGGTTAATAATTTTTAGTTTTTTAAGGTTTTTAAGTGTTTTTTTGTTTTAGAGGTTTTTAAATGGGTTATCCTAGTTTTTAGTGTTTTTTACATTTTGGGTTATTTTATAATTTTTATGAGTTTTATTGTTTTTATAGATTTTGAGGGTTTTGAGTGTTTTTTGGGTTTTATGGTTTTTTGGGTGTTTTATGGATTTTTTTAGTTTTTTAGGGTTTTAATTTTTTTTTTGAGATTTATAATGTTTTTAAAGGTTTTAAGGTGTTTTATTATTTTTTTTGGTTTTGAGAGTTTTTACAGGATTTTAGAGTTTTATTGTGTTTAGGGGTTTATGGTTTATACAGTTTTTAAGGGTTTTAGCATTTTGTTGGTTTTTTCTTTTTTTGATGGGTTTTAGTTATTTTTAGATTTTTAAATGTTTCTTAGGATTTTTAATTCATTTATTTTTTTAAAGATTTTCATGGTCATATATGATTTTAGGGTTTCCTAGGAATTTTTAGTAATTTTTACGGTTTTTTGGATATTTACGGTCTTTATGGTTTTTTTGGGTTTCTGGGGTTTTTTGTGTATATTTAGGGTTCTAGAGTTTTATTTTGTGGTTTTTATTATTTTAAGGGTTTTAAAGGGTTTTTATAGTTTCTAACTGTTTTTGGGGTTTTAATGGGTTTTTAAATTTTTAGGGGTTTTAAGGTTTTTAGGGTTTTAGGGGGTTTTATGGTTATTAAAACTTATTGGGGTTTTAGAGGTTTCATGTGTTTCTATATTTTTATGGGTTTCTTGGGGATTTTCAAGATTTTTTGAGTTTTTTTTTCTTTAGGGATATTTAGGGATCTTAGAATTTTTATTGTTTTAGGGTTAAATATTTTGTGGGTTTTTATGTTTTTTTGTATATTTAGGGGTTCTTTTGAGTTTTTATGGTTTTAAGATGTTTATAGATTTTTTAAAAGTTTTTATGGGTTTAATGTGATTTTATAAGGTTTAGTAGTTTTTAGGTTTTCTTTGGGTTTTTAAGGCTTTTTAAGGTTTTATGGGGTTTTATGGTTTCAGGGATTTTAGGGGATTTTAGGGTTTTATGGTATTATTAGGGACTTTTTATGATTTTTTGGTTTTATAGGGTTTTTAAGTGTTTTTAGGTTTTTAAGGTGATTCTTAGGATTTTTCTTGGTTTTAACATTTTTTTATTTTTTAAATTATATTTAGGGATTTTTTATGATTTTAATAGTTTTTAGGGATTTAGTAATTTTAATGTATTGTGGGAGGTTTTTGGGTTTTAGGGTTCTATAGTTTTTAGGGTTTTTTAAATTTTTAGGTTTTTAGGGGATTTATGTTTTTTAGGATTTTAAGGTTTTCTTAGGAGTTTTTATACTTTTAAGGGTTTTTACTTTCTTATATATTTTTATAGATTTTTTATGATTTTATAATTTTTTAGGGATTTGGAGGTTTTTTATGTTTTTTATGGGTTTTATGATTTTAGGGGTTTTTTCCTTTTTAGTTTTTTTAATTTTTTTATAGTTTTACAGTTTTACAGTTTTTTAGGGTTTTAAAATTTTTTTAGGGGGTTGAAGGGTTTTTTTAGTTTTTAGTTTTTTATATATTTTTGGATTTTTAGAGGAGTTTGGGGGGGCTTATGGTATTTAGTGTATTTAAGATTTTTAGGGTTTTAGCATTTTTAAAGATTTTTAGGTACCTTAAGTGGTTTTAGGTCTTTAAGGATTTCTTGGGTTTTCTCAGGGATTTAGGGTTTTTTAGATTTTAGGGTTTTAGATTCTATATGTTTTTTGGGGTTTTAGTGTTTTTTTGGGTTTTTAGGAGTTTTAGTTTTTTTAGTATTTTTTTAAATAGTTTTGAGGGTTTAAAATGGTTTTATAGTTTTTACTGGTTTTATGGGGATTTTAGGGATTTTTAGGGTTGTCAAAGGTTTTTAGGGGTATTTAAGGTTTTTAGGGTTATTAGTGGGTTTTTTTAGGGTTTTTAGGTTTTGTAACATTTTTCAGTTTTTTATATGTTTAAATGTTTTTGAATTTTTTTATGGTTTTCTTATGGTTTTTCAAGGGTTTATTATTTTTTATGTATTTTGGTATTTTTAGGGATTTTTTAATATTTTTATTGGTTTTTAGGGGTTTAGGGATTTTGAGGGTTTTAGGGGTTTTGTGATTTTTGTGGTTTTTAGATGTTTTTAATACTTTTAGAGTTTTTAAGGTTTTTATGGGTTTAACTATTTTTATTTTTTTAGTCGGTTTTGATGATTTTTATGGGTTTTTAGTGGTTTTATTGTTTTTTGGCGTGTTTAATTGTTTTTAAGGGTTTTAGGGGTTTTATGGTCATTTTGGGTTTTTAGTGTTTTAGAGGTTTTTAGGGGGTTTATGTTTCTTATTTTTTAAAAGTTTTATTAGGGGTTTCATGGTTTTTAGGAGTTTTTATGTTTTTAGATAATTTTCATGATTTTTTTGGATTTTTTTGGTTTTTAGGGTTTTTAGGATATTAAGGGTTTTGGGGGGTATTAGGGTATTAGGGTTTTAGCATTCTTTGGATTTTGGGGACTTAATTGTTTTTGTTTTTATGGTTTTATTATATTTTCAGGGTTTTTAAGGGTTTTTATATATTTAGATATTTTTAGGGCTATTTTAAAATTTTTATGGTTTTTTGGGTTTTTAGGGTTTTTAGGGATTTTGAGGGTTTTACATTTTTTTTAATATTTTTAGGGATTTATAGTGCTTTTTGATTTTTTTTGTTTTTAGGGTTTTTTTGGGTTTTTATGGTTTTTTATGTTTTTTAGGTTCTTAGAGGTTTTCAACGTTTTTATGTTTTTAGTGTATTTAGAGGTTTTAGCATTTTTTTTCGTGTTTATGTGTTTTAATTGATCTTAGCTTTTAAGGTTTTCTAAGGGTTTTAAGATTTTTATGGGTTTTTTGTTTTTTTAGGGTTTTTTTAAGTTTTGAGGATTTTTAGGATTTTTAGGGTATTTAGGGATTTTGAGGGGTTTTATTGGCTTTTACAGTTTTTGGGGTTCTGCAGTTTTTTAGGTTTTTTTGAGTTTTTAGAGTTTCTATGGTTTTTAGATTTTTTAAATGTTTTTAGGGTTTTTAGTGCTTTTTGTTTTTTTTGCGGTTTGTTGTTATTTTGGTTTTTTATGGATTTTAGGGGTTTTATGATTTTTAGGGGTTTGTTTCCTCTGAAAATGGGGTGACCTTGTTTTTTAAGGTTCAAATTTTCCAATCGGTTTCTAACAGGTTTATTCCTAGAACTGGAAACACCCAATGATTCTATATCCATTTAGACCTTCTTTCCAAAGGTAAGTGCTGATTAGTTGTGGACCAATGAGGCTTAAGAATTTGCATTGGTCGAGAGGATGTGAGGTCAGGCTCGTTAAACCTTTTTGGGGCGAATTATTTCCTACTCCGGGACTCTCTAATAGATTTATGTTATGTTCAGGAGTCCTTATTAATTCACCAAACATGAAAATGAGTTTTCCTCTAGATTTGGAAATCGATGATTCATATGTCTGAGATTTAGAGAATCTTTTATATATATTTGAGGTTCTTCATTGATGGAGAATCATCAGTATGTACTAGGGATTCTTAGTCAATGGTATCCTTTAATACATTATATAGAAATCTCTTGGTCATTATTATGACCATACTGGTTTTAAATCCATTCAGTTGGGAACTTGAATTTTATTTTCATTCATAAAGACATGGATTATTTTAGAGTTGGGATCATACCCTGAGATGGGCTACCTACGCATCGTCATTAAAAAGGAATCATAACCCACATAGTTCGATAAGAAGGATAAAGTTTATCATCATATGGGACGGAAACAAATTAATGAATAATTTGCTTGAACCATAGAAAGGATTCACTTTTAGGTCAGAGATCAAAGTCCACGTAGTTCGGTGGAAGAAATATGGGGCTTATGCATGGTTAATGTCCCAAAAGAGATGTTGTGATTACTTTTACACACTAAGCTCACGTGAGTCATGCTCAGTGTGAGAAACAAGAGGTATCAGTAAACCTGATGATTATTCCACAAAAGATGCAGTCATAATAAATGATGTGGGTCTTACGTATGTATGACTACCCAAATAGATAAAGACTAGGACTTACTTTAGGAAAGAAGCCCAGGAGCAGGGTCCATAAAGTTATTTGTACTTTGTGGAGATTTAGAGTTTTAACCAGGGGCTTACTCCTAAGGACAATACCAAAATTAAATGGGACTTATAACTCGGGGCTTACTTCTGAGAAGGAGGCCCAAATTAAAAGGGACTTATGATTGGGGCTTATTCCTAAGAAGGAGGCCCAAATCAAAAGGAAATTATGACTGGGGCTTAATCCTGAGAAGGAGGCCCAGGTTAAAGTGACTTTGGGGCTTACTCCTGAGAAGGAGGCCCCGATTAAAGGATCTTCTCTTCTTAAAGTATGAGGTTGTATAGAAAACCTCTAACCATAGTGACATAAATCATGTAAGTCATGGGGTTTTGGGAGAGTTTCTGACAGAATTCCTTTTAGATAAGGAAGACAACAAAGGAACAATGCCATAAATGGCTTTGAAAAGGAGTTCGAGGGCTATTATCTTGAAGAGGAGAGGTGAATGGGAGAGAGGCGCACAAATGAAGTTGACGTGAAAGTGTAGGTCGCATAAGTCATTTGGTGTGCAAGTCATGGCCACACAAGTGTACTTACGCGGCATGGGTTCACCAGGGTGACGAAGAATCTGTAGGGTAATATTTGGAAGAGACTTAACTCTAGCATTTAGTATTATCCTAAGGTGTCTCCAAAAGGGCGGCGTGAAAGTTTCATTGAAAGGGTAGGGCGACACGCAAGTGTTTCCATTTTTCAGGAGGTATTAACACTTAGGCATGAAAATGTTGATGAATTCTAAACACATAGGCCTTATTATACCCCTTAAAGTCTTCCATTCTAGGTAAAAAATTACCTTAGAAGCTTTCGGAAGAGTTCAGTTGAAGACTTGGGCGACCAGAGCTTGAATTTGAATTTTGGAAAAATCTGTCCTTGAAATGGGGGCCCACATGGGCTATTTATAGGCCACTTTTCACCTTGGGCGAAAAATCAAATAGGGTGCGAAAGTGAGTTGCACAACCCATAGGTGGTGCACAAGTGACTTGCGCGGCACGCAAGTGACTTGCGTGACTTACTCCAAATGGGCTCCTAGTTCAAGCCTTTCATCAATTTTTTTGATGTTCTTCAAAGGGTGACCCTATATGTGCTTAAGGTATTCCCCTTTTCCATTCATTGGACATTGTGTCAAAAATAAGAATCAACAAAAAGTCCCCCCTACAAGTTGAATCTGAAAAGGAAAGATGATCTGGCTCTGAGGTAAAGTCGGAGAAATCAAGGGTCTGTGGCACGCAAGTTTGGCGTGTAGATGCTTGGGCGTTCATGTATGGAATGCAAGTTATAACGACCCATACTTTACATACATTGTTAATACATTAAAATTGGAGCACACTTATTACAACATATAACAAAACCAGGAAAGGACCATATAGGTATAGTGTCTTTAGATACTGGGAAACATAAACAACTGGTTCATAAAACATCTACATTGTCTCCCATTTATTTCATCATATCTAGAGTCCCTTTTGGAATATCCTATTTAATAACCTTCTTCCTGACCTGGGGAAAGAAAACATACAAAAGGGTGAGCTCAAATGCTCAGTAAGGGTATACAAAAAAATATAAATCACACCATATTCATAAGAATATAACATTTTGGAAATCATAACCTGCAAAAGAGATCATAATTTCATAACATGGGATAAATCATAGTAGTGAAATGTAATGCCAATAATAATAACATAAAACATGACACTTTTTGGCATACACACATAATCATAGAGAATCATTTCTTAGTAGTCAAGACTCATAGCCAAGACTATCTTAGCGGGCAAAGTCCATTTCTGAACCGAGTTCACTCCTCATTTCAGTCCTGTTTCACTGAACCGGTTAAACCTGCCGTTCTAGCCATGTATATCTCATGAGATATAAATCTTTACCCAATACATTTGGAGGGAGATATAGGTCCCACCCATCTCATAATGATACCATTCTTCTGTGTGCCACAAAATCATAAATCATACATCATTGCATAACCCATGTAATAAAAATGGGATTCTTAAACATCCTGACACCATAAAACAATTCATACAAGATAAATAAATTCATAAAAATAATTCCATCACAACATAATCAAATCAATGTAATAATAGGGATAGCAACAGAACCCTATATTATCTTAGATGGAAAATAATTTTGATAAAACACTTGAACCCCATTCTTGAGGAAAATATCCTTTCTACTTCAAAAACATTTTCCTTTCTTAACATGTCATATAATTTTGAACTAAAAGAAGTTGATTAAAAATAAACTTGAAAACTTTTAAAGTAAGTTTCTTGGAAATAATGTTTTTAAAAATCCATTCATGCCGTATAAGTTAAAAAAACATTCTTCTCGTACTTTTGTCGGAATAGTCAAAAAGTACCTCGTACGAAAAATGACAAAAGATTCCTTTCATATCTTTTAATAAAAACCCACCGAAGGGTAAAATTGGATATAAACAATTTTATAAGGATATAAATATTATATATTGAGGAAACATGGATGTGGATGATAAATATTCCCCAGTAAATTCCAAAGTATAAACAATCTCGGATAAAAATGAGATTGTGATATTTTCCCTTACCGTAGGTCTGATTTGCTTCGTAAGTGTCCGAACCTCCTGTATAATGATTTAAATAATGTCATTTACTTATTCCAGAATCATACTTATTTTTATGATATCATATATGATCATATTCTTAGCTTCTTATTAGTAATATTTCATTGTTACTTGTTATTCGGGTATTTATTGCTTTTTGTTCTTATGCGTGTTTTGTAGAATAAATTCTTATTCTTATTTTTAGGTTATAGATACCTCATTTTCAGAATTGTATTATTGTAATATATATCATATAAATTCAATCAATTCATTTATATAATTATTATGCAATGAAGATCATGTAGAACGAGTCGCATCACATCGTGGAGATTGTATTTCGTACGTATGAATGAGCGATGATATCATTCCCATGATCATGGAATTGTATTGGAGTGTATGTATACTATTTCAGAATCAATATCACTTTAAAATAATCATATATAGTTATTCTTTACACCATTATACCCATCCAAGTAAGGTGGTGGTGGAAAATAGATTACACCACGGCGTGGAGACGGTATTCCGCACGTACGCACACGCGGTGATTTCGTTTTCCGTTGGATGGATAGATGGTGAAATAGGGTTGTTTCATACTTATAATAACATACCATTATATGAGTGATACTGATTGTATTACTTCATAATGAAACAACTAAATAAGAAGAAGTGGAATAAGAAATAAAGTTGAAAGAATCTGTAACGGACATTACCTCTTCTTTGAAGCGCCTCTTTGAGACCTCCTCTTAGAGCACTAAAATTGGTCTTTGAATAAGACAAGGACCTCTAGGATGTTTCTATAGAAGTGGATAAGATAATTTGGTAGGGTTTGGACGAGATTTAAGGCTCAAAGTGGTGTGAGGAAGAGAGGGAGGAGGTGCCCTTTTATAAGGGAGGAGAGGGGCACCTTTGGAAAAACCAAAAATATTATTTTATTATAAAGTCATATTCGGTTATTAATAGCTCCAAATTGATTTATTTAGAAGCTAAGGTGGGGGAAGGGTCGAAATACTCTCATAAAATAGAATTTAGACAAGTTTGGGTATCAATTATAACCTTTTCAGTTAGATTTAACTCTAAGTTAGATAATTTTACTTTTACCGCGTCTTCTTGTTTTCTTACACTATATGGTTAAAAAACTTACTATAACAAGCTAAACGAACCCCAAGTTGTTTATTATTAATATATATAACCTTATATAAGTCATTTAACCGAAACATAGATTTTTAGAAATAAAATAACAATTAATAATATAATATTTGTTTTAAAAACAATTTTATGTCAATTTTGACACTATTTGGTAATTGATTTTTCTGAAAATCATAACAAAAAGATTAGTTCGAAAAAAGTTAATTAAATAAATAATAACATGTCATATTAACAAATAAAATTAGTTTCATTCATAAAAAGTCTCAAATTACATTTATTTGGGTATTTATAACATTAATTATGTTAATATTTCATTAATAAGATAATTATTGCATCATCATTGTGTCATATATAAATTAAATTATTTAATGTCTAAAAATTTTAAATAAAATACCATTATGTAGGAAATATTTTTATCTTTCTAATTAATATTTATAGTCGAATTTATCTTATGGATAACCCTATATTAAAAATGCTTTAGTTATTAAACATTGATTTTAACTATTTTAACCCTTCTTTAAATAAATTAATAATAAATGTCCTAATCTAATCCATGTGGGACTAAATAGTCATATTTTATTCCTAAGGTTGTTTTTGGTCGAATTACACTTATCCAATAGAATTAGGACTTGTTTTAGGGTAATAATAATATCATTTTTACCCTTAATTACCCTACTTACTTTTAACCGTGGTAAAAAAAAGTAAAAAGTTACTATTCACCAAAAATTATTTTCATCCCATTGAACCAAATTTTAGTCCTTGATATTAACCGTGTCTCTTGGATTTTCCAAATTCCACTCACAGAAGCGGTAAAATTATGTTTTATGCGAATTTGGAAATTCTCCTAGGAGGTGGGTAAAAGACGGTGAAAAGGTCAATAAATTTTTAATATATCTAAAATTATTATAAAATGACTCTAATGAATTGAATTGAAATTATATAGGTATTATGTATCAATTTTGACCTAAAAAAATTTAAATGAAATAAATAATTATTTAAATAAAAAGTCGGTTTTTAAATAGAAACCCAGTGTTTTCACTATTCATCAAAAATTGAAAGTTTTCAGAAAAATACCAAAATTTCACCCTAAGCTAATTTTGGTATTCCAAATCCAAAAATGAAGTCCATTTTGAAAAATAAAATTTACAAAATTTCAAAAATTGGTTATTACTATTCATAACTACTAGTTTTAATAATATTTTAATAGTATATCGTTGTTTAGTGACACTCGGTATTGCGTACGACGCAAGCTATAGAGGAAGGTCGTGATTACATGTAAAGAAAGCCAAGCTAGTGTTGTGTGTAGTGAAATATTCCTTTGATGATTTATATAACATAACAACAAAATATTTCTCATAAAAGTCTCGGGTGTTACACAAGTGGTCTAGATTGCCTATATATACAGGCTCACTTTCGTTCAAACCCACTCGGCTTCCAGAAACTTGAGTTCTTTTCGGGCAGGTGCTTCTGTCTTCGGCGAATTTCCCTTCTTGATTTTTTCATGCTTCTGCAAAAGCTGTTTGACTTGCGCTCCATAACTAGGGCGGAAAAACTTGCACGATCGGTTTGACTTGCATGCCAATTTGGTACTTGCAGTCCATAATGCCTTTGCCATTTTTTTATTTATTTTATCAAAATTTCATAAAACAAACTTACTTAAAAGTTGATTGTTTGATACTTGTGTAGATTCAATGGCTCCCAGAATAATTGGATCAGCTGATGAGTTGGCCATCGAGAGAATAGATGACATGATGAATGTCGTCGACCATGACTATTATGTTATCTGTGACAACACTCTCCCATATTTGGATATGTACTTGAAGAAATATCATGTCAATTTCCCACAGAGAATCTGCTTCCCTTTGTATGGCCATGGTCATCTGCAAGGAGTCAACGTTCCAAAGGAAAATAATTATATCCCTCATTCCTAGTTTCAGACCTACACCAACTTCTCTTTGGCAAATTTCTCAGTTGCAGGATCATTTGTCAATGTTGGAACAGTGGAGAAGGAATACATAATGCATCATAGCCCATGTGCTTCAGATCTGAAGCCTCACACGCCTGAGCTATAGCCGTAATGCTATCCCTCTATTTTCCAAAATTCTCAGATGGACAAATATAAGAGATGGAAGAAGAGTTGGGATTTTTGTCCTGGAATAGGTGTGAAGCTAACTTGGATGTGGGCATATTGGGTGACACAAACCTGTGCAGAGTATGTTGATGATTGGAAGGGAGATGCAATATATTAAGCTCTCTAGACTGGGCATACATATATCTAGAGGAATGAAAATTTCGTGTCGGAGATAATCAGTCGTTGAAGCCTGGAAACAAATTATTTCCATCTGACTCATGGAGAAGAAGGAATCAGTTTGTGGGAAATCTACAAGATTTCAGGGGCTCCAATTTTGGGAGATATGTATAATGAATTCATCCCCCCCAAGGTGACCTATAATGATTCAGAGAAGACTCTGACTTTGGCTCGAGATTTAATGAACATTTTCTATAAGCTTAAGAATACCACCACCACAAAAACCCACTCTAGAAAAGATATTCATCTAGAGGAGTGGATGGAAATGTTTCTGAATAAGAAGAGAGAAAAGGTAACTTCCTACACTCTCCCTTCTAGTTTCCCTCGAGCAAAAAATAGGGGTGCTCTGTGCACATTTTGGCAAACACTGTAAGAAGAAGCGTTTGATAAGTGGGGGTATGATGTGAACCAGAAAATTCTAGCGAAGACTCATCTGGTAGGATTTTTGGCCTTGTGGACCAGTGTTTACCTTTTACTAGTTCAGGATTCGAAAGGAGGTGTGAGGCTGAGGACCATTGTCATTACAGCCAACCTGGTTAAAAAGAGTATGGTTGGGTTTGCCACCCTAGTTTTAGCAAAGATTCATAAGAGCTTACTTCATGTTTATATGGGTATGTCTCCTCTAAGAATAGTGGGACTATTCCAAGTTTTATGGGGATGGATATCCACCCACTTCAGGACATATACTATACAAAGTGGGGTATAGCTTCCTGGAAGTTATTTTCAGCCATCTGTTCAGACCTTTTCTAGAATATCTCCCTTATCTCTCAATGCTTATGATATCAAAATAAGCCCGAGCATGTTCAAAGAGTTTCACTTCTTTCCTTATGGAAATCCGTAAACAGGGCGATTTTTTAATGATGGAGTAGCCAACCTGGAGTTAAGGGCATATATGTTGGAATGTAGAGATGGTAAACTAGCCACGAGGAATAACAGAGAAATTATATACAAGGCCTATGCTCTATAAATATTCTCACATCAATTCAAATGTTTGCAACAAATTACCGTATCCCCTCCGGTGCATGTCAGGTTAGAGCAGCATCCGATGGTTGCTCGTCAACTATTGTTGCTGACATCTATGGAGAATACTGGGGCGGTATTTGATCTTCCATCTGTTGAAGCAGCAAGTCGATTGACTACATGGTATGCCGAGAGCTGTGTAGCATAATACCCTGAAGGGGTACTGAATGAGATGGTCCCTTGGGAGGGGATAAAGAAGGAAACCATTAGGAAAGAAGCTTTTTATTTAGAAGGTGACTCTTCCTCACCCAGAGCTGATTCACCGGATTCCACACCCAGAGCCGATTCACCATATTCCTAGGATAGGGATGATGAGCCTTGGAATGCGTCAAAGCGGCCTCGTGCCAGATATAATCTGCCTGCTAGAGTCCAGAGACATAATCCATCAACTCCTAGTGAGTTACATCATTGAGGATATTTAGTCTCCATTACTTTAAAGAGAAACAAGTTTCATTTTCTTATCCTTTATATGTGATTCCAGGAGCTGGGAAGAAGTTGATGTCCCAAATTGTAGGACCCTCCTCACGACCTTCTGGTGCGCATTCTGAATATTTACAACCAGAGGCTGTCTAGATATGGTAGAGTTTATATTGTGATGTTGAAACTGCCTAGATGGACTTATGTGAAGGGTTGGATATCCTAGGAGTAGATAATCTCCAGGCTTCCTCTGGCATCCGCTTTGGGGACAACCCTAATTAAGTGAGGGATTGCATCAAATAATTTGAAATTCTCATATATTCCACCGATGAGTCAGTTCCTGTCACCAAGCGGGTGAAAGAAATGATGGACTGTGGTACCAATGAGGGGATTGATCCTTAATTAGATGAAGAGTGGCGTGATTACATGGCTCCTAAAGAAGTCATTTTCCTTTTTCTCATATTTCTATTTCCTTTGCAATTTTAATTTAGTAAAATCTTTTTTATTCAAGGAAATAATATTCTTCATCCTGTAGCTTGTAAAGGAAAGAACCACTGATATCCCTTCAGCACAGTATAGCCCTGGTGGCACCACTCTTGGAGCCACTGAATCTCCTCGTGATCCAGGAAAAGTGTTTTCTGGTCAACAAGTCATGGATGTGGAGTTAGAAAAGGTGTTATTGTCTCCGATACCTATTTTTGGAGATGATGACATCAGTCCACCAAAAAAGGCCAAGAATAAAAGGCATCTAAGAAATAATACCATAGTAAAACTCTTCATCAGTAGTGGTAAGTCTTTCTGGTAGTCATGAATCATAACTTATAAAAAAGTGCTCAAACTTCTCGGGATTGTAGGGGCTTCTTTAGTTTTCCCTTTAAGGGAAAGGATTGAACATACTTGGAGTACAACAAAGGGTGCTATAGAATAACCTCATGTTCCTGTTGAAATGGATGTTTCTGAAAAAATACTGAGAGCATATGAACCGGTGTCTGTTCCCAACACCGCTCATATTTCTGATGCTGGGAGAGAAAACACTTCTGGTAAATTAATAATACTTCATATAAGCTCAAATGAGACAAAAAATGACTTCCATTATGTGATGTTTTAGGTTCGACACATGCACCAGAACATTTACCAACAACTGAAGCTGTCCCCACAACTGTCTTTGAAGAAGCTATCCGGGTTCAGAGTTTGTTAGATGAAAGTCACGAAGAAGACATGTTGAGTTCTCCCACTGGTGAGACTAACCTGGGATCTGGGATATCATTGGAAAAAATGATGAAACATGGCATTTCCTTTGAAGAAATTTTATAACATGTTAATTTACCACTTGATTTAGAAGATTTTGGAAATCTAGTTATAGAATCAAATGGACGTGAGTTTCATTATTTGTCCTGTTAATATTTTCATGATTACACTTATAACCATGTTTGGTTAAAAAATGTACAGTTCCATATGAGAATATTATTGAACCAACAACGCTTGAAAGGGGTGTAGACATTGATGTCAACACTGTTATTGTAGAAACACTGGATCAGGTGGAACTTAGCATGGCAGACCCTCCTAAAACCAATCCTAAAAATTCTGTTGAATCTAGTAAATATGGGGAGGAGTCTTCATAAGTTTCTGATATACATTTAGGTAAAAGATGATGATATTTTTGGCTTACTTAACCTTCAATACAATAAATCAACTTTTACTATCCTTTGAAACTAACCATACTTTCAATTGGCCAAACAGGGTTGTCAACTTCAATGGATAGATCTGGAGGTGAAGCCTCAGCCTTAGCCCAAACAGTAGCAGAAAGTGAAGAAACTAGGGTGAGGGAATGAGCAGAACATGGCACTTCATTAAGTGCATTAATCCCAGACTATGTTCCTCCCTGTGATAGTGATGAAGAATTAGACCTAGAGGTGAAAAGGTGCACCAATTATCACATCGCAAGGCATGGAAAACTATATCGAAGATAATATCTGAGGTGCCTCTTGAAGAGATACCTTTGAAAATTCCAATACTTTCATCCCTGTTCATCATGCTAAGACTTGGTGGTTTTGGATATCAAGAAATCCATGTCGTAGTGAGGCAAGTCATTCGAAGGAGGGATCCAAAGCAAAGGTGTTGTCAAGACCTGATCAGAGCTAAATTGCTGACCAATATCAGTGAATTTCAGGATGTAGTGTCCTGATATGAGGCTGATCATGGTGTAAAGATGAAGGAGCTGAAGCAAAAGATCAAGGAGAAAATTTTCCAGCAGTTGCACCTTCATCAAGAGCTAGATGATGTTACTGGGGAGCTAGACCAGCTTCATAATTTGTTGGAAGATATCCAAGAGGATGGCATAAATTCCATCAATGATTCCAAATAATCACTTCCTCGAGCTGAAAAGAGTGATGTTGGTCAAGTAAATGAACTTCAAGTGGCTCCTGATGAATCTCGGGATGCTGTGAAATAGAAGAGAAATCATGTTGAAAGTCTTCTATAATTTTTTAAAAAAGAGAAGAGATTCTAGTCTATGGATGTTCTTCTAATCCTATTCATCAATGAGAAACAGTTCATCTTCAATCATTAGTACCTTCATTTTCTTGATTATTGCTCTTATTTTTACCTAAGCCAATGGGCCTAGTAAACAAAGTTTGATTTTTACTAGGGTTATATAGACAACCCCACAAACTTTTCATCTTTAATTGCTCAATATTGCCTAAATCATACAAAAATGTACGTTTAGCGAGATGGGACTCGACTTTTGTTCAGAGTACCTTTTATAGGTTTACGATTTAATGAATATCGTGTCTTTTGTTATTGGAAGTTTATGTTCATGCATGTTGGACTATAAATTGCCTAATATTTAAGTTCAAATAGCTTTGACCGAATGAATGATATTGACTCAATTCTTAATAATTTGTTCGGAAACTAATTACCATATTCAAGAATGGATAGAAAAAATTGTAAATTGTGACTTGAGAAATCTTGAATCTGAGGAATGAAATGGGAAAGGAGCTAAAAGGCATTAAAGGAAGTCTTTTCTAATAATGAAGTTACCACTACTTGAAAACCCCGTTATAGGGGCTGAATTATGCAGGGCCAACTAGGGCATAAGATGCATAGTTAAATAGTAGTACCTTTTGGCTGACAAGTCCTTTATGTAGAAAACATATGCAAGGACGCCTAAGGGCACATGCTGCATATTCAGGCAAATGAACTCTTAGAAATTTGAATTTCTATTGCTAAAAGCTGAATAAAGTTTTATGGAGATTCAAATTTTCCAATGCATAGAGTATGCTTTATGGAGCAGGATACTTGAATATGGAGAGGATATTTCCAATCAGAATCGTCAAAGAATTGGAGGAATGTGACTTCTACAAAGGTTTGACCCAAATGTAGGAAAAAAATTTATATGTGGTTTTAAATCATATGACTAAAACTGGAGATAGAAACATTATACGACATATGGTCAAGTGGTACAAGGTTATTTCATATTGGTCTGAACATATGGAGAAGGATGAAAATATAAACCATAGACTTGAATACTTTTATATCATGAAAAAGAGTATGGAACAAATATGTTAAGGATGGTGGTTTTTTTGCAGATCCCTGCATATCGTCATTATGAAAAATACGGACAAAAGGGGCTTCTCCTAAGAATGAAGTTACCATTACTTGAAAAACCCATTATGGAGGCCGAATTATGTAGGGCCAACTAGGGCATAAGCTGCATAGTCAAATAGTAGTATCTTTTGGCTAACAGGTCTATTATGTAGAAAAATTATGCAAGTCCACCTAAGGGAATGTGCTGCATAGTTAGGTAAAAGAACTCTCAGGTATTAGACATTTTGCAACCAGAAGTCAAGAAAAGTCTTATGGAGACCATGAATGTTATTTGTTTAATGTTGGGGCTAGGTCATGAATTGAGATTCTGGATGTCACTACGTATCTCAGTAGGATGAGAATCAAGCCACACGTAGTTCTTGAAATAAATTTTAACGTCATGCAGGATGAGAGAATGGAAGATCTTAGTATAGGTTCGTAGAGCTCAGACCATAGTGAGGGAGACACATCATGAATTTTTTATAAACCTGATGTGAGTAAAGACCAGGATGTTCCAAATCACACCATGTGCTCCCAGGGGGACTTTTTAGCCAAAGGACCGAAAGTGGAGTTTGGAGTTAGGCCCAAAGGCTCGGGGCTAGACTCGAGGAATGCTCAAGTGTTCATACATATTCCATGAGGATGGGAATCAAGCTGCACCTAGTTCTTGAAATACCCTTTTTAAAGATATGGTTCGTACATATGTTGGGTAAAGAGGACTTTCATGAAATTATGTCTGGACCCAATATTAAAGACTTGGGTGTCACTACGTATCTCACAAGCATGAGATTCAAGCCATATGTAGTTCTTGAAATATGACATGGTTGGATACCATGTCAATGATGATTCCTCTCGAGTGAGGGTATCTGGGATTGTTGCAGTTTATTGTCATACAGGAAAAAAGTGCAAATAGTTTAAGGTCATATTCATGGCCCAGTGCTATGTAGTTTAATGTCTTGAAGCAAGGACAATTGGAGACTGTATAGTTTAACATCATATACCTAGGACGATGGGACATACATAGTTTAATATATTATTGGAAGAAAGTGAACTGATATAAATAAGACAGTTGATGGGGGCTTCACGGATCAACATCGTATGGGATGGAGGTGAATCTATGTGAAGAAATAGGTTTCGGGCTTGAACATCTGAAGGTTTTCTATGTTCCTATCCTAGGAGGCAAGGATCAAAGTCTATGTAGTTCAATTAAGAGGGATTCGGTGACCGGGATGTTCTTGAGGACAAAAATCCGAAGATGATGTTGGGACTTAAGTGTGATTAGCGGCCCAGATAAAATGTTATGGTGGAATCTTACTCTAAGCTCATGTGAGTCATGCTCGGTGTGAGAAACAAGAGGCAGCAACAGACTTGGCGATAGTGTTGTGAAAGATGTGATCATGAAGGATGGTGTGGGGATTATGCATGGTTAACTACCCATGGAAAGAATGGAAACAGAGTTTAAAATACAATTTTGCATGTGATGATCATAGTTTAATGTCATGTGTCACAGACATGGGGTGTTTGGCAGTTTATTGTTCTGCAGCTCAGACGATGCATAGTTTAACATCTTGTTGGATGATAGAGGGGGATATTCAGTTTAATGTCCTGCAGCAAGGACAATGGGTGTATTTGTGTTACATAAAATACTTCTTCAAGAATCTCGCATTGGTTGGAGTTGTAATGAGTTCTCCATCCATTGAGATTAAAGAATAAGATCCATTAGAGTAGACCTTATGTATTGAGTAAGGTCCTTCCCACTTTGGCTCATGCTTTGGAGGATTATTTCCCAGTATCATTGGGGTTCTGAGGACCAATACCAATTCTCAATGAATGAATGCATGAAGATGGAAATTTTTATTGAAAGATCGTGCTATTCGATTCTGATAGGATTATAAATGGTGCAGTGTGCACAATCTTTTTTCATCTAGTCATTCCAATTCATCCAATTGCTTTTGAAATTGTTCATTTGTAGATAACTGATAAAAAATGGTGACTCTAAGAGAAGGTAATTGGACTTCAATTGACAACACTGCTTCTGTTCTATATACCAATGAATATGGAGTTGATCGTGTAGAAGTGCGGGTGGTAGTCCGATAAGTCCATAGAGCATGGAAAAGTTTATCAAGCCATGAATTCTTATCTTTATACACCATCTTTTAATGTATGTTTTAAAGAGTCTTATTGAAAGCCTCTACTTGACCATTGGTCGATGCATGATACCAAGATGAAAGGTTAGATCTGATATTGTATTCTTGATACAATTTTCTTACCTTGGATGAACAAAAGATGGTGCCATTATCCATCAATATGGTATGAGGAACACCAAATCTGGTAATGATGTTGGACTTAACAAAGCTAACAATAGTTTTAGCACTGAATTCATTGAGTAGTATTGCCTCTACGCATTTGGAAAAGAAGTCAGTATCAGTAAGAATATACTTAAACTGCTTAGCTGTAGCCAGAGGATAGGGTCCTACTACATCCATTCCCCATGTAGCAAACAAACATGAGTATTTATCCGTATGAAGTAACTCTGGGGGGTGATGAATGAAGTTGGAACATACTTGTAAATAATGAAACTTCTTAGTGAAACAAATACAATCTTGTATCATTGAAGGATAGAAGTATACAAGCCTTCAAATTTGACCAGAAATTCTATGTCCAGACTGGGGGGAACCACAAACTCTTGCATGTACCTCATTCATGACTACCATTGTATCTTCACCATCAATACATCTGATGAAACGTCCATCAAAACCTCACTTGTAGAGAATTTTTTGGTGATCTAGGCTATTATAAAGAGTAAAATTGACCACACGTCATCGGACTTGTTCTTTCTCGGCTCTATAAGGTGGGAGTGTTCCATTTTGAAGGTATTTCCTGATAGGTGTCATCCATCCTATAGTATGACCATATGGATCAAAAATGGGACTGATCTCATTGATTTCCTCTGTTCTGATTTGAACAAAAGGTGAAATTATACAACGATGGGCAATACTGATGATTGTTTCGTCCCGATTTGGATATGCCAGGGCTGTGGCTACATTAGCCAGTGCATCAGCTTGGGCATCTTG